>WOVY01001458.1:0-600000 GCA_013436015.1 Rhipicephalus annulatus | reverse complement strand
ACAAGTTTCATTTACAAGTTCCTTTAATGCAAATGGAACTCTATACAGTTACATTTTCAAAACTAGAACATGTCATTACATTGACGTCACATTTGATTTTTCAATCAAAACGTTTTTCACCCCAGGAATTGCGCTCTTTATCTTATTATCTCTTTTCTGCTCTCTCTGTTCTAATTTTATTGCCCATCAGAGTTATTGCATTCTCCGTCAGACAAATCGGCGCACTCGTGGGAGTGATGCAAAAGAAAAGAACAGAATGAATAGACCGTGTGCCGGTTAATGATCATGTTAACTTTCTATGTATACGGCACTCGGAAAACCTCAAGCTTAACAGTTCTGTTGTGAAAAAAAAAAAAGTAGCTGTTCCTCTCGCATGTGTTTGCGATCTCAGTGCCGTGCGCTCTCTGCGCCCTCCGTGGGCACTTTTAAGTGAAAACCAGGATGTACCATAGTCACTTAACAGGCGAGTAGTACACTTCTTATGGCGCCTCATGCTGTTGTCACCCATATGTCCTCTTCTGCATGATGTGCCGCTTGCGTGCACCTGTTTGATGCTGAATAACCCCGTTCTCTTAGCCATTCTTGCATAAACGCAATGAGTTACTCTTACAGTTCCACTAATCCTGAATGTAACAGTGGCGTTCTTTCGTTCCTCCCAAAGGAACTAGTTCCTGAATGGTTCCTTGGAACCCCGGAATGGTTTATATATTGCTGCCACTTGCATTGCTTCAGAATAGCTGCTCTTTTAAATAAAATGCTAGCATATAGTGTTCACGAAAATATGCGAACCAAATTTTCTTGCATACTTTTTTGCAAAGCCCAAGACATTGCCTGAAATCGCTAATTGCTATGCATAAACAAGTGGGCACCATTGTCAGAAAAAATTTTGTAAGACATGTATGCAGTAAAAGAAATATCACAGCTGAATAGGAAAAAAAAATGCATTAATGCACTATAATGAAAACAACAGGAAGGGTGAGGTACGTAAAATTTTATTCCAAAAGTAATACGAACAATAAAACTGCATTTTGCAATTATTAAAAACTATAGGCTTGGCTTGTATGAATATAGGCACCAAGCATAGCTTGGCTACACACTTGTTACCGCTCAAGGTTTGAAAAGAATAAACAAGAAGGCTCTCTTGTTCACATCAGCACACCTTTTAAATGTTCTGGGTTTCACCAGAAATTCTATGCCGATATATTAAATGAGGAAAGAAAGCACAAGGTTTTTCCCAACATACAATTTGATGCCCTGTAAGAAAATCTCCACATAACTAACAAACCCTGCCTTCACCGGCTTCATCATGTATGTCATGATGCTGAGAAAAAATTAGGCACAACAAACTCTAATAAAAAATAATGCACCATGAGTGAACACGGAAACTATAATGGACATGTGGTTGCGCTGAAGAAAGTGCAAACATTGCTGAGATAATATCTTAACACAGCTAGGTCATTCCAAGTGAAACGTCCCGGCCAATAATTCAAACACCTGTGATTCTATGTAAAAAAGTTGAGCTGCAAGGTCGCTGTGTGATTTTTATATAAGGTATTCTAACTTTTAAAAAAAACTTGAGCGGTCACATGACCACCGTTTTAATGTTGCGGCAAAAAGGAAAAGTTGGGTGGAAATAAAATGTTGGTAGTCGCCGGCAAAGCAAAGCATTTTCCCTGATATCAATAAAGTTATTGGAATGTATTAATGGTTATTTCTGTACTTTATACTGTTCTGGACCTTGTTAAATTATTTTCATTGGTTTTGAGTATTGCTAGCCTTGTTGCTGATGAGTGTTGCATCACCGCGCGACGTGAAACAGTGGATAGATGATAAGCCAGAAGCAAAATGAACTTCTTGAATATTTTCCACCACAGGAAGATCTAACAGCAAAATATAACTCCTTTGCCACTTCACATGTCAAAAGCACATGCGACTGTGTCGGTGACCAAGTTGAACGCCTGGTAATTTAGGGCCGGGACGTTTTACTTGGAATGACTCAGCTATGCGAAAGAAACATACACGAGCATAAACATCAGACTGTGTATGCTACAATTAACTTGTATTCTTTCAGACATTTAAGAAATGCAATGTGCTATTAAAAGCATGACTAGTTGGAGACTGGTAGTGAATTCAAACAAAACATACTCTAATCAGTAACACTCGTAGAAGGCTGAGGCCTTAATGGCTTGTGCATATTAATATTACACAAAACGTTATGGAGGAAGAAAGAATTGCACAATAGACGACAAATGAGACTCATCTCCCTATTTAAGCATGAACTCAAAGGGGCTAAATATACCAGTGGTTAAAGGAAACTCAAGCAGAGGTGAATGCAATTCTAAAAAATTGGAATGTAGCTAAAAATAGTAGTGTCATGCTAAAAGACGTTGCTTTTACTATAAATCAATGTACACTATTTCAAAAATTTTGAATTTTTTAGTGAAAAGTGTGTTGACAGTGTGAATGGTTCCTTACACATTTAAACAGATAGAAAAGTAACTCTTACTGTCCCAGTATATTGTCGATATACTGGGGCCGTAAGGGACAATACATTGTTGCAGCATTATAAAACTGAGATATTTTCAATGCCTAGATTTTCAACCAAGAGAGAGCATGGGCTGAAAACATTGAATGGTACATTGGATAAAAAGAATAAAGAAAATAAATGCCACATACTGTAGTTCAAGGGAAGAAAAACATGCAGGCTACTATGCTTGCACAGCCAACTTGCTGAAGCTTTTGAACAAGTGCATTGACAGTATGAATGGTTTCTAACGCATTCTACACAAAGAAACAAAAAAGAACTCTTAAAGCCCCAGTATATTGCCTATTAGAAAGTGAAGAGTATGCAGTTGTCTTGCAGCATTATAAAAAAAAATATGCTTGCTACTATGCTTGCACACCCAACTTGCTGGAACTTTAAACCTCATGTGAAATGTTAAATGAAGATATTGTAATTATTGCACAGCTAACTTGCTGAAACATTTGAACAAATGCATTGACAGTATGAATAATTTCTAACACATTCTACACAAATAAAAAAAAGAACTCTTAAAGCCTCAGTATATTGCCTATTAGAAAGTGAAGAGTATGCAGTTGTCTTGCAGCATTATAAAAAAAAAAAATATATGCAAGCTACTGTGCTTGCACACCCAACTTGCTGGAACTTTAAACCTCAACTGAAATGATGAATAAAGAAAATGTATTTAATGCTGCTGTAATAGGTAAAAAAGGAAGGTTATAACAATTTATCTCCACTAAAATGTGCACACTGTTATGGCAAATGAAACACTAATGATGAACATCAATGTTTTTAGGCACTTAACTTCACTGTGTTATTAAAGAGACACTGAAACAGTTTTGAAATTTTAGTAGAAACACAAGGGGTCAGTAGACCAAGTCCTAAAAGTAATTTTCAGACTGATTTCAGATAAGAAGGAGGGAATGATATAATTTCTTTTAGCAGCTTTGGTGCACCGTGCACTGCTAAATTTGTGCCACTAATGGTATGACAATACTTTAACTTGAAACTTCCAAAAACTGTTTCAGGGTCCCTTTAAATAAGTTCAGAACAGCCAAAACAGACTGCAAAGGCCCCGAAATCTAATCATGGTTGCGGCAGATCAACCTTAGTTTAGTGCCCCACGTGTTATCACGAACAGACCAAACTACCGTGGGGATGATCGAAAACCAGACTTAAGCACACCAATAGTACATTATCACAGAAATACTCGCATATCTTGACTAGTTCTTCATCTCAGCACACCTCACGATGGAGATCCGATGTCAAGTTCATGTGCAAGAGACAATGTGTTTGCAATATGCCCAAGTGTCATCAGAAGTGGTCACATTGTTGTCTGTGACAAAAAGTTCTTCAACTTTTATCACTGACAAGTTCACTCTTCCAATATGCAATAAATTATCCTTGAGACGCAACAGCTGTACACTGCAAGGTTGACAAATAATGTCTGCTGGCACCACCACAATGTGAGGTATCACCTTAGCCGTTTGCCGGGACAATCTCTTTGGTATTATTGCAGTGCAGTCTTGTGGTCGTCTTGCCCGTGATTTCTTTGCATTTCTACGTTGCATTGAAGATGAACTCTCATCAGATGAAATGTCAATGTCTGATTGAGAGGAATCAAAGCTATCGTCTGAATAATTTCGTTTGCGAGGATTTGGGCGTAAATAATGATGACGTAGCTGTCTTTTTTTGGGTGATGAATTTCCACAGGAACCAATGTGCTTCTTCTTGTGTCCCTTTCCCAGTAGTTTAAAGGAGTACTGATTCTCTGTAGAAGGTCCTAACAACGAGTCCTGTGTTGAAGATGCATCAAAGCCATTGTCTTCAGAGGGGTTCACAAATGACCCCGAAGATGGCTCTGAACACACCTCAGAGTCCGAGTTGTCTGAAGAGGTCTTGTCTTCTGATGAAATCTCTTTCTCATCAGGGCTGTATGTAGGATCTTCATCAGAGCTTTTAGGAGCTTTTCTGCCATCTGTCACGTCATCCATGTCAGAACAGTCTTCACTGTCTGATGTAGAACATACAGCGAGAATGACACGAGGCTCAATAGGAGTTTTGATATCTTTCAATACTGACTCTTTGGAACCATCTGCAGTCACATGTGGGTCACAAGTGACACCGCCTAATGTTCCTACCGTCAGAGGTGTGACAGAAGAAGCTGTGTCAACTTTTGTCACCTCATCATCAGAGGAGCTGATAATGATTATGTCTTCAATAGTAATTGTAGGAGCGGAAGTAACAGAATCCTTGTACCTAAATGTGCCCAGGTCCTTCCCATCCCAGTGCAGACGAATTATGCGATCCTTAAAAACCATCCGTTGGTTTACTCTGCTCGCAAGGAATGTTTCAATGCCTTGTCTGACCTCTTGTAGCGACAGTTTGGAAGCTACGTCAGAGCTCACTACAATACGGTCCCACGAGCTGTTCAGTGCGTTTCTGAGATGTGTGCAAGTGGGACTCTGCTTTTCATTGTGCATAGCTTTGTCAGAACATGAAACTTTTTGAGGCTGCGTTTGTTGACTTGTACCATGCTGCTTCGCCTGATAGGATGGTGTGCCAAATTGATTACGCATCTAGACTTGTGTATGGTACTTTTTGAAACGCTTTGCAGTTTGACCAGCACTTCCTTCTGCTTTTTGAGTTGCTGTTAACAAATGCGACTTCTTTTCACTTTCTTGAGAATTGACTTCATGTGCTTGTGGCAACCCATTAACTTGCAGAATTGTAGATCCCTGCTTCGTAGTCTGATCAGCCATAGCTGAGTGCACAGATGGCTGAATAACACTTGATTGCATCAGCATATCAGCCTCAACTGCATGCACTTTGCAGACATCAATACCTTGGATCATGTTCGTTTCACTGCTATTACTCCCTAGCAGGTTACTCACATGCTCTTGATGAACTGAACCAGGCTGCTGGTTTGTCTGCGATAATTGCTTGCCTGGTGGTACACTTTTGGACGGTAAGGAAGGAACATAATTGCCCGAAGGCGGTGTTGCATCTTCAAGCTACTTATTTGCTGCAGGGCTTGATGATGGCCACGGATGAATGAAAGCAGAATTCAATTGAAGTGATGGAGAATACATATTCTGCTGCTGGCTTGAAGTATTTGAGTGCAAATCCGTTGCACTTTCTGTCAACGATGGATGGTCCATGAAAACATCTGAATAACCCGAGGTCAGTGCCATAGCTTCTTCTATGACTTCAGTCGAATACTGTGAATGCTGTGGCGGCCGTGATATCGTTGCCGATGGCACGTGGCTCGAGCAGGCAGTTGCAATTACAGGAACAGAAGGCACATAAATTGGCTGCCCGCCTGGTTGCTGTACGTACAGCAATGCGCTTTGTGTTGACGGTGAATGAATCACACCAAAAGAGCTTTGGTAACCCGAGGGTTGTGCTGCATCCAAAGCGCGGGGCTCTTGCGACATCCAATCTGTAGATGTCTGAGGTTGGTCAAAGACTGCCGGCATCAGGTTCAGTGATGCTGGGTCAATGGTTATTGGCGTCAGGGTCAGTGATGCTGGGTCAATGGTCATTGGCAGCAGTATTTGAATTTCAGCTACTGCAGGGCTCACCTGGGAGTTCACACGTGGCCTGATCTCGTACTTACGGTCACTCATTTTCTTACGAACACGCGGCGCGCACTCATATTTAGGCAAGGTCGTCTTCCTTCGAACACGCGGCGCGCGGACATCATCAGGCAACATACCAGGGTTCGTGTTTGTTTCTTCCTCAACCAGCCAAGCTGAGTCAGCTGTGGTTTCAGGGATACCATTTGGGCCCGTAGGGTTTACAGCTAAGCTGAAGACATTCGTGATGACTGGCAATGGAAACTCTTGATTAGGTTCGCTGCATTCTTGCTCCGAAGACGGAGGATCGTCATCCATCTTTGCAGTTGTGGGGGTTGAGAAATCGTCACGTGCAGCAGCGTATTCAGATGTCAACTTAGCGTCTCTCAACACTCGCGCAGTCGCCAAGTTGCAGTTGCCGTTTTGCGCCGGTAACTTACCGATCACAAATGAGAAACGCAGCACACGCACACCAACAAATCGATTCCGACGTGTGTGCGCCGGCTAATCACAATGCGAATGTCTCCGTGTTCAAACTTGCAGCCACAGCAGCATCATTTCTTTTAAAACAAAGAAGGTCGTTTCGAGGCCCCTGATTGGCTGTGTCTGCCATAAATAAATGGATAGATAAGGCTGTAAGCTTTAAATTGGGCGGTTGCTAGCGCCACCAAGCTGTAATACTTATTGATGTCACCCTAGCCAACGCCTCTTCTAAGAAGATGCCTGCCGCATGAAAAAAAAAAAAAAACAGCTGCGACACTTTTTTCTTTCTTCATTTTGAAAATGTTTTTGGTCGCTAGCGTCACTTGTGGCGGACGGTGAAACAACGCAACACTTTGCATAGCCTCCAAAACAGTGGTACACAGTTGCAGGTTTTGAACACCTCTCGATGGACGCGCCCCTATGGCCTATGGGCCGCAGATGAAAAACGCTTAGCTGGTACCGCCCGCTGCCGTTAAAATGGATAGATAGATATGGCTGTACCCTTTAGATTGGGTGGTGGCTAGCGCCACCAAGCCGTGATACCTAATGAACCAAAAACTATATTTATTTATTTTTCCTTAAAAAGTGAGTTTGAGGATTCGTACTTTACAGTGAAGAGTTTAATTTTCACTTGTGCCTTGACTTTAGCCACCAATCAGATAACCTCCTTCTAGTTAAGTCTACCCGCCTAAAGTCTATTTTGCCCTCCCGGTCCCTACACCCCAGTGCTTTGAAAAACTCTGCGCCATCATCCTGAACTATAGGGTGAAGCCCTTTACAGAACATTATCAAGTGTTCGGCAGTTTCTTCTTCCTCTCCACACGCACTTCATACTGTGTCTACCCCTTCGTATTTGGCCCGATATGTCTTGGTTCGCAGTACTCCCGTCCTGGCCTCAAACAGTAGAGAACTACCCCGAGTATTATCATAGATCCCTTCCTTGGCAATTTCCTGCTTAAAAGTTCGATAGATCTCTAGTGCGGACTTCTTAATCATGCCCATTCTCTACATGTCAGTCTCCGTTTCCTTCACTTTCTTCTTAACCGATAGTTCTTTTTGGTTTGGCCACCTGCTGCTTTCTAAGTATTTACCAGTCAACTTCCTGGTTCGCTTCCTCCATTTTGTATCGACATTCTTCATGTACAAGTAGCTGAAAACCTTCCTAGCCCAACGCTCTTCCCCATTTCTCTCAATCGCTTCTCAAATTTTATCTTGCTGCTAGCTTCCCTGCCCTCAAATGATGTCCATCCCATATCACCTTGTACTCCCTGATTTGGTGTATTCACGTGAGCTCCTAAAGCAAGCCTACCTATTCCACGTTGCTTGATTTCTAATCTTGTCTGAACTTCTGATCTCATGCACAAGACCACATTGCCGAACGTCAGCCCAGGAACCATGACCCCTTTCCATATTCCTCTCACAACATCATACCTATTGTAATTCCACAGTGCCCTATTTTTTATGACTGCTGCATTCCTGTTACCTTTAGTCGTCACGTATATTTCGTGTTCCCTCAGATACTCGGTGCCATTGCTTATCCATACGCCCAGATATTTGTATTTATCTGTTATCTCTAGCGTGACCTCCTGTATTCTAAGCTCACTACCTTCGTTGTCATTGAAAATCATCACTGCTGATTTTTCCTTACTGAATCTAAAATCTAACCTATCTCCCTCATTACCGCAGATGTCCATCAATCTCTGCAAATATTCCTTGTTGTTGGCCATTAGCACTATATCATCTGCGTACATTAATGCTGGTAGTGCCTGATCAATAAGTTTTCCTTGTTTGACTAAAGGGAGGTTGAAGCCCAGTCCACTTCCCTCTAATTTTGCCTCTAATCCTTGTAGGTACATCATGAATAATAAGGGTGACAGGGGGCACCCCTGCCTAAGCCCCCGTTTTACCTCTGCAGGCTTGGATACCTGTTTTTTCCCTCTTTATAATTACCTTGTTACCTTTATAGATATCCTTTAAAAGATTAGTGGCTACGTCCTCCACGCCTAGTGTGTCCAGTATTCCCCACAATTCCTCTTGAACCACGCTATCGTACGCTCCCTTGATATCCAAAAATACTAGCCACAGGGGCCTGTGTTCCTTTTCTGCTATTTCGATGCACTGCGTCAGTGAGAACAGATTGTCTTCCAACCTCCTGTGTTTCCGAAACCCATTCTGCAGTTCCCCCAGCACCCCCTCATCCTCTATCCACGCCTGCAGTCTTTCCTTTATAATCTGCATCGCCAGCCTGTAGACCACTGATGTCACTGTTATAGGACGGTAGTTGTTTATGTCAGCTTTGTCCCCCTTTCCTTTATAGATCATGCTCATCCTGCTAAGTTTCCATCCATCGGGAACTTCACCATCGATTATTATTGTGCTCACTGCCTCTCTCAAAGCCTGCTTAGACTTCGGACCTAATGTCTTTATCAGCCTAATTGGAATGCCATCTGGGCCTGTTGATGTACTACTAGGAACCCTTTTCTCAGCCCTTTCCCACTCTTGTTGTGAAAATGGAGCCATATTGCACCACTTAATAGTCTCGGTCGCGAGCGCCACCGCGCGGCGCTTGCTCAAAACTGAAGGCAGGCCAACTCCGCTGGGAGCGCGTGATTAAGGCGTCCAGGTAGACAACAGGTCAACTTCAAGTGTGCTTGTCGCTGAGAAAGCGATTGATTGATTGATATATGGGGTTTAACGTCCCAAAACCACTCAATGATTATGAGAGACGCCGTAGTGGAGGGCTCCGGAAATTTAGACCACCTGGGGTTCTTTAACGTGCACCCAAATCTGACGCTGAGAAAGCGAAGTGGAGAAGAAAAGAAAAGGAGTTGAGGAGCCAGTTGCTTCGACTGCAACAGACCGTCGACAAGTACAAAATGGAATTGAAAAAGCTGCACGAGGACGCCCTGGTTGCAGATGTTTCTTTCATCAAGGAAAGGGCGAAAGAAAAGGAACCTGCAGATTTATTCTTGGTTGATCAGATTGAGAATTTCAAGAAGAAGAGGCCGAGCTGGTCTGAGGAGACAACACGACGTTGTGTAGTTTTAAGGCATTTGTCGACAAGGACGTACGAACACATTCGCGGTGAAACGCTTTTGAAGCTTCCTTGCAGAAAGACTCTGAGCAACTACTTGGGAACCACCAGTGGAGAAACGGGCTTCAGCAAACTCGCCGAAGCTCGCCTCAGAGTAGAAGCCGAAAGCTTGACTGTACCACAGTCAAGGGTGTGTTCACTCATAGTCGACGAAATGAAGATCAGGGAAAAGCTGCAGTACAACAAACAGCAGGACTGCTTTGTGGGGCACGCCGGTGTCTCTTTGGAACAACATGGTGGGGACCTCACCTTAGCAAACTCTCTTCTCTGCTTCCTAATTACAGGCCCGGTGTCTCTTTGGAACAACATGGTGGGGACCTCACCTTAGCAAACTCTCTTCTCTGCTTCCTAATTACAGGACTCTCCACGTCGTATCGCATTCCAGTGGCCTACTATTTTACCAAGGGTTTAACAGGCCCACAGCTTCACAAGTTGTTGATTTTTGTGCTTGAAAAAGTAGAAGCCTGTGGTTTCAGGGTAGTTCGCTTAGTGAGTGATAAACACAGAGTGAACGTCATTGCCATGACACTTTTGGACGATGGTCTTCTCACGTACCGGATAGAACATCCCTGTGACCGCGACAGGCTCCTCTTTTTAAGTTTTGATGCATGCCATGTTTTAAAAAACGTGCGCTCGCAGTTTCTGGCCCACGACATTGGTCCGAAAGAAGAGGTCTCATCCTGCTACATCAAGAAGCTCTACGACCCACAGAAGGACCTGGTTGTAAAGCCTGTCTGCTACCTCAGCCGAAAACATGTCTATCCGAATAACATAGAAAAAATGAATGTCGCAAGGGCAATTCAGGTCTTCTCGCCTGATGTTACTGCAGCCCTGGAGCATCTCGGAGACCAAGCTGGGCATACATGGAGTGTATCATTCGCAGCTGCAGGCCAGACCATCATTTTCATGCAAAACATCTATCGATGGTTCGTGCTGCATAATTGAAGCAATACGATCCAGCACATCCACAAAAAGTGGCCTAACACTCGGCAGTTTGACGATGCTGAAGATGCAAGACTGGAGTGGCTCGAGGTCACGCTACCCATGTACTTGGATGAACTGGAAAAAAACTGTCGAGTCAAAAGAAATTTTTGACGAAAGAAACGTATGAAGCATTCCTCCTGACCACATATTCCACAGTTGCCTGTATCAAGTACCTGCTCACAGAAGAGAAGTTCTTGTCTAAAAAATCCATTGTCTACCCTGGTTAAGTATGCTGTGCCAGCACTGTGTGCTTCAAACCTGCTCAAGTGCAAGGAGATGGATGACACTCACAGAACTAAGCTCATGGAGCTGATATCTGTTCGGTTTTTGTGGCCCCTGCTAGTGAACTATGCATTCACTGTCAGTGACAAGAATGATGCTTTCAAGTACTTCGTGAAAAAGCCCCTGTCAAGAAAATATGCAAAACTGTGAAGCTACCGAAAATAGAGGTACTTACAAATAAATGTTCCTTCTTTCTTCAAAACGTATTCGTATCGCATGAATTGGGTTCATTTTGCAGAATATAGAGCTGCTACGCATGGCAAGTCAACGTTGGAAATTCATGTACATCATGTCCAAGCATGTAGGTGCGTGCGTACACGGCATGTTTTTGGTATTCATTTAGCGTGGCGTTCTTCGCTTGCGGCTAGTGCGTGAAAGCTGGCAACCAGATCGCTGAAACACTCGGTAACATAATTCAGCGATTACAGCCGCGATATATTGAGGTTTGAGAGCAGAACATTAAGGATTTAATCTGTTTACTTTTCAGCGCGGAGCCAGAAACACGGCGGCTGCGGCACGTAGCGAACTCCGGCACCCTGTTTAGGCGACGGCACCTGGTGTCGAGGCGCCGCACTCGCGCCGACGGAGTAGTTCCATTGTTCTCTTCCACTTTTACCAGGCACTGAAAGTTTATAAAGGAGGCACTGCCCCAGCTTGTTTCGCCATTAGACCGATGCTATCTCCGGGAGATCGTCGTCTGCTACTTGTGCGTCACGGGAATATGGTTGTCGAAAATTGCTACTTCATGATGTGATCACGGCTCGACGATAACTTAGGATATAATTACACTTTAATTAGGAGCTGTAAGCAGATGTTCGATTAGATTACTACGAGCGGGCGCGTGGTCTACGAGCGTGGCGCATCATCAGAGTCGTCTTTAGGTCTAACTCCGCTGATGGAGAGACAAAATTTGCTGGAAAGAACGACGCGCTAGCGCACTCGTGCCAACGTGCTTCTTTGCAAGCAATGAAGCACATCACTCGCTAGCTCCTCGGAACCGCGGACGGGCATTTTACGCATCGGCAGTGGACCCCACAGTGAAGCTCATCAACACCCCTCCACTGCTAAGGATTGCTTGGAATAGCGGCTAGTAGTCTCGGGTGTCGGCACTCGGAAATGCGATACACCAAGCACAGTGCGCACTGGTTTTCATCATCATAGCTACACACTTCGCGCATTGTCACTGAACGCCGCCGCCAAGTGCATTACACGCCGGCTGCACTGTCCAGGCGACCGGGCACTTAACGGTCATATGGGGTGCTGTCAATAAGCTTTTGTGATGCGATTTAGACGGCCTTGGAGCTGTGCTTGGTATCGCCGCAGGCATCTGTGAATGTTTTGAGACAATCAAAGCCTCGTAGATTAGCGTTTCCACGACCGGCCGTATGTATGATAATGCATTTCGTGGCCAGACTGGCAAAAGAGCGTGTATGAAGCAGGCGCACGAATTTTTATATGGCCGACTCGGGTCGTTGAATATACTACTAAAAGGTTCCCGTGCCACCAGTTTTCTGCCCATAACTGTTCGTTATTTGGAAAGAAAGCATAGGCTGTTATGGTGTGAGCCATTATTCTGATGCAAGAAACCTCTCTCTATATAAAAAAATTTTCAGTGATTATTTGTAATCAAGAAATACTTAATTAAGCTAATAACAGCTTGAACACAAGAAAGATGTAAAATCATTTCACTATATGACCTTGTTCAACTACTGTCTATTTTGTCATGTCTATCACACCACTCCTTCATACAGAGTACTTGGTTAGAAATTCATACTTGTTCTCTGTAGTTAAAAAAAAGAGAGGTTATGAAAAAAAAATATAGGCAACAAAGGCACACTGGCAGATACAGGTCACTTGCCTGAGAAGCCAAATATCACAAGTCAAGCCTAAGATCGCAATTTTTTAGGTGTTTTAGAGACTTAAAAACAAGGTGAAACTTTAAACACTGTTTTCTCAATGCTGTTTTTTTTTTGGTATTATGCTCAGCTCGTGGAGCAGATATCTTGGCCACCACTGCACAGATTTTGATTTCGTTAGTTCTGTTATGCTCCTTGAACTCAGCTTCAGGGGGCTGCAATCTTAGTTTTTTTATTTTACTCCTTAAAAAATTTTTCGTAGAGTTTCCTGTTTGTAGTGCGAATTTGCTCATTGCAGTGTCACTGCGTTTACAAGTTTTAGTGTTGTAAAAAATTATTTTCAAAAAGCACACCCCTTCAACATAGATTTGGCTGTACGTACAGTAATCACCAACTACTTTTTGTCGTTTTATAAATCCTCCAGCCCCTCCACAAAGTTTAATGAAGAAATAATTTGTATCTTAGGTTTTGGGGTATCGCCTCAAAATTTTTATGGAAGCACTGTGAGGCCATTTTTAGTGTCAGTGCCAATTTTCTTCAATATCCAACCAGAAACAAGAAAATTTGTTTTGAAAGGCATGTCTCTAGTGAGTTTTTTGCAGGAAGGACTGCCATTCTCTCATTATGCTAGCCTGCCTGGCTTCATCAGTTATTAAGCTATTTAGTTTAATTGATTCTTTTACTGATTTGATTGATGCATCTAGTAATCTTAGGATCTCAGCTATAGAAAAAGCAGTCATTAAGGCGGTAAGCAAATGCTACTACTGCATTTTTCTAATTTTTCAAGACCTTTGAACACACACTGTATAGTGCCACAGAGATAGGTGACCCAGGAAATGCAAATATATGTCCTTTCTTGTTTATTTCGACTAGTTTCAATTGGAATTGAATCAACGGACCAATTCTAATGACCACCTAGCCTATTCAGGAACATGCCCCTTGTGGAGGAAAGAGAAAGAAATATTCGAACTGAAGGTAAATCCAACTAGTCCTTCCAAGAGGCACACAAGCGTTTTGCTCTGCATAACCAGACCTCTTCTTGCTTTGGTGGTGTAATGCACTGGGGCGCCAAGCCACATCTATTTGCATCCACAAATGTCACATTAAGTGTGATTGTGGACACGCCAACAGTGGCTCTGGCTGGTGGAGCTGTTTCTGCTGCTCCGCTCTCTGCCAAATAGGGCCAGCAGACTTTCAAGTCTGTTGAACTCCGGGTCACTGCAAGCACAATTAGGTCTGAAACAACTGTGAAAGTGCCTGCTGAGCAGGCACCGTGTGCCACCTTAGAAGAAGTGATAGATACAAGTGGCACTTCTTCTGCGCCTGCGAGGCCACGCATTACAAAGCCCCCAGAAGACCCTGTAACCAAAGGCAACACTTTTGTGCACATAGCACCAAACTAAATTAAAATGGAGACAAAAATTCTACAGTGGAACATCAGACGACTCCTGAAAAACATTGACGATGCACAGGAACTTATACATAAACATTTACCAAAAGGACTGTCTGTGGGCAAGAAATGCACTTAGAAACCAATACTACTAATTTTCTAGGTCATTATGTTATTTTTGAAAAAGATTGAGATGATGCACCAGCATCATCTGATAGTAATGTGTTATAGTTAATCAAGGCATTACATGTACGCATCTACCACTACAAACAACCCTTGAGGCAGAGGCTGTTGCAGTTTTTTTTAGTGAACTTGTCATCATCATCTCTCTGTACATATACTTCCACCTCACTGTCTTGAAAAACATGGAATTCCAGTCCTTAATAGATGAACTTTCAGACCCCTATTTTGTCCTAGGGGACTTTAATGCACATATTAGCCTGTGGGGTGGCTCTCATTACGATGTGCAAGGTTGCCTGACTAAACAGTTCCTCTGTTCTTTTGGCGTGTGCCTCCTGAATAGAAAAGAGCCAACCTATTATAGCATTGCTAACAATACCTACTCTGTCAGCAGACTTCAGCATAAAATCTCCATCACTCTTAACTCTACTTAAATGGGAAGTCATTTATAATTCTGATGGAAGTGACCACTTCCCTGTTGTTCTGAGCACACCAACAACAATAGAATGTCCTTCTCAGGTGCCGAAGTGGCAGACTGAGAGAGCTGGTTGGAAACAGCTTCAGAAATTTACGATTCAGAAATTTATGCTCCCAAGTTGTACCAACATGTGCGCCCTAAGCAGGGGGGTAGACTCATCTTCGACATTTTTTGTTCTCATCTTGTTCTTGAGATACCTTAAGCTCACCCCATATTGCTTAAGGCCACCATAGAAAACAAAAGTGCTTAAAGGGGCCCTGCAACACTTTTTGAGCATGGTCAGAAAGCGCTGCCAATCGGTAGTAGAGGCTCCCAACAACACGCGAGCCAAATATTATAGCACAGCATGCGGCCTGCAATTCATAATAAATGATCAAAGTCCGCTAAAAATTGCTTTCTCTTCTCTCAACAAATAGCGTAATATGCCCAAAAATCACACGTGAATTACCTATCTATCAGCTAATGGCTGATTTAAACATGGCACGCTCGCTCCTTACAGAGATCACCGCGGCAGGCTACAACTTGTCCACGCGTGCACGCGCGATCACACCGAAAAAGTGGCGCATTCGAAGAAAAAAAAAAAGTGCTCAAGGCCACGACACGCATGTATGTTTTTCTATGGCCCTGCCATGCCTCCCTGCTTAGATTCCAGCGCATTCGTCAGAACGAGAGAAGAGAGAATGCAGTTGCAGCATGCGACAAACCTTTGTAATGCCACTCGCACTGAACGGATTCTTAAAATTTTTACGGCGTTGAATTCGTGAGGCAATAAGCTTTTCCAGTGAATTCATTCCGTGGTTACTTGAAAAAGTGTTTCAGGGCCCCTTTAATTAAAAGTGATATTTGAGGTATGGCAACATAAACTAACGATGAGAGATTGAAAGTACGCAAGCTTTTTTTTACCTTTCTTGGTTATATTACAGCAAAATAAGCTTTCAATTTCCAAAAGAATTTGGAATTGTGTTTCAATTTTGATGAGTAAATAATTAAAAATGCTTGTGCTCTAAATTCTGCTCCCACACTTGCATTCTCTAAATGTATAGGTTTCCAGTGCAAGAAAAGTTATTATTGTTGTACCTGCCCTAACTGCAGAGATATTTAGGCCTCAAAATGAGGAAGTCATAAATTTACTTTTTTTAGAAAAATGGAAAAACTGATAACACAGTTTCTTCAATAAACAACAATCATAGTGTGCATGTTTTTCCATGCTCATAAAAGCGCTCATAAATTGGTAGCAGAGCTTCGAACACAGGTGCTGGCACATTATGAAGAAGCCTTGAAGAAGGCTCCCCCTTTTTTTGTAGGTTCTGCTTTTTGGTAGGACCAAGAATCTGGACAGTCAGAATGACATTACAAAAAATTACCACTTCTTGGTGTGTGAATTTTACAAAGAGATAGAAAAATACTTGCAAAACAAAATATGTAAATTTTAAAAAAGGGATATTTTTGTCACTTTTTGGTCCCAAAGACCAGTCCAACCCCTTAACATAGATGAACCTGTAGACTATTTCAGAGCACTTCCGATTGACGCTGTAGTCAAGTGTATCCCCCAAACAGGTGGACTGTCCATCAAACGTCATATCCTGTGGTGAAACAATGAGTGCTGAAATGCACGCAGGAAGCACAACAAGGCATGGATGTTGTTTCGGGACACTGACCACAGAAAGCTTTATCGATTTTGTACACTGTAGCTCCGATGGACGTACAGTGTACATTCATTAGTTCGTACATTTGTTACCTTTGTACATGTGATGTATGTCCACATCACATGTACAAAGGTAATAAATTTGTACGTTCGCTCGACATCCCTTCAGGACAGCCAACATGGACATTGACAGGCTCTTCAAAAGATATATTAGTTCAAGTGCTATGTGACGCCAAAAAACAGGCTTATAAGGAGTGTGCCACACTTGCCGCCATGGCTACATGTGGCGCTGACTGACACTCCCATGTTTATTTTAATTCATATATAAACACAATAAAGTGGCCATGGGAATAGCGTCATGGTAGCTCAGTTGGTAGAGCATCGAACACGTTATTCGAAGGTTGAAGGTTCGGTTCCTGCCCATGGCAAGTTATCTTTTTACCCACTTTTCTTTCATCACATTTACATTACAATTAGGTCTAATAACTTCACCTGTACTTTTCTTGGCATTATTGTCTTTTAGATATTATTATATTGTGTGTGAACGTGTGAAACACAGAAAAACAAGTCCTCAAGTATACACTCCTTTCCTTGATATATATATATATATATATATATATATATATATATATATATATATATACATACATACATACATACATACATACATACATACATACATATATATATATATATATATATATATATATATATATATATATATATGTATATCAAGGAAAGGAGTGTATACTTGAGGACTTGTTTTTCTGTGTTTCACACGTTCACACACAATATAATAATATCTAAAAGACAATAATGCCAAGAAAAGTACAGGAGAAGTTATTAGACCTAATTGTAATGTAAATGTGATGAAAGAAAAGTGGGTGAAAAGATAACTTGCCATGGATATATATATATATCCAGTTGGGAATTGTGCGGTACCAGGATTTGAACCACAGACGTCTTGCATGCGAGGCGGATGCTCTAACCACTACGCCATCGCTGCAGCTCAACACTTGACCACATTCATACTATCAATCAGGTAATAGAGAAATGCTCAGAGTATAACCAACCACTATACATAGCCTTCATAGATTACGAGAAGGCGTTTGATTCAGTAGAAATATCAGCCGTCATGCAAACACTGCGGAATACGGGCGTAGATGAAGTATATATAAACATTCTGGAAGAAATCTACAGGGGATCAACTGCTACCAAAGTGCTTCATAAAGAAAGCAACAGAATACCAATCAAGAAGGGTGTAAGGCAGGGGGACACAATTTCCCCAATGCTATTTACCGCGTGCTTACAGGAGGTTTTCAGAAGCCTAGAATGGAACAGTTAGGGATAAGAGTCAATGGAGAATACCTTAGTAACCTGCGCTTCGCCGATGACATTGCATTGCTGAGTAACTCGGGGGACGAATTGCAACTCATGATTACGGAGTTGAACAGGGAGAGCAGAAAGGTGGGTCTTAGAATTAGTCTGCAGAAAACGAAAGTAATGTACAACAACCTTGGAAAGGAGCAGCGCTTCGAGATAGGTAATAGTGCACTTGAAGTTGTAAAAGACTATGTCTACTTAGGGCAGGTAATAACCGTAGAGCCGAACCACGAGATTGAAGTAACTAGAAGAATAAGAATGGGGTGGAGCACATTCAGCAAGCACTCTCAAATTATGACAGGTAGATTGCCACTATCCCTCAAGAGGAAGGTATATAACAGCTGTATCTTGCCGGTACTTAGCTACGGAGCAGATACCTGGAGACTTACAAAGAGGGTTCAGCTTAAATTGAGGACGACGCAGCGAGCAATGGAAAAAAAAATGGTAGGTGTAACCTTAAGAGACAAGAAGAGAGCAGAGTGGATTAGGGAACAAACGGGGGTTAAGGATATCATAGCTGAAATCAAGAAGAAGAAATGGAGATGGGCAGGGCATGTAGCGCGTAGACAGGATAACCGCTGGTCATTAAGGGTAACTGACTGGATTCCCAGAGAAGGGAAGCGGGTTAGGGGGAGACAGAAGGTTAGGTGGGCAGATGAGATTAAGAAGTTTACGGGTATAAATTGGCAGCAGCAAGCACAGGACCGGGTGAACTGGCGGAACATGGGAGAGGCCTTTGTCCTGCAGTGGACATAGTCAGGCTGATGATGATGATGATATATATATATATATATATATATATATATATATATATATATATATATATATATATATATATATATACATATATAATGTTTGTGTGTATATAGGTAGTGCATATCCGAGAAAAACTTTTCATGTGATCAACGTACCCAAACAGCCTACTCGCAGGCCCGTCTTTCTTCTGCGGGAGCTTTTCTGCTGCAAATGAATTCTGAAAAAAAAAATGGCGTCCAAGCGGGCTTTCAAGAACAGTTGAACCTTTATTGTCAACATATATCAAGGCTAAGAAGCACTTAACTCTCAGTCCACAGCCGCGATTGTGAAAGTGTGTACGTAGTCTCATAATATTTCAGTGTTCAATACCAATCCTTCTTCAAGTGCGATGACTTCTTATAGGCGGCAGCAATTGCTTCTTTACGGGTTTAATAAATTATTAACAACAAACTCAACTCGCACGTGTTTATAGCAATGTTATTCTAGCAATTATAATACGTGCATACAGACAAGCATAGGAGAAAAACTAATGGGTGTAGCACATGTTTCTAAAGAAGGTGTTCAGGTGCTGACCACGTGCTCATCTTAAATCGATTAACATCAAGGTATATGCAAGCAAATGAAGAGCTGGAAACATGCCACGTATTAGCAGGGCTTATACAAATGGTGTGCAATAGTTGGGGTGTGCTAAGAACAGATAAATGTCCGATATGAGACGTAAATAGCAGGCATGTAACACGTGGCCTTATCTGTGCCGTGCGAGTGAACGGGCTTGCTGCTGCTTGCCGTGGTAATTTCTGCCGAAAACAGTGGTGGGCTTGTGCTGCGTTTCGGTGTTTCTTGCAAAAAAGTCATTTTTTGTAACTTCACATGTTGCTGTTAATATCCACTCGGGCGCACATTGTCCACATGGGTGCACTTGAAAAAAAAGAATCTGCCTTCTGCTGCTCGCAGACCGGCTCAGTGTACAAACGTACGACGCAACAAGAACACTCTTAATTAATGTACAGAATACTGTACATTAATGTATACTCTGTACATTAATGGTAATTAATGTACAGAATACTGATTTAACAATGCTGTCACCATGCTCTGTGAGAAAATATAGTATTTCTATTAACACTTTCTATTTCAGTACCTTGTCAGTGTTCCCCTGAAAATGTTCAGGGTGTGGGCGTTTCTTGGGATGCTTGCACAGGTAAATTATTGCATTTTTTTCAAGCAGAATTGCGTACGTCTTTGGTAGAATAATTCACATTTGGGCAGGTTGGAATTTGTTATGCATTTTTGAAATGGGGCAACATGAGACAGAGGACACGAGGCGCTGTGTAGTGCATTACACTTCGGCTTGTGTCCTCATTATCATACTTCCAGTTTAAAAATGCATTAAATCTCTGTTTCATATCTCATAAAAGATCACCTAAATAGGAAATCCATACCTGTGCATTTGTGTATTATGTGCATGCTTGCATGTAAGTGTGAACAGGAATAGGTGGGTTTGTGTGTGTACCTGTTACATGCATGAGAGAAAGAAGGTGCTAGGTTTTGACAAAACTTGCAAAGGCTTCTTCAGGGGCAATCATAGTGGTGTGCAGTTCTGTAAAATCGTGTGTACCGACTGCGCAAGACCATATAGCATCGAAAAAAAGAGAAACTTGTGTTCTGGCTCTCACATAGGAGTTTTATCACAATGGATTTCACACAACTGTTTCATGTGTATGCAGACTAGTATAAATAATTAATGCTGTACCGAAAGCTCTAAATACAGTGGAATCTCATTGATACACTTTTCAGTGCAACGAGAAAATAATTTATTATGCAAAAGTTATATTACCCAAAGAGATTAAAAAAGGACAAAAATATGTATTCATACTTCATCATCAGCTCACTTTTAATTAGCAACATCGAAGTAGCTGGTCAAATTGTGCTGCACTACTTTTTTAATTTCAAGGTCCAGGAGTAAATTCTTCTGTAAGGCTAGAAAAAGGAATTGCAGTTCGCTCACTGAGCTCTGCATTCGCGATGAAGCTATGAAGTGCATCTAAATGTTTGAGTGCATCACTTGCTATTTAGAACTCATCGCCATGGCTCTGTCTGGCTTTTATGTGTCATCAGCTATGCAACACGCAAGTTGAAGCTTGTTTGAATGCTGTTCGAGCTAATATACGGAAGAATAAATGTTGGATTTCTAGATATATCGATCAAGATCCACTTTTATGGTCATATTCTGAGCAAAAATGTGATCTTATTAAAGCCATGACAGTTTATTGTTTCTGAGAGTTTATTATTTCTGAGGTATGTTTGCCAGGAATAGAAAGGTAAATGTATTTGGTCAAAAATTATATTATGCAGAATCGTATCAATGAGATTTCAATGTAGAAGAATCATTCACACTACCCAACTCCAAGATAGCACTTCATGCAAGCAAAAATAAACCATGAGAATGAGTTGCTTTCTGGTCACATGTGTGGTGCCTAGTGTAAGGCCATGTTTTCTCTCCATTAACACCTGTGCAGTCTACATTGCATCTTATGATGTGCCTCATTGTTGTCGTCAGTGTGTGCCTGATTGCATTTCTGATTTTTAACCGCCGAAAGTGATCAGACATCGAGTTAAAAATGCTGCTACATGCATAGAGTAAATAAGCCTTTTGTTTTTTGTTTTGCTTACCAAACTTTACAATCTTTATATTTACCTTTATTTAAAAGTGAGAGAACGTTTTGGCATTATACTGAATGTTCAAAGTACATTCTTACGGAACTGTTCTATTGTATAAATAAAATCGCTATTTAAGCATGCATGCAAATTCTCGAGATATATTTATTTTTTAGCTTATTTTCTAGTTTTTAAATGTGAATATATAGCATGATTGTTTGTATATGTACATGTTTGTATTTCTTCATGCAAGAGAAATGAAAAACCTACAATATGCATGGGGCTAATCACAGTGGATAGCACTGCACTTCTGCAAGAAGTTTCGATACTGCTGTCAATGTAGATTGCTAATTTCTGAAGGTGATTAAAATATCTACTTTGATGTTAACGTTACAACACCAGGAGAACTCGTGCAGTGTAAGTAATGTATAGAAAGGTGTATAATTTGCATCCCAATTAGGGCTCTTTTTACACCTCGAGCTCATGACCTCTTTGGCACCAGTTAACTTTGTAGTTATTTGATGAAGATAACTGCATGAATTTGATAAATGATCATGTTGAGACTGGCTCAAAGAGTTTGCGATCATGTTTATTCTTGAAGATATTGCAAAGTGAAAGTTATTTACATAAGGATACAAATCTTTCTATTTCAATCTGTTTTGGTAAAAGATAAATGCACTGGCTGACTAATATCTTGTGCTTTTGTTCTCGTTCAGGTGCCATTTGCCTTTGTCATTGACAACATCTTCCGCAACCGATACAACAACTTGGGCAACATGGCTGTCTGGATTTCACTCATAATAGGGCAACCTTTGGCGATATTGATGTACTATCAGGACTATTACATAATCAACTATGGGACATCGCGAATATTGTGATCACATTTCTGCAAGCCTAGACTGCTGCAGTTATGAAGATTAGCAATTGAGCCAGCTGTGAAAGTTTGTCATGAGGAATGTCAAAGTGGTGTACACCGCAACTTTATGTGGAACATTTTTACAGACTACACATGCATCTGTGATCCACTTGTATATAGATGTGTGCATCATATGCTAAAGATATGTCAGTTATTGCTTTGCTTGAAACATATTGTGATTTTTTTTTTACTCTCTTCATGGGAAACACGTGATACGTATACTTCTCAAGCAGAATACGGAATGTGCATTGTAGCTCTGGTACTATTGTTTTGTTTGTGAAAGTAGCTCTTAGCTAACTTTATATGAAATATGCATGTAATTTTATAGAAGTTTTATAACTACTGTTTTGTATTTCAATCAGTCAAACTTCTTAGATCAATTATGTACCTATTTTTCAGTTTAACTAAACTGAAAAAAAAAGTCCACATACTCTAGTTGAAGAACAACAAATCTGAATTCGGTTTTAATGTTTTCTTTAAGCTAAGGAAGCCTTCTAGGCATGGGAATGTGCCTCTTGTCAGGTCTGTTACCTATTCTGTTCCTTACTTAGTCTTGCTGTCAGTAAAGATGTTTCATGTATACTATGCCAATTTTCTGATATACCCAACAAGCAAGTTGTACAGAGTAGCAACTTGCTTGTACATATTAACTGCACATAAAACTTTGCTAGGGGAATTTTCTCCACTGTAATTATAAAATCCAATGACTTCAGTGAAGTGACTTTTTTTGTAGTATATAGCAGAACACTTCTGGTGCTTTCTTATTCGCCTTCAAGGCAATACATTGATATATTGCGAGTGTGCCTTGTACGGCATGCAGCATTCATCTGAGAGACTGCTTTTTACTCTATATAGTGGCTTCAAGTTATGCTGAATCGTCTCATAAAAATGTTTTCGAACCAATTGTCTTTTCTTTTTTAGTCTTGCTAGTACATTAAATTTCACGTCTGAATACTAAGGTCTAACAGTTTATGCAACTTTTCAGCATGTACAATAATTGCCATCTTTTTTCTTACTTTGTGGCCTTGACCAAAGGCAGGTGTTGCTGATTCATTGCAATAATTTTTATTTACAGACTTATTCACTTCATAGTTTTTTATACTGTCTTCATATTCTTTCTGTAATATTATATAAGCACTAGCTAAACTTTCATTTGAAAATATTTAAAAAACGTGCAAGGTCAACTTAACAGCTCAGGCTCTGATATTTTAAAAATAGAAAGCATGTAGATATTGTTTATTTGTTCTGTATGATATGTACATATCATACAGGATGCCAATGCCCCATTATACATGAAGCAGCAGCGCCCTTATAGCGGCTCATACTGGTCTCTGTGTAGGCCGGCATTCAGGAATATTGCTTTTTGTGAGACTGGTAGATTCGAAATGCTAAGTGCTGAAACTGTCGACTTTTATAATGGGGCTTTCGGGGAGACATAATGAGACTTTATGTTGTAAGAATAAATTTTTTTCATTTGACAACTTACAGTTCTCTCTCGAAAATTGCCATATTGCTGTCATTGCTGGATTTGTCACCTGTTGGTTTGAGAATGAAAACAATTGATAATGAAAGAAGCTGTTATGAATTCTATATGGCCCTTGCATGGAATTATGTGTTATGTATTTAGACAGTAATTGAGAGCTGTAGATATCCTCTTGGAACTTGTAAAATGTAGTTTGCTGCTATCTGTGACTCTTTTGGTTATCTTGCTTGTGTTGGTACACCAATAATGGGGCATACTTTATGACCTTTAGATATTTTTGGCAACAATTCACTTTTGGTATGCGTTATTGAGAGGCTTGAGCTCATCACTCACATTATTACTGCCTATCTTTAACAGAGCTTTCACCAGATATAAGTATAGCAAACAAATTAGCTCACAACAGCTACATGATGCTTTGCTTTTTACTGTACTAAAGTAATTTGCCAATGTGCACTGCGAAAAACAAAAAAGAAATATTGGTTGAAATACTATGTACTCTTTGTTTTCTTGAAGGCTCAAGCCTCTATGTCAGCTAGCAGAGCAGACACTAGGACAGTGCACACTTGGCGCTTCCTTGTCACTTCTGTGATATTTGCAGTGTACATGAAGGTACTGGGAAGTAAACTGAGAAAAAAACTTTAAACTCTATCTGGGTAACGTAAACGTATAAGCCTGATTTTTTAGAAACCAATCCATCTGTTCCCTCCTCTATGGGGACTGTGGCAATGTTGCAGCGCTGTCTTGTCACTTGCGCGCCAGTCATTGACCCAATGCTTTGTCGCAGAGCATAATTCGCACACATACACAAGGGAAAGTGTTCCGAGGTTATGAGTGAGGTTTAGTACAGCTTCTTCTCAATGAATATTCACATTAGTATTTCGGGAACAACACAAAACCTCAACTGTTCCTTCCGAACCGCCCTCCCCTCCTTTCATTTATGCACATGAATTATGCTCCATGGCAAAGTGTTGGGTCAATGGCCACCGCACAAGTGACTTTTCATCCTTTTGTTTTTTTTCTCAGTTTCTGAGTACAGTGTTTACAGGGATTCTCAAAAAATGCAGATTGTGCAAAATCACATTTTGAAGTGCACCATAGATTAAAGCCTTGGTACAAATGTTGTGTAGGTCATTGGCTTCAACATAGAAAAAAGAAATAGAGGATTGTCATTTCCAGGTATCGACAAATAGAACAGTAACAGATCCTGTGCTGTGGGAGGTAGCTTGCCTTGCGCTATAGCCACACAAGATTTTCTGGTTCTGTCCTGGTACTTAGCGTGTTTTCAAAATTCTTTCTCTTGAATGCTCCACAGATTTCATTTTATAACTGTGGTTGTATAACTGAGATTTACAAAAGTGAGAGGTCTGTATCAAAGCTATGCCAGGTGAAGAAAGGTTGAATATGATATTGCAACATATTGATTATTCTCAGTGTGTGTGTGTGTGTTGTGTGTGTGTGTAGGTGTTTATAAGTGAACAAATATGCTTATTAGTATGGTATCTATACGCTCTTCTCTATACAAGGTGTATGGTCAGATGCTGCAAGTTGGAGTTAATAGTGAAAGATGTGGTTGGGCATTCGCTTAATAATGAGGAGTTCCTGGCTCTCCAGCAATCATCTTTGTGGAAAAAAGTACCTCTGAAACACTTTTTTTTTTTGCCATCTAGTCCTGCTACTCAATGCACACGGTCAATGAGGATGTGTACTTATGGTGCTGAGGTTCACATACTTGGCGAAAGGTTACTCTACATATACGCATTTGTTTAGATTTGTTTGTGTATACTGTTTGCTTCTGTCCAGAAGCAAGCCTAGCAAACACATAGGAATGTACTTTGTTTTGTGTGTTATTAAAAAAAGGCAATGTTTCAGACTAAATGTTTCTTGTGTAATGCTTATTTACTAGTTAAATTGTGAATGAGGCAAGGTTTTGACCAACTGACAGCGGGTGTGTCTGTGCCATCAGCCAAGGCCTAGATTTCCAAGAACTACAAGAAGTAACACCGATACTTGGGCTAGTTAGTTGGCTGGCCAGCTCTGACCGGCTCTCACCTTGAGCACCAGTCCAGGCTAGTGGACAGGGCACGGCGAACAGCCAGGGCCTGTGGCTTCCATGAATGAGGGCAACGCTCGTTTAAAAGACTCTTGCCCACTTATAAAGTTTCCGTAATATTTTTCATTTTCATACTAAGTATAGAAATTGTTAGGAGCTATTTGTTATAACAGAATCATGTACTATCTTTTTGAAGACAATATATTGAACTGATCTGTGCCATCCTATAACACAATCCTCAGCAGCACCGTCTTCGTGTTTCTTTCATCTGTGCATCCAATTTTCGCTGCAACTACTCAACATGCAAGATCAACAACCAGCCCAGATGCAAACCATTCTAATCTTCAAAAGCTCTGCAGCCAGATACAAGGTGATGGATTCACATTTTGACATCACCTGTGGCTTTTGACATCCTGAGCCCTATTACAATTCTAAAATATTCATTACCTGAAGCATAAAGACTTTGATGCTTCTGATATGCCCATCCTGGTCAAATCTTTGTGCATTGTAGTGTTGACCAATAGCATGTCATCAGAAAAAATAATGCACACTTTTCCTAACCGTGCAAGACCTTATGTTTAAAGTGAACATCTATTATTTTAAGAATATGAATAGCATTGCTAAGCACCCTTGGCACTAGTGCATTAATGTTTATATGGGTGAATTTTGGATCATGATTGAGCCTCATTTGAGCAAACTGCAGAAGGGAGCCAATATTTATTGAGAAATTCATTCTCATTCAGGAACGAACATGCACTGTGCAATATTTGTATTAGAAGCATGTGCTTCCATCTGGCTAAGTTTGGTCCAAAAGGACATATATTAATAGATAGTGCGATTTTCAAATGACAGCTTTAAATGTGAACACTTTTCATCCATTGATTTGGGGCAGATGCCCACACGAGAATACCTATTGCAATATTTATACACCTTGCAGGTCAGCTAAACACACTTCAAGATGTTCTTCAGAGAACTCAGGTTAATAATGTAGGCAGCTTTCTTGTGTTTGTGTATTTGTACATGCATGCATAGACACATCAGCACACACTCGATCATTCAAAGTTCAAGGAGAGTGTTATCAATGCAACTGAAACTGCAACACACAGCCAAGTAACAAATGTGTAGAAGGCATGGCAGAGCCCATATATTTTGGATGGCTGTATGCCAAGATCTTGGGGTACTGTAGTACCCTTAATGAATGTTGGAGAAAATGTGAACATGTCAGAGTCCAGCCTCTCAGTACGCATTTCTTGGTAGTGTACTGTATTGCTTCTAGTCAAAAGTGTAGCCACCCATTTTTTCAGCTAAAAAAATGCTAGGCGTTTTTACTAAGACTACAGAGGGTGGTGGCACCTCAAGATGATGCACTTGTGTCCTCACTGTACAGGCATGATATGTTATTTAGGCCAACATTAGGATCTAGTATCGTTGGTTCAGGGTGCACCATTGAAACGTCGATTAGCAGTATTCTCGGTGCTATGTTTGCTAGTTTTTGGTAATGAAAAATTATTTTATTTGTTTGTATTCACTTAATGCCCACCAACATTGTTTCATGGCTTCTGAATAGCAAAGTAATCAACTTATCAAACCAACATAAATACGCTGTGATTATTAGCAGCATGGTTTAATCCATCTGGCTTTAGCATGTGACATTAGCTGCCATTAGATTGCTGGCCCCAGACGCTATCACTGTAAATGTTCGGCTCTTCATGGTGAGTGTTGGCAATTCATGCAGTTGAATGTACCTAGTAATCACAATCCCACATAATATTCTACTTGTGGAGAACCATGTAACCACATTTCCGGAGTTGTCATTAATCTTTTTTTAGCAAAACATAGTTTAAATAGACATGTAAACACCAATGTCTATCAGTATTCTCCTAAACTCATGCTGCAACTAGACATTTGAACCACAGTTGATTTTGCTCTACTTTTCCTTTCGCAACTGCATGTGTCTGCTGTTTCGGCGACTTAATTGGCTTTTGCTTAACTGCCTGTGCTGCTACATCATAGTACATTCTAGTAAATACAGTACATTTCTGTCACAGGCAGCATTCTTACAGGTGATTTGGATACTAATTAAATGGAAAAAAAACCATGAACAATTATGGTATTGCAATACTATTTTTGCAACAGCCTTGTACATGGTTAAGCCTTGAACAAGATGCATTCTCGAAGACATAAGACAATGGCTATTCTCGACAAAGTTGAGTGCATTTCTGGGCAGCTGAACATTGAAAAACGCAAGACCTGCGGGGAAGGTGCAGCACAGTCCCAGCGAAAGCTAGAAGAGCGGCCTTTCAGAGCCTTTTCAAAGCACTCATTGGGTAACTACTGCAAGCGCACTTGCTTGATACCCACTATGGCATTAATAATAAACTTTTGGGTAGTAGGCCGGCATTTGCTGCGCTATTTTTCCTCTTTCTTCTGAGAAGTGTGGTATCTGCTAAACACTTGCAAACAATTTTGTCACAATGGTTCATGCAGTGCCTGAGGACGATGAGGAATCGTGGCTGAAGTGGGCATGCGTCACAGTCAATAGAGGAACAAGAACAAGCTTTCGTAATGAGTTGGAGCATTGGTCGGCCCACTTGTTACGCTATTCGCATTGTGCAATGACAGGTTGTTCTTTTGCTGTTTTAAAATGCTTTATAAGTCATATTAACGCGATTGCTTTCCCGACATCAACCCTGCCTAGGGAAAGTTTCATTTCATTTCATTTCATTTTTATTTCCTTAAGGACCCCACTCAGGGGTATTACATAAGGGGTGGATACACAAGAAAAGAGAACATTTGAACACGTTAGTTTTAGCAGCATGGGTGATTTGTAAGATTTGTCGCGAAGGATGATGGGCAGGTGGTTGAAGCAATGGAGCAGGGAAGGTCGTTCCAATCCTTGACGGCGCGGAGAAAAAAGAAGTGGAAAAAGTGCCAGTTCTGTTACGATAACGGGACACTTGAAGTGGATGGCTTGTGCGGTGTGAAATGTATGTCGGGGGGAGGATGTAAGGAGCTGCATTGAGAGAACAATGAAAAAATTTATGAAAGAGAGAAAGGGTGGCGATACGGCGGCGAACAGAGAGGGGTGATAAACCGGATTGTGCTTTCAAGAATGAAATACTGATGTCGTATGAGTACTGGGAGTGAATGAATCGAGCGGCGCGATTTTAGACAGATTCGAGGTCGTTAATGAGGTATGTTTGGGGCGGGTTCCATATGGGGGAGGCATATTCGAGTTTCGATCTGATGAGGGACTGATATGCTAGCAACTTCACATGTTTTGGGGCATGACGTAGGTGACGCTTCAAGAAGCCCAGAGTTTTATTTGCCGATGAAATGATGTTAGTAATATGCGCATCCCAAGTGAGATCGCAATACAATGTGACACTTAGATACTTGTAGGATGGTTGTGATTGTACAGGGACGTTGGCGATATGATATGAAAAAAATGAAAGGATTCTTACGGCGGGTGAACGTAACAAGTTTGCATTTGTTAGGGTTAAGAAACAAAAGCCACTTATCGCACCAATCTTGAATGTGGTTAAGATCGTTCTGGAGAAGATTTTGGTCGTGAGTGTTAGTTACTGTCCGATAGATTACACAGTCATCTGCAAACATGCGGATTTTGCAGGATACGCTGAGGGGTAAGTCGTTGATGTATATCAGAAACAAGAGAGGGCCAAGAACTGAACCTTGAGGTACGCCTGATGTTACTTTGAGGTAAGCAGACGATTTATTATTGACATGCACAAACTGAGAACGGTTAGTTAGAAATGCTTTGATCCAATTTAGTACACTTGGGTCTAAGTTTAACTGGGATAGTTTTAGCATTAGTCTTTGGTGGGGTACTGTGTCGAATGCCTTTGCGTAATCTAGAAAGATTGCGTCAGTTTGTAAGTTGTTGTCAAGGTTAGCATGCAGATCGTGAATAAATATTGCTAGTTGTGTTTCGCAGGAGAATCCTTTCCTAAAACCATGCTGGCTGGGGTGAAAAAAGTTGGAATCTAGAAAGTTTACAATCTGAGAGTAGATGACATGTTCCATGATTTTGCATGGGACGCTTGTTAAAGAAATGGGACGGTAGTTCAATGGACAGTTCTTATCACCTGATTTGTAGATGGGAACGACCTTGCCCATGTTCCAGTCATCTGGAAGAATACCTGTGGAGAGCGACTGCGCATACATCAAGCACAGAAATGGGGCGATGGTGTCATGGATATTTTTTAACACTTTTGAGTTAATATCGTCGACGCCACCTGATGAGGACAGTTTCATGTTTTGAATGATACTTGAAATACCACCTGCGCAAAAAACAATTGAGCCCATAGAGGATGTCAACAGCACCGGGGCAGGAGAGGAAGGTACGCTAGATTCGCTAGTAAACACAGATGAAAATGCGCTGTTAAAAGCATCAGCACAGTTTGCCAACAAGTCACAAGCACCAGCGTGGCTCAGTCATTCTCTTGCCGGCACTCGCACGCGTCGGACGCAGGAATCATGGGCTCCCGCGGAGCGGCAAAGGCGGTCCTTGGTGGCCGCGGAAACAGGATTACAGACGAAAGTGACAAGGATTTTGAGATCATCTTGCCGAATCTGCCAACAGGACGTATTGTTTTGAACACAGTGTTTTTGCACGGTGATATTCGAGTGAGGCCTTTCAAGGTCGAAGATTTCCGAGACGCTCTGGACAAGGAGCAACTGCTTCCCGACGTAATTGCATTGGGCGCCTACCAGATCAACCATGTGTGGGCCGTCACCTTTAACAGCCAGGAGGCGACGAAGAGGTTGACTGAACTGAAAGAACTCCAGGTCAAGGGACGCCGCTGCCTCGTTATCGACCCTCAGGAGCAGAAGGTGAGGCTGCGGCTTCACTGGCTGTTACATAGCGTTTCGGACGAAGATGTCCGCACGGCGTTGGCAGCGTTCGGGAAAGTTACAGAAGGGACCCGGGAACGCTGGCGTGTGGAAGGAGTAAATGAGAAGAATTCGACGACCCGCACTGTTTTCATTAAGCTGAAAAGCGGTATGAAAGTCGAGGACCTGCCTCATCAGATACGAGTCGCCGGTGAATTAGCCTTAGTGGTAGCCCCCAGGTCGGCCCATGCAATGCCTGCGTTGCAGTGGAACAGGACAAGTGCGTCGCGAGTGTAAAGTGCCTCGGTGCTCTCGCTGCCGGCGTTTCGGGCATGGGGACGCGGAATGCGTCCGTTCGTATGCCGCAGTGACCGCATCAGCGGAGGCCAAAGATGCGTCAGAGCACATTATGGACGTGCAATATGACGTGACAGAAGCAGAGAACGCGGCTGAAGGTTGCGGAGATCAAGTCGCAGAAAATTTGAACTGCACATCTGCAACATCAGTAGACGAATCTACACCGGCACCCGTGGACACTCGACCAGGTTCTGCACCTGTATCGACCGAGACAGCTGACAATGCAGTGACAGACGCAGGCTGTGAAGTAGCCGGAGCGTCTGCCCACGCGTCGGAATAAGGCCAAGTTGTCGATGGTGCCTCCTGTAGCGTTGGTTTCGACATGAAGATAGACGGAAACACGTGCAACGCCAGCCGCGTCTCTTGGCCCAGCGGTGCCGTTCCAGCCATTAAAAGACCATTGGAAGAACCTGTGAAGACGGGAGACAAGAACAGTGCAAGTAGCGTGGAAGAACCACCGGCAAAGACGCCGACTGGCAGACGCACCAGCATGAGAGCAAGAGCTGGTGGCACCACGGACAAGAAAGCTGTGAACGATTCAGTTCTACTGTGCAGTGAAACCGGGCGGTCGGCTGGTCCTGGAGGCGTCTAGCGTAGCGCTAGACGTGCAAGGTAAGCGCCATGCTCCGGGCCTAACTCCTCCACATGGTTGTAATGGCGCCTCAAATATCATTTAGCTTCGCCACGCTGAATGTTAGAGGCTTGGCTTCAAAGAAGAAGCAAAGCCAAGTCTACCGGTTGTTATTGGAAGAAAGTCTGGATGTGCTTGCAGTGCAGGAAACGAAAGTTGAAGGAGGAGGAGACTAGGAGCATGGTGCTCAAGTTTACATCACGGTATTTTGCCACTGTGAGCCAGGTCATAGGCACATCAGGGGGATGTGTTTTTTTTGTTAGAAAACTGCCAGGATTAGTCATAGAAAATGTCTTTTCTTGCTCTTCAGGCCGAGTAGTATGGTGTGATACTGTTTATTGTGACACTGAATGGCGCATTATATGTGTTTATGCTCCAACTATTGGCCAGGAAAGATCGGGTTTTTTTTTTTTTCAATTTACGACAACATATGTGTACTGGTTGGAAACTCTTATTGGTGGGTGATTTCAACTGTGTCTTGAGTGAAAGTGATAGATCAAGCAGGTGCAACGTTAAAGGTAGAAGCAGTGATGTCCTGGCACAGGTGATTATTGAACACGAATTAGTAGATGTAGCGGAGTGTTTGCATAGCTCCCGACATGTGAAGTATACCCACTTTCAAGGCACAAGTAATGCCCGATTGGATCGACTTTACCTCACTGCAGATGCGATATCCCAGTGTAGCAGTTATAATGTTGTCCCTGTTTCCTTTTCCGATCACTGTCTTGTAAAATGCAATATTGGGTCAAAAAAAGAAAGGAACGCCTTTTTTGGGGAACAACGGAAAATGAACTCTAACCTCTTAAGGGATGAGTCGTTTAGCGCATCAGTTATTAAAGAAATAAGTAATATTAACATAAAGTGTATGGACGAAATAGGAGAAGAATGGGAGCTATTCAAGCAGCGAATCAAAATAAAGCAATAGAGAGATCTAGCGTTTTATCTTTTGAATCTAAGAAGAATGAGAAAGCACTTAGAAGAACACTTGAGAGACTAACAGCTCTTGAATGTGAAAAACCTGGAGTATATGGTGGCGATTTGCGGAGTATCAAACAGAGGATAGAGGTATATGAGGAGGAACGCTATCGCGGAGCGCTAGTGCGAGCCAGAGCAACATCAATTACTGTGGATGATCGCCCGACGAAGTGAGCGCTTGGATTAGAGAAGAGTCATGCCAGACGAAATCATATAGATGCTATTGAAGTCAACGGTATCGAAGTTTCAGACAATGAGAGCATAGGACGAGCGTTTGGCAAAAACTACGAAGGACTCTTCGCTGCCACGCCCATTGATTCAGAGGCATTTAAGCAGGAGTTCCTTAGCAGAATGCCGAAGTTGTCAGATAACACCAAATCAGCTTTAGAGCTATATCTATAACGCCAACGGAAGTTGAAAGGGCTATAGATAAAATGAATCCTGGTAAATCTCCAGGGCCGGACGGGCTTAGTGCTTCGTTTTATAAGGAACTTTATTATCGCACTGAACAACCACCCTCAGTGGAGTTTCTGTTCTTTTGCATTGATGCCGTAGCTCCAACTGCTAATTTGTTACACATAACGTCATGTTCCCAAATCAATCCGTTCCGCTTATTTTTTATGTCCCTGTATAAAGGTGACATCTGATGCCAAACGTTGCGCAGGTAAACATAGAATGTGTTCCAACCATGAGGGTCGTGTAGTTATACATTGTTTCAATAAGTCCCAAAACCACAATACATATGACTACAATACACGTAACCCCGACTTTAGGCCTACTTTGCTGAAATCGCACACACAGACTTTTTAATCTGATCGAATCGGCTCCTTCATACAAGGGGATATGCACGTCGTTTTCGTCCCACGAGTGTGTGCTATTGCTATGCAAACGTAGTTCGAGCTCTCTATACGGTGCAGTATATACTCGCACGGTTCTGTGCTCTCTACAGCTGTCTTCCCATCCAGGGATGACACTTGCCCTGCGGGAGCGAAACGTGTTCAGAGTCGTTCTCGGCGATTAAAATGTGAGCGCACCGAAGTCGTGGGCGTGACCGGTCGTGGATGGTTTAGTTTGCAAGTGCTGTGCAGGATTGGGTAAACCACAATGTGTGACCGAGTAGATGAAACGAATGCGCAGGAATGAGTGTGCATCTATAGCAGCGTCGATGTATCCTACGATGAGGAAAGGTATATATAGCCGTAGGAATCCTTGAACGCAATCACCTCGCGCAGCAGTGAAGAGAAAAACAAACAAATAATAACTTCTCCAATCACTTCACAAACAGCAGCACTATGTCGAGGCCCGTCATTATAGGCAGCGTTGTTAAAACGAGCCTCCTATTACACCACTTCGGTGCTGTGCGGTAGTGTCTCTGTGCACGTGCTTTTAATGGTGGCAATTAACACTCGCTATACTTGCAGCACTACAGTGGATTTCGCGGTGGGAGTAGCTCAGAACAAGGCTCTGTGGCAGCTGCTTCTCAGCGAGCCGGGTCCGTCAGCGAGAACCTCGACTCAGCTGATCGTCCAGGTTCTCACTGGCCAGCGGCTCCTCCATCGCTCCACTGTATGACGCTGCCTTTAGAAAACGCAACATTACTTGAGGCAATATTGTTAGTAGAAAAGAAAGAGAAACGTTCAGCTGGTTAGCATGACTCAAACTGAAGTCGCACACCAACAACGCATCATGTTGCACACCAACAACGTACCAACTGCGCCTCGAAAAATCAACGCGGTATAGGGCTAATAACCGGCACAAACAGTAACGTGATCTTCTTGCAAAAAAATGCAAAATTACGACTCCTTGAAAGCAGTAACGCCAGTATTGACGCATTGTTATTAACAATTAAAACAAAACGAGATTTGAACTGATCGCCTGCGGGACGACCGCATTTCTAACTGCACGGCAACCCACTCCGCCACCAGAACTTTCTTTTTGGTGGTATTTAATAAAGTATTTGCGTAATAAAGACAAAATCAATCAAACAAAAGTACAATCACATGGCGACAATAAGTGCTCAAGCGTTACTGATAAACACTCAATGGGTAACACAGCACCGTGAGTTTTTCATATCGTATTATAGAAACAAGAAAGTGGTGAGGCCAAACACCTCTCCAAGGTGGAGCACCAGTCCGCTCCACTGATCTCAATCAGTGGTCTGGTCTAAAGTCTAGGTCGTCGTAAATGTCTTTGAGGTGAGCAGCCATTCGAATGAAGTGCGCGCTTGAAGAGATGGTGGGTTCTGCATTGTGGTTTTGCATTCGTGTCTTCCATATACGTTGTGCATACGCATGAGGGAAAAAAGTATATCATTTGGCGCTTCATCAAGCGATGCTGGTAGAAGATAACGTATCGTATGAGAATTAATAACGAAAAGTTTTTTCAATGCTCGCTGAAGGATCATTCCAAAACAGAATGGCATCTTTGCAGTTAACAAAGCAATGTTCAATCTTTTCCGGCCCATTACATAGACGGCAGTTAACAGATGGAATGAAAATAGCTTTTCTTTTTAACCATGTGCTTACTGACAATGTTTCAGAGTGGAGTTTATAGAAGAATGTCATTGAATTTGGTGGAATGTGCATTTTGCGCACTCGCTTCACCACGTCGTGGCCTGCAAGGTCGGAGTACAGTGAGTGGTACACAACAGAAGTAGGAAGAGTATACTTGGTAGATCCTTATACAGTATCTTGCGCGATACTGTGTACAGGTATTCTACAGAAAAGCGAGCTTTAAGGAACTGAACTGCGAGGTAAACTTCCTGCATGAATCTCCACAAACACGGACGTTCGGAGAAGTTTGGTGAAGCAATTAAATCTGGTAAGTAATCAACAAGTGTAACCTGCAAAAAGGAACGGATTTCAGGATGGGAGTTGTCTCGAAAAAAAGAAGAATCGTGACATTATTTGCCATAGATTGAGGTGTTTTAATCCTAACCCACCCTCACTAACTGGCTTGAATATGTTGTCACTACGCATGGGCTCAAAAGCCGAATACCACATGATAGTAGCAAAAATCCGATGAAAGCGTTGTATATAAAATGTTGCGCAATGGATAAGTTGCAATACATAGTAAGTCTTTGTTGCTAGGAAAGCATTGAAAGCTTCAGCTCTCCCAAATATTGGAATTCGATAGGGAACAAAGGTCTGGGCTTGTCGTTCAAGCTTAGCGACGCGCTCGTTCCAGTAAATGTGCACTGAATCTATACACATGCAATGGTACACCGAGGTATGTTGGAGGCGTTCTTGTCCCATAAATCCCTGCGAACTGATTCGGTGGGCTAACCCACAAGCAAAACCACAGTCCTAAACTCTTAGACGCATTTAAAAGAGCTCCTGATACTACGCCAAACGTTTCAATAGTAGATACCACACTTTGGACACTTGGCTTATCTGTGCAAAAAAAGCGACATCTTCTGCATAAGCTAATACTTCAACTTCACTGCCTATATACTCAAGACAGTAATGCAACTCGACTGTATTATTCTTAAGCACTAGATCAAGTGCAAACAAAACAGCTGACATCGGGCATCCCTGTTTTAAAAAGAGAGAATAAAAAAGGCTTAGAGAGTTCACCATCAACAATCAGACAAGTCGAGCATTTTATTTTTGTTTACAAATACCTCACAGGCTCCAAGTAAGAATATTATGTGAGGGGGAGTATAGAATACTTTTTTTATCAAGAAATAATGAACAAAAAATAAATAAATTCAAAAGCCAAGCGTACAAATAGCAAGTATGAAGAAAAACATGCAGAAATAATATGAAACTTGTGTTATACATAATTGAATAGGTTGACCTGTAAATGTACAAAGAATGAACGCCGGTAAACAAGATATGTTTAGGAAACACAATTGTAGATAGCTAGTATTTTATTCCTAAATGCCACGTGATCATGAATGCACACTACATCATCAGGAAGATCATTCCAATGAGCAATGGCACGTGCTAGCGCGGATACGTTAAATGCTTGGGTGCGGCCGAAAAGACGAGAAAAACTATGCTGATTGTGAAGCCTGTGAGATGTTCGATGGGGTTTCGATATAACGTGGCAAGGTATTCACGTGTGTGCTATAGATTACTTTATAGAAGAAACACAGAATGGCTATCTTCCTGCGCAATGCAGGGATGATAAGGACAACGAAGTCTTACTGTTACACTGGCATAGCGATTGTAGTTAAGCGCAATAAAGCACGCGGCGCGGTTTTGCGCAGATTCCAGTAAATGAATATACGCTTCATGAGGTGACCAGATGGATGATGCATACTCTATAGTTGTGGGCGAACAAATGTTTGATATGCTAGTTTACGTGTAATGGATGGCGCCATATGAAGGTTACGTTTCAGGTATGTGTGATGCTGTGGCAGTAATTTTTTCAATGTGTTGACCAGGATATAGATTTGGAGTGAAGTTAATGCCAATGTATTTGTAGTGGTCCGTTGCCAATATAGGTTTATTGTTAATAGAATATGTGTAGATCGAGTTTGATTGCTTTCGACTGAACGTCATTCGTTTGCATTTTTCAGTGTTAAGTGTAATCTGCCACTTCGAGCACCAGATTGTAATGAGGTCGAGATCCTGTTGTAGTGCCAGATGATCTGCGGTAGTTATAATTTTGTGGTATGTGATACAATGATCGGCGAAGAGTCGGATGTTTGACGTGATATGAGATGGGAGGTCATTGATGTAGATGAGGAATAATAATGGACCCTGCACGCTTCCTTGGGGAACTACAGAAGTAATGTCAGATAGTGAAGATGATGTGCTACTGATTCATGTAAACTGTTTACGTGATGACTGAAAGTTTCTGAGCCAAGATATAGTCAGAGAATAAAGATTTAGAGAAGACCGTTTAGGATTTAGACGAAAATGTGCGACACGATTAAATGCCTTAGAAAAATCGTAAATGCAGTCTGTCTGCATGTTATTATCCGTATTAGAATGAAAATCATGAGTGAATTTTAGTAGCTGGGTTTCACAAGACATTGATTGATATGTGGGGTTTAACGTCCCAAAACCACCATATGATTATTAGGGACGCCGTAGTGGAGGACTCCGGAAATTTCGACCACCTGGGGTTCTTTAACGTGCACCCAAGTTTCACAAGACAGACTTTTCCTATAAAGCCATGCTGTTGGGGAAAAAAAGTAGTGGTTATCTTCTAAATAATGGCAATATTATATGCAATGATATGTTCAAGTATTTTACAAGGAATGCTCATGAAGGATATAAGATAATAGTTATTTGTATGACTTCATTCATTATCAACTTTGCCAAGAACTTTGCCATCAACTTCGCCAACATTAGCATGCTCGAGAAGAGAAAAAAGGATGGAATGTCTAACACGATCGAGGGCTCTTGCAAGGTCTACACCTGAAGCATTGCCAGATGTTTTTGATAACTATGACAGTATGGAAGCACCGCACTAGCGACATGTATATTGTTTTGTATGGATCGACCCCTGACTCCACATATCTGATGAAACCCAATGAGGATCGACATCGCAAATTGTAACCTATTTCATAATGGTACTGTCTATGGGGCCGGCAGCCGGCAGAGGAGGCTGCACGGGATGCTGCCGGCCCTTCTTTTCCATAGGTTGGCTGCAGTCACGTGACCATTCTGTCACACCGAGAGCAGTGGCAGCATGGCAGCAAGCAAGTTAGCGCGCTGTTGGTGTCCCGCTGATTGCATAGCTCACGTGGAAGCCTAATTTGATCCGAAATCGTAACTTTACATTGATTGATTGATATGTGGTGTTTAAAGTCCCAAAACCACTATATGATTATGAGAGACGCCGGAGTGGAGGGCTCCGGAAATTTAGACCACCTGGGGTTCTTTAGCGTGCACCCAAATCTGAGCACGCGGGCCTACAACATTTCCGCCTTCATCGGAAACGCAGCCGCCGCAGCGGGGATTCGAACCCGTGCCCTGCGGGTCAGCAGCCGAGTACATTAGCCACTAGACCACCGCGGCGGGGCCATAACTTTACATTGCCACTGTTCCGTGTTACTGGGCAGCATCCAGAGGACATTTTCGAACGACCGCCGATGGCTTCCCCAGACGACCCAACACTATGCTGAAAGACTCTCCGGCATGCGCGCCAGCTATGTCCACTCCGCTAGACCAGCCTCCTGGTGTGTCCAGTGATGCAAAAGCCACGTTCATTGTGGGTGATGAGTTCACAAGCTTTGTTGCATTAGAAGAGAAGGTCTCGTTGTATAGCTCAATCAAGTATGCGCAGCTGTGAAAGAGGGACGCACGGGACGATTGAAGGGGCCAAGAAGCGTGTCGGCAAGATCGCGGCAAGCATGTTGGACGCGCTGAAATACCAGTCAATCAGGTACTGCTGCATTCAGGGTGGCAAAAAAATTTCCTTCGATGGCGACCTAACGACACGGCTCGTAAGTGAATTGGTGGCAGCCTACTGCCACTTAAGTAAATTCGCGGCAGCCTACTTTGCCGGCTGCCGGCACCATAGACAGTTCCTTTCGTAGTAATTTTGCGAAAATTTTGTAATCCACGTTTGACAGCGATATTGATGTGTAGCCGTCGATGGAGCGAAGTTTTTCCTTTTCAGTTGTTTTCGGTATTAATACAGTGTGAATTTCGCAAAATATCGCGGGAGTGTATGCATGTCATAACTAATTATAAAACTATCCAGCACTATAGGATCAAGCGTTTTTATTTTAAAGTATTGCAAAATTCGCCTGAGATGCCATCAGGGCCAGGTGTTTTCAATAAACGTAAGTTGTCAATTGCCTGCTAAATTTCCTTTAATGTAATGGGTCCATTAATTACTGCACAACCATTGCCCTTTTACCGGGGACCACAAGAGAAACAAAACTAGCCTTGAGGTGAACGTCAGGATCATCAGAGGGAGAACTAAATAAGCTGTTAGAGTACTTTTCGAATGCCAAAGTAATGTCTCTTGTATATTTTATGAGCACACCAGTAAAGTACAAGTCTGTAATCACTTTGGAGATCGCATGGCGTTGCTCATCAAGTGAAGCTTGGCGCGTCGGCTGCTCAAAGTTTAAGGTGCACAGGTTCCGAAATATAATAAGTGCCCCTTGGTATAGCGAGCAGCATCATATCTTTGAAGTTGGCATTTAATATTATCAATGTCATTTATGTACTTTTCTGGCATTTCGCATTCTATCTCGTTAAGATTTCAATGACGTTTAAGAAGTGTCTTTTTATGATTCTTTCTATAGAAAGACTTGATAGCCCCAATTTCTACAGCTATAGCACAAAATTCTTGTTTAAAAAGCTCCCAAGCAGCGAATATATGCAAACTAATTGAAAGCGATTGCCTCATTGCCGTCTGGGCACGAAATTGTTTGCGACGATATTCATCAATTTGCGCAATAACAATACAGTGGTCTGATAATGATACAACTTCGGTGCTGCAGGGCATTTTACGAGAGAGGAGTGATGAGAACACGTAAATCTGGTCAAGGCGAGCATGAGAACTGCCCTGTACTTTGTATATGCCGTTGCCCGATTTGAGGCCCTGATGTCAATCAGTCCTGCATTATCTACAATACCGGATAAAAGCTCCGTCTCTCTTTCCACAAGAATTATTACTATCATTGGCACCACAAACGCAATTGAAATCTCCCATAAGTACCGTACTGTCCGTGTCAATTAAATTATGCGTTTTGTTTTCGAATAAATCAAGTCGCTTAGCAACTTCACTAAACGCATATTAGATTGATAATTCGCAACGATGCTCCTTGCAACAAAAAATCACAGCATATATACCTGCCCTCATTTTCAACACTATATATAGTGCAGAATGGTGAACAGGGTATTTCTCGGAAACAACCAATGGCCCACATATAAACCATTTGCATGTGAAACACACACGCATATATATACTCAGACAGAAAAGGCCGCAGGGCCTTCTCAGTCTCTTCCTCGCTCTCTATCTTTGTCTCTTGGATAGCGACAAAGTCGAGACGCTTTCAATTGAAAAGTCTACGAAGATGTGCCTGTTTCTGCGAAGACCTAAGGTCGCGTACATTCAAGGTAGCAAAGATAAGTCGCTCATGCAGACTGCGCCATGGCGACTACCTCCTATTGTGCTTATTGATTCACTTGATCAGTACCGATCGAGAGTTGATGGTGAGGCTTACCGCGAACCTCGACCAGGCGCTCCTGCTTTGACCTTTCCTGTCAACCGACGAGTTGCGCACTCCTGTTTTGCGAACTAATCAGTTGTACTTCTATGTGATTGTAACGTTGAGCGTATACGTCCCGCAGGTCGCGGGATCTAATCTCGGCAGCGGCGGCTGCATTTTCGATGGAGGCAAAAACGCTGTAGGCCTATGTGCTCAGATTTGGGTGCACGTTAAAGAACCCCAGGTAGTCAAAATTTCCGGAGCCCTCCACTACGGCGTCTCATAATATTATGGTGGTTTTCGGACACTAAACCCCACATATCAATAATTATGAGAGTATACGTCGCGAGCGGTTGGCATACATGAAAAGTAAACGCGGAAAGTTTCTAACTGGGGAAGAATTGACTGACGTTGCCTTTAAGGGTGTATCCTAATTTGTTGGCGTTTTTATGTAGTCATTCAAACTCTGATGAATAGATGTAGTAGTAGAAAGTGGCCATCAGTCAGCAGTCAGTTATACGTGCTTGTAATTCATCTGCGGCTAGACTAATAACGTGGAATAGTGGATGAAAAGGTAAGGAGTGAATTATTTCTAGTTATATAGAGAGCGACGAAAGGCAAGAAACTTCACACAAAATTAATAATGTGTTTGCATCACTCACCGCAGAGCGTCACCTTGAATTGATAGACCCCGACGACTCTGGACAGCATAATACTTTTAAGGAAACATTAATACAAAAATGTCTTAACACAAAAATGTATGCATTACTGAGCAAGCGGTCAGACCATGTAAGCTTCCCGATAAAAATAAATGACGATGAATTACAAACCAAGAATCTGAATAGATAAAGATAGACTAACACAGCAATCTTTTCGTTGTTTTGATGTATTCGAACACAGCGGAGCAGACATCCCTGTGGCAGCAACCTAATGAAGTGCCTCCAAGTAATAATATTACATGAGCATTTACTACTATTTAAAACTTCTGAATTGGGGCTTCTAGGAATCTCCTTTTTTATAAGAATAGCGACGACCGAATAAAATAAATGTTCAATTGTTTAAATTTTGTTGTAAAACATGCAAAAAGGAGATGCCTCGAGTCCAGCTTTGTTACAGAATTCCACAGCATCACCCAGCTTTTGATACTCACTTTTTCTTCCACAAGCTTTGCGAATAATTTTTTTTCTCCCTCTCTATTGTTACACAACACTATAAACGCGCTTTCAACAATGAGCGACAGTGTTGCATCGACTCGAATGCATAAAAAAACAATTGTATACCAAGCAGTGTTTGGTGCTTGAGAACAAGATTAAGTTGCCGCTGCTCGGCACAAAATTGACGAATTTTCGTGTCCCGTGCATGCGCCCATAGGCCGGCCCGCTGCGTGGCGCAGAGCTGTCCACGCGGCAGCGCGTGCTGTTGGGCCACGAGCTTCCTCTTGCGCCGTAACGGGCATCGAAGAGGAGGAAGCCGTGCGAAGGAACGCGGTGGCCGCAACCCAGCCAGGTCTTCCAGCCACAGATAGCGAAGAGCGAGCCCACGGCGTGTATCGGCGGCTGGAGCCATGATGCCATGGGGCAGGCGGCGCCTTGTGCGGGTGCACTCGCAAATCAGCGCCGAGCGGGTCAGTCCAACTGCCGGCGCCCCGTACTCGGAGGACGAGAGGTCCGCCTACGGTTCTCGCTCGACCACGGGACCTCCGGGGCCTAAACAGCTCAGCTACGACTCGGCGGTGGCCGGGGACTGTCCCGTCATGCTGCTCAACGTCGAAGTGCTCGATGAGGACAACCGGCCCCAGCAGCAGCCCCTACCGCCACTGCAGCCGCGCTACTCGGTATGTTCAATAAGTTCCTCAACGCACCAAATTGCGGGGTTTGGTAGGCAGGCATATTAGCGAGAATTTATCTGGGTTGTGACGCCACGTGCGTAATTCCTGTGAAATGAGCCTGTGGCATCCAGAGTCTGTTGAGATATGCGCATACGGAGAGATTTACGAAAAACTCGGTGGGCTCTGGAGCTTCGCCTTCAGGACTAGGACGCGGTAGCGTACTAAGGCCCCGTTGGCACCGCCTTCTCAAACACTAGCATACCTTCGCTTATCGGTCAGTCAGTCGGTCAAGGAACTTTATTTGGTCCTGAGAAGACGAGAATGCCCCCGTCAGGGGGTACCGTCTGGGGGCCCCACTCACGATGGCGCAGGGAGGTTCAGGCTCTCGGCGACTTCGCGGGCTCTCTGGACAGCCCTTAGCTACGGGTCGTTTGAGGAGCTGGTGATGAGCTGGAGCCAGTCTTTCTCTGTGGAGGGAGACCCTGAGCCCCCGTGCAAGTCGTGACACTGCCACAGCACGTGCTAGAGGGTGCACCTCGGGTGACCACAGCGCGAACAACGTGGGTCTTTCCGTCTATGAATTTCGACCAAATAAACGGACATGGATACGTGTTTGTAACATTCGCAGGATGATTGCCTGTGGTCTGTTTAGGTGTGGGTGTGGAAGCGGAAACTTCCGACGCCCCAGCTGATAGTGCTTACAGACCTCGTTAAAAGAGGGAAGAGGGTCCCTTTGCCACTGCCCTCTCTCGGCCTCCGAGTGCCCACTTCCGGCGCGGTGAATGAGACCTGGCGCATGGGAGTGTGCAAGTTCGTTGGCGTTTGGGATGGTCTCGTGAGCATCACTGCCACAAGGAAAAAAATCATCTGCGCGTAATATCGCCCGTTTCAAGCTTTCTTAGAATACCTACTGTAGGTACAGCATGTTTAGTACCCACTACGCCACATTTTTTGCTAATCAGCCAAGTACCCATACGCGTACTTAAGGCGAAACATGCACACCTGCAGTGCTCCATGATGCTTTTTCAGATAATGGTGATTAATTATGCCCAAGCACGTTGTAAAACATGGGCTTTTATGCCACCAGCTCGTCGTGTGATTCTCCTGTCCGATGCCTGGTACAACTTTATACTTCTGTCGCGCAATATTACATAACGTTAGAGTAGCCATGGAATGCATTTACTGAAGGAGCTTATTGCGTACGAATTCATCACTCGCAAAAATTTTTAGAATCCAGCTAGTACGAGCGGAGTTACGAAGATTTGTCGAACGCTGTAATTTTCTTTTCTGTCGTCCCACGAAAGCGCTGGAAGCTGGGCAGGGAGTGATTGCACGGGAAAAAAAAATGCGTCACTCGCGCTTCATGGCCAGCCTCGTGACCTTGAACACTTTTAAATGCGAATCATTTTTTAGCAAACTTCGGACACTTGGAGCGTATCCAGCCAGCCGCTTAGGTTTGGGTGCTCTCGTGGTCACTCCCTTAACTTGGTGGGAACCTAAATTAGCAGGGACGAATAATACGCGCTGGTCAAGACATGGATTATCTCAGAATCCCGTCGCATACGTTGTCAAGCACTTCCCGCCAGCCAGTGGCACATACCCTAGGGCGGGTATGTGCCGCTGGTATGCGGGTGTGTGCCACAGGTGATCGACACTTAGTACCTACCCAGGAACGACATGAGCACACATGGCAAAATTAACGAGTGAGCGTTAAGCAACACCCGACATCGGCAGCGTCGACCCAACGAAGGCATAGAATGAAAGTCAGTTTTAAGAAAAACATGAAATAAGCAGCGTTGACCCCCCGACGAATGCAAATAATGAATTTCAAGGTCCCAGCAGGAGTCGAACCCAAGCATTCTGCATGGCAATCAAGCACTCTACCACAGAGCTACGCCAGGTCTCGGAACTACTTTTCTAATAGACGCTATTCTTCGTGAAACGTCAATAGTGGTTGCAGTGCTGCCTACCGAATTTTATAAACATTACATATGTACTGCTAGCCCCGCCGCGGTGATCTAGTGGTTAGGGTACTCGGCTACTCACCCGCTAGTCACGGGATCGAATCCCGGCTGCGGCGGCTGCATTTCCGATGGAGGCGGAAATTTTGTAGGCCCGAGTGCTCAGATTTGGGCGCACGTTAAAGTACCCCAGGTGGTCGAAATTTCCGGAGCCCTCCACTACGGCGTCTCTCATCATATGGTGGTTTTGGGACGTTAAACCCCACATATAAATCAATCAATCATACCTGCTGCTATGATACATCCGTCACATCGGGTTGACGTCAATTGTGGTTAGGTGACATGCGCTGAAGTTGATTTATGCAGCAGTGTCCAGGGCCAGCATCTTCGCGAGCATCAGCGCTTCATATCAGCTGCTGGAGTTGCTAATACGCATGTTCCAGTTGACGTCATTGCGCAGGTGCAAAGAACTGGTTATATAAGTATCTGCAACTGTTCAACATTGGTATTTGCGTTCAACATTTGTACATATATTTAGCGTCATTTCATGACGTATCGCTCAATTAAAAAAAATGCGACAGGGTCACCTTCTCTCCGCTTGCTTCGCATAAAGCCGATTCTCAGATACGTGGGATCTGCCGATTTTTTTTTCTCTTCAAATTTAGAAAATTGAAATTGCTCCAGCCACAGTTCAAAAAGAGCCCGACGTTTCGGGACCGACTCGGTCCCTTCCTCAGGGGGTGACTGTCTTGGTCATGGAAGTGTCGTCGCGTCGTGTTCTCTCACCACGGCTCCGGCTTTCCCTTTCCACCACGTTTCGGAGACCGTGAACGTACACCGAAGGCATTGTTCCCAGCGAGCGGTTCACGTTGGCAGGCGTATGCTGAATGTGCCAAGACTCGAGCAAGAGCCTCTTTCCCAAATTCCGTTCTGTTTGAATAACAGAAGCGCCGTCTAAGTCAATTTTATGGTCGTGCTTCTCGCAGTGCTCCGCCAGAGCGCTACGTTGCACTTCCATCTTCCTGACGTCGTTCTTGTGTTGGCGCATTCTTTCCGGGAAACACTTGCTCTCGCCTATGTAGCAGGCTGGACACCCAGAACACGACACTTTGTAGACAACGCCCGGGTGTAGCTCCCTCGGAGGTCGGTCTTTTTTCGGACCGACCTCCGAGGGACCGACCTCCGAGGGAGCTACACCCGGGCGTTGTCTACAAAGTGTCGTGTTCTGGGTGTCCAGCCTGCTACATAGGCGAGAGCAAGTGTTTCCCGGAAAGAATGCGCCAACACAAGAACGACGTCAGGAAGATGGAAGTGCAACGTAGCGCTCTGGCGGAGCACTGCGAGAAGCACGACCATAAAATTGACTTAGACGGCGCTTCTGTTATTGAAACAGAACGGAATTTGGGAAAGAGGCTCTTGCTCGAGTCTTGGCACATTCAGCATACGCCTGCCAACGTGAACCGCTCGCTGGGAACAATGCCTTCGGTGTACGTTCACGGTCTCCGAAACGTGGTGGAAAGGGAAAGCCGGAGCCGTGGTGAGAGAACACGACGCGACGACACTTCCATGACCAAGACAGTCACCCCCTGAGGAAGGGACCGAGTCGGTCCCGAAACGTTGGGCTCTTTTTGAACTGTGGCTGGAGCAATTTCAATTTTCTAAACTTTTCTACCCAGCCAGACAGATTGCTGTCAAAATGTTTACGTTTTTTCTCTTCGAATGTATGGCTTTTCAATGCGATCGCGTGCGCACGCATGGACAAGTCGCGGCCTCCCGTGGCAACACCTGTAACGACCGAGAGTGCCATGCTCAAACCAGCCAACGGGTGATACAACGGCTGTGAGGAGTGATTTTTGAGCTTGTAGCGTCGGTTATTGAAAGAAGAGAAATCAATTTTTAGCTGACTTTGAGAATGAATTGTGAGGCCACGTGCTGCGCTGAAGGCTAATATTCGGCTTGCGTGTTCTCAGGAGCCTTGACCAGCGATCGGCGGCATTTTATGATCATGCTCAAAAAGTGTTGCAGCGCCCCTTTAACCCCTTGAGGCGCGAATGAGGATGCACTGCCCGTAAATGTCGAAATTTCACACAAGATGCGTAGTACTAAGATTCTCGATATTTTATTCTAGTAAATAAAATTAAGGAGAATGTTGTTTGCGGCACACTTTGCTAAATATTTCTAATTGCCGTTTATTTAAATACCTAATTATTTTGCAGTCAGACGTGCTCTATTTTTACACAAACAGGAGAAAAATCTCACACTCAAAATGCAAACAGTTTGTTCTCTGCTGGGTTTGTTATGAGGAAAGAAAAATAACGCTTATGAGATTGCTCTTGGAACGCGGCACGTCAAGCCACCTGTCGAACATCGCAGTGCTTTTACCAAAACAATCGGCTGCAGTAATACGCCGCACATTGGGGTTAAATGAAGACGCGCTGACTATGAAGAAGGTCCGATTGATCACATGCGCAACCCATTTGGCCCCTTCTTTCCCAGTGGTGCGAGGAACTGACAAAAAGAAGTCGCGTTCACATATGTGCACGCTGCGCCTCAAGAATTTAAGGGTACTCTTCGCACTACATTGTTTATCGTTGCTCTAGAACTCATCTGGAGATTTTCTACACCAGGGCTCAGAAACTTTTCGAGGTGTAGAGCCGAGTTGCTACAGTACGGGGACCGCATGGCAAGGTGGAAGGGTGAGGGGGGTAAGAAGGGGTTCTCCTCGGGCAATAATACCGCAAATTGACAATAATGTACCAAACTGCAATAGAAATAATGCTGATTTTCATCATGCCTGTCACAAGATTCTAATTTGCAAGCACAAGCAAAAAAAATTCTTGCAATGTGACATTTGGTGCTAAACATTCTTAGCCCGCTCGCAAATTTATACATCAAGGTTGCTCACCGACAGACGCAAAAATTCGTGAAGGTGTTCATCGGTTTGCCGGGAACGCAACCTTGATTCGATGAACTTCCTTCTTGAGCAAGTCTGTTCACAGACCTATGTATTGCCGTACACATATCATGGCAGTCTGTGAGGCCAGCGTAAATTTCAAGGTGTCTTTCGCTTCAAATGTCTTTTCCCTCATCGTCTGTTTGCAGATCAGCCAGTTTGAACTCCAACATAGTCCCACTTTAAAATGATTCTGAAAAAGTCGGGTGCTACTCGATTTTTTTTAAATCAGAGAACTTAACTTTGAACTCTCTCTTTAAATAATTTGATAGAATTACTTGTGGCAAGCGGTTTGCTCGTATCACCACGAAAAGTTTGCAGCAACGGAAGTGACAAAGATTTGACTGACTAGCCAGCCGTTGGAAAAGGTTGAGTTTCAGCTCAATAGGATCAACGTATACAAGCATGCCGGACACGAGTTTCGCTTTTGTAACGTAAGCTACAGTGGCAGAGATTGAGCAGTTTCGCTTGGCTTATCGAGAGCAGTGCTGCGCATGCATGCGCCTGAGAAGCAGTGACGTCACACAACGCACAGCCAAGGAAAGTATCGTGGATGTTATTAGAAGTAAGTGTAATGTAATTATGAAGAACGAAGAGTGGACCAAAACAGATAACTTGCCTATATATATTGTAGGATGCATCTGTATACATCACTCGGCTGGCGTTATACGAGCTTGGCAAAGCACCCAGTGCTGGCATTTAGATAACTGAAGAAAGTTGATTGATTGATATGTGGGGTTTAACGTCCCAAAACCACTATATGATTATGAGAGACGCCGTAGTGAAGGGCTCCAGAAATTTAGACCACCTGGGGTTCTTTAACGTGCACCCAAATCTGAGCACACGGGCCTACAACATTTCCGCCTCCATCGGAAATGCAGCCGCCGCAGCCGGGATTCGAACCCGCGCCCTGCGGAACTGAAGAAAGTTTCCAACCATAATTTTATAACGCGCAGTCTACGCATAATTGAAACATGCAGTTGCATGTGATTGATACGATGAAAGGAAATGTGCAACATATATTTTATGTGAATGTCGCACGAAGACAGCCACTGCAGAGTGTAATAGATTGTGTGAGAAGCGATCGAGATTCTTGCCATTTGAAGCACGCGCTTTCATGGTTTTTTTTGTTAGCTAGCAAAAAGTAATTGTGAGGTTAATGTAGTAAACGCTGTGATTACTAACCTTTTTTTTCTAATTTTTTTCAAGCTCGTAAATGCTCTGACATGACTTTCGAGTATCATCCGTAACATGCGATTCCAGCCATTGTTTTTCAGACAGCAGCGGGTGCGCCAGAAGTGAAATTTAAGCGAGATGCGTTGCACAGGAGCCGATATCTCCAGATCGATTGGAAAGGGAGCGAGAACGCATGGAGCGCATGGAGCGACTGGAGCGGCTTGAGCGCGAGGACGAAGATCGGCCTCGTTGGCAGCGTACCATCGAGCGACCGCCCGCATCACCGATTGCGGGGGCCATGTCACCGATTGCGGGCGCCGCTTCCCCGTCCGCCGTGCAGCAGCAATACATGAGGCCATCTATGATGGCATCACCACGACCACCAATGCCCATGGGAGCTCTGTCGCCGGCCGGCTCAAGACCACGGCTGGCCATGTCCCCCATGATGTCTCCGCGCTCACCATCGCGCCAGTATCTGTACGGTGGCCCGGCACCCGTGATGAGCCGACCCGTATCTGGCCGCGTGAGCCCCATCACGCCAAGATCTGGGGCGCGTTCGCCGGTCTGGCCCTTCATGTCCGACCGCCAGGTAAGCCGATTGCGATTATGCGGCACAGGTTAACGGGATGGGTAAACACTTCATGGCTATCCACCTGAATACATATACGTGGAGCACGTGAGTACTGCAAGGTGGTATAGTTCACTTGCTCGCACACATTGCAGGTGATGGCGGCACGTCAGTATCGCCGGGAGCGACATAACCTGCTCGAATGGATCATGACCTGGGTGTTTGTGGTGACGCTGGCTGTGGTGCTGCTGGCCATTCTCGTTTTCTACGCTTCATGGCAGACACGACTGGACAAGAAGATGCAGGAGCACCTCAACTTGCTGCAGCGGCTAAGCCACTCGCCACGCTTTGGCAGTGCAGTCTTCAACGAGCTCTACAAGGTCGACCTGCCAACTGAAGTGTCTCTCCGCACTATCCTCAAGTAAGCCTGTTTGAGAGGTTTCGTAGTACATGAAATATCAGTTTCGCCTCAACGGTGAGGCAATAGAATGCGATAACAACAAATTGTAATATCACAAAAAGAACGGCAAGCAACTTGACCCTTACAGCGTGCTGCTCAAACACATAAAAGACGGTGCACAAAGAGAACGCACATTATATACACAGCGCGAACTGCCGCGGTTGTTAGTTCATCTATCCTCTACTTTGGCTCTTCAAGATATGTATAGCAGCTGACTTCTTTCACAAATGCAGCTGGTGCAGCGAGAAAAGTGACCTTCATGCAGTCTATAAATTGAACGCCAACTTTGCTGGGGGGGGGGGTAATAAATTTTTTAGGGGCGAAGCCTTACGACTTCACTATGTATTTCCATCTGGCTTCAGGCCATTTCCGTAGTGCGCAGTCGTAGCGCTACCCGCCTTCGTACGTCGGGCTAAATATAAACCGTTCTCGGGTTCGGCGCCGTGTGAAGCACAACCACATTGATCAACTCCGTTACAGAACAATGCCACTAGGGGTCACTGATGTAGGCGCGCGCTCCCCGCCGCCATGAAACAAAGCGAAGCATGCAGCGAACCCATGCAGCGGCTCAGCGGCAACGCCACCAGTCCGACCTCGAGCTCGAGAAGATACAGCAATACGGCAACGTCGACAAGCAGACCCGGAGCTGATAGCACGGAAACATTTATCGGACATTGTCATTTCACGGGTGATTCATGGCACACTGAACGCTCCGCCGCGGTGGTCTAGTGGCTAATATACTCGGCTGGTGACCCGCCGGTCGCGGAATTGAATCCCGGCTGCGTCGGCTGCATTTTCGATGGAGGCGAAAATGTTGTAGACCCGTGTGCTCAGATTTGGGTGCACGTTAAAGAATCCCATTTCCGGAGCCCTCCACTACGGCGTCTCTCATAATCATATGGTGGTTTCGGGACACCCCACTTATCAATGAATCATGGTACGCTGAATGGTATTTCTCCCTATCGTCAGAATGCATTTCATGGATATATGCGCGGATTTAATAAAAAATTTAGTCACTTGTGTGGCGCATCAGATCAGCTCCGCGCGGTAGGTGACTCTTTCCGCCCAAGAAACGATGGACAATTGTTCCTCCCGGTAGGGAGTCCTGGTAAGTTAATCCAAAGATAGCTTTGAAGGAGCTGGTAAAAGAAGAGGATTGTATTTCTTCTTGTAATTCTGAAAAATAATCGATTGCCTTGGTTGACGCCCGTTGCATCAGCTAGCTCGGAAGTATTAACGTTGGTTGCTTCAGCCACTCTACTGAAGTTCACGCCACTTGCATCAGACATTCTACCAGCTCGAATACTTTGCCGTAGGAATGAAGTTTGGGTTGGAATATACGGCCTAACACGGGCGGCGATGCAGCGTGGTCCACATGTGACGTCCCGCGCGCGCTCGCGACCTTGCGAGGCATGCAGGTCCTGTGGGTCAGACCACCACGCTTGAGGATCAGCCATGTTGCGTTCGTCACACGACATACCCTAATCATAAGAATAGAGGGATGGTACGGGTGTACTTCGTTGCAATAATTTGTCAGAGACGTAATAAGATACACTAAGCAGCTGCATGGAATTCGTACGATGCCAGACTTTACCGAACGTCGCTACACATGGAGATCTTGCATTGTACGATCAACAGCAAAAGTTTGCGGGGCATTAGATCCACAACAAATGCGAATTTCTGATATATCAGCGCTTAATTCTTGTAATAAAGCTGGTGACTGTATAGGTCAGAATACCAAGTGCGGTATACAACATTCATCTCGAAATTATACATTCCCAGACAAAGCGGGAATTTAGCTTTATCGAACATTTCGTGTCCCGCAAGCGTTTGTTGTTGATAGTACATGAGAACCTTTGGGCACCAAAATTTTGCGTGTTCAGCATGTACTGCGGCTTACACGCTGACTACCATTAACATTATCACATCTCTCCTGCAGGACGATAACAGACCTGCGATACGTCGCCGGCACAGAAACGGAGTCTCCAGTTACCACCTACGTCGACAGGTTTATGAAAGACAACAAGATCAATAACACAAAGATCTTCACCTACGTTGTCAGCCTCTCCCATCCAAGCACAACAGAAAGGAACAGGGTAAACGCACGATCGTGTCAACTCTTCGTATACGTATATAGCTCACTGAAAATGTATTCGTTGTACACATCTGAGTGCACTGGTTGCCTAAATATGACTGGCATTCAGTGTCGCTTTATAGCGTGACATGATCTTCACATTCATGTAGGGAGAATAATTGAATGAAACCACGTTTATTACACCTTTTTTCGCACCGAGGGCGCTGCGGTGTACACGGGCAGGGCACTATAGCAGAGGGAGGGGTAGTATGTACCTAAGTGTGGTTCCATTGAGTATGTCCTCTAGATTCATCCCCAGAGACATATCTTGGTAGTCTGTGTATGAGGCAAAGTACAGACATGCAATGCTGCCGCTTGATATCCATTCGCGATCAGATAATGAGCAGGATCGCTCACAAGCGCTAGCATAAGATCGTTGCTCTGATAAGCTTGTTCGCGCTGTACCATTTCCCAGCAATGACATTTTACACAGCGGCATAGCGCTCTTACAACTTGCATTGCAAAGCAGGGTGACTATAATTTGACCGACTTTTGATCCTTTATTGTGAACGTCTTGCAACGCTCATTAATTCGTCGCGTCCTCTTTGCAGCTGGTGTTCACTGATCCAAGCGGCAACATTCTAGACATCACTGATGAGGAGCCGTCATATCTTGGGAAAAACGTGGGACCTCAGCTGGCGTACAGCGCTTACGGAAGGGCCGGAAATGTGACGGTAAGACGCGCTTGCTTTACATACGAATGTGTCGCAACTCGAATGACGTGTTTCGCGGTAAAGGTGTACGGACAAAGGAACATTCAACGTCGTATTAAGAACAATAATAACGAACTTTTCAGGTTACCTTGACGAAATATTACGTTTCAGAATTCACAAATAACCCGCCATCAAGATTATTAGTTCATACAGCATTATCGCTACACTCATGACTGCGGCGCGCTGCATGCTTGGACACAAGTTCAACAAGAAAAACCGATGTGTGGTGGATCACGTGACTGATGATGAACAAAAGACTCGAGATTAGCAGAAAGTCCAATCGCTTCCATTATAAAGAAACTCCTAATAAAAGAACCGAAAGGTAATTGCAGAACCTAAACGAAAATCTGAAGAGTGGCCAATTGTATCACTTGTATACGTTCATGCTGCAACGCAAGAACACCAGATGGTCCAAATGTCCGCAGCCATATTGTGGTTTCGGTACGTAAACGGCAATTATTATTATTATTATTATTATTATTATTATTGTTGTTGTTGTTGTTGTTCTTGTTGTTGTTGTTGACTAAAACTGCTGAAAGCAGGCACGGTAAGAAGCAGACTAATACTTCCTTGTGGCCCCGCCGCGGTGGTCTAGTGGCTAAGGTGCTCGGATGTTGACCCGCAGGTCGCGGGATCGAATCCCGGCGGCGGCGGCTGCGTTTCCGATGGAGGCGGAAATGCTGTAGGCCCGTGTGCTCAGATTTGGGTGCACGTTAAAAAACCCCAGGTGGTCGAAATATCCGGAGCCCTCCACTAGGGCGTCTCTTATAATCATATGGTGGTTTTGGGACGTTCAGCCCTACATATCAATCAATCAATTCTCAGGCTGCAACCGAGTGTAATGGAATAGACAGTCGATGTCGAGCCGCGGTGCATGCGCCGTGTCGCAGCGCGCGATCACGAACCGCCGTAACACAGGCTTGAGTGATAGCATCTCACTTGTTTCCAGGGCCAGGGCAATCGCTGGCGTAGTTTAGGCCACGGTGCAAGAATGCTTTAGGTGAGCGAACACCGCGGCATGGGCGCTTGACGGGCAGGAACTGATTATGTTCTCGTTGGCAGCATGCCGATAGATGGCTTGTTGTACTGAGGACCGTGGCGGGCTGCTGGCAAATTTCACAAAGCACATCTGGCACATGGGCGATGGTTTCGAAATCAAAGAAAACCGGGTTATCGCTTAATGTCAATCACCCAACACGCATAGGTGGTGACGCAAAGAGGGGGTTATAAATGAGGAGGTTTACGGCGCGGCAAGGGCGTTGGGGCGATGATAAGTAAGCGCCACCATTTTCTACCTAATGGGGCTTTCCTACACCGATAGGAGGGGGGCATAAAGCCCCTCTACCCCTATAAAAGCCCCTATAAGTATAGGGGCTTTACCGGGGCAAAGTTTGTAGCGCCACATCTCAGGATTCTTGCAAAGCAGAACATTGTCGGGCAGCAGATAGTCCCGGAGTTCGCTCATCTAAAGTATTCTTGCACCGTGGTTTAGGCTAAGACTGCTAGCCTTTCTAGTATAGTGCTCACCTACAACGGCTCGTAGAATGTATTGCGTGTAACTTCTTCGGCGCTGCAGCTCGGAAACTTCTGACAAAAAAAAGCTTCGCCGCTTTTTCCATGCTACCATTCCGTGATTAGACACTGTGACCGATGACTCTTCAGCTGCACTAAAGAACAGCAGTCATGAAGATTGGGTTCCAGGTCATTTAAAGTGAAAACATCGTGGTGCCGCGCCGAGAAGGAAGACCACACCTTATAAGTGCCCACTGAGAAGTTGTCAGTCAGCGCTTGTATATATGTCTTTTTAGCTCTCTCTCGTCATTTTAGCACCATTTTCATGAGCGTGCGTAACCAGCCAGCCTAAGCGAGATGCATTTCTGCTATATGCGTGTTGTTTGCCGTGACTGACGCCGTGCAGGATACAAGGATTATGTACGGCAACCGGTGCTTCCAAGAGGACCTCGACTACCTCATGAGCCTCGGTCCCTCTCTGTGGTCCTCTACGCTGCTCTGCCGCTACAGCACCACCGACAGCCCCGGCGTGGCTGTTGCCGCGGCCGCCAACCGAGGCGCGCACGCCGTGCTCTTGTTCAGCGACCCGCGCGACATCTCGGGTGGAGGCGGAAGCAGCGCCTTCCCGCAGTCCTGGTGGATGCCTCCCACGGCCATCCGCCGCGCCAGCGTGCGCATGCCGCACGACATCGGCGACCCCGCCACCCCCGGATTCGCGTCCCGCTGTGAGATGTCCCCGCCTACTCATTGTCACCGCACAAACGACATTTGTTTTTTGCTGGGCGCGCTAATTTGCGTTTATTTATTTATTTCTACATTGTGCAGCTTACAAGGTTGTAGCAGGAATAAGTAAAGAGCAAAATATTATAAAGAGTGGAAAATAAGAAAACAAGTGGCATACATAAAATGGCAATATTTAAAAGAAATTTACTTTTTAAGTGCACAGGACTGTTTCAAGAAGAAGGCGGATAGGACGGAGCGTACCTAACTGTCTTCTTTCTGAAACGTATCCTGCGCACTAAGAAAGTAAACTTCTTTCAAAAATACAATGCGAACTAATCCAAGTAGCCACTCTTTTGCATACATTTACAAGTCAGCGGAATGCAGAAAATACATAAACAGTATTATATTAACAATGTAAATCAAGAAGCGATGGTTAGGGTGTACGGTCTTCCAGTGCCTAGTGCCTTCGACAATTCACCTTTTTCTAAAGAACGAATGGTATGATATTTCAAACTTCAGTACATTGGGGGAGGGGGGTGTATTTGAACAAGTCAGTGCGATAATGAAAAACAGATACGTAGAGTGAATTACATTTTCTGGTGGATGTTAATTTATTAGGTAGGTGTTATTTACTTGTCGTGCGACGAATATTATATACTTCATGTCTCGAAAATTCGCAGTTGCATTCGGCGCAAGTCGCGAGCACGCGCTAAGCGGGCGAGAAAAGAGCCGGCAGTGCAAAGTGCACACTCGTTTAGCCAACCACCTGTTTGTGCGCAGCTAACCCCGAGCTCGCAAAGCTTGGCAGGTGTCCAACTAACGGTTGCGGTGAACCGTGAATATTACTATAGATCTCCAGCTGCCGTTGTATCACAACCAAAATCGAATCCTACACAACAACTGAGTGCATACTCTAGCGCTACCGAGATTGGTCGAGGCTCGCACGACACATCCCCTGTTCGTCACATACGCACGAGCGTCGACTAATCTCGTGTGGCAAAATGCTACTTCGCTTTTGGACGGCTACAAGGTCTCCCTGATATCGCGCACAGCGGGCGTGACTTTCCACTTTGCTTTTGCCTTTTACAGACGCCTTCAGTGACCTACACAGGACACACATGAGTGAAACGTTGGTGCCTAAAATCCAAGTCCACCCCATCAACTCCATGGATGCAGCGGAGCTCTTCAGGTACGATGTTTAAAACGCCAAAGGAGTGCGAAAGAAAAAAAAAGCGAAGGCACATCAGGCATAATTTTAATTCGAAGATGATTTTCTCATGGCCTCCGAAATTTTGCGTATTGCGCGCGCGCGCACTTTCAGGGGCCATAATTTACCTTAAATAGTTCGTTCAATACTACATGGTGCACCTGCACCGTGGCCGTACCCGCTTTGTGGCCTTGGCAGCGCTGGTCGGTAGGTCCCCATCCGTGCCGCGTTGTCTGCTGGGCGTCCCCATAGCGTCTACGCACATGCATCGACGAGTGACGACCGCGCCGGAGGGTCCACATCGTGGTACCTGTGGAAGCGGTATCCTTCCGCCCCGAATCGATCACGTCATCTTAGTGCGGTGTGCGACTCACAAGTTCGTAACCTATGCTTTTGTTTGCGCTACCTGCCCTGAAGCTTCAAGACCAATCCATTCGTCAGTATTTCTTAGTTATTTAAAGACTATCAGATTAGCAGGCATGGCTAATCTCAATAATAAAGACAGAACATAACTGATACTCTGTCCCCACCGCGAGATGACACGAAGAGCTAGCCCAATATTGCAGTTGGCAAACAGCAAGTGCAAGTTCAGATGGAAGCGGGTGGTCGCATCATCATGGGTGCTGCCATGTTGACTTGTAACCCCAGCTGCTGGTGGTTGCTAATACAACTAAAGACACACGTCAAAAATTTCAAGTAGAAAAAAAACGTACAACGTATTACTGTGGCGTATACAGTACGCACCAAAGAAACGCATATATCTAAACGTTCTCCACTTTTAAGTGATTACATGTAGACTGAATGTTTTGCTGCGTATGTGACTCGCTCACACTCTGCCGCAACGAGCGTGTTCGTTCCGGAAGCTTCGCTGGCGCAACGCGTTGGCGGAGGGCGTCATGTACGATCACGTGATCAAACATAGCCGCGCTCGTGTGCCGCTGTGGAAAATAGTATACAGAGACTAAAGCACACAAATTATATGATCACCGTTTTTAGATAGCCCGACAATAATTTTACCTACACTGTCGAAAAGTGCACAAGCAACCTTTCTGTGACGGACATGTTTTTTACTATATTACCGATTCACGAAAACTCAAATATCAGAAGAAAGACTACTACTTGCAACAACTAAAAACTGTTTACACTGCTGATAAGAGGAACTGGTTGCAAGAGAAATGAATGCCGTATATACGAAAACCAGACCAATGAAATCTAAAAACCTAGAAACGTTAAATATGGCCACGCAAGAAGCCAACTTTCCTGTTCGAAAGAACGCCATGGCGTACTTACGCACTTGTCATTGCCTGATGAAATAAGCATCAGTAAGTTTTTTTTTCTTTTGTTATCACATGACTTTGTCATTAGTCTGTCTTTGTCGAAAACAAGCAGGCGCCTCTCGTGCATTGAAAATTCGAGGGCCAAATTATTGTTACACCTTAGTGCTCTTGTGCGTTCAATTATGCGTCGTCCTGTTTGCCTGATGTGCACTCCACCACATAATGCGATGCGGTCGCAACAGCAGGTACACATTTACCGAAATCATTTGCACGCTAATTTTAGCACTCACTGTCTTCTATTTGTCAAACTTGCAAGGCGATAAAAACGCTACAACCACACCGTACCCACTCTCGACCTTTTGTGAGAGTTTTAGGCCACCGTTTTGTACGCTTAGACTATTTAAAGTTTCGCTAACATTTACATATCTGCCCTCTGTCTCAATTAGTTACCCTTTTTAATATTTATGGCCACCTACTTTCTGCATTATTCAGGCGACTGGAAGGACCAGAGTGCCCAGAAAAGTGGGTGCCGGAATTGGGCGTAGCATGTCGTCTCGGCGCCGAAACCAGAGGAACGTAAGTGGACTTACGCAACGCAATACTGTGCTTTTCATGTACTCTCTTCTGCCTTATAAATAAATATATATATATATATATATATATATATATATATATATATATATATATATATATGCTAACAAACCGAACCATTTCTCGATGTAAATTCGAGATTGAGGAGGCGAAATTTACTCAAACGCAAAGGGCACAAAAAGTACAAAACAAAAAACAAGGCTCTGAGCAAAGCAAACCTATTTAAGGTGGTCAGTGGGAACTTGGGCTTTCCTACTTTAGCACTGTCGAAAGACGCAGAATGAACCATTTGTTCGCACCGCGAAATTCCCCCTCTGTTTATTTTGTGAAGTCACTAGTTTGCTTGCTAATTTCGAGCATGAGCTCGTTTGCACTGTTTTCTTTCCGTGCCATATTGCAAGTAAACGATCACGGTAAGTACTTGCACGTGGTATCCACTATGTATACTGGGCAGTTGTCTAGCGTTTAACGGCACGAAATAAAATATCTCCCAAGACGTTACAGCGCTTTGCGCCAACGTGGTTTTTCGCTTATACTTTACGCTGCTATTTCGCTCAAATCATGGTATCCGCCCAGGCAGTTTAAGGGCTGTTTCACTTAAAAGCGTGGTGGTTTGGGCTAGTTAGTAGGTCATGACAATTGTTATAGCGTGAGCTCAGATCGACGACAAAACGTGGCAAAAGCAACTTAAATGGCTTGTTTATTATGACTAATCTGAAGTGTCTAAGGATTCCCGCAGGTCGCGGGATTGAATCCCGGCTACGTCGGCTGCATTTCCGATGGAGGCAGAAATGTTGTAGGCCCGTGTGCTCAGATTTGGGTGCACGTTAAAGAACCCCAGGTGGTCGAAATTTCCGGATCCGTCCCCTATACGGCATCTCTCATAAATATATGGTGCTTTTGGGACGTTAAACCCCACATATCAATCAATCAAGTCATTGTTTTAGTGTACCTTACCTCTACGTTCTTTGAATGGAATGATTGCATCTATCTGCAGAAAAAAAAAGGTCTTTCAGTCGGCTCGTGCTCGCATAGCACCTTCACAGAATGGTCTGTTGTTGGCCAAAATGGGCAATCTACTGCAGAATAGGTTAAAAGGTACGCATGTCATCAAAGCATTCAGATACATAGATTATTCTTGGGGTTGTTCTGAATCCTTCCAGTTCCACACGATTTCGGCCCAAACAATAAGCGTGTTTGAAGCCTCTTGTGCTCACACATGAGATGCCCTAGAATGACGTACACGTTACGTTTTTATATTCAAGACTGTTTTTTTTACACACAGCACGTTTGTTGGCGTTACGAACCACGTGCGCAGAAACGATTGCCTACTTTTTCTTCCGCTCACAGCAAGCTAGATAGTAAAGTGAGGCATAACACGGACATGCCTAGAGATCTTTGAACAGGTCGTGCCGTCACAGTAATTCTGCGAGCTTCAAAGCTCAATTGCCCTGGCTTATGACTTTCGGTTTACTTGAGGCGCTTATCGCGTCTGTCGCGGCAAAGCAGAAACAAGGACAAGATCCGAGAAACACGGAAAAAGAGCATGAAAGGATAGCTGTTGTTTCAAACACCGCCTCAAGAGAATTGGAAAACACGCGGGCGTTCATGTGCTATTTCCAACACCGCTCAAATGAATTGGCCTTACTAAATCGACAAACCCCGTCAAGACGCAGTCATCCACCGATTGTAACGTTATATATAGGACCAGGTATGCGCGATGTTCCCGGGAAGTGGTCTGTATAGGGTCCTCTTTTCCTGTGGCGCATGTTATGTCGGAAAGGCCGGAAGGTGTCTGAATGATCGACCGAGGGAACATGCTAACAATGTTATAAATGGGAAATATGGGGTTTCTTCCGCAGCATTGCAATGCGTGCAACTGTGCGCCTCTCTTCTAAGACCACAGTGACGCTTTATAAGCACAGAGATGATCACACCCGAATCATCGTCGAGGCCGCGCAGGTGGCCCGCGAACAGGATTCATGCGTTAGCGAGCATTTCTCGTTATCATCCGAGAAGGAATTTAGATTTTTCGAAAGCATCAGTAGCCCCGCCGTGGTGGTCTAGTGGCTAAGGTACTCGGCTGCTGACCCGCAGGTCGCGGGATCAAATCCCGGTTGCGGCGGCTGTATTTACGATGGAGGTGGAAATGCTGTAGGTTCGTGTGCTAAGATTTGGTAGCAGGTTAAAGTACCCCACGTGGTCGAAATTTCCGGAGCTCTCCACTACGGCGTCTCTCATATTCATATGGTGGTTTTGGGACGTTAAACCCCACGTATCAATCAAAGTATCGGTGCGCACAACTATAGTGATAGTTCTTTTAGCCATCAGTTTTGTTTCTTGTTTTTATTTTGTCATTTTGCCCCACTCATCTTTGCGTTGCTCAACTTTTGTCACATTGTTTCTTGTTTCCTATACAAGTTTTTACGCTCTGCAGAATAAACGCAGTTGGAAGATACAGCGTTCGTCCTCTAGTCCTTTCGTCGTCGTTCTGTGCTCGCACTATAACAACGGGCTGTTTAACATGTTTCGTAACATTGCCACGTTTGTTACCATGATTTTGCGATGTGCGGCCCGCAAGTAAAAAAAAACAGGGCCCACTTTCTTGCGACCCAAACAGCGTATAGCACTCGATGGCCGCACAGGATATCCCTCTGTGGGCATACTTCTGCCAATCTCGCAGATTATCACCGATAGCGAAGACGTGTAAGGCGTTGACCCTGTAGCTGATGGTGAACGTATCGTTAACTATAGCGCAGTATGACGGTGTGTATATAATAGTTTTTGGTATAATTTTCACCCAACTTTTTTTTTTGGTCATCACGGCAAACTCTCCAAGGCTCGCATTTTGAAGCCGAAACAAACACGCACCATCTCGCGCGTGCTGTGTTTTGACGCGATAGCGTTAAAGAGCTCGTGTCGCAGAAAACCTGCCGCCGGCGTCAGCCCTATTGGTTGTGAACGAAAAATCAAATCGTCTGTGCGTCTGCGACCGAAAAATCAAGTTACCGAGATAGCCGCGGGAAGCCGCTACTTGTCCACGCGTGCGCACGCGATCACACTGGAAAAAGCCACGCATTCGAACAAAAAAAAGTGCTCGAGGTCACGAGACGCGGTAGTTTGTTTGTCCTGCCACCCCTCCCGGCGCTTAGCTTCCAGTGCTTTCCTCGGGACGAGTGAAGATATAATGCAATTGCAGCATGCGACAAACCTTTATAACTCCACTTGCACTGAACGGATTCTTAATTTTTTTCGGCGTTGAATTAGTGAGGCAATAAGCTCTTCTAGTGGATTCATTCCATGGTTACTTGAAAAAGTGTTTCAGGGCCCTTTTAACGCATTTTGTTCGACAGGTGTGACGATGAAAACGAGCCCATTTAGCGATAATAGCACGCGCTGGTTCAATCTACTGTGTGCGCGTTTTCGTGCGTGCGTGTGTATGTAACAAAACATACGAATAAGTATGCACATAGCGGTTGATGGGTGCACTAGGGGCCAGATTTCACTATCGCGTTCAACTCTTAAAGGGGAAGCTTAAGGGTTCCCCAGTTTTTATTTTCATCACCGAGTGGCCGCGCTAGATCGGCAGGCTGAGGTGTTGCATTGCTAAGCTCAAAGTCGCCGTTTCGATTTCCAGCCAATGCGGCCGCATTTCGGTGAAAGCGAAATAACTAATAACACTCATATATGCTAAGGCGCATGTCAAAGAACCCCTGCAGTGGCATCTCACTATGTCGCACCTCATAATCAAGTCGTGGTTTTGACATGCGAAACCCCATGCATTAACTATTTTTATCACCATCCTCTATTAGCACGCATCACCATCGCCGTTAAAAAATAGACGAGTGCAAACCTAGTGGAAAACGCATATCGGTGAAGTGGAGAAAATCTACAACTCTCGAACGATAACGACTACGCCGAGGGTGCTATGCGTTTTCTCTGGTTGCATGTTTCCTTATCGTCAGCGACAGAAAAAGATAACAATTGCGGGAGATAACACAGCGCGCCACTGGTACTGAAACACGCTCGTGTGGGCCGTTAGTCGCGCCGGAAGCACCTGTGCCGAGTCACAGATCAGAGTCCGGCACGATGTAACAGTGGGTATACGGTGCTCGGCTGCTAGGTCGTGGGTTCGATCCCGGTCATGGCGGTCACATTTTTATGGAGGAGAAATGCAAGAGGCCCGTGCATTGGCGTTGTCAATGCACGCTAAAGAACACATAATTTCTCCCCCTTCATGTTTTGGTTGGTGCAGATGACTGAGGCGCAAGAAAACATTTCGTGAAACGGGAAGAGCTGAAGAGAAGAACTTCCCGTTTCACGAAATGTTTTTGCGCCTCAGTCATCTGCACCAACTCACCCAAAAACAAGTCCTTTTGACATGTTTTGGACTTCTCGTTTTATTAAATTTTGTTGTTCGTCTTTGTAGTCCCTGCGACTGCTAACCCTAAGGTGGCGGAATCGAATTCCGGCTGCGGCGGCTGCGTTTTCGGTGGAGGCGAAAATGTTTTGAGGCCCGTGTATTTAAATTTACGTGCACGTCAAACAACTTCAGATGGTCGAAATTTCTGACATCTCTCATAACGATCATGGTTTTGGGACGCTAAAACACCTTTTTTCACGTCCTCAACAAACTCGCAGCACTGCCTTTTTCCAACACCGTATGGCCAGAATTTTCAGGACCCTCCTTTCTTGTGACGTTCCTCACGATCATATCATGGTTTTTGCGCATAAAAATTCGGATATTGTTATTCAGTTACAGATGAGAGGTGAATGAACCGCACTTGAAAAAGAAAACGGCACTAAAAAGGAAGTTATATGTTCATATATGTACGAATCGTAGAATGCGCATTGAAATCGTCTTTGTTATTGACAAGACAAAGCTTGGGGCAAACTCTATGGTGTCCCTACGGTTTCCATGATGAGGTGTGGTGTACTGTTTAGACAGGCTCACAAAGTGTCAGACTGCGACACCTAAGGTACGAGCGTTATTTGGAAGCGACGGTTACTTGTTAGTACGCATTTAAGGGGAGATGAGATTCGAAAAAAAATGTGCCATTAATGTGTAGCTTAGAGCAGTGAAGTTTTCTGCTGTATATTAAAGATTTGATGCTGATTTCAAATACATAATTAGTTTTATTGTGAAAAGCACACTTTCAGTTTTGTGCCATGACAATGTGTAAAATATAGTTCGTTTCGGACAAACTCTTTATGCCCCTAAACTTTTCTGATCCATTAATTGCTCATATAACTCCACAATAAATGTAAAGTGGAGGTAACAGACACGAAGGCAAGAATTTACGTATAAAACATTCATGGACAAGCAAAATTGTAATATGGAAAGCCTTAGAATACTCAGCATATACTAACTGTTTGCTCTAGGGTCATAATAGTTATATAAGTGATATCAAGTTCAAAAAAATAATTGCACTCTTCATTTACTTTGAAATATGTGGGCACAATTTCCTCCTGATCTTGTGACCATAAGTACCAAAAACGAGGTCTTCAAGCTAAAGGAGTTATCCAGAAATTAATCTCGAGAAAAAAAGCATTTCAAAAGTATAAATTTAAGGTCAACTATGCGACAAAAATATTTTTTTAAAATATTTTTTCCATGATGAGAGCTTAGAAATTGTGGTTATTTGCGCATGTGGCTTCTGTTAACTACTCATGCGAAATGCAGGGGCAAGCAGCCGGGGGACAATTTCCAGGGGACTCTAGAAATGAGCTATTTTTATTTTTTAGTAGCCATTTTGTGCTCTCTATAAAAAATTTTAACCTACCCCAAGTTTACTGTCTTCATTTTTTTGTCCGGAACGTAGAGAAACAGAACTTGTGAAAGCAGGTGAGAAAAAAATTCTGTAGTTTTAGAAAAAAAAATGCATCTCCCCGTCAACGAGGAAAGTACATTACGAGATTTATAAGCGTCAAAACCAACTGGCATTGACAAAAACTTTTTTTTTTCACTTCGTACATTACTTTTTGCGGCGAGTTGAAAAGTATGATTAAGAAGTTTGCGGTATGCAAACGTCGTAGGAGGCTTAGTAGATGATGTGGGATTGTTAAGAAGTGTCTTTGGGCTCATCAGCGGCGGAATCTGAGCCGCGTTCGGTATGTGTGCAGTTTTCGAATAATTGGTTTCCTCCCGTGCACTTCGTAAGAAATCAGCTGTCATAGACGAACAGCTGGCCGATCGCATTAGCAAAACATGAAAGTTTTGAAGTGAAATGAGTAATCGTACGTCGAGATAGTGCTCCAGCTGTATACACTACGGCTGCTTGATGGCACGTTACTCCAGGCGGCCGTGGCTGTACACCGACCACCCTCTGAAAATCTGAAATCTGGATTCTTGAGTGGCGGTAGTTCATATCAGACCCAGAAAAGAAGGCAGTGAGTTCAGAGATAGTACCGCTAATCTCTTTTGTGAACAGAACACGCTTCAAAACTGAGCCTCGTCGTTTTGCCGTCCCGATATCTACTGTCATATCTGCTGAAAACTTACGCAAAAATGGTGACTTCCGATTCCCCTCACTGGTTGCCTACATCGGACATTGCGCTGCATCGCAACCCACGTGTCGATTTTATAGGCGTGTATTTATATTTTTAGGCCCACGTTAAAATACTGTAGCGAAACGTCGGGGTTGTTCAAGTTAGGCGCATCGGACGACCAGGGAGACGAATAAGTGTGGGTGAAACTCCGCGGAGGCAATCGAAGAGACGTCAACACGATGATTTCGGGGAGCACTCATTGGGGGTTTATTTAGCTAACACAACTTCAATTTACAAAATGCACTGGGTCACAAAGACAAAACATAGAAAATGGTGACATACCCCTCGGCCTGCATGGCCTGGTCTCCCGTGGTGAGATCCGCCGTTTACCCCGACTCCGCTCACTTTTCAAGTTCAAACATCCTCTTTTTAACCCTTGGTCGAACAAAGAGTCTCCACAAAAACCAATCACATGTTGGGACTCGCAGCATCACAACCAATCACAGAAACACTTTCATAAAAGGCACTACATTTGTAAAAACGTCGTCACCGAAGGAAACACGCAAAGGGAGAGAGGTTCTCCGCACGTGACACTCTCTCCCATGCCAGGCCGTGCTGTCCAACATTACTCGTGCCGGCCCCATCGGCCGACTTCAGTCGGCGGCCGTTCTCACGCTCGAGCCCCGTCAGTTCTTTCGTTAATTGTTGCTTCCTAGAAGCGTCCTTAAGAGCGATGGATACACCATTGGGCTCCTTGCGCTTTCCAGGTGTACATGCGACAGCGAGGCGCCCCGACATCCTAACAAAAGCGCGGGAGAATTTGGTCATTTACCTGCCGCCACTATGTCTCGGTCAGGCTAAGTGGTCGCGTCCCCATGTCATTCTCAATGACATGCGTGCCTGTTAACAATGGCTTAAACTCGGACGGTGGCGCCGGGCCTGCCTCTTGCTAGACGCTTTTTCGAGTAAGCTTTCCCCTTCTAATCCCGAACGGGGGCGACCTTGACTGCTCCGTTTGTAAGCCGTAAATGCAGCGTGTAGGCGCCTGTCCCAGGCAGGAAAACACGATTTATCCCATATTCCATTAAAGTCAAAAGCCGAAGCTCTGTAATGGCCAGAGAAACAAACCCAAAGGTAGAAGAGTACAAAGAAAGACTTAAAAAAGAAGCAGAGGAGTTGGTTTTGCACAAATTTCCTGAGAAGATACTGGAGCTGGAAACCTTGCTCTCGCGACACCTCCCCCCTACGAAAAAGAGTGCCCCACTCGTTTTATCTGCAAAACACGACAATAAATAGACTAATTATACAAAAAGGTTTTGCATTCAACAAGTGTGTGAGATGCTTATTTAAAGACACTTATGCATGTGTATAACAGGTGAGAGGCTTTAAAAATATTACATAAAAACAACAGATGAAAAACAAAACAAAATCATTGGACACAGAAATAGGTTCACTCGTCGGTACTGCAATACAATTCAGTGTCCGTTTCGTAAGCACTGACATTCTGTTGTACGTTTTTATTACTTGAAAATGTCTTCCAGTCCGAGTAAAGTTCAGTGTCCGTGTCGTAGCTTTCGCACTGCTGTACTGGAACACTGGTCTGTGTCCCGCGCACACAATGTTGCAAACGGAGTTCCTGACCCACTCGCGAACCGCACTCGCGCACATCACCATTGGAGCTGCACTCGCGCACAACACTTTGATGCAATCCGTGGTCATCTCTCCTTGCACTGCACTCGCGCACAACACTTCGATGCAATCCGTGGTCATCTCTCCTGGCACTTCCCTCACGCACATCACCACCGAGATCGCGCACCTCATGATTATCATTAGACTCATCGTCCGCGTCGTCGGCATCGGAGCCCAATCGAACGTGGCAGGGCTTTAAACGCGCCACATTCACAACGTCACGTTTTTTCCCAGTTTGGTCTACCACCTCCCAGTTGTTCTCGGCTACCCGGCGCACAAGACGGAAAGGTCCGTGATATTTGTGAAGAAGCTTCGTCGTCTTCCCTTTCGCCCGGGAGGGAGTCCACAAGTACACCAAGTCGCCCTGATGATAAACAACACTTCGTCGCCTAGCATCATAGCTGCGCTTGTTCTTCTCCTGCTGACGCTTCTCCCGTTCATTTACTATTTTTCGAGCCTGCCGCAGCCTGCGGGCCACTTTCATTGCATCCAGGGTGTAGTCGAATCCGCGTTGCGCGCCCGACCCTACATCCACTGGTAGTGTCGGTTCATGTCCGTGAAGAAGAAAGAAGGGAGTGAATCCAGTCGTCTCGTGGGTGGAAGAATTGTATGCAAAAAGAACGTACGGTAAGAATTCATCCCAGTCGCGGTGGTGTGAGGAAACGTACATGCTGAGCATGTCAGCCAACGTGCGGTTAAAACGCTCGCACAAGCCGTTGGCCTGTGGGTGGTATGCTGTTGTGGTGGCATGCTCGCTACCCACGAGCCGGAATATTTCTTCGGTCAAGTTGGCGACAAAGTGCTGCCCACGATCGCTTATTACTTTCTCCGGGGCACCATGACGTAGGACGATTTGTTCGACGAAAGCTCTTGCTGCTTCTGTGGCAGTGGCCGCTGGACACGCGACAGCCTCGACCCATTTCGTATGGTAGTCGGTAATCACGACGATGTAGCGGTTCCCTGCTTTGAATTTAGTGAAAGGCCCAATGAAGTCCAAGCCCACCTGCTGAAAAGGTCGACCTGCAGGTGGGAGTGGTTGGAGGAAACCGACCGGCCACCCCGGTAGTTGCTTTCGTGTCTGGCAGTCGGGGCAGGAGAGAACGTACTTGCTTACGTACGAGAACATCTTCGGCCAGAAATATCGGCAACGAACTTTCTCCCATGTGCGCTTGACACCTAAGTGGCCTGCCGTGGTGGCGTCATGGCAGTACCTTAAAATCTCAGATCTCAAGCACTTGGGGACAACGAGCGCAGTACGATCCTCCTGAAACCCTTTCGCCCTTCGATACAGTACACCGTCGATCAACCGAAAGCTCCGTGCCGTTCTTTTAGTTTTCCTGACAACGGGCGCATCCGGGTGCTCGAGGTGCTGCATAATTTCTTTCATCCATGGGTCTGCCCTCTGCTTTTTTCCAACATCCACCTGATCCAGAACCAGCAACGGTAAGGGGTTTTCTTCGCTTACAGGCACGGGATCATGAGGAAGGCGGGAAAGCGTGTCGGCATTTCTATTCTTGAGGCCAGGGCGGTGTCGCAACGTTTCTGTACCGTTGGCTCGTGTGGGGACTGTGAGAAGCTGACTTTCCGACAATGTACCGATGGGGCGGCCGGGCTGGCCCCCTAGGCCCGGCCGTTCTCGTTTCCCGAAGGATTAGGCTGTACATTCTGATTGCCTTGGAGCTCCGCCTGATCGTTCCTGCCATCTCGGAATCGCTGCCAGCACTGTTGTGCTATGTGACCTATGCGGCGGCAAATCTGGCATCGGGGACGCCCGTCGTTGGCACGGGAAGTTCTCTGAGGCCAAGGCATTGGGGGGCGACGCACCTCGTCTTCGATGCTTTTTAGCCGGTCAGACAGCACGGCGATCGAGTCCGCAATCGCTTTTAGGTCTCTTTCGCTGTCAGCAGCCTCCCGTGGGCAACGCAATTCGGCCGCGGCGCAAGTGGCGACACACGTAGGAGGAGAGTACCCTGTCGCTGCGGCGGGTGCGAACCCTACGGGATGCGCGATGTTTTGCATCCACGACTGTAATCCGGTGGAATACTGGATGCCAATCGGTTGTGGCGCCGACGCACGGCTCATCAAAGCTGCCAGATTTATGCGTTGCAAAATTTGGAGGAATGCAGTGCAGCTCTCCGGGTTTGCGATTATCATCTTCTCCAGAATATCCGGACGCAAACCGCGCATAAGGTGCCGCAACCGATCATCTTCCGTCATGGACGGGTTCACTCTTGCACACAGCTGTACGACGTCATAGTAGTACTGCTCGGGGGTTTCGGACGGCAATTGGGTGCGGTTTTGTAGCCGCAAATGGGCGATCTCGACTGAGTGGTGACTCGTAAAGGACGTTTTTAGTAGCGTCACCCATTCTTCCCATGAATTAGGAGCACCGGTTAGAATTTGAGTGGTGTGCCACTTTTTCGCATCTCCGTCTAAAGCCAGATATAGAAATTTCACCTTCGTGGCTTGGTCCCAATTATTAAGCGACGCTACATGTTCGTAGCAAAGTAGCCACTCGGAAATAGATTCCTCCGGCGCGCCTCGAAAGACTGGTGGTCCGACGAATGGTTTAGCTTGGGGGGTAGACATAGCACAGAAGAAGGTAGGGGGTTCCGTTATAGTAGAGCTGTCAGAGGTAGGTTCCTGATACTTGTTGTTGACTCGGGGCATAATTGTAGAGCGGGACTATCGTTACCGAGCAACCTCCACCACTTTGTAGCGAAACGTCGGGGTTGTTCAAGTTAGGCGCATCGGACGACCAGGGAGACGAATAAGTGTGGGTGAAACTCCGCGGAGGCAATCGAAGAGACGTCAACACGATGATTTCGGGGAGCACTCATTGGGGGTTTATTTAGCTAACACAACTTCAATTTACAAAATGCACTGGGTCACAAAGACAAAACATAGAAAATGGTGACATACCCCTCGGCCTGCACGGCCTGGTCTCCCGTGGTGAGATCCGCCGTTTACCCCGACTCCGCTCACTTTTCAAGTTCAAACATCCTCTTTTTAACCCTTGGTCGAACAAAGAGTCTCCACAAAAACCAATCACATGTTGGGACTCGCAGCATCACAACCAATCACAGAAACACTTTCATAAAAGGCACTACATTTGTAAAAACGTCGTCACCGAAGGAAACACGCAAAGGGAGAGAGGTTCTCCGCACGTGACACTCTCTCCCATGCCAGGCCGTGCTGTCCAACATTACTCGTGCCGGCCCCATCGGCCGACTTCAGTCGGCGGCCGTTCTCACGCTCGAGCCCCGTCAGTTCTTTCGTTAATTGTTGCTTCCTAGAAGCGTCCTTAAGAGCGATGGATACACCATTGGGCTCCTTGCGCTTTCCAGGTGTACATGCGACAGCGAGGCGCCCCGACATCCTAACAAAAGCGCGGGAGAATTTGGTCGTTTACCTGCCGCCACTATGTCTCGGTCAGGCTAAGTGGTCGCGTCCCCATGTCATTCTCAATGACATGCGTGCCTGTTAACAATGGCTTAAACTCAGACGGTGGCGCTGGACCTGCCTCTTGCTAGACGCTTTTCCGAGTAAGCTTCCCTTTCTAATCCCGAACGGGGGCGACCTTGACTGCTCCGTTTGTAAGCCGTAAATGCAGCGTGTAGGCGCCTGTCCCAGGCTGGAAAACACGATTTATCCCACATTCCATTAAAGTCAAAAGCCGAAGCTCTGTAATGGCCAGAGAAACAAACCCAAAGGTAGAAGAGTACAAAGAAAGACTTAAAAAAGAAGCAGAGGAGTTGGTTTTGCACAAATTTCCTGAGAAGATACTGGAGCTGGAAACCTTGCTCTCGCGACAATACTCAGATGGCCGAAATCGTCATATTACTTCACTAAGACGTCCCTCATAATCATATTGTTGTTTCAGGACTTTCAACCCCAACGGTTATTATCATCGGTGATCCAAAAAACCTTTGACTACATGCATCTAGTATTATAAGTATTTAGCACGGTATTTATGTGAAACATTTTATGACAAACACGAATGGCAGGTCGCTACATATAGATAGCATGACATGCATATTACGTGTGTCATGCTATATATATGGCAGGATGGCATCATGGTGTCATCGTGGTTGCTCCATTACTTCGCTGTATATATGGATGGGCCTGGTATGACGCACATGTTCCAGAAACGTGAAAGGCAGGTCGTGGCATGGTAGTATCGAGGTATATTAATGGCAATCTAACGTGATGCCGCTATAGTGTAGTTTCTCTAACTGGGATATATGCGGATAATATGACCTGTTGTTATTGTCGGATTCATCATCTGTCAGGCTCTTCGACCACAACCAATCGATACAGCATGGAAATTTGGTGCGTGGGTACGCGACAAGCATGCCGCCGCACCCGCCAGACTGGCTGCCTCGCAGTCAGTCCCTGGTTGTCGCTGTCGTGCAGGCTATTGCGTTGGTAAATGTCAGGCATGGAAGGGCTACAATGAAACGGCTGCAACCCCGCAACAAGCAGTGCCGGAGCACACATTGTGCCCGAAGAGGGGTTCTGCGAAAAGGGCCGGTCGTGTATGCTGCCCTCGCCAAAATACTTACAAACAGTACTAAGTGCGATGCTCTCGTTTCCCAGCTTCAGGTCTACAACTCGGCAACTTCAATCATATCGACCATTCGTCACATAAAGCATAAATTAATGAAAGTAGTCCCCAGAATCTCCAGCGCCACTTGTTACGTAAAAGCGCTATCGATTGTCGAGTCCCGCCCACTGTGTTATTCATTTTTCCAATGAGTTAATTTACCGGCAATTGTGTTTTATTGTATCAGAATTCCTCACAGATATTTGCGCTTTTACCATATAGGTATGTGCTTTCTAGACATACTAGTAATGATTACGAACATGTGCATGCGCAAGGGCGTCCACAGAAGTTTTCGCAGAGGGGTGCATCCGCAGGGTGTAGAGGGAGAGGGTGTGGCGTCGAGCACGGGCAGCCTTTCACTTCTGTGTCATGAACGGCAAGATTAGTCAGTATACTGTGTAGTGTGCAAAGTTGGCAGGTAATAATAAAGGCCATTTCACACATATGCGGGGGACCTGAGTGTGCTTATCGAGTTGTGTAGCTTACTGCTATGCTGTATAGAAAAATATACGAAATTCTAAACGGGAGAGGGCATGGCTGCCCACCCTTGCACTCCCCTCCGGACACTTATCTGCGTCGTACAGCTGTGAAATTGCAAACATAACGCATCTAGTTCTCTCTTATAATGGTTACAGCTGACATTGTCTGTGTATTTTGACACTGAGACAAAATCTTATACGTAGATATATATCTTGCACTCCAATCACTAATGCGTTCTCATTTCTAACATGGGCTTAATGTTTTGTTTTTGTTTTACTTTCACTATACTCATCGCAGGTTGCAAGTCCAACTCCACAACGTCATTCACGAGAGCAACATCCAAAACATCCTGGCATTCTTCCCTGGAGAAGTCGAACCAGGTTTCATGACTTTTTTTTGTATATCTCGACTGCGGGTTTAAAAAGGCATGTCATTCCGATGAGTGAGCATGTACACTACAAGCCAAGCGATATTCACAAATGCTCCTCCACTCGAATCTCGTCCTTTGCTTGACAGAATTGAGCACTGCGCCACTACTTGACTGAAAATGACGCTGCGCTTCTTTAGAATCACTGGAGATTATCGTTGATGTGCAGTCACTTGCTCTGCCTAGAGACGGCGATTCCATCAACTTTTTCAAGTCAATGTGAAGACTTGAGTGAAGGAACGTTCAAGAATACGGGGGTAGAGAATTTGGGTTCTTTAGGCTTGTCTACGCGTGAACAGCTGTTACATTGTGGATTGCTGTTTGTTTCGGCACAAGATGCTTTCGTCGTTTTATCTGGCAAAAAAAAGAAAGTAAAAATTAGATGCGATATGCTACAAACATAACACGTCTCGGAGAAGTGTAGAAGACGTCATATAACAGCAACAGTTTACCCACTGAACACTGCCGATTCCATGCATGCCATTTCTTGAAGTCTTACTTCTTGCAGCAGTGTCTTCGTGCTGTAGAAATGGTGGATCTTTACTGGCAAAATTTTTCATATTATATTCTAAAACAGTCCTCTGATTTTCTCAACGACAATGTTAAAAGGCAAAGTGATGGTTTGATGCATGCATGACTTCACTTTTTTTTGTGGCAACGGAGAGCGATATGGTATGACGAGAATAAAGAGAACATTAAGGTCTGATAGCCAAAAAAACGAAAAAAAAAATACGCCCTTAGGAGCTCGGGTATACATATAATAGCGTCTTGTGGGAGGATAAATAATTGAACTCCGAGGAACTGTTCATAAAACTCGAAACTTAGAGTTCTAGAAACGCTATGAAACCTCGCCAGACAACTCACTTGCTCTCATCCCCTTATGAGAGCTGTTTACGTAAATCCTCAAACGTTAAATGTCAACATTTTAAGTGTTGTTTTTGTACATACCTTTATATATAGCATGTATATAGATTTGTATATGGCTTTGTATATAGCTTCGTATATAATTTGTACATAGATTTGCTTGGATATTCCGATTGAAACGTCATTTTTGTCTTATGTGAGTTTCGTTTCCAAACGAGTTCAAACACATTTTACTGGAGCCTATAGAGGCCAATGAATATCAATTTCAATCGTGCGACAAGTTAGTGCAGTGCGATAATAAGACACGACTAAAAATACGTGAACAAGTATTCAGTATCAATGAATAAGTCAAGAGTAAACTTTAGAAAACAACATATACACAAAATACTGCATTTTTTAAAAGTGGTGCATCGTTCTCAAAAGTTTGATCTTATGAGACTGTTTGAATATAGCGAACCTTTGAAGTTACTTTCATAATCAATAGCGTAATGGTCTGATTGTTTTCTTTACTTCAATTTTAATGTGAGTTTCTTAGTAAACGTTGCAGCTCATAATGTACTCCTATACTTTACTAAAATGCAGCTTCAGTTATTCAAATGCCTGTTTGCTGGATGTCACAAGTGTCAGTGTCTTCAGTTTGTTATTTATTGCGCCGAAGTTCATTTTCGCACTTAGTCCTGTTCCGACGGTCTGAGAGCTTGTTGTGGAAGCGAATGCTGGTGCATTTTGTAAAGACACGGTCTGCGCACAGACCGGTACGTTTGTGTTTGGCGTGCCCTTGGATTCGTGGGGTGGTGGCGCCGTGGCTCCGGGTTCGGCCTTGGCGCAAGCTCTGGGCCTCTGCTACATCATCAACAAGCAGTACATGAGCAGAAAGCACCCGTGGCGGCCCCGCAGGACCATCGTGTTCGGCGCCTGGGACGGGCACGAATTCGGCGAGGTCGGAGCCACCGAATTCCTCGAGGTGCGACTCTCACTTTCTCGTGTAGTCTCATGTTGCCGGTGGTGTGCGCCGAAATAGGATTCGGGTGTCTATGGAGTTCGAGGATTGCTAGCTGACAGTGTTAAAACAGGCACAAATGTGATTGAATGCGGTTTTTCTTCTGTTTTTTCATAGGGTCAACTACACAAGATGTCAGCGAGAACAGTAGCCTACTTCAACTCGGACATCTGCACCTCAGGTAAGTCCATGCTTCGCGTGTGTCTGTCGACAGAATATGGTAAAGGATGCTCGAGATATAATTCACAGTCACTAGTTACGAAATGCATTGTTCGCCAGCACTCCCAAAGTATTTTGTTGCAGTGAGAATTTCACTCCCTCAGGATTTCATTATCGCAGGTTTCGACTGTACTAGAGTAGTTAAGTACTGTTCTGGAATCATTTGAAAGAACTACTCAAATCAGTCTGAATTAGGAGAAATAGACATTTAGCAGTCATGTTAGCAAGCCACTAGAAGGTATAATTTCAATAACACCTTGACTTGGGCAATTTGGTACATACCGGAATAAATGCAGCGCGGCTCAGACGAATACCAGGACAGATAAAAAACACAGTGCTCGCCTGTGTATTATGTGTCTCCCGTCTTCGTCCAAGATGCGTTGCATTTATCCGGAGCATGTGTAGACCCTGTATCGCTGTATACGCAGTCAAGTTGCGGTCCCTTTGCTAGAATTCATACTGCGGTTATCTGAAGTGCTATGCGCATGTGCTATCACTGACGCTTTTGTCCCTCCTACCGAATGCAGGTCCTGAGTTCTCGGTGACCGGTTCGCCTATGTTTTCCAAGCCATTCCGAGAAGCGACCAAGTGGGTAAGACGATTACCGAATATGTTTCCAGTGGCTATTTGCCGTTCTGCAAAGGGCTGGCCGAGAACGAGTTTTCTACCTACTTTTGAAGTTTGCCTCCCCCCTTGAAGGCTGTCTGTTGTCCTGGCAAAAGGCGCTGCGATGCATATGGTGGATAAACACATACGGATTGCTTTGCTATATTGCGGCGACGTGCTAGTTGATACTGTTAACGACAGTTGATCAGTGGCGTGATTGTGTGCGAATGAATGGGTCACATGCAATCCGCGTGGCTTTATGATATTGCATGGAGTCACCCCCGCCATGCACTTCTGTAACCTTTCACTTTTAGGCTACAAGAAAGGATGCAAGTAAAAATAAGAAACAAATGCATTGAGCATCCTCTACTTTTTGCTCAAAGTTTACCGACTTAAAACACGTTGATCCAAAGGAAATATTTGAAAACTGTAAGTGTTTATCATGCAATCGAAACTTTAGCACTTTTCGTCATACCAGTAAATGCGTTCGCAAGCTTGTTTACACGGGTCACGCTAGGTCGAGGACCCGGCTTCCAGCGTGCACACACACTCACAACTATTACTATTACTTTGTCTACGCTAAGCAAGACCCAGCATCAGCGAAGAAGGCCACGTTAAGGCCACGTTAAGCCTTGTGTCAGTGTGCGCTAAGAAAAAGTTATTATACACTTTAAGGTCTTAAAGCAGAACCAGCCTCACAACTTTTTTAACTGTAGATGACTAGAGTAAACGTATCTTTTTTTTCATCGTGCACTGCATGTCAGTTTAAGAGCAAGCTAGAGAACTAGAGCTTATGCTGTGTTTCAGACATTAATTTCGGTATTTCAGAACGAAAAAAAATACCCCGTATTACCACGCCATGTTAAATCTTTCCCTTTATGATAGGATAATACAAGAGTTTTAGGACAAAAAAAAAGGTGAGAAACTGTTAATTTTCTCGAGGTGCACGGAGATGCTATGCCTTCAGTATCTTGCCTGAATACTTAAACAAAACATTCATGACGAGCCAGTGCGATTTCTGTGTAGGCATTCGGTCTGTTGCCTTAAAAGGGTTACAGCTTTTTTTTCTTGTTTCCTACTCCATACCACTGTGTGCTCAAAAAGCTGCAGCTGTATGTACATTAAGTGGCGATTGCTGATACGACTGCGCTGTCAAATTGTGTGCATGGCCTATACTAGAAAGTCTGACAGCGTCACCGGTGATGCAGCATGACTCCGCGACTCATATTGTACAAGTGTATCATTCTATCTTGGCTGTCTTGGATGACGTGCAGGTGCGCGAGTTCCTATGGATAGCAGGGCGCTACGTACGACAATCTTGCCGCAAGACGCGTAACTTCGTCTATGCATGCATTGCTAAGGACAAAAAAATACCACTGCTTACGTCGCCGTGCACGCATAACGCTCGAAACCTGTTCGCCACAACGGGCTGTCGCTTGCGTTGAAGTATTACTGGGGTCTCAAATGCATGCCGAATGTATATGCTCTATTCGTTTCTATTCGAGAGCAACGTGGACCTGAACGCATGATCAGGCAATATGCTATCCTCTTACAGTGGTCAACTGTATGCTTGAAGAGCACAAAAGTAATATTTGTGCAGTCAATAATAATGCGGAGCATTTTTTTTGTCGCACGACGTCGCGTATCGGCGTCGGCGCCATTCACACCCATAGGCGTATCTCCCGAGGGGACAACGCGGGCACTGTCCCCCTCCCCTGAGAATAGTAAAGAGAACTGAGCCCCCCCCCCCCCCCCCGGTTTCGGCAGTGGTCATTGTCAGCTGGCCACTGAGAAACGAACTGAGGGGAAATTTTCATTCAATGCACCAGTCACGTAATTATATATATTGAGATTTTGTAACATTTTTTTCCTAGTTTCTTACTAAGAAGGTTTTTTTTTTTGTGTCTCGCGACCATGAACTGTAAGCTTTTTGCGTTGCAGGCCGCTTGTGCAACGTTTTCACGCCGTGCACTCGAACATTGCAGAAAAAAACTACCGCTCAGCAGGGGCTCTAGAACGTTAGACCACTCTGTCATGCCTTTATCGGGGTTTGCTTGACCTGAAATTTACTTCACAGATGACGCAGGTGCAGGCGGGAACAAAATAAGAAATGCTTTATGGAGCAATCACGTGATGTTCTCGCCTTAAAAATATCACTTTAGAAAACGAATTGGATCGCGGCTGTATTTTATCTTGACTGCCATGAGTCAATTGAGGCGTAGAAGTGTTTTTGAAGGGGCCCGAGTCGGGAGGGCTGAAAATGGACTGTACTTTAGTCTCCAACTTACTAGCGTCGCCTAACTTATACTGTGGTAGACTGAAACAATCGTGGCTTACAACAATGCGATGGGTAAGGCAGTGGACTCGAGCACAGAAGGAAGTCCAGCTTTGAGGCTTGCCCTGCGACTTGGTCGGCCTTAGCAGGGAGATAATCCACAGTTTTCCGGACTAAGATGACTGCCCATTTGTGAAGGCTCTCATCTGTTTCTAATCATGTTTATTTCTTCATATCCACAAATACTTCACACAGAGGTGTACGTGCGCATAAATGGCTCAACATGCTTGCATTACAACTGAAATTATTTGTTAAAGTCACACGAATTCGTGTCGTCAACTGCAATAAAGCCGCCGCCAGACTTATCACCGGGATTCCTTCCTGAATTACACTCCGAAGGAGACACTATCTGGCAAGGCCAAAAAAACTTCGACACAGTACTGCACTGTTTATTGTTCACACTGTGCACATATAATTTTAATGCAACAAGTTCTCGCAGATTTGCCATATCGCGCATCATGCAGACGATCTTGCGAAACACAAACTTTGTTTTGCCATTAAAGAAGAATCATCTTATAGTGAGGGGGTGCGCAAAAGAACAATAATACACGAGAAACTAACACGGACACGGCGCAGTAAATCAACTCAGAATTTATGGGAAGTACGAATATATGTGTGCTTAAGTGAATACGCCTTGAGAAGCTATGATCAAACAAGGATGAGTTCAAGGGCGCTTCCGAGAAGTCCAAATCTGTGGCAAGTAACGTGAATATTTCGGGTTTCGCGACGCAAGAATTACTTGCTTCGTGAATGAGACACACGCAATTTCACGTGCTACCCTATACTTCATCCAGGAGTTCAATGCCGTGTCAGCAGTTAAGCAAACGCGAAATAGAGAGAGGAAAGGAAAAAGTCGCAAGAAAAATAAACAGCAAAAAAGGGAAATAGAGATGAAGAAATAAATATAAATAAAGAGAAAAGAACAGAAATACACAAAGACAGGAGCAAAGATACTAAAAGGCTGTCTAAGTCCGCACTTTTATCATGCTGTACCTGTAATGTTGCTTTTTTGTTGCTGCATAAGAACACCGCGAAAGCCCCAATTTTTGTAATTTGTGACTTCGTTCACAATGTGAACACGGCTCAAGACCCCTGCGTTTCCATCCGTAGTGTCCTCTGATTCAATACCTTATTACATAGCAAGAATGCGATTGTGAGTGGGGACCACCGCTTTGTGAAAAGCCGTGCTGATTTTGGCTGTCGGCGAAACTCGTTTTTCTACCTCTGCATCGCATATTTACATGCTTCACGCTTGGTGCGCTTCGAGGAACGCCTGAATTAACCGTGTTGCGTCCAAATTTCGCCAAATCGATTAGAGTTAATTGTGGTGTCATAAAGCAGTTAATATGCTGGCTGAGCTAGACAGTTATCCACTTTTGCGAAATAACGTGTGTCGAATTAGCAAGCTTTTGCTGTACCAGCGCACTCTTACAGCTAAGCTTGGGCACACGGTTTAACAAGATTTTTCCGGAATACTCAGTCTGCTACATGATTCGTTTAGAAAGCAAAAATTTAAGGCTTTAAGGAAATTGGGATGCAAGACGTTCTCTGTAGTCAGCCTGTTAACAATGTTGCACTCAGATTCTAGTTTGAAAATGAAATGGTCCGTCCAAAATTGGCCTAAATGTGGTGGCACCGAGAGAACGTTTTGGGAACTTTTCTCGTTGTATTTGGAATCGAAGCAATGACAACAAAACTAAATTTACAATTCTTGTGGATAATAGCAGCTTATATTTTGTGCGAAATTTGAATACAAACTTGACAACAAGAGCTAATGCGTCCCAAATTGGTATAATTTCTCTGATTGAACACTGCCCCAAAAATTTCTTGCCAAAACTTAGGTGGTTTGTGTCGCCTTGAATGGACTTGTGTAGTGCCAAGCACACATACAGCGGAGACTGTCAGCTAAAGGCTTATGAAGCACAGTTATAACATGCACGCGCACGCTTTCACGCTTATGTAGTCTACCTGATCTATCTGGTATGTAACACAGTTATTCTAATGCTCCCTAACGTTCCGCGTACGAACGACCATATCATTTGCCCCATTGTGCTGTCTAGGCAGGGCCACAACGATGGTGGTGGCTTTACGATGAACACGTTTTGCTGTCTGCAGTGAAAACGATCACTGCTGTGACTGCTTATCGCCGTCATGAACCGGTGCGAGGGAAGCGTGTCGTTTAATGATGCGAAACGTTAGGGAGCACCAGAATCACGGCGCGCATAGGTGCCCCAGTGAGTTTGTCACGTGGTTTCTTTTTTGTATTTCGCGTGAATTTGTAATTTGCAGAAAAACACTAATACCTAACAGATATTATGTTCAAGTCTGTCTATTAGGACGTTTTGCAAACCGACCTACAACTTTCTCATTAAAACTTTTTATCCATATCCGTTCTGTCAAAAGTTAGTCAATTAAATATATCTAATTAAACAATATTTTAGAATGCAAACAATACTCTATTTCCAGGAAATGGTGAGCAACGTCCATTTGGTCGCTTTGTAATTGCGTGTGTCGGCACATTTATCAACTCTGGCTATATTCTGTCGCACGCGCAAATGCACACACACACACACACACACACACACACACACACACACACACACACACACACACACACACACACACACACACACACTATTTCGACAGTTGCGACAAGAGTCCTTCGTCAGGGATGAGGGTGCATGCTGTTCGCGCTCACATCTATAATAATTTGCGCGAAAAAAACGAGAGGGAAATAGTGGCAAAGAAAAAAGTAAAATAAAAACAAAAGGAAGCAAATTTTGGGGGTCACTGCGCTATGTAAGTGGCGTTGTGAGTTCTCATTTCCATAGAAGCATTGCGTTCAGTGCATTTGGGTGGCGGTCCCTTTAGTGTAGACGGTGGCCGGCTAAGGAGGTAAGGGCTCGCGTGTTGCGAAAGCCTTCCTTTTTCAAGGGCTTTTCTTCACGCGCTACCCGCACAGCCGCAATTCAGGGGCTGGAACCCCTGCCACCCACAAGCGGAGGCTGAAAGAACGTCACTAGTTCGCTGATTTGCTCCCCCCTCCCCTCTCGGTGTTGCAGGTGTGCCGCCATGTGCGTGCGGCTGGGCGGCTAGCGCGTGCAACGGCCCTAAATGAATGCATTTCTTAGTCGGGCTATGCCAGTCATCTGGCGTTGTCCCCGGTGGTGTCTGCGCACCGGCAGGTGTTTTCTCGCCACTTTCACTCCCTCTCCCATAGTAACACCTCCTCTATTTCTTTGAATATCAGTGTTAACGCGCGCTTCTCAATGGGAGCCTTCGGTCCGTCTTAATTCAGGTAGTGGTCGTGATGCAGCGTTATATGAGGGGTCACGCTTGTTGCGTCACCCTGATTTCGAGCACTTTCCCGCGAAGATGCGAGAGACGTGTTTCCCACTCCAATGTTATTCGTATGCAACACCACTGCATGCAGTGGCGTTGCAGTGACGCTTCCCCATTAGTTGCCCGCATAGCGCCACGAACGACGCGCTATCTCAAAACACCGTATCTTTTACAGAGCCAGCGTGACAGCTAACATTATGAACACGAGGAATGCAAGACGCCACTTCACGGATCTGCATGCAACTGAACGAAAGATTACTTCATATGATTTCCATCGTGAGGTGGTACATGATGGGCTCTCTCCCCCATGACCGCAAAGCACTCACGAAGGCTAGGCGTTGGGCGAGAGCAGAAAAGCACCAGAGGAGAGGATGGCGAATGGCTCGATGGGGCGCATCTGGCTGGCATTGATAGAATACAGGAGGCGTTGCCCATAGCAATCAACAGCTGCAGGCACGCGCGCTTATCCTCGGCCCTAAAGAGTATTCAATTTAAACGCCCATTCCTTTCTTTTGGCGGCACTACCTGGTACCCCCTCAAAGTGAGTCAGCTACTTGAGGAAACGTTTTTTGCCAGCACCGACTCACTCGGTCTCGGGACGTGGTCACGTAAAAAAACCCCAACGGCAGTCCCACCACAGCTCAGGCGATCGGTGCTTGGGCCAGTCAACGAACGGTGGAAAGTGAGGAGCGAGTGGACGGGAGAGTGGGGTGCCGGAGTTCTCTGCTCGGCGTAGCGGATTCGCAGCAACGCATCGAGCTCACGTTTCCGGATGTTCTTGAGAGGCGCCCAGCCAGCGAACGGTCCAAAAGTGAGGCGTGAGCGGACGGGAGAGTGGAGTGGATGGATAAGAGAAAGCGAACGGGGAAAGAAGGAGCAGCGAAGCAGTGCACCTACACCTTCTCGCACCACATGCTCCTGTTACTAGGGCCAAGGATAAGCGCGCGTGCCCGAAGCTATTGCTATGGCAGAGGGAGTGAGAGCGGAGAGACAAGACCTGCCGGCGCGCGGACAACGCTGCGTGCCCGATGTATCCCGACTAAGAAATGCATTCGCATTTAAAAAGGAAAGTGCTACCGCGACACGCGAGCCTTTAGCCGGCCACCGTCTATACTAAAGGAACCACCCGCCAAATACACTGAACGCAGTGCTTCTAAATAAATAAACCCTCATGACACCACCCACATAGCACAGGGACCCCTGAATCTTTTCTTTCTTTTTTCTTCTTGTCGTCTTCTTCTTCTTTCTTTTTTTGATTGATTGATTTGTGGGGTTTAACGTCCCAAAACCACCATTTGATTATGAGAGACGCCGTAGTGGAGGGCTCCGGAAATTTTGACCACCTGGGGTTCTTTAACGTGCACCCAAATCTGAGTACACGGGCCTACAATCTTCTTTTTTTTCGTTTTACTTTTCTAGGTCTTAGCACTCTTTTCTCTTATTACTTTCTGCGCAAAATATCTTGTGTGCGCGAACAGCATGTACCCTCATTCCTGACAGAAGCCAGACTCTGGCCGAAACAAAACTGTCGAAATAAACTCTTGCGTTGTTACCGTTCTCTCGGAGGATCTACTTGGCTATTTGCAATGCTAGGGCCGATTTCACCTCCATGACACTATATATATATATATATATATATATATATATATATATATATATATATATATATATATATATGTGTGTGTGTGTGTGTGTGTGTGTGTGTGTGTCTGTGTGTGTGTGTGTGTGTGTGTGTGTGTGTGTGTGTGTGTGTGTGTGTGTGTGTGTATTTGTGCGTGCGCCCTGTCGCTCACCATCCAAGCCTAAAATGAGTGAAGTGAGCTAGGATGACGACAAACGTATACTTTTTCACAGACAATCTCAGGGGGGAGGGGGAGGGTCCTGCTTGGCCGTATGTTTTTGCTGTTGCTGAGCTATGCACTTAAACTTATAGCGCAATGATACTGTGTAAGCGGTTTCGACATGTGGTGCTCCCGATTCTGCCAACAGGTGCCTCACTACCGGAACACGAGCTACTTCAATGCCTGGTACACTGACCTGCACGCCGCGGCTGGAGAGAGCGGCCAACCAGAGTGAGCTTGCTACTACATTTTGCCGACGAAACGACGCAACAGCGAATCTCGTCACTTCAGGCTACTTTTGAACAAAAAGAAAAAAAAACGCAACTTAACCCTCATTGCAAGCGGTACAAAACGTATTTCCTTAACCACGTTTTTGCTCTTGCACGTCAAAGCCTAAAAAAAACAACAACACAAAAATAGCACGTTTTGCTTTTGCAAGCGATCTATGTGGCAAATAGCTCACACCTGTCTCGCTGGCTCCATGTGGGAGGAAACGCGAGCGAGCAATGCCACGTGGGAACTCGTAGCTCGAGGTCGAGCAACGTGCCTAAATAGCATCCTTGTAGTGCATGGCTTCCTGCATGCCCTGTTACAGCAGCTTCACAAAGCACGCGATTCTATGCGTCAGGGCCTCGCACGGGAAACATTTTCGACAGAGACGCAGTGCAATCGAACCATCCTTTTCTGAGATATATAGGTGCTATGATGGTTTTACTATACATTGAAAGCTTTGCGCCTTTCAAACAAAGTTTCTGTTAGACCACAAGAAAGACTTCTCTTGTTCCAGCCGATAACAGCCGGCCGGCATTGCTTGAAATACCCTGCCGTTACTCTAACGTTTTTTTTCTTTTTCGTTTTTTCAAGCTGTCGCAAACGCATTACTTGGTTGTCACTGTAAACGTGGATTCACCGCATCTTTTATACAAATAAGGCGCTGGCACTATTACGGGTTTTGCTATATAAAAAAAAAACCTAAACGTGCCAGAAGCAGCGAGGCACGCATGGTCTAAAGCAATCCTCAAAGCGTCAGCATAAACGAGTGCCATTGTGGCAGAACACTTGCGGCGGAGCTCCATGTACACTGTCGTACTTAATGAAAGGGAACACGCGAACGAGTGGCCTGCGCTCGGCGGCGGCTGCCTATAGCACCACCAACCGACAAGTAAAGAAAGCACGTTCACTTTTCGCGTCTTCTATGGCCAAGCAATATAACGAGTTATGGCCGATATACAAGCGCTGCTAGATTACGTTCCCTGATCGCTCGCGCGACGAGCGATATCGGGCGATTACTGCAGCTTGTGCCGTGGTCGCGATTAACGTTTCATATGTCGGCATTGGACTACGCGCTGCAGACGTGAGCAGAGAGAGAGAGAGTGCAATCTAGCAGTGCTTGTCTACGGGCCATAACTCGTTATTAATTTTTTAGGCAACAGATGACGCTGAAAGCGAATGTGTTTTCTTTTGCGGTCGGTTTATGGTGCTGTAGGCAGCCGCCGCAGAGCTCAGACCACGCGTTCGCGTGTTCCCTTTCATAAAGGACGACAGTGTACCGCTCTTGGTGAAATTTACTGAGCTACTGAGCATGTATTCAGAATTGCGAACCTTCTGGCTGTGCAATGAGGCCTACGTCGTAACCCAACGCCTCAAGACTCTGATGGGCGGTGCGTGGAAAAATAGATTTTCTCCGTTTCATTTTTGGCGTATACTCGGCTGGTCTAGGCGAGAACAATTCTGGTCATGACATTATTCGTTTTTTTACTGTGCATTAACTAATCTGGGTAAAACACGAACTATGATGTTAGTTGAAATATGCCAATTTATCATTCCAAGTATATAGAAACTCCTCAGAGCACTCGAATATCATGGTGTGGTTCGGAAAAGCCATGCAAGTATAGACACAGGTAGAATAACTTCAGTATAACAAAACTTCACGCTCTTCTTTTGATGTTTTCGCACATTTACTTATTATGAATACCCACCAACTTGCCAAGTTTTCTGTCAATCTAGGCTAATGTTAAGCTCGCCCCAATTTTCACCGGGAGGTATTAATTGTACAATGTTGGGCTATAGTTATATGCCAAAGAGAAATTCTATAGTTCATATGAATGCGCAAAGTGAGACGGCGCTTGGGGGCCCGCAAGGGCCTTCAAGGCCTGTGTGCTGTAACAGTTCCTCTGTGCATAGCATACGTGACTTCTCACCATATTTTGTTACATATTTCATTCCATTTACTAATTTTAGGTCACTATTACAGCAAGGTTGCATTGTAAACATTGTCATCCACGCACAAAAATTTCATTGAAACGTCATTATTACTTATTCTGCTTAGCGCTGTTTGGCCATTGCGCTATTTGTACGTAATTCATCACAGTAAGATCTCCGCGTTTACAAAGGGTTCCGCTCAGATTGCTTCCGCCTTGGGAACAACTTGGTTACATTTTGCATTTATGCCGAGCGTAACATCTATTCTTCCACGTTTACTGTTCATAAAGAAGGTCGCTACGTGTACGTGTGCAAGGTTAGTCATACTCGAAACATAGAAGTAATCACTGATTGCATTTGGTTTTCCCTTTTCAGTCTACCTATGCTGAGAAAGACCGGGGGCTTCACGCCGTTCGTACAACTCGCTGGAATTCCGAGCCTCGACATCGCCTTTGGAGTAAGAAACAATATAAGCATGTACATGCTGTACTCATTATTGAAGAGTTGGGTAGGAATGACGTCACGACAGTTGTATCACGGACTCGGTTCGCTGCCACGGAATCCACGTTCTTGAATTTGCCTCCCTGTGCGCATTCCTCCTCTGCTTTCACGTCGAATATCACAAGTACAGGACAGCATTCACCGTATATTAACAATTGGGGTCTCCGATCACTGGTTCTGCTTTCTGAGAAGGTGTGTGTCATACCCTGTGAACTGTACAGGCAAAGCACAGCAGTCTAAAAACAAACGCGCAGAAAACTAATGTTCAACAATGTCGAAGACAGCAACTGTTAGCAAAAGGTAGCGAACACTAGAAGTAAGGCGCTCTTTGGCCAACAATTGGCCCTTGCGCCAAAAAACACCATATATATATAACACTAGAAGTAAAGCATTACGTCTACTTATGGCAGATAATGACCAAAGGTTCGAACCATAAGACTAAGGTGACTAGAATATTAAAATGAATATTCATGGAATGCATGAGGCAGTTATTCCCACATCATGAACGGCAGTTCACCAGTATCCCTCAATGAAAAGGTATGGAACGGCTGTGTATTCTACAGGTAATTACCTGGAACATAATCGTGGAAGATTACGAAAAGGCTTCAACCTATATTCAGGACGATGAGGTCATCTATTGAAAAGAAGTTGAAAAGAGTGCGACTGGCTAAGAATTATTGAGCTGCGTAGGAGTAGGAAAAATTGATTGAAGTAAATATTTTTCGTTAAATTTGAAATAAAGCTCATAACCAAATCCCATACTCGGGTGAGATCGAGATCCGCAACTTTTCTGCTTTGCTTATTATTTCACTCACTTATGCACCTTGCAAATACCTGTTTTATGCAGAGACCTAATTGTGACTGCTTGCTATAAAATAAATTGCGGTTCATCGGCATATGAAGTGAATTTTGACCACAGGCTAATATGCAAAACATTAATCATGGCTGCCACCACGTACCGTTTGAACTCTTGACCACTGAGACATCAACTTGCGCTACCACGCTTTGGTGCGTGGAGGTATACAATACAATAAAGCAGATGTGGTGCTTGGCACAGCAGTAAAAAAATATGCGGCTCTGCACAAATTTATGTTCAGTGTCGTTGATATTAAAAAAAAAATGTCACGAAGGCTGATAACACACCACGCACCTAGACCGCATACATTGCGAACGACCAAATGATTGGTCACAAAAGATCCGTAAATACCGCAATGTCCATTGTCTTCTTTTCCGCATATAGTGATATAGCTGCAGATGTAGACATAGCTGCAGTCAGACAAAAACGTATGCATCTTGGGTACATCTTTAATTGCCGCCAACGCGAGAAAAATTAAATGTCTTATTTTTTTGCCTCCTTTTCTCGTAATGTCGTAAAATGTTACTATAACAAAAACCAGACATTCATTTACTTGAGCCTTCCCCGCCGCGGTGGTCTAGTGTCTAAGGTACTCGGCTGCTGACCCGCAGGTCACGGTATCGAATCCCGGCTGCGGTGACTGCATTTCCGATGGAGGCGGAAATGTAGGCCCACGTGCTCAGATTTGGGTGCACGTCAAAGAACCTCATGTGGTCGAAATTTCCGGAGCCCTCCACTACGGCGTCTCTCATAATCATATGGTGGTTTAGGGACGTTAAACTCCACATATCAATCAATCATTACTTGAGCGTTAGTTCAGACATGCGTGTGCACAAGCAACCAGAGTTTTTATTTTACAAAAGCACCGAATTTTTTAAAATAGTATCAATGAGAGATGGTGAGACGGGCGATAATTGGCGCAAGCGTACATTGTGATTAGTGCAGTGCGAGCGTCGTCTGTTATGCGGTTCACATGGGGAGGGCATACGCCCTTGCTGTGTTGTCTGCTTGGCATAAGGAAAATGATGTGCGCGTGTAACATGTGTAATGCCCTCTGCTTCCTTCGTTGTGATGACGAAGAGCGCATGCATCAAGTTGGTATTAAAAGCGGCAACTGATTGCGTGCCCGTGCTTCCAGATATCACCACTTCTTGTCAAACGAGCTGACATACATCGTGCGGTCGATGCTCGGGCGACCTGTTAGAAATGCGGCGGGTCGTGCATAGAATATGCTCAATCTGTTGTCCCATTTTCACTTTACTATAGGAATAAACCGGAAGCTCACGCTGAGTGTGAGAGAGAACAGATGTGAGTGTACACTTTCCGCATAAATACATCGAACGGACTCGTGGCTCTATTCTGCAGCGGTTGCTGCATGCATTTGAAATCGCTCTATACGCTGCTTCGGTAGCGCAAATTGCCTACCGCATGTTCACTCGATTGTAACGCGACCACGATTGTAACGTGAGCGGCGACTTTTTATTACGTCCAGGAATAAAAAAAAACAGTTGGTTTTCGATACGCGAAGATCGAATTTAGGAAGAAAATAAAAAAAAAACTCTTTAGATTCGAGTAAATACCTACTCCTATGATTTTTGTGTTTGACGGAGACTGAATGGATTTAGAACGGCACGACAAAGCAGACTATTATTCGCAGCGCTTGTGTTCGTGTGATTAATAGTCTGCTTTGTAGCGCCGTTCTAAATCCATTCATTTGTACCAACTCACCCGATTGTGAGTGCTACTTGATAGAGAATAAAACAGGAACACCATCATGCAAAGAAAACAATCACACACATAAAAGCACGTTTACTGACATTGTGATGGTATACACAAAAAATGAAGTACACATTTTTTGTTAGCCCATATGATGAAGTCAACCTGTGCAAGCTGCGCGGCTTATTACGCAACTCCCCGTAGAACCGATTAGGCATGAATTTTACTCTAACGCCTGGACATGGCCTGAAATGGCGAAGCTTCGTACGCGTAAAAACAAAAATGAAATTCGCGCTAAAAGGAGTGCTTATGTACTCTTACCGCACTTTCGGCACTCTGTTAGCACGTGCACGCGGTGCAATTTACTGTGCATGAGCCGGATTTGTACACACTCTGCCCCACCACCTTCTGTGTAGGAAGGTGCTCATTAGTGCATTCAAGTATGAAATGGAGTCACTGAGCCGAAGAGTGGAAGGCGTCCTTTTCGTGGTGGGTCCCATCTATACTTTTTTTTTGTGTCAAACTCTCGTAGGCCCCGAAATGCTCCCAGCGTTCGAAAGTCTGAACAACGTTGCTTCTACATTCAGGACATGCCTAGTCGGTTCTTGTTATTCTAAATTGTAGGTAATACGGTGTTTCTTGCGGAATAATGAAAACAATAACTGCACGTGTGGGGAAAACGGCCATATATGCTAAAGTGTCTTTGTGAAAAACAAGAAAGAGCGCGCGCATTTCGTAGCGTAAAGTCACTCGTGTATACGCATTCAGCAGCACTGCGCGGCGGCCGGTCTCTATGCAGAACAACGCGAGCAAGGGCCTGTACTTCCCGGCGCTCGGCACGTCCTACGACGTGTTCGAATTGGCGGACAAGTTCATCGACCCGGGCTACAGGGTTCATCGCATGTGCCGGGAGCTGCTGATCGCGCTGCTGTGGCAGTGGTCCGAGGCCATCCTCCTGCCCTACGACCTGAAGGAGCTCGGTGCGCGCCTCAATCTGGAGTTCAACGAGATCAGCAGCCACCACAAGGACGCTTTGGATAGGCACAGCATTCACTTCGGTAATCACATTGACAGTGCTGTGTCTTGCTTCACAATCGCACACAGAGTAATTCGCCTCGGCACTGTGGTGGTACCTTGCTTGTCTCGCCATTTGCTCGCCTTCTTTTGTGATGCACCCGCCACAATAGCCTGTAGTACTCGACTACTAATCCCAATGTTTCGGTATAGAATCCCTGTTGCAGCGGCCGCTTGTATCTACTAAGGCAAGCCTTACGATTATATCGTGGTTTTGAGATGCACAACCACAAGCTAACAATGCAACTGGTCCATCATTTTCTTTTTGTTCATTGATTAGGGTAAATGTTTCAGTTTCACTGAAAATTAAATGAATTCGTTTTAGAGCAATCACTGGTTCTGCTACTTCGTATAAAACAGTCTTCTTTATGCTCACTGTCATATCCGGCCTAGCTTGTTCTTCTCTCTGCGTGCACGCAAATAGAGAACGAGTGACATGGTTGATGCACCACCTCATGCAAACCATTCCGAGTGCTACAGAAGGTATATACATGTAAATCAACAGTGACGATTAGGCCAATGAAAGCGTAGTTTGATAAAATAAAGTTTACGACACCGCCTTCAATTACAATTTTGGATTAGGCATCCAAGTTTTCTTGAATAGCACCAATGGAAAGCCTGCTTTTTTTTCGTTCACTTCATTTGATTTGCATTAGCACTGTAAGAATCTGTTGGGGTCTTTGGTCGCGTATCACAAAGAAGCGATCCCCTAAAGCATTTCCCCTTCAGTCGTTCCCACAGGCCACACGCTATAAATATATTGTTTGCGCCTCTGCTTTGGAGGGGGGGGGGGATTTACCTTTTGCCGGTGTATTTATACAAGCACACATAGAAACGCACGCACGTTTATGCAATAAGTAAGGTTGTACCATCCTCCCGCCCGGCTCACCTCCCTTCCGAAAAAAAAATCTGGATACGCTACTGCGCCTCTTACAAGAACGCGCGTTTGTGTGAAAGAGCCAGTTACGCCTTTCTTGGTGTCTGCACGTTCTGCTATCAGCTAAATCGGTGTGAAACGATGACACAGAGCAGTCGCTTCATAGCACGCTGACGCAGTTGGCTGTTTACGAACTGCGCTGCTGCATCGAGTCGTGACGAACATGGTTCGGCGTGGCTTCGCGTGCGCGTCATGCGCACGGAAACCGCGTGGCGCCAGGGACGTATATCTCTCGGTCGGAGTGAGCAACCATTGTGGCGAAATATTGTGCGGGGGGATGTGGATGTGATTGAGGGCGGGCGAAAATTAAGTACGGGCGCGCACGGGTCGGAAACCGCGTACTATCGAGCGCCACCATTCCTCGCGTCGGCAACAGCGTGTCTATTTTTTTTCTTTCTTTTTTGTTTTTGTTTGTTTTTTGTCAACGCTTATTCATCACGCTTGCGTATTTTCGCGTACAACTCGCCGTTTCAAATGTTGCATCTGTCCAGAAATTTCAGAAAGTAGGCCTCGCAAAAGCGAAGGGAAATCTGGAAACAAGAGGGTGGCTCATCAATTACCAAAGAGGGGAAAGGAAAATGGCATGTTCATGGTATCCATTTGTTTTACTCCTGTAACAAAAACATATGCCGCTTCATCACATGACGTAAAGTGCAAACTGCAGATTCATATTTTTCTCAAACTTCATGTGGGAACGGTAGCAAATAGAGGAGTCCCATATGATTTGAGGTGGTTGCTTTCGGCGGTTGTTGGAGCTAGTGCAGAATAAAATAAAAGCCACCAGGGAATGAAAGTATAACGAAAATCATATCATTATCATTATTTTAGAGTTACATCCCCTTTAGAAATCAAGAACACGGGCAGCCAGCCTAAACCATCAAGCAAAGTAGCGTCGCATCGTATGTGCAGTAACCACACGGGGCCTTTCAAAATTTCCAACTTTCGTTAGTTTGCACGCAACGCCAATAAAATCAGCCAGCTTTGCACTTCCACCTCTACAACTCTCGTTTTCCACACGTGCTATAACACTCTCATTTCTAATCGTAACTACCATGGGAAATTAATAGCAGTGCTGCTTCTTAACCGGACTTGTGGTGGAATCACTCAGACATCTGTGAATAAAGGCATTAAATAATACGCAAAGAAAATGCATAACTATCATGCTTGGGAATCATCATACACAGCCTATTCATGACATAAAATTTCTTGGAGCAAGTTGGTTCATGTCTTGCTTTTTCACATACGGCGGGGGGAGTAGGCCATCGCAACCCCCTCCCCCCCCAAATGTTTATTGTTCAACCCTTATTTTATAGGGGCGAAGGTCCTTATGGCCTAGGGCAGTCCCGCGTCCCTACAGCGTGCTGTGATTTTTTTCTCTTTAGGGCCCTTTACAACGCATCAAATAAAGGTGGGGGGGGGGGAGGTGACATTGAATAAGGGTATATCGTTCAAACTATTTTACATAATGCCGTGTGGTGAAGTACTGTTTTGTTAAGGGCTGATATTTCATGGTGCCAAGTTTACGGTCGTTTCCTGTTTAATAGTATAAACGCGTGCGTGGTCAATACATATGCCCGAAGAATGAATTTGCTTACGTAACCATGTTATTTTGCATTCCTCAACTCTCAGAATACATTCACCTCATATGCAAGGTACAATCTGGAGCAAAAGTTTCTGGACGTTTTGATTTTTTCAGCCGTTAGTTATAAAGCAGAACAGCAGCACAGCGTTATGAATTATCATTTTCTTTAACCATAAACTACACGTGTGTGAGAGCAATGAAGAAATGATTTAATGAATGTAAACATTCTCGCGAGAACTAAACGAACGCAGAGGCCTTGAGTTAGCACTTTTCCCGAATGGGAAAATGGGGGAGCCGATATGGCTGTGCACGGATCCAGGCACACTAATTAGGTCAGTCATTGCTCTGATCAAAATTTTACGTTCATGCGTGATTTGTTGTAGCAGTTTACCACCGGTACCGAGGAAAACGCCACTGCTAATGTTTGTCATTAGACAACCTAAATGACAAAGTAAGGTATGTAGAGAGAGAGAAGTTTTACGGAAACATTTTGCGTCTATTCAGTTTACCCATTTACGCTTTCCCAAGCCAATTGTGAAGCGTCAGGAGTAAGTGATCACTCTCTGAACCTGTTCGCCCCTTTCATTCTGCAGACAGCCTTAGTCACGCCGTCAAGCTGTTCACGGCTAACCTGAACCACTTCGAGAAAGAACTCGCCAGAGTCGACGTCAAGAAGTAAGCCGCTGCAGCCGATGTATCTTTTCGAATTTGCGCAATACGCACAGAGTGACGCCTAAACGCAAGCGACATGCGTGCGCGGCGCACTCGGACCGCTATATCGTACCCATTGACCTTTTTCGTGCCCGACGTACTCACGAGTCCGGTGCAAAAAAAAAAACAGTTTGAATTCAGCTCTGTCAGCCTACAGTATAGTGCAACGAAAACAAAAGAAAAATACTTGGAGTTTTCATTAGTTGTTTCAATCACAAACAGCAGTAACAAGCGAGGAAATCCTTCGTACAGGTTCGTCTGATCGTTCACTACAACTGCTCTATTTGCCCCACGACTCAGCAAGTCAGAAGCGTACCGCTGTCTATTTAATGGTCTGGGTAGAGCAAGGCCGAATATCCATAAGAAGGAAAGCGTTCTGACGCTGCGCGCGTTGCAGCGGCGAGTGACAGCCCATTAGTACTTGTCGATTTTTTTCTTTTTTTGACTGAAGTAGTCGCAATGCGAATGCGCCCCCACATTACGTTTGTTCTTCTATAGTCAAGCACAAATTCATTTTTCTTATGATGGTAGTAATCGCGTAAAAATAACTGAGGTAATATATACACAAAGGAGGCACCTGGCTGTACTTTTAAATCATGTAATTTTCATCGATGTTGATTTTTCATAGCAATTATATCTTTTCTTTCATTGATATGAACAGCATAGTGTCCGTGCTTTTTCTGTCGTTAGAACAACGATGTCCCCGCATGCACCCTGCTGTGTGCTGTTGGGAGGGACAATGCGGTTGACCTCGAATATTCACTCACGTTGTTTCCTGTTATGTTTTAACCCTTCTTTCAAGCCCCCTGGAAGTTCGGCGGTACAACGACAAGATGATGGGCTTGGCGCGCAGCTTTGTTCAAGAAGTGGATAGCTCCACAGCTCAGGCAAAACTGAGGTTAGTGCACGAGTGATATGTAGTGGCTGGCCATCCTCTTTTTGGCTTTGGCTGTGTCACAAATGCTGTAGCAGCTTGACAATACTTTGTATATAGAAGCTGGCCTCGTCTGAGCTCAGGATGATCAGCGAGTCCCGTGCCAGGAAATCGGTGCTGTGGTATGAAAAAAATTAACGTTAGTTCTGTCAGTGCCCGCATTACCTGGGGATGCAGTAGGAAATTAAATGAAGGCTGTCTTGTCACGCTTTATCATGTAAACGGGCATTCGAAATCTCCAGCTGCACGAGATAAGTGAAACGGGATAATGCTGTAACAAATGATTTTTCAAAGAGCCTCCCTACATTTTTTGAAATTGCGTAGGTTGCTCGACATAAGTGAGTAGCTACTTTGCTCCACATCGCAATATTCTCAGGACGACTCTGGTATACTCTTTACTTGCTTCGCTATCGCAGTCACTTCAGCGCAACGAGGCGAGTCGATGCGGAAGAGCGATAATTTTTCGTTGAAGTGTCCTGTAGGTGGCTATAGTTCTCTGCAGGATATGTGACGCGATTCTACGGCATTCGGTGCGCATTCTGCCATCACGTGTAAGTGAGGCGAATAACGTTTTGGAAGCGAGCCCTTATCTCGATTTGCACCCGCAGAAATGTCATCTTCGGCCAGTCGGACACCAACCACGAGAGAATGGTGGCCTTCCCTGTCGTCCGGGACAAGATCGAGCTGCTGCGAATCGCCGCCGCATCCATGCACATGGAAGAGCAGAAGGCTGCTGAAGAGCTGCGGCGCCACATCTCTCTGGCAGCGTACGCCCTCTTGCAGGCCACTCTCTTCGTCGAGACAGATGGCCTGGTCTGAATCTCGCAAATAAAAGAACAGTTGTGTAACACTACTCGCTCATTGCTACGCTTAAACGTCTACACTGTCTTTTCGGTGCTTGAGAAGGTAGAGACGGCCATGTGCACTCCATTGTATACCGACTAGCAGTCGTCAAACTATGAGGTTAACGCTGCGAGGTGGGCCGCGAGCGACGTCCATAGTGAAGAAAATCAAGTTTGACGTTTGTGCTTCTAAGGCGCTCTCAAAACGTGGCACACGAGCGCTCTGGTGTGCAGGCGCAATCGGTATGCGACCACCGAGGTCGGACGTCCCCGCAGCCTCGTGCATAGAGAGATTGTTAGTGGCATCCTCGTGCTCACTAGCAGAACATAATAGTTACTGACACGTGACAGTGGCTGCCAGTAATGACTGATCATACTTGAACACGATTAAGAGGCCTAACCGGAGTTGCATTTCGTTTCAAATAAAATCGAGTCAGCTGTGTATTTCGAACAAAAAGTGTCTTGCATACATTGGCAAAAGGTACATGTGCTCTAGCTGACGAAACCCTACACTCTTAAAAAATAAGTTAGTAAAATGCTAGTAACCACGAGAAAAATGTTAGTAACAGGAGGTGTTACTAACCTTCTTAGTGCATTACAAACCTTTACGACCATTTACCATTTCACGAGGTATTTACCATTTTACGACGTATTTAGTGAACTTGTCAAACCAACTTTACAATTATTACTACGAGCGTCTAACAACCTATTTAGTAGCACAGGAATTCCGTCAAGTTCATTAAGGCAATATATGCAAGCTTACTACCCAGTCTTATGTCCTGTTTATTACACCGTGCTGAGGGGGTATTATGCAAAACAGACATAAATAATTGTTTTTCTTAAAATGTTTGATTAAAAGTCTTACACTACATTACCTCGCTGAACAAGAAAAACTGTACGTTGGACAAATAAAGGCGCCTCAATTAAATTATACATCCTACAGAATAACCACCCACCGGCACCGGCGGCATTCCCCAAAGTTAGGGCTGGAAATACTACTGGAACCACTTAGGAACTGTACTTCTTGCGTGGACTTGTATGTGTGCCGTTCTCCTTTATGACATTATGTGCGCAATTACTCAGTGGCATATCCAAATGTGGATATCAAAATATGTGACTTTTTAAAACGAGTCAACCGCAACTACCTACGTTAGTAACCAATAATAACTGCGTTAGTAATGGTGGAGGTAGTAACGGTGACTAACCTCCCCGCTAGTAACCTCACTTACTAACCGGTTCGTAACATATCTGACAAGCAGTCAGTAAACCGAACTTAGTAAGTACCTTTCTTTAAAAGTGTAGCACTCAAATGCACACTCGGACGAACAGAAATAACGTTTGCTACCTTATCACTAGTGAAAGAGATAGACGATAAAATGGAAAGAAGCGGCCGTGAGGAAGCGCGAAAAAAAAGCAGATCCCACGTACAGCGGAAATGTGTGATATGCGAAGCATGAATATGGAAGGTTGATATGTCACTTTAAAATTAGCACAACGTTAAGTGGCGAACGTGACTCCCTTGTCATGGTTATGTTTGTGCCTGGCATTTGTGTTCGTCGTCAATCCACGTCACGTAATACCGAATTCGGCATATGTGAAGCATGTAGTCATGTTTTACATGACACGCATATCATGATTATCATGTTTGAACGTGTCATTTACCTTCGTAGTCTATTCATGTCACGGGATACCAAACTTGGTATATGAAGAGCTAGCGAAACGGCCACGATCGCGCTATGAGCGTAGCATGTGGTCATGTTTTACATTTATTTATTTATTTATTTATTTCAGGTACCCTCATGGCCCAGAGGGCATTGTTGAGGGGAGTGGTACAGGATCAGGATGTTGAAAGGTGTTCAAATTGTACAAACATTGCACACATATGAGCAAATATACAAAAGCACTGAACAAACAAGTATCCAGTGGTGCGTAGAAGTATACAAAAAGTTTACACAAATCTACACAGGTATTGCCTCTAGCATGAAAAGATAAAACTAACATTGACAAAACTAACATTGACAACTGCATGCATATGACACATTATAAGGTAAATAAACACTGTGAAAAAAAAAAGTTCAAGCTACACAGAAGTGAAGTAATGAGACACTTTTTTCCTAAACTGGTCAATATTGTTAGTAAGCACTAGGGATGGTGGCAGGTGATTCCACTCTGATGTAGTTTTAGGAATAAACGAATTTGAATATGATACAGTTCGACATTTCGGGATACCAACTTTGCAAGAATGATCTATGCGCAATGAAACATGAGCAGGGGGTAAGATAAGAGCACTTTTAAGGGTGGCGTTCAATTTATAGATTTTAAAGAAAAGGCACATGCGCGATATCTTCCTGCGCAGTGCGAGTGGTTCAAGAGATAGAGTTGCTTTCATTCGCGTTACGCTTGATAAACGGCCGTAATCGTGAAGGATGAAACGCGATGCTCTGTTTTGGGTTGCTTCAAGTGCATTTATTAGTGAATTATTGCATGGATCCCATACTGAAGACGCGTATTCGAGTTTAGATCGAACAAGTGACTTGTACAATAACAGTTTAACAGAAGCGGGGGCTAGAGAAAAATGTCGCCGAATAAAACCAAGCGTCCGGTTAGCATTTAAGATAATAGAGGAGACATGCATATTCCAACTCAGGTCCGCTGTTAAAATAACCCCGAGGTATTTATAGGACGAAACTGGTAGCAATGGGGAGCTGCTTATATTGTAAGAGGAAGGGTTTAATTTACGTTGGCGTGAGAACCGCATTACTTTACATTTATTAATATTAAGTGTCATATGCCAAGTCGAGCACCAATTATCGATGGCGTCAAGGTCCTGTTGAAGCAAAGAAACGTCAGTAGCATTTTTTATTTCGCGGTAAATAACACAGTCATCGGCAAAAAGTTTCACAGAAGAAGTCAGATTGCTAGGCAGATCATTAATATATATAAGAAAAAGCAGTGGACCTAAAACTGAGCCTTGTGGGACGCCTGAAGTGACAGGTAGAGTTGAAGAGTTGACACCATTAACATGAACAAATTGAGAGCGATCTGTTAGAAAACATTTAATCCACTTAAGAACGTTAGGGTCGATATTCAGTTGGCTTAGTTTGTGAAGAAGCAGGCTGTGGGGAACTTTATCGAATGCCTTACAAAAGTCTATGAATATGCAATCAGCCGCGGAACCATTATCAAGTACAGAATGAAGGTCGTTTGTGAAGGCTACCAACTGCGTTTCACACGAAAATAATTTTCTAAAGCCATGTTGCTCAGGTGAAAAAAAATGAGAATGATTCAAGAAGTTTTTCCAAGTGGGAAGCGATGACGTGTTCAAATATTTTACATAAAATACTCGTTAACGAAATGGGGCGATAGTTCGAAGCAGAATGTTTGTCACCAGATTTATGGAGTGGAATCACTTTACCTATTTTCCAGACACCTGGAATCTCCTCTGACTGAAGAGACTGATTAAATATTTTGGACAATATTATAGCAGAATAAACCGAGGTGTTTTTGAGCACTTTTGTATTAATGTCATCGGGACCACAACTAGAAGATAATTTTAGGCTCTCAATAATGCGTACAATGCCATCAAAATCAAAATGAACAGGGTCCATGGGGAAATCATAATGAGTGTGACAGACAGGGAGTGACGAGTTAGTACAACTGGAAAAATGCTTTTGCAAACGTGTCATTCAGAGCGGCGGCGCAATCAGCGTTGCTAATTCGGTTTGACTGCAAATCAATAAGAGAAATTGTCGAATCATCTGTGTCCTTAATCAGACTCCAGAATTTTTTAGCGTTTGCGGAAAGAATTTCAGGTAATGTAACATTCATATACTTATGTTTTGCTTGCTTTAAAGCTTTCTTATATGTACATACGACATCCTTAAGTGCTGACCAGTGCTCCGATGTTTGAGACTGCTTTGCTCTGATAAAGAAACGCCTTTTTTTGTTAGCAAGACGTTTTAATGCACGGCTGAACCATGGAAACTGACGGTTAGTGGTAATGACCTTTTGGGGAATATGATATTTAATTAAATTGTGAATTGTACTTTTAAACAGGTGCCAGTTTTCAGTGACTGATCTCTCGTCGAAACCAACAAGAAACTCATCCAGAAAAATCTTCAGCCCATCATTAATGGCCGAAAAGTTAGCCTTTCCGTAATCGTAAATAACCTTAGGGTTATTATGGGACAAACGAGTTGGGACATTCAACATTACGTGTATTACGGAGTGATCGCTAATTTTCGGTAAATAGCTGATGTCGGTGACAAGATCGGGAGCTGTTGTTAACAATAGGTCAAGTGTGTTAGACGTGGAATCAGTTATTCTTGTTGGCTCAGTGATAACCTGAGTCAAGGAAAACGTTGAACAGAGTGCCACAAAATTTGACGATTCGCATGTTTCTTCACTTGAGATAGCGGGTGACTGCCAGTTAACATCGGGAAAATTGAAGTCACCGAAAAGAAATATCTGCTGATTAGAAAACTTTGTGTGAATGGTGTTAAGAGTGTCGTGAAGATCATTACAAAAGCCTAGTGGCGTAGACGGTGGACGATAACATACACAGAGTAGAAACTTCGTGAAGTTAACAGATATTTGGACGCAAGTGAACTCAAGATTTGTAGTGACATTGACTTGTGAGCATTCAAAATTGTGGTTAACAGCAACTAAGACACCACCGCCACGCTTTGAGGAGCGATCGCATCGGAAAATATTGTAGCACTTTTGAGCAGAAAAAATTTCGCTGTCCCGTACAGATTCGTTCAACCAAGTTTCAGTTAATACAATAATGTCAGCGGCAGTAGTGTCAGCAGCACAAGAAATAGAATCGTGGTTACGGACTACACTTCGTATGTTAGTGAAAAGAACTGAAATGTTACTTGGCGCCCGTGGCACGTTATGTGGACGGACGGTGAGCTATTCTGTGGATGCATGTGGAAAGAGAGTTGAATGCGGAGCTTTAGAGGCGCTGGGGTTTCTGCATTTTTCCTTTTACTTCACCGCTTACCTCACAATACTCGTAACACTTATTGTTTAAAATGAGTTTGTTATAGCGCAGTTTGAATTTTTCATCTGGCTCTGAGCGTTTCGCAAAGTCTACAAGAATTTTACGGGCATGTCGGGTAGCTGGCGAGAAGTCTTCACTAATTGTGATGTCTGATCCTTTAAGTTTGGTTTTTGCGCTGAGTACTTTTTCTTTTGTTTTGTAATTTGCAAACTTTACTATTATTGGTCGAGCTTTGTCGCGATGCAGTGTGCCAACTCTATGTGCACGCGCGATATCGCTATCGACAAGATCAATCGACATTTGGTCAAGTACAATCTTCTTGACCTTATTTTCCGGGTCCGCCCATGTTTCCGAGGGGTTATCAGGCACATTAAAAAATAAAAGGTTGTCCCTTCTCGCTCTATCTTCCAGGTCTGACAAACGTACTTTTAACAAAGTATTTTCGTTTTGAAGTGTGCCAATAGATTCTTTTACTGTAGTTATGTCTTCAGCATGCCCTTCCAAAACTTCAAACCTATTTTCAAACCTATAACATAATACGCATGTCATCATTATTATTTTGGAAGTCGTCATCTACGTCGCGTAATACTAAATCTGGTATATGTAAGTCTAATGAAACTGCCACGAGCGCATTATGAGCGTGGTATGTTGTCCCATTCTTACATGACACGCATGTCATGATTAGCATGTTTACACCACTCATATATCTTCGTCATTCATTGACGTCATGTAACACCGAAATTGGTATATATGAGGCTATTGAAATGGTGGCGAACGCATCATGAGCCTGGCGTGTAGTCATGTTCTTACATGACATGCATGTCATGATTTCCATGTTAGGGTCTGTCACTTATGTTCGCTGTCAGTCATGTCATACCTTACCAGTTTTTCAATATGTCACGTGAACCAAACCACCGAAAAGCAGCGAGACCACGGAATGTAAATCATGACATTCATCACATACATATCATGATTTGCATTTTATGAGAAGTCCGTTATGCTCGTCGTACTGTCATGTTATTCCGTACCAAGTTTGGTATCTATACCTTTATTGAAACAGCCAGGAGAGCTAAAAGTCGTAGGCGGCTAGATAGATAGATATATTTTATTGCACGAAACGTTACAAAATGGCGCTAGAGATATGTCACCACCACCACCACCACCACCACCATTATCATCATCATCATCATCAGCAGCAGCAGCAGCAGCAGCAACAGCAGCAGCAGCTGCTTGGCTACACCCATCGCAGCACAAAGGCCTCTTCCACGAACCGCCAATCAACCCGGTCTTGTGCTTTGTGCTGCAACGTCATAGAATAAAGAACCAATTTGACCACGTTATACAGATCCGGCCTTCGTGGACATCGACGTTTAGTTCACCTGTCTCCCACTACATGCCGCACAACTTTTATCTTTTTGAATCTCGCGCATTGTTAAGAAATGCTTCACGGCAATAAAGAAAAAAAAAGAAAAACAAATCCCAGCATATTCACGGCCTGAATGATGATGCGTGGGGTGAAGCGTCCGTCCATCCGTTCGTGCATCCGTCTGTCTGTCCAATGGTGGGTCGATCTGTCCGTCCGTGCGAATGTATGTCCGTTCATCTAGTGGACACTTCATGTACCACCATCTCGGATCTTTTCATCATATCTTGATTACGTACAATACCACCATCTAGCGGGCATTCCAAGAACTAAACGAGAGGACGCACATATATCGAGGACGCACGACCCACAGCTTAAGGAGCTTAGACATTCTAAGAACTAAACGAGAGGTGGCTACCTACTACATACGTCGAGGACGCACGACCCATGGCGTAAGGAGCTTCGCCCCTAAAAGTCTATCCCCTGTGGCACATACCCGCTCTCTCAGGTATGTGCCTCCAGTGGTTACAAATGATAATGGGAGACGAACGGGTGACGCCGTAAAGAGCTTTGCCCCTAAAAACTATGGATTATCTCCCCGAAGGAAACCTTAGGCCCGTTTACATTGACCCGACGAGGGCGCGTTGAGTCGAAATAAACAGGTTTTCTGGACTCGCCCTCCCCATGTATAAGCGGACGCGTCGGGGCGGAGAGTCGTCGCGGCGAGTCCCGTCGACCCGGAGACAGGGGGTAGGTTCACCCAACTCGCCGCGCTCAGAAAGGGCATGTATAACCGGTCGCGCTGAGTTGACGGCTCGTGACCTCTCCCGTCCGTCGCCGTCTCCGCTTCCCCATCACTCCGACGTTGCTCTTTCTCTGTCGGCCGGTACGCGCGCGCTAGGCACGATGACATCCTCGCGGGCTCCACGCACCATGTGGACAGATTATGAAATAAGGACGTTGCTAGCTTAGTCAACGAGAAAAAACTGAGCGATTTGCTCGATGGCAAGCATAACAGAACGAGGACATCGTTCTGTTATGCGGTAAATGCAGATCACTTTTACGTTTAAATCTTGCTTGGCACGTCCTACGAGAGCTTGTTGGTTATCGTTCTCACGACCGGCTATTTTGTTCTGCCCGTAGCAGGAAATCGGCTTGTGCGCCAGAAATCTCAAATACGTGCACATGAACGCTTTAATAAATAAAGTTTCTGGTCACCTCGCCATCAGAATACATCTGCGTAAATTCACAGAATCGTCTACTAGTGCGCAGCATTCCAACTCCGCTTGCATTTATTTTGCGTTCTTCACAGCCAGGTTCGACTATGAATAGGCAAATACTTTCTGGTATTTTATTCTTTGTAAGTTTTGTTTGGGTTTTTTTGCAAGTGGTGTAAATTGACTTTATCACACAAATTAAGTGCCTTTACCAATACATGTAGTTTCCCCCAGAGGAAAAGCGTAGTCTAGGGTTGGTTTCGCTCTGAAATATTGAAATATTAAACGCAGTACGGTAAAACGATTCCAGTCGGTAGGAAAAGAACCGCATTTAAACGCATTCACCACTAGTGTATGTTAATGGGCTTTGCGGGGAAGCAATGCAGTGTTCTTGACCAAAGTCAGAAATTTTTACAGCTTTTCAACTTTTCCGGAGACAACGCAGCTGCATAGCTTGCTTGCATTGTTGACGGTAAGTGGGGGAAAACACGAGTCGCGAAGACAGCAGTTTGGAAGCGCTGGCACATGAACTTTGAAAAATTTGCAATATTGCGCATGTTCAGGCACTTATCGGTCTGCGTGGCGCTCCATATAAAAATATACACGTTAGATCATTTCAAAGGGTGCAGAAACAATATTTATTTCTGTAAGTTTAATACGAATCTTTGTTTTACGCGAGAAAATATTATTTATATTGAGCTGCCCCCAAGGCTGTCAACGGCGAACCGTAAGCGCACTACACTGCACCGAGGGTTCCTCGGCAGCCTCCTAAATGCACCAAAGCCGGCTTGTTGATTCGTGCTCCATTTTCCTGCGCTTACCGCCAGTAACAGAAACAAATTATGCAGCTGCATTATCTCATAAAAAGCTGTAAGAGCTGTAAGAAATGTTTAAATATCGCCCAAGAACAACGCATTGCTTCCCCTCAAAGAACATCTTGAGACAACCTAGTAGCTGTGAACGCGTTGTGCCAAGGAAACGCTGTGTTCTTCCTACCCACGAGTTTTTTTCACAACCTAGTTATTGGGCGCTGCCACGATATTTAAATTGCTCTGAGAGTCAGAAAAAATTTCCTCCGAAAACTGGTCTCAAAACAAAAATGGAAGACGGGCTGTCGGCTCGACGCAAAGCGTCGCTGCGATCACCGCTCACCTCAACTCGTCCGTGCGAGTTCATATAAACTCGGGCGCGTCGAGGTAAGCTGAACCCGCCACTCAACTCCGCCCGCCCCCGTCGCGTCCATGTACACGGGGCTCCTGATGGGGTACGGCAGCAGTGGTGCGTACGGCGTTGACCCGGTTGAAACGGGTGCCAGCGCGGGTGCTGGAAGAACGGTTTAAGCGAAACTCGGTGTAACGTTTACTGGAGTATACATTTGTTTGAAACGCAAAGACACGGGAGGAGGGACGTGTTGAAGACGCTTGCGCTTGGCTTCCTCGGCTCGCGAGTCGTCGGTGTTACACACGCGCTGTCTCAATTCTCGAACGTGATCGGCGTTCTTCACTGGCACCTTGTCGGTGTTGTTGGTATTGCACTGCCGACGCTTGCGTTCGGCTTCCCTGGCTCGCGCCTCGTCGGTGTTCCAGGCATGACGTCGCCATTCGCGAACGTGACCGGCTTCGCTAACCAACAACGCCGGCGACGGCCGGTAAAGGTACGCACACACTAGGGGCAAGCATGCGCCGGTGGCGTCCCGTCCGTCGGCGTGATCGCGCGGCAAGCAGCGGCGCGCTGTCCACATTGCCGGCGCCGCGGGACCATGGCCGGGCTAGACGACGGCGCCTACCCGCGGCTTTTTAAAAGACGATAGTCTTTCTTTGGGACCTTCCACGCACAAACTTCGGTCTGTCTGTCTGTACATTTGTCCGTTTGTCCACCGTTACCGCGAACCGGGTACTCTAAACAGCACCAGCAGATACCCCGAATGGCCGACCCCATCCGCAGCGCCCGCCAATGTTGCTCAAGATTTACCGTTCATACTTGTGCGACTGTCAATTAAAAAGCACTTATTGCGCATATCTGAGGCACCATAACAACACACATATATCCCGCATGTTCGTCTTTTACTAGAAAAGGCATACATAAGTAATTTTAAGGACCGTAGCGCTTATCACGCTACGCTGACCATGTAACGCTTCCACGGAACGGGGAGTGTTTCCAACGCTTTGCTAAGACGAGACGGTGGTGGCTCCTACCGGTCGCCTTACGTTCTACACCTTATCACCTCTGAGACGAGCGCGCACGGCCACACACTTTGTTTTCCAAAAGAAATTGCCAGATGGCGCTCATGTCTCACGTGTGACGTGACTTGATACGCTCGTTCGCCTCCACTGCACGCTCGAGGCACCCTAACGCAGCACCTACGGAATACCATTCACGGATTTTCTTGCACATAACATCAAATAAATGTTTTGTTCAGTTTATCCACACGCAAGACTATCGTCTTTCGACGACATTTGCAGATGACATGCAGATACAGTGCCAAGTTTTTCGCCGACAAATGGAGAGAGGTGGTGCGGGTGAGGATATGATGCCGACGTGAGGAGTGGGCTCGAGCGTGGCGAGTGGTGGAGAGCGTGAAGCGATAGAGGTGACATGCGGCGACTGGCTAGGGAGAAAGTGAAGTCACGCGCACGCACTGTGACAGGAGGCGTAGCCTACTTGGCACCGCCCCGGTGCGGAGGGACAGCTTTACACAGGATAGTCAAAGAGCTGCTTCGCATCTAAAAAGTTCGAGACCTGGCCTGGTTTGCCGCTGTTCGTCGTCTGCGGCGACATAGATAAGACCAGCGAGTTGCAACGTTGAAGAGGCTAGTTGTTCCCCGTTTCTACGGCAGCGAATCGTTCTACGCATGAGAAAAAAAAAGACGCTACCGAAAGGCAGCCAAACTCATCCTTTTTTTAAATTCCTTACAGCATCAGCGATATGCTCACCGTTTCTCCACTTCGCGAAGTAGAGAAGAAGCCTCAACCATGCTGGCGTGATGGCGGCGTCAGGCAAAATTGAGAACAGCTGTGTCTAGCTAAACTAATGCAACTGTAAGCATCGCTTAAAAAGCCATGCTGAGTATTGTAAAGCATAATTAGCTACGTATAACTAAGCCAATGAAATCACACTATAAGAAACCCTATTTAGGTCGATCTGAGAGTCTTGTTACCTTTTTCTCACTATTTTAGATTATTAGGCTAACCGTAGATGTAATTACTAGTACGCATATCTGGCTCCCGACTGAGGGCCACTGTCTACTTCTATATGTAATTACCACAGTTTTAATTACTACTCCAAACACCAACAAAATAGCATAAAGCTTTAAAGGCAGCGCCTGTCTAATTTTTAGCAGTTAGAAACATTTCGCGTTTATTTTTCATGCACTCCAACCACCCCCGACGTATACGCTTAAAGTAACAATCACATAGAAGTAGCCGATTAGTTCGCAAAACAGGTGCGCGCAACTTGTCTGTAGACAGGAAACGTCAAAGTAGGAGTGCAACCACTCGAATTCAGCAAAACTCCGACATTGCGGAAACTTCGTAACCAACTATGTAAAATTTGAGCGAGATAAGAAAAAGTTAGGATAGAATAAACGTGAGAGAATTCCTGCGCCAGCAGTAGTATACGTGTAAATTATACCGTACATGGCTTCCATGTCATGATTACAAATTTTCGCCTGGAATTTGTGTGTGTCGTCCATTCACATCACGTAATGCCAAATTTGTTATATGTGAAGCTAGCGAAACGGCCGCGAGCACACTATGAGCGTAGCAAGTAGTCGTGTTTTACATGACACGAATATCTTGATTATAATATTTGGATGTGTCACTTGCCCCGCCGAGGTGGTCTAGTGCTAATGTACTTGGCTGCTGAACTGCCGGTCGCGGGATCGAATCACGGCTGCGGAGGCTGCATTTCCGATGGAGGCGGAAATGCTGCAGTCCCATGTGCTCAGATTTGGATGCAAGTTTAAGAACTCCAGGTGGTCGAAATTTCCGGAGCCCTATACACTACGACGTCTCTCATAATCATATGATAATTTTGGGACCATAAACTCCACATATCAATCAATCATGGATGCATCACTTACCTTTGTTGTCCATTCACGTCACGTAACACCAAATTTGGTATACGTGAAGCGACCGAAACGCCCGCGAGCACACTCGATATGTGGGGTTTAACGTCCCAAAACCACCTTATGATTATGAGAGACGCCGTAGTGGAGGACTCCGGAAATTTAGACCACCTGGGGTTCTTTAACGTGCACCCAAATCTGAGTACACGGGCCTACAACATTTCCGCCTCCATCGGAAATGCAGCCGCCACAGCCGGGATTTGATCCCGCAACCTGCGGGTCAGCAGCCGAGTACCTTAGCCACTAGACCACCGTGGCGGGGCGCAGGCGAGCACACTATAAGCATAGCACATACTAATGTTTTGCATGACACGCATGTCATGATTATGATGTTTGCACCAGTCATATACCTTCGTCATCAATTCACGTATCGTAATACGAATTTTGGTATATGTGTAGCTAGAAAATTGGCTGCGAGCACACCATCAGCGTATGGCGTGTAGTCATAACTTACGTGACATGCACGTCATGAATTCCACGTTAGGGCCTGTTACTTATGTTCGCCAAGCAGTCATGTCATACCTTACCAGTTTGCAATATGTCATGTTAACGAAACCACCGCAATAGCAGCAAGACCATGACATGTAAATCATGACATTCACGACATACATGTCACGATTTTAATGTTATGACTAGCCTCTTATGCTTGTCATACTGTCCTATTACGCCATGAATATTTTGGTATGGAATCCATCAGCGTAACGGCCAGGAGAGCTAAATGTCGTAGGCGGCTAGATAGATAGATAGATAGATAGATAGATAGATAGATAGATAGATAGATAGATAGATAGATAGATAGATAGATAGATAGATAGATAGATAGATAGATAGATAGGCTCAAATTCGCCGAATTTCGCTAAGAAATGCTTTGCATTTCAAAATTTATTGCGACTCCTCTGACACGCTGGCATTTCCTCTGTTTCGGGTAATCCCGGCTGCGGAGGCTGCATTTCCGATGGAGGCGGAAATGTTGTAGGCCCGTGTGCTCAGATCTGGGTGCACGTTAAAGAACCCCAGATGGTCAAAATTTTCGGAGCCCTCCACTACGGCGTCTCTCATAATCATATGGTGGTTTTGGGGCGTTAAATCCCACATATCGATCTGTTTCGGATATTTTCTCAAAGGAGTAGAGTGAGGCTCAATCATCATATTACTACCAACGAAACACATGGATTCAACGCGACAATTTAGAAGAAGAATAAGACTTCGTTTTTAGAGAAGGGGTTGAAAAGGGGCACACAGGAGCATGTTTGTGGGGACTCCAAGTAGAGGGCCCCACTGGCTTCCGCCGCTCGCCTAACTTAACTAGGAAGCGCTGATTGCACCTTTGGGTCGAAGCTGGTAAGTTGGGCCTCCCACTGCTCCGAACATCCTACAATGGTGTTGCCAAAAAAGATTTCAAATTATATTGCTTTCACTCACACTCCCAAGACACGTGTTATAATGTTGTCAAACCACGCTGCCCCACAGGCAAGCGTAATGGTACAGCGTATACATAGTATATATTTGGCGAGCCGAAATTGATGTGAAAAGACTCCTGTCTAGCCCTCGCGAATATCGTAGCGTCTTCCCTTTCAGGCGATTTATGGGAAGCACTATATTTTCGTCGTGTGTGGTGGAGGTATGGACGCTTACCGCATACAAAAAATAATAAACTGATTAGGCCTAACATAATCAAAAGGCACCAGCTAATTTGGTGCCCCGCACACGCCAGCTTGGAAGGAACTGAGAGAACGGGCACTATAGATTGAAATTTGACGTGACAGTGATGACTTGCAGTACATGCACAGCATGATTTACATGACACGCTCGTGGTGCGTTCACGGGTGATTTGCTAGCTTGATATTCGCCGAATTGGGTATTTCGTGATGCGAACGCTTGGCAAATATAAATAGCACGAGTAACATGGAAATCGCGACACATGTCATGCACAGCATGATCTACATACCAGGCTCATTGAGCGGTTCTGGCCGGTTCACTAGCTCGATATACACCAAATTTAGCATTTGGTGTTGTTATGGCATGCCACATATAAATGGGAAGTAGAGCAGAAATATCACAACGTCCATGTTGTGTACAACATGATTCATGTGCCATGGTCATGGTGTGGTCATTTACGTTTCAATAGCTTGATAATAATCACAATTGATATTGCGCGATGCGAGCGAACGATCAACATAAATAAAAAGTCTTAACATGTAAAGAATATCACGCATGCCATGTACAGCATACTTTCCTCCTTTGGGGGCTGCTTCGCATTACATCCTTTATCAGAGTGCGTGTTATATGTTGGTTTTTCTGGGTTTTGTTTTCTTTAATTTTAGCGAGCGGTGTACTGAGGGGGGTCGCGAGTGGGGTGCGTGAGAAAAGAACTCAAGTGCGAAAAAGCTTCAGCATAAGCGGAAATTCCTTTAGATGTCTTTAAAGCATTAGCGCGATGGCATTGAGTGGTGTGTTGGCAAAAATTTTTGGCGTTGGAGTCGTTGGTTGTAAGCAATAGTTCACTCTTGTCCTTGACCGAAAACTTGATTATGATGTAAATAACATAAATAGTCGCTATCTCTAAGTGTGAATTGAATCATTTGAATCATGGCGGTCTGTGTAGCAAGCAAGTTTCCTACCAGTGAGACACAATATTTGTAGATGCTGCTCTGAAAAAAGACACTATTTGAAGGTCATGTAGCAAAACGAGTCTTCTTAATAAATTATATATTGCGTGGCAGAAGTGTAGAGCCACACCATGCGTCAAAACATGTCAATTAAGCAGTGAGGCAGATATTTAAATGACGACTCATTGTAAAGCGCTCATTCATGTCTAATCATCATCAGCTGCAGAACCATCGGCAAAATGACAGCTGCGTAAGATCTCGGGTTACCTTACTTACGCATAGTCAGCCCCTCACTTATTCGCGAGACCAATAATTATGGCGTAGTGGGTACTTGACTGTACTTCTTATTGACATTGAATGATACTTTTTTGAAATGGCCAATGTTAGACACACAGTCGTTCGAGCAACAGGCCGCCAGATTACGTAATTGATAACGTAATCAGACCATTCAATTACGTTATCGCGATTTAGCCTTGAAAGCAAAGCTCAAGCGTTCAACGATGTTCTTTTTTTAACCAACCTTGTCTGTGGATCTATAGTGAACACTCTGATATGCAGGCAACGCCACTGTGTGTCAGCACTTGGACTGGGCAAAATAATGAACTGTGAACATCGCAGCCTTATGCTCCCGGTGCTAGCTGCTTGACTGGTTGGTTGGTTGTTTCCTCAATATTTTGGCAAAACCCAATCAGGGGGGCCAAATTGACTGAGTCACTGGTCACCATTACTCTCTCTTTCGAGTGCCTCTTTTGAGTAATGGGTAAGTGCCATGAGTCAATGACCACAAAAAGAAGTGATGCAGCCGCCATTATCCTTGACCGTTCGACGGATCTTTGCGTTCCCAGCACAGTCTGCTCCCAGCGTCTATTCGGCAAGTCTTGTTGTCAAGAGCCTTCCAACGTGTACCGTAGTTTCCCAGCAGTGCAAGCCGTAATCCGCGTGGATTTATAATTCAGTGATTTATCATTCAGTCATCGAAGGGCCGACGGGTGAAACACGCAACATGATGGGGAGTGTTCTAGAGAACTTTACCGGAAGATACGGCAGACCTTCGTTTCCTGTACGTAGAATGACATGCAAGAAAACGAATGAGACTTGCGTGTGTCAGCTATTCCATCACCTTTCGAAGTACAACAGCCTGCTGTGGCCCCTCGGAGTTGAGCTGAGAGTGCTCGATGTCTCCCACTTCATGAGCAGGCAGCTCGTGAGCATCCGTGAAGTCCACTGCATTTCACCAGGCGATAGACGTCGCACCGAAGATCAGTGGGTCGCTGATAACTTTCAAGAGGATTTTATTGATTCACACGGTTCCATAGAAGCTATAGACATTACTTCTGTCATCGAGAGCAACGCTTCTTCGCTCAACACTGCGATCGATTCACCGTCTTTAAGGACAAATAAATTTCAAGTGGGAATCGTTTGCAAGCATATGCAATAGTATTCGCCAGCTGAGTAAAATGGATCAGCTTGAACCTTGTGCGCGATCTGCATACCTTGTGCACCAGCTAGTGATCTCGGTTCTTGATTTAGTGTGATCCAGAACCAGCCTGACGTCTCTTGATGTCGCAAACTTGCAGGTGGACAACCTGTTCACGAGCATGTATGTTTATATGCTGGTGCAGAACATCACAATTACTAGTCTCGTTGTGGGGGCCTGCATTTTATCGTCTGGTTTGATGGGCTAAGCTCACAAGGTCGCAGAATAGTTGGTTAAAAAAAACCAGACACTCAGGCACCTAACTATCAGAGTACATCATTTGGCGGATAGGGAAGGACTCAACATTGTTGTGCAAGCCATCGCGTATACTTCGGTGCTGCAGGAAGTTGTCGCGAACTTGATGTTGATGGAACCAGAAGAGATGGTGTTTTCCGCACAGGTTGTCGAGCTATGCTGGATTGAGCGCAGTGTTGCCATCACGCGCGCGATGTGTTGCGAGCGTTTCACGACAACGTAATCGGAAGAACTCTTGCACTTTCAGCGTGAATAAAAATATTGTCCTCTGCCAGTTAGCCATAGATTTGGAAGGATTCGGGGTGAGAGGGTGCTGTGAATTTTTCCATGCCGTAGCAGCGAACAACACGCTGAAACGTTTGATTGTTCGTAACATCACTGTTATTTAAGACTTGCAGGAAGCCTTTATTCGTACGAAGGCACCTTATCTCGCACGGAAAGTGGCAATCGATGACCTCCACGTGAGGCTTTTACACATACCAGCAATGCCCGAGTGCACGCTCGTGACGGCTGTGGCATTAAGTTATTATCACAGTAAAAAGGCTCGGGAGTTCAGGTCGGCATTCAGTGTTCTCGTCCTTCATGCTACGTCGCTCAGCGTTCACACTCTCTCTGAAATGTATACGTTTCAGAGAGAGTGTGAACGCTGAGTGTGAACGCTTCGTATACGAAGACCATTTGATGGACGATCTTACGGTATACATTAGTGTGGCGTTTACACTAAAAAACTTCAAGCTGCGACTTCCAGTGGAATTCCACGTCTCTGCATCGGAATATCAGAGATCCGATATCAATTTTATCAAAGCGCAAGCGTCAAACACGAACTTGCAAAAAAGTAATCTCAACCTGAGGCTTAACAAGATTTATAGTCACACACCTGCCCTTGCTGTTCTGCGCATTCGAACATGAGTGACCTGCGCTTCGTGATGAGTGACCGGGATCTTCTTCGTGCTTGTGCAGTAGAATGAGTTTCCAGACATGCGAAACTTGTGGAGTTGGTCGAGTACGAAGCCGATGTCGAAACCACTGAGGCCATCGCAATGATCAAGCGTGCGATACTCAGTATTCGTGGTCTGCAGGAATACATAAGACTCAGCGGCGTCGTCCGGTGCAGTGTGCCTCGGTCAACGGGAGGGTGAAGTATGAGTATACTGCTGGCTGCACATCAGGCAGTACTTCACCTTAGAAGATGTCGCGGAGACTTCAAATGAATCAAGTCGAAGATTTTTACTGGGGCATCATGATTCCTTGCTTTTGGAGTGATATACTCAGAGGTCTCAAACTATGCGCAGTTAACAGGCCGCAGTTAAGAAATTTAGTCTCACAAAGATGGCAACAGTGAAGATAATGGGATTAGGAGGGGTTGCACCACAATTTGATTAAAATGTCTCCTAACGATGTAATTTGAAGGAACAGCTTTTCTTATATGGCCATTTATTGCAGTGACCAGTCTCATTAAATGAAACTTATGAATACTTATTTACACCAATCCTCAAAATAAGTCGCTGATTCTGAAAGATAGTTATAAACACACGGTGATTTTCCGACTCATACTGACCGTATCAGAGGCATTATAAAAAATAATGCTTGAGACCGGTTTCGTCTGTGTAGCTTATTCGAACAAACAAGCGCTAAATATTGCAACTCACGAGAAAATAATGCGCCTATACTATTTAGCAAAGTCATAATACTTTATCCTTTTGTAAAGACGTGGGTCGCTAGCGAATGGTGCAGGGGTCACGCGTTTTGGACACTTTATCTAGTTGTTCATAGGTGCGTACATTCAACATACATGGTTGTCGGAACACAAACATTCACTGGAGGGTAATGCATATACTCACACGCTGCTCAATACACTGAGATGGTGACACGGAAATTTAACGTCCCAAAACCACCATATGAGAGACGCCGTAGTTTAAGGTTCCGGAAATATTGACCACCTGGGGTTCTCTAACATGCACCCGAATCTGAGCACACGGGCCTACAGCATCTTCGCCTCTATCGAAAATGCATCCGCCGCTGCCGTGACTCAATGCCGCGACCTGTAAATCAGCAGCCGAAAACCTTAGCCACTAGACCACCGCGGCGGGGCCATGCTGTCCCGTATTGTGCACAACATGGGTGTACCCCGAACTTTTTTGACGACGTATGTATTTTAAAGGAATAAAAATTATATTCGAGAATTTTTTGAGGCTCATGACGTTAACAGAAATGTAGAGGTTTAGGAATATTAAAACGCTCCGAATAGCGCATCGAATATCACTGTATACCATTAGGCACCTAAATGAAATAGTACATATTCAAAAATATTTAAAATAGCAAAAACTTTTTGAATAGTTTTTAAATAATCAGCGCCGTAGGGGTAAGTTCAAAACAAACAAAGTCTTGGAACAGCAAAAGATCATTTTTCTTTTTTCATCTCTTGAGGTCATCTGCAAGCAGCCCAGGCATTTATGAGACAACCGACGCTATTTGGATTTCCGGATAAACGTGTATTTTTCCGAAAACAGCGGCCTTGCTCTTTTTCTTTTGATTTGCTATAGTGAAGCTGCATCGCGTTAATCATCTCCGGTTTTCGTCGATTACTAACTACATGCAGCTTCATCCCTAACAGGAGATGCTCTCGTTACCATTGCGTGAAATGTTCTTGAATATGTACGTTTCAACACCAGAATTCACATGCTTTTGGTCAGCAGGCAATGTTGTGATGGTAGATTCATCAATTTCTTTATATATTAGGTGTACCCGCTGTGCCTGGATGCAAAGAATTTCATTCTTGTTTCTAATTTTACTTACGATCAGGCGACAAAGAAGTGCATTGCTTACGTTATTGAATGCAGAATTCGAACGTATACAGTTGCAATGTGTTGCGAGGTCTCCACTTTATACAAGCGTACCTTAGTTTTCGTAATTGTATGAATTGGAGTTGATTAAAAGTAATCGTATCGTTCTGAAGAGATTTTTTCTGCATATTTGTTTCAAATAGTATGTTGTGTTCTAGGACTGTTTTAAAAACGGTGGACCTAATATACAATAATTATTCAAACGATATTCTATAATTTTTTGTATTTCATTCGGTGCTATCATTATTCTATTCATTTTATTTGGTTCCAAAATTCACTACCTGCACACCCTTACAAAAAAAGCAATCAGTGTTGAAGCATGCCAGCACTGTATGGCAACAAAATCTGTTCTCTGGATTGTTTATTTATGTAGCAAACAAGCGCACATGAGATCATAGTTTTTCAAGCAGCTCATTCTTTGCAGGGACACATGTTTTCCATGCGGAGCATGTCATACTGGGAAATAGTCATGCGCCATCGCCGTCCGCAGCCTCCCCTCCTCCTCCGCCAGCCATCTGTGCATCCATTCCTCCTCTCAACACAGCGCGCGCCGCGCGACCTTTAGTTTAACGTTCGCCAGCTTTATGCTAACGCGCGCATGCGCCGGCCGGGCCTGGCGCTCGCTATAAATAACCGAGTGTCGGGACGTGCCACCCTTCGTCGGTTGGTTTGTGCGGTCGCTCTACGTCCTATGTCACTGGTGAAAATGTATGCTAACGAATCCGCTAACACACTTATTGACATCCCTTCATATAGCGTAAGCCAATGTGTTGGCAGAACCGCAAGATTCCTCGCGCCCAACCTATCGCGTTCCACCGTGGAGAAGTACGTTGACTATGCCGTGGAAGAATACCTGAAACAACGACGGCAACGACGACCCTTCGTGATTGTTGGCGACTTCAACGTCGAGCGTCATCAAGGACGAGTGGGTGGTCGACTATATGGAGTCGCGGCACTCACTTAAACGAGCAACACACGACGGCAAACATCATCCGACCACGGTTCGTAGGACGTGCATCGACCACGTCTTTGCAAATTTCGACCTTCGACCGGTGCAACCAGACCCACTCACCCTTCAGTTTACCGACCATAAAGCCACCTTGCTCAAAATACCCAAAGCGTCTCATCAATAAACATAATCTTTCGCAGCATACGTGTGTGTGCGTTCACTCGTGTTCACTCAAAACACGGCGGCAAGTTCCCGAGTCAATAAAATTCTTTGCTGAATCCATTCTATGGCTATTCAGAAAAGTGTGGCAGACCCCTTCAAGTACAATTGACGTTAACCCGACGTGATGTCTGCATCACAAGAGTACATACGTAATGTTTTTTTTTTAAATTGAACAGCCAGTGTTTCAACCACAAATGCCATTAAACAATATTACGCTGACATTAAAGATCTTTCCCTATGCCGTTCCAAGCCCTGGCGCGGCTCTGTAGAATGCTTGATTGCCACACAGAATGCGTTCAATGTCTGCTGACGCCATAACATTATATTCTTTGCATTCGTCAGGTCCAGGATGCCATTGTCAGTTTTCCTGGACGTTCTTTTAAATGATCGATGTCTGTGCTCGAGGAGGAGGAGGAGAAGGAGAAAGGGAAAAAATGAAAGGCAGGGAGGTCAACCAGACGCACGTCTGGTTTGCTACCCTGCACTGGGGGAAGGAATGAGGGGATTAAAAGAGAAGAGAGAGAAAAGTGAAGGGCAACGTGTGTGTAGATGTGACCTTGTCCATTGCACGCTTATAAGCGGTCGCGTAGTCCGGTAATCTTTAGAAAACTTAGCAATGCCCGCGTCACTTTGCTGGCCTGCGACGCGTAGAGCCACGAACCAAGGATATTCTCTTCGGAAAACGGTCTACTGTCTAGTGTCTCTAACGTTTCGCGCAGCCAGTTGCAATCGCTCGCAAAACGTTCACATGAACACAGTAGATGTTCTATTGTCTCGTCAGTGTCGCAATATTCACATCGGGAGCTATCCGTCATTCCTATGCGAAAGGAGTACGCCTTCGTAAAAGCTACTCCTAACCGCAGGCGGCACAGTAAAGTTGCATACTGGCGGGAGAGGTCCGATAGAACCTGAAGCTTTCTCGATGGGTCCAATTTGTGTAGGTGGCAGTTCCCGACACGGGGGTCACTCAGCCAAGTTTCCGAGACTGTGTTAGCGAACGAGTGAAGGCCCCTCTCAGCGTCGGTTTTCGACAATTGAATTGGGGTTGTCTGGGCGTCCGCGTGGGCGGATCGGGCAGCATTATCAGCAAGGTCGTTACCGACAATACCACAATGTCCCGGTAACCACTGGAACACCACGTCATGTCCTTTCGATAAAACTTCGTGAAGCACTTCTCTTATTTCATTCACTAGTTGTTGATGCGTGCACTCTTTGTTGTAAAGCTGACGTTCCCGAGTGCATATATATGTCAATCGCCTGTGGCGCATGCTCGCATATCGAAGCTCATAAATAGACTCAAACTCGCCTCTGTGGCTTAGTCACTAATGAAATATAGGCTGCTGACCCGCAGATCATGGGATCGAATGCCGGTCGCGGCGGCCGCTTTTTCAATGGAGGCGAAAATGCTTGAGGCTCGTGTGCTTAGATTTAGGTGCACGCGAAATGACTTCCAGGTGGTGAAAACTTCCGGCATCCTCTGCTACGGCGTCTTTCATAATCATATGGTGGTTTTCGGACGTTGAACCCTGGAAATTATTGATATAGATAGACGGTAAAATGCCTCAATATTAAGTGCTTATTACTTTGTTTTAAAATAAAATAGCCAGTCCTTCAATCAAAATTGGCGTTGAACCTCCATGATGCCCGTATAGGATATTTTTCCAAAGCGTGGAGCTGTAGTACTGTGGAATACTTGAATGGCACGCAGATTGCATGTTCTCGATTTCTGCTTGGATCCTGATTTTCATTCGCAACAGTTCTGGGAATGCGGGCGACGACTCATTTTCTTAAAGCTCTCATGCTCGAATTACGCAACCATGTTCTTGCCATTTTTGAGTAGGAAGGAAGGAAGCAAGCAACAAAGGGAGAAGGCAGGGAGGTTAACCAGAAAGACATCCGGTTGGCTACCCTACACTGGATGATTAGGGAAGGGGACAAAAAAGACGAGAAAGAGGGAAGAGAGAGAAAAGAAAAAAGCGGGGTGGGGGAGAGACTGACAGTAATTTCACTGCAGCGTGTAGAACTCTAACACATGTCAGAGGCGTTCACACAAGCCTGTCTTTCTCAGGAAACACAGCAGGGCTTTCACTGCCTTGTGGGCTGTCGAGGCGTGTGGACGTTGCTGTAATAGCACCTGCGCAGAAAAAGGCCGATCATCCAGTCGCCGCATTGCGTTGGCAAGTACTTGTCTATCTGGGGCAAATCAAGGACAATGGCACAGCAGGTGTTCGATATTTTAGTCGGTGCCGCAAATATCGCACGCCACACTGTAAGTAATTCATATTAACGTGGTATAAGCTTTCGTGAAAGCAACTCCCAGCCAAAGGCGATAGAGAAGCGAAGCTGCACGTCGATGTAGGCCGGGTGGAGGCCGGAGGTGTTGTGAAGGGTCGAGGTCGTGCAGTCTTGTACGTCGTATGCTTGTGTGTTCCACTCAGTCAGTGTGAGATTGCGGGCCAGTGGACGAATCTGCCTTGCCGCATCCGCTCTTGAAAGCGGATTCGGAACGCTTTTCGCTTCTTTATGTGACGTGCGAGCAGCATGATCTGCAGAATCATTGCCACCTATGCCCCAATGCCCAGGTAACCACTGAAAGACGATGTCGTGGTCTTTTTGTATTAAAAGGTGGTGAATTTTCACGGTTTGATAGGTCAACTGGCCGTGACATCCGCGTCGAAGAACTGATATCAGGCACTATAATGCTGGTTTTGAGTCAGAAAACACAGCCTATTTACCTGGTCTTTCTTCTGAATCGAAGAGTTCCAGTGCATTGCGCAGAGCCTCGAGTTCTGCCGTCGTTGACGTTGTCACATGTGAAGTCTTAAAACACCAAGTTACCCCTTGTGATGGTATAACCACTGCTCCACCTGAACAAGACGGCGTAGCAGAGCCATCCGTGTAAATGTGCACGTGGTTCCTGTAGTTTTGTTTCAGTAGGAATATACTCAGTTGTTTCAGGGCATGTGTCGGTAAATCCGATTTTCTACTCATTCCTGGAATCATTAGGTGAACTCGCGGCCGGCTCAAGCTCCAAAAAGCAAGCAGTGGCTTTGATGCAGGTGCGTACGTCTCAGTAAACGATGAGCGATACTTGTAGACAGTAGTGCCGCATGCCGTGCGTGCCTTTCAGCAGCTAGGCTCGCTAGGTGGTGAGAGGGGGTCCTGGCCTAATGGCTGAGGTGCATGCGCATTGTCTCGGTAATAATATGCGTCTTTATCGAGTAATCTTGAGCGATGGCAATGGTTTCAGCCGTTGAAGCACTGCGGGGTGATCCAAGGCATATCTTAAGTGCTTAAGCTTGAATGCTCTGAATTGCGCGCAGGTTGGTCTTGCCGGTGTTAGATATTGCAGGTAAGCTGTACCGTAAGAATCCGATAAACAGCACTCTGTACAGTGGTAGCATGGATGGTATGGGCACTCCCCAATTCTTTCCTGCAAGGAATTTGAACATGTGGCATGTTGCGATCAGCGGCTTCTTCACATAGTTCACATGTGGAGTCCACGACAGGTTTCTGTCTATTATGACTCCCAAGAACCTGTGGCTTCTGCTAAACGATATGTATTCTTCATTAATAGATATGCTGTAAGCAGACATTGGTTTCCGCGTGAACTCTACCACTGCACATTTTCCGCAGGACACATCGAGGCCTTGTTTACGAAGGTAGCATGACGTCGTTGTAGCAGCCTTCTGAAGGCGGGCGCGAATCTGAGGCCTTGTCACACCTGATGTCCAAATGCAGATGTCATCAGCGTAGACAGAAAGTTCTACAGTGCTAGGTAGCTGCTGGACTAGACCAATGAGAGTTAGGTTGAAAAATGTAGGGCTTAGCACTCCTCCCTGAGGAACTCCTCGGCTGCTGTAATAATCAGGTGTTGGGCCATTCGCTGTCATCACGTAAAATGATCTCAGCTGTAAGTAATGTACACCCACATATATATCTTGCCACCAAGACCTACTGTTTCCAAAGCACTAAGGATGGCTTCATGGGTGACATTGTCGTAAGCCCCCTTAACGTCTAGAAACAGGGTGGCGCACAGTCTCTTACGGGCTTTCTGGTGGTGAACATATGTCACCAGATCAACAACGTTGTCGATTGACGAATGGCCGTGCCTGAATCCGGTAATGGATACTGGATAGATTTGGTAGTGCTCTAAATACCACTCCATTCGTGTTAGAATTATTTGTTCCATCGTTTTTCTCACACAACTGGCAAGTGCGATAGGACGGTATGAGGCAATATCAAAGGAGATTTACCAGCCTTTAGAAGTGGAATGAGGCGACTTGACTTCCATGCCTGGGGAACCGTACCAGTCTGCCAGGAGTCATTGTATAGGCGTAAGAGTGCCCTCCGAGCTTCGTCTCCAAGATTACAGAGGGCACGATAGGTAATGCCATCAGGTCCGGGTGCTGAAGAACGTCTGCACAGTGCCAGTGCCGCCTCTAGCTCATCCATAGAAAACTGGCATTGCATAAGGGGATCACGTGAGGGCGGTGGGTTGTCAAATGTTCCCATTCTTGATACTGTGAAATTGAAATCACCGGCAATTCTTCTACAGAAAAATTCTGTGACGTCAATCTCTCTGCATCGAAGATGAAGTGCCAGAAATGTAAACGGGTGTCGCTGACCCAAGGTTGTGCTAAGACCCCGGACAGTTCGCCTTATCCGTGATAAGGGCTTTCGTGGATCCAACGACTTGCAAAAGGATGTCCAATGTCGCCTGGCCAGTTTATCTATGTGCCGCTGGATTTTCTTTTGAATGCGTCTAGCCAGTCTCAAATCATCCATGCACTTTGTACGTCGGTACCTTCGTTCTGCATGACGGCGTTTTGCGCGAAGTTTCTCAAGCTCGATGTCGAAACCGGTGCGCTTCTAACTAGTCAACAGTGAATGCGTGGTATTCTGCAGGACATCCTTTATCGAGTCCTCTAGGTTATATGATGAGCCGTCGATACAACAGTCTTCCATTCACATTTTGAATTTCGTCCAATTGGTGTATTTGGGGCCTCTTGAAGACTTGGAGCTGGTGAAACCTTCTATACACAGGTAAGTTGGTATATGGTCGCTGCGCCACGTTTCCAGATCCGAAAACCAGTGAACTTTCCTGGTAAGTGAGCGAGAAACCAATGTAAGGTCCAGGCAGCTGCTATAGGCTGATCCGCGTAAATATGTAGGGCTTCCATCGTTACAAACGCAATGTTCGTACTTCGAGGCCAAGTACACCAATTTTCTTCCTCTAGAGTTGACCCTGGAGCTTCCCCATAGGAAATGGTGGGCATTGAAGTCACCAGTGATCACCCATGGCCTTGGAGTCGATGTCAGAATACCGCGTAAGCGCTCGCAGTCAAGGTGGCTTGATGGAGATAAGTAAGCTCCGATAATCGTGAAAGCAACCTTATCCTTCTTCACAGTAAGGCACACATACTGATTCCCTTCATCAAGCGAGACTCTGTGGTGAACGTAAGTGAGGTCATGGCGCATGAATACAAAAACTTTGCTGCAGTCTCTGTGAGTAGAGGACATAAAGCACTCATATCCTTACAGCTTGATTGAAGCAAGCAGGTTGGGCTCACAAATCACGATAATGGGGAAGTGGTTCACAAATACAAACTGTCTAAAGTCAGACATGCGCGACTTCAGTCCTCTGGCGTTCCACTGAAAGACTTATGCATTCTTGACTTCCGCTCGAAACGACGGTGTCTCGCTGGCCATGGTTTTAAATAAGAGCTGCAAGCACCTGACTCTGGGTGTCCAGCACATGCAGTGCGGTCTGAGTAGATAGTAAATAAGAATTACATGTGGTGGATACCCGTACACCAAGGCCCGTAGCATACGAAAATGTGCCAAACGGCGCATGCCGATTATGTCTGTGACAAGTTAAGGGGACGACTACGAGTGTGTCAAGACGTAGATATATATATATATATATATATATATATATATATATATATATATATATATATATATAGATAGATAGACAGATAGATAGATAGATAGATAGATAGATAGATAGATAGATAGATAGATAGATAGATAGATAGATAGATAGATAGATAGATAGATAGATAGATAGGCAGGCAGGCAGGCAGGCCGGCAGGCTCGAATTCGCCGAAATTCGCTGAGAAATGCTTGGCATTTAAAAATGTAATGCGGCTCCTCCGACACGCTGGCATTTCCACTGTTTTGGGTATTTTCTCAAAAGAGGAGAATGAGGCTCAAGCATCAATTTACTACCAACGAAACACATGGATTCAACGCGACAATTCAGAAGAAGAATAAGACTTCGTTTTGCGAGAAGGGGTAGAAAAAGGGGCAACAGTGGCATGTTTGTTGGGACTCAAAGTAAAGGGCCCCACAGGCTTGCGCCGCTCGCCTAACTTAATTCAGAGGCGCTAATTGCACCTTTGGGTCGAAGCTGGTAAGTTGGGCCTCCCACTGCTCCGAACTTCCTACAATGGTGTTGCCTAAATACATTTCAAATTATATGGCTTTCCCTCACATTCTCTAGACCCGTGATAAAATTTTGTCAAACCACTGCACCACAGGCAAGCGTCATGGTACAGCGAATAGTATATATTTGGCAAGCCGCAGTGGATGGGAAAAGACTCCCGTCTACCTATTGCGGAAATCGTAGCGTCTTCCCTTTCAGGCGATTTATGGGAAGCGCTATATTTTCGTCGTCCATGGTGGTGGTATGGACGCTTACCCGCCAACAAAAAATATTAAACTGATTAGGCCTAACTTAATCAAGAAACACCAGCTAATTTGGTGCCCCACACACGCCAGCTTGGAAGGGATTGAGAGAACAGGCGCTTTAGATGGAGATTTCACGAAACGAGCGGAGCGTCAGCCTTCCGCAATGGAATCCCCACAGTACCATTCAGGAGCTTCAGCATAGCGCTAATCGAAAGTGACATCTTGACAAACAATGTTGTGGCTATTTATTTCGAGTTCGGCACAGTTATTAGTACAAGAACGTTTTTCTGCAGTAGCGAGTAGCACTGAAGTAAATATCGGAGGCAGTGCCTAGCGCTTCCACGTTCTATTGCATGGAGGTTTATTGATCGCCGAGCCAGTATCCTGTCGTAGTCATAGTTTGTGCCAACGCGGTGAATATAGCCACGTGAAACGATGCAACGCGAAAAGTCGAGTAAGGAAGCACGGAGTAAGCAACATATGATTGAAAACTAGAGCGCTGTTTTTTTTTAATGCTAAGTGGCTGAAATGCGAAGCATTTTCTACCGAACTTCTGCGACTTCCACCGTACCTCTCTAACAACGTACGTCTTCATGCTCTACTGGCCGTATTGTTATTGGCAAGTATACTAAAACTGGTATGACATAATATGAATACATGACGAACATAAACGAAACACTATATGACAATGATGACATATTTTTCATAAATGACATGATTTACATATCATGGCCTTGGTACTTCCGTGACTGTTTTCTTAAACTGGTATGGCGTTGCAACTGTGAACATAACTGACAGGTCCTAGCGGAAGAATCATGACACACATGCCCTGTTCACCATAATTTACATGTAATGATATCGGGCCGCTTGCTGCATAATTTTTTAGTAGTTGCATGCCAAAACTGATATAAAAGAAGACTTTAGCATGACTGACATACATGACAAGTGGTAACCTGAAAATCATGACACGCATACAATGTTTGGCATGGCATTCTTGCCAAGATAATGGGGAGCTCACTGCTATTTAGCTACTTTGATATGCACCAAATTTTGTGTTGTGTGATGTCGATGTATAGGAAATATATTTGAATGGTGCTAACGGGACAATGATAACATGCAATACATGCACAGAATGATTTACATGACACGCTGGTGGTGCGTTCACGGGTGATTTGCTAGCTCGATATTAGCCGAATGGGGTTTTCCGTGATGCGACGCGTATGCAAGTATAAGTGGCAGGTGTGACATGGAAATCGGGACGCATGTCCTACACAGCATGATATTCATACCAGGCTCATTTGGCGCTTCTTTCTGATTCTCTAGCTCGATATGCACAAAATTTAGCATTTGATGTTGTGACATTACAAACATAAATGGGAAGTGGATCGGAAATATCACAACGTGCATGTTGTGTACATGTTTCAAGTGCCATGGTCATGGTGCGATCGTGGCCGGTTGAATAGCTTGATAATAATCACGATTCCTATTGCGCAATGCGAGCGCACGACTAACATAAATAACAAGTCATAACGTGTAAATAATGTCACGCATGCCTAGTACAGCATACTTTCCTCCTTCGGGGGATGCTTCGCATTACATCGATTATCAGAGTGCGTGTTATATGCTGGTTTTTCTGGGTTTTGTTTTCTTTAATTTTAGGGAGCAGTGTTCAGAGGGGGTACGCGAGTGGGGTGCGTGAGAAAAGAACTCAAGTGCGAAAAAGCTTCGGCATACGCGGAAATTCCTTGAGAAGTCTTTAAAGCATTAGCGCGATGGCATTAAAGGGCTTGTTTCGCAAAAATTTTGGCATTGGCGTCGTTGGTTGTAAGCAAATAGTCACTCTTGTCCTTGACCGAAAAATTGACAAAAATGTAAATAACATAAATAGTAGCTAAGTATAAGTGTCAATTGAAACCGGGCAGTCTGCCTAGCAAGAAACTTTTCTACCGCAGAGACACAATATTTGTAGATGCTGCTCTGAAAAAAGACACTATTTGAAGGTCATGTAGCAAAAGGAGTCTTCTTAATGAATTATATATTGCGTGGCAGAAGTGCAGAGCCACACCAGGCGTCAAAGCATGTGAATTGGGCTGTGAGACGGTGTTTTAAATGCCGACCCATTGCGAAGCGCTCATTCATGCCTCATCATCATCAGCTGCAGAACCATCCGCAAAATGACAGCTGCGTAGGATCTCGTGTTACCCTTCTTACGCATAGTCGACCCCTTACTGTTTCGCGAAACGAATATTTATGGTGCAGTCGGCACCTAACTCTACTTCTTATTGACATTGAATGATACTATGAAACGGCGAATGGTACGCACACAGTCGTTTTAGCAACAGGCCGCCAGATTACGCAATTGGTAATCCAATAAGAACATTTCATTACGTTATCGCATTCTAGACTTGAAGGAGAAGCTGAAGCGTTCAAAGAAATTATTTTTTTAAACCAACCTTCTCCGCGGAATTTAAGTGAACACTCTCATACACTCATATACAGGACTGCTACAGTGTGTCAGCACCTGGACTGGGCAAAATCACCAACTGTGAACGTCGCAGCCATATCCTCCCGGTGCTAGCTGCTTGATTGGTTGGTTGGTTGGTTGGCTCCTCAATATCTTGGCGAAACCCACTTATGGGGACCAAATCGACCTAGTCACAGGTCACCATTTTTCTCTCTTTCGAGTGCCATCTTTGAGTAATGGGTAAGTGCCATGAGTCAATGACCACAAGAAGGAGTGATCCAGCCGCCATTATCCTTGACCGTTCGACGGATCTTTGCGTTCCCAGCACTGTCTTCACCCAGCGTCTATTCGGCAAGTCTTATTATCAAGAGCCTTCCAACGTGCACCGTAATTTCCCTGCAGTGCAAGCCGTGATCCGCGAGAGGCTATAATCCAGTGATTCGTCGTTCAGTCATCGAAGGGCCGATGGGTGAAACACGCAACATGATGGGGAGTGTGCTAGAGGACTTCACCCGAAGATACGGCATACCTTCGTTTTCTGTACGTATGCTGACATGCAAGAAAACGGATGAGACTCGCGTGTGTCAGCTATTCCATCATCTTTCAAAGTACAACAGCCTGCTGTGGCCCCTCGGAGTTGAGCTGAAAGTGCTCGATGTCACCCACTTCATGAGCAGGCAGCTCGTGAGCATCCGTGAAGTCCACTGCATTTCACCAGGCGATAGACGTCGTACCGAAGATCAGTGGGTTGCTGATGTCTTTTAAGAGAATTTTGTCGATTCACATGGTTGCATAGAAACTATAGACATTACTTCTGTCATCGCGAGCAACGCTTCTTCGCTCAACACTGTGATCAACTCACCGTCTTTTCGGATAACTATATTTCCAGAGGGAACCGTTTGCAAGCTTATGCAATACTATTCGCTGGCTAAGTAAGACGGACCAGCTTGAACTCTGTGCGCTATGATGGATTGAGCGTATTCTTGCCGTCTTCGCGCGAAGTGTTGCGAGCGTTTAACGACAACGTAATTCGACGAACTTATGCTTTTTCGGCGTTAATAAAAATACTGTCCTCTGCAAGTTAGCTATAGACTTGGAAGGATTCGGTGTGAGAGGACGCTGTGAATTTCTCCCTGCTGTGGCAGCGAGCAACACGCTGCAACGTTTGATTGTTTGTAACATCACTGTGTTGTAAGACATGCGGGAAGCATTTATTCGTACGAAGTCACCTTATCTCTCAATGACAGTGCTAATCGACGACCTCCACGTGAGGCCTTTACACATACCAGCAATGCCCGATTTCACGCATGTGACGGTTGTGGCATTGAGTTATTCTCACAGTAAAAAGACTCTGGAGTTCAGGTCGGCATTCAGTGTTCTCGTCCCTCGTGTAAGGTGGCTCAGCGTTAACACTCTCTCTTTTATTTTCACTGTTTAACTTATTAACCACCCAGACAGCACAAACACAACCTTAAGACATCCTCAGTATGCCTCCGTGAGGACGATATGATGCCCTCAGAATGTCCTCTTATGGTACTAGAGAGGCACTAATCCCGTCCCCTTGTCCATACACATAACAACCTCAGCACATCCTCAAAACAACACATCAGGACTTTTTCAGTATCTTTTCAGAACAACGATAGCGTGGCCGGTTCGATACTGTGGGCAGTGATACTACTTAGGACTTACTTCTTTTCATGATATTTCCATACATCAAAAGAAAAACACCTGCGAGGTTTCGAGTATATATACTGTATCAATCAACAGCGGTGTGACAGTGCTGCACTATTACAAAAAAGCAAAGCTTGTTGACTGAAATTCATTTAACAGTGAATAATCACAACTGACAGCTTTGTCGGGCATTCGAGTCCACGTATAGTCTGAGAAAAGAAAAGCAGTATCAAGACAGTCAACACAGCTCAATCAACTACGCTTGTAATCTTCCCCGAAAGTTTGAAACAATGTCATCACCACGTGCATCGCGCCCATCACACTCACTAGTGTTAGAGGCTCCAATCTGACAGTCTATCAGTACACTCGACACGGGCGTTGTCTTGACTTGCCCGAGGTCGGGCCATGTGTTAGATGCAGAAGTCGATCCTTTCACGTTGGGACCAGGCTGCTTCCAAGCACAATTGATCGCGATTGGCTGGTGTTCCAGGCTGCTTCGAACCACACCTCGCCGTGGTCGGCTGGTGACAATGCACCCAGGATCAGTCTGAACGTTGAGCAGCCCAGTGCACCTATCAACACGGCAACTTACCTCCCGCCATCACCTACGACTTACACTCTCACACATATCTCACTTTTAACAATGCACACAAACAACAAAAGACACGAACTTTCACTAGTACACTGCACCTTCTCTGACAGGGCCGCCGCTGCCATTTTGACAGTCAGTTGACTTGGAATGGCTTGGCTACTTGACTGTCCAGAATGGTGCCGCAAAGTCAATGGTTGCCAGCTGCTAGTTTGTTCAACGCCTACTCTAGAAAGATGCCCGAGGACTGGCTCGCGCTCCCAGCGGAGTTGGTCTGCCTTCAGTTTTAAACAAGCTCCGCGCGGTGGAGCTCACGACCGACAGTATATATCACAAGGCACGTGAGAAGTCACCCCGGAAAAGAAGACACAAACCCAAAAGTTGGTGGGATGAGGAAGTTAAGAGAGCCATAGCAAAACGTCAGGAAGCCTCTAGGGAACACAGGAATGCTAAGCAACAGGGTAAACCGACAGATGATGTTGAAAGAAAATGGGAAATCTTTCTAAGATCTAGAAGGGAATTGCCCTCCTGATCAATGAAAAGATTAGAAAAAAGGGTGTTCAGTGGCTGGCAGAAGTACATAAAAAGGACAAAAAGGCAGGTGCGAAATTTTGGAACCATCTAAACTCCCTAAGAAATGAAACAAATCTAGAACAAAGGTTTATAACTACAGCTCAAGGTGCTAGACTAGAAGGGGACGAAGCTATTGAATATATAAGAACAAGGGTAACAGAAAAATTTCAACAAAGAAGTGCCTTATGCACCACAATAGACAGGGATAGATCAAGTGGCACAATGGCTCCATTTTCACAACGAGAGTGGGAAAAGGCTGAGAAGAGGGTTCCAAGAAGTACATCGACAGGCCCAGATGGCATTCGAATTATGCTGATAAAGACATTGGGTCCGAAGTCAAAACAGATTTTGAGAGAGGCACTAAGCAGAACACTAATCGATTGTGAAGTCCCCGATGGATGGAAACTTAGCAGGATAAGCATCATTTATAAAGGAAAGGGGGACAAAGATGACATAAACAACTACCGTTCTATAACAGTGACATCAGTGGTCTACAGACTGGCGATGCAGATTATACAGGAAAGACTGCAGGCATAAATAGATGATGAGGAGGTGTTGGGGGAAGTGCAGAATGAGTTTTGGAAACACAGGAGGTTGGAAGACAATCTGTTCTCACTGACGCAGTGCATCAAAATAGCAGAAAAGGAGCACAGGCCCCAGTGGGTAGCATTTTTGGATATCAAGGGAGCGTACGATATCGTGGTTCAAGAGGAATTGTGTGGAATACTGGACACACTAGGCGTGGAGGATGTAACCACTAATCTTTAAAAGGATATCTATAAAGGTAACAAGGTAATTATAAAGAGGGAAAAACAGGTATCCAAGCCTGCAGAGGTAAAACGGGGGCTTAGGCAGGGGTGTCCACTGTCACCCTTGTTATTCATGATGTACCTAAGAGATTAGAGGCCAAATTAGAGGGAAGTAGACTTGGCTGAAACCTCTCTTTAGTCAAACAAGAAAACTCATTGATCAGCTACTACTAGCATCATTGTACGCTGATGATATAGTGCTAAAGGCCGACAACAAGGAAGATTTGCAGAGATTGATGGACATCTGCGGTAATGAGGGAGATAGGTTATACTTTAGATTCAGTAAGGAAAAGTCAGCAGTCATGATTTTTAATGATAACGAAGGTACTGAGCTTCAAATACAGGATGTCACGCTAGAGATAACAGATAAATACAAATATCTGGGCGTATAGATAAGCAATGGGACAGAGTACCTGAGGAAACACGATATATACGTGACGACTAAAGGTAACAGGAATGCAGCAGTGATGAAAAATAGGGCACTGTGGAATTTCAATAGGTATGATGTTGTGAGAGGAATATGGAAAGGTGTCATAGTTCCTGGGCTGACGTTCGGCAATGCGGTTTTGTGCATGAGATCAGAAGTTCAAGCAAGATTAGAAATTAAGCAACGTGGAATAGGTAGGCATGCTTTAGGAGCCCACGGGAATACACCAAATCAGGGAGTACAAGGTGATATGGCATGGACATCATTTGAGGGCAGCGAAGCTAGCAGCAAGATAAAATTTGAGAAGCGATTGAGAGAAGTGGGGGAGGAGAGTTGAACTGGGAAGGTTTTCAGCTACTTTTACATGAAGAATGTCGATACAAAATGGAAGAAGCGAAGCAGGAAATTGACTGGTAAATACTTAGAAAACAGCAGGTGGCCAAACCAAAAAGAACTATCGGTTAAGAAGAGAGTGAAGGAAACGGAGACTGACATGTGGAGAATTGGCATGATTAAGAAATCCGCACTAGAGATCTATCGAACTTTTAAGCAGGAAATTGCCAAAGAAAGGATCTATGATAATACTCGGGGTAGTTCTCTGCTGTTTGAGGCCAGGACTGGAGTATTGCGAAACAAGACATATCGGGCCAAATACGAAGGGGTAGACACAGTAGGCAGGGCGTGTGGAGAGGAATAAGAAACTGCTGAACACTTGAGAATGTTCTGTAAAGGGCTTCACCCTATAGTTCAGGATGATGGCGCAGAGTTTTTCAAAGCACTGGGGTTTAGGGACAGGGAGGGCAAAATAGACTTCAAGCGGGTAGACTTAACTAGAAGGAGGTTATCTGATTGGTGGCTAAAGTCAAGGCACGAGTGAAAATTAAACCCTTCACTGCAAAGTACAAATCCTCAACCTCACTATCTAAAGGAAAAAAAGATAAATGTAATGGTTAGTTCACTAAGTATTACGGCTAGGTGGCGCTAACCGCCGCCCGATCTAAAGGGTACAGCCACATTCATCCACTCATCCATCCATTCATCATTACAGCGACGGGCGGTACCAGCTAAGAGTTTTTCATCTGCGGCCCATAGGGGCCCGTCAGTCGAGAGTTGTTCGAGCCCTGCAACTGTGCACCACTCTTTCGGAGGCTATGCAAAGTGTTGCGTTGTTGCACCGTTCGCCACAGGTGATGGTAGCGACCAAGAACATTTTAAAAATGAAGGAGAGAAAGGGTGTGGCAGCTTTTTTTTTTTCTCATGCGGCAGGCATCCTCCTAGAGGAGGCGTTGGTTTCTTATTGCGTGCTACAGCGGCTGTGACATTAAGGAACACGCTGTTTCAAATGGAGATTTCCCAATACCAGGTTCGATACCTACGCCAATTGATTACGTGTGTCTCATTAGGCGGCACGCATATTTGAGTTTTCTGCCAAAAATAAACAAACGAGGCGAAAATACACAATAATTTTATGACTGTATGAAACAAACATGCGGAGAAAGTTTTCACGTTTGAAATGCGTCTGCTTGGTCCGTAAAGGTCTCTAAGAATTTTATGTGTGTGCTCAGTGCAATGCTTTTGTCATCCCCAAAAGGTCCTTGACAGGACCTTTTCTACACCAATTGTTGTCCCCAGAAACCACTCGAATAGACGTTTGAGCCGGCGCTAGTGCATTGCATTGTCATCTCCAAAACGTCCTTAAAACTACTTTTTCAGGATGAATTGTTGTCTTCAGAAAGCACTAGAAAAGATGTTTCCGGGTCAAACCAGCTTATGTCGTCCTCAGTGAGTACCAAGGTCAATGGGAACTGTGAGAGGACGATATTACCATATGAGGACGACCTCAGAACATCGAGTGTTGTCTGGGCATATAATAGGTGGCGCCACCGTCCCGGCTGGGGCACGTAAACCACGTTAACGCTATCCCGCTAAACTATAAGACACTGGCCACAACGAACGTTTGCTGCACGGTAACTCGATTCTCTTAACGTACGCTATCACGCAAACGCTAAACTATAACTGTCTAGTGTGAACGCTGAGTGTGAACGCTCTCTATACCAACGCTTTCTATTTGATGGACGATTTTGCTGCCTACATCAGAGTGGCGTTCACACTAAAAATTTCAAGATGCGACTTCCAGCGGGATTTCATGTGTTTGCATCGCGAGTTCAGATATCCGATATCGATGTTATCAAGGTGTTAGCGTCCAACGCAACTTGCCAAAAAAAAATCTCAGGCTTACAAGATGGATAGTCGCACACCTGCCCTTGCTGTTCTGCACATTTGAACATTGCGCGAAATGTCTCTAGTGAACTTTGGATACTGTGTCAACGAGTGCTTCATTCCGTTGTTTGCTTGAAGAGTGGCGAAAAATTATACCTTTCTTCGCGTTGACCTGCCATACTGCAGAAAGTACGACACAGAAAGTATCATCGAGCAAAGGTCACCGGGCGAAACTGCGGCCTTATCGCTTTGGCTGTGTGCTTCGTGACGAGTGTCCCCTTCGTGCTTGTGTAGAAGAATGAGTTTCCAGACACGCGAATCTTGTGGAGCTGGTCGAGTACACAGCCGGTGTCGAAACCACCAAGGCCATCGCAATGATCAAGCTTGCTCTACTCAGCATTCGTGGTCTGCAGGAATACATGAGACTCAGTGGTGTCGTGCGGTGCAGTGTGCCTCGGTCAACGGGAGGGTGAAGTATGAGTATACTGCTGGCTGCACATTACGCGTTACCTCACCTTAGAAGATGTCGCGGAGACTTCAAATGAATGAAGTCGAAAATTTTGACAGGAGCATCGATATTACTCGCTTTTCGAGTGATATATTCTGAGGTCTCAAACTATGCGCAGTTTACAGGCCGCTGTTATGAAATTTAGTCTCACAAGGACGGGGACAATGAAGATACTGGAATTAGGGGGGGGGGGGGGCGTTGCACCACAATTTGAATAAAATGTCTCCTAACGTTGTCATTTAACGAAGAGCTTTTCCTATATGGCCATTTATCGTGGTGACCCATCACAATAAATGAAACTTATGAATACTTATTTACACTAAACGTAAAATTAGGACGCTGATTCTGAAAGATACTTCTAAACACATGGTGATTATCCAACTCATACTGACCGTATCGGATGCATCATAAAAAATAATGCTTGAAACAGGTTTCGTCTGTGTAGCTTATCCGGACAAAAAAAAAGCGCTGATTATTGCAACACGCGAGAAAATGATGTGCCTATACTATTCAGCAAAGTCATAATACCTTATTTTTTTGTAAATCCTTGGGTCACTAGCGAATGGTGCGGGGGTCACGCATTTGGGACACTTTATCTAGTTGTTCATAGGTGCGTACATTCAACATACATGGTTGTCGGAACACAAACATTCACTGGAGGGTAATGCATATACTCACACGCTGCTCAATACGATATGGTGATATGGAGATTTATCGTCCAAAAACCACCATATGACAATGAGAGATGCTGTAGTTTTAGGTTCCGGAAATTTTGACCACCTGGGGCTCTCTAACGTGCACCCGAATCTGAGCACACGGGCCTACAGCATTTTCGCCTCTATCGAAAATGAGGCCGCTGCAGCCGCGATTCCATCCCGCGACCTTCGGGTCAGCTGCCAAGTACCTTAGCCACTAGACCACCGCGGCAGGGCCATGCTGTCCCGTATTGTGCACAACATTGGTGTTCCCCGAACTTTTCCGAGGACGTATGTATTTTCAGGCATAAAAATTATACTAAAAATTTTTAGGCTCATAACGTTAACAGAAATGTCGAGGTGTGGAATTAAAACACTCCGAATAGCGCATCGAATAGCATTGTATACCATTAGGCACTCGAATGAAATGGTAAATATTCAAAAATATTTAAAATTACAACCATTTTTCGAATAGTTTTTAAATATTCAGCACCGTCTGGGTAAGCGCAAAACAAATGAAGTCTTGAACAACAAAATTTCATTTTTCTTCTTTTAACTCTTAAGGTAATCTGCAAGCAGCCCAGGCTTTCGCGAGGCCCCGCCGCGGTGGTCTAGTGGCTAAGGAACTCGGCTGCTGACCCGCAGGTCGCGGGTTCGAATCCCAGCTGCGGCGGCTGCATTTCCGATGGAGGCAGAAATGTTGTAGGCCCTACTCAGATTTGGGTGCACGTTAAAGAACCCCAGGTGGTCGAAATTTCCGGAGCCCTCCACTACAGCGTCACTCATATTCATCAGTTGTTTTGGGACGTTAAACCCCACATATCAACCAATCAATCAGGCTTTCACGAGACAACCGACGCTTTATGGATTGCCAGATAAACGTGCATTTTCCCGAAAAACACCGGCTTTGCTCTTTTTCTTTTATTGCTATAGTGAAGCTGCATCGCTTTATTCATCTCCTGTCTTCGTAGACTGCATGCAGCTTCATCCCTAACAACTGATGCATGCGTTGTCCTTGCGTGAAATATTCTTGAATTTGTAGGTTTCAATACCGGCATTCACATGCTTTCGGTGAGCAGGCAATGTTGTGATGATAGATTGCTAAATTTCATTATATCATTAGGTGTATCCGCTGTGCTTGGATGCAAAGAATATCATTTTTGTTTCCGAATTTTACTTAACATCAAGCGAGAAAGAAGTGCATTGCTTACGTTATTGAATGCTGAATTTGTACATATACAGTTACGATGTTTGCGAGGTCTCCACTTTATAAGAGCCTACCTTAGTTTTCGTAATTGTGCGAATTGGAGTTGATTTAAAGTAATCGTATTTTTCTGAAGTGATTTTTTCTGTATACACTTTTCAAATAAAATGTTGTGTTCTAGGACTGTTTTGAAAACGGTTGAATTATTATACAATACATATTCAAACAATATTCCATTCGGTGTCATCATCATTCTATTCTTTTTTGAATTGGTATGATTGACTTACGAGCACGTGCCATTTGGTCATGGTTAAAATAGTGAGTGTTCCTTTCAAAAGTGTTTGTCGTGAGAAGGCGCTGTATGGTTTGCAGTACTTCTTGTGTCCTCGTTTTTTGTGCTGGCCATTTCGAAAATTCCGGCGTAGAAGGAATCGTTCGCCTCTAACTTTTATGCATGGTAGCGATCACCGCTTCGGAGATCTGCAAAGCCGTCAAGTGTCCGACTGGCAGCCCTTGATGAGTTTGGAGTGTTATTTTGTAGTCATCCTTCGGAAACAGAGGTAATTAACGGCCCGTGGCATTTTGTTCATCGACAGTGGGTTGGTGGGGCTCGGGCCCGTGTGACCCCGCGCCGGCGGTAGCCTGTCGCACTCAGCTCCCACCGCTTGTACAACACGGCCGCGTCGGGCATCCACGTTGACCGACCTAACAGTCAGTCTCGAGCGTGTGTCTCGCCTTTCGGGCTGTGCCTTTGCTGGTCCAACTTCACGCTGCGCCTGATTCTCTTCGAGCCGCATGTTTGGTAGCAACCGCTCGCTGCGATTGAGCTTGTGGAAGCATTCCCCCGAAACAGATACCAAGGCAGGAAAATGTTGCGTTCCATGGGGCGATGATCAATTATTTTGAGAGCGAAGCTCCTTAATGCGTAGGTCTGAACATCCTCCGTGTTCGTCGCACGTAGCCACGGGGATGGGAGATGGTGGTACTTGGAGTATTCGCTAGATGGACGCACTAACTAATGGATGGACGGACAGACAGAGAGACTAGAAGAATGACGGACAGAAGGGCGGATGCGTGGAGCGGGTATGTTCGGCAGGGAATGTGAGTAGGCGGTACTTGGAGGGGTCAGTATATGGGCGCACGCACGTACGGACAGACAGACTAGAAAAGGGGTGGACAGATGGACGGACGCGCGGACGTACGGACGGATGGATGCACGAACCGGCGGACGCACGGATGGTTGCGCGCTCTGACGGAAGCAAGAACGAACAGACGGACGGAAGCCCGGACAGTCTGACGGACCCTCCACCCCACTCATTATCATTCACTCCATTGATATTATGTGATTTTTTTAATCGCTTGAGCATTAAACGTTCGCTATCTCAATCATTATTGAACGAATCGTGATTATCGAGTTTTTTTGCAATTATTGGACTTTTTGAGCTGGTGGAATAAAACATACTTTTTGATTATGTGGGCCACTACCACGCCATGATTGCGCGAAACACCGTAGCGAATGACTCCGGAAATTGCACCATGAAATGATTTTAGCGCGCAGCTTTTTTCACAATACAGGCCAAATTTCTGTGTTTGTGAGCATACTAAATCGCCTACTTCTGGTTTCCTCTGTAGAAGCAGCATACATATCAATACTGCCAGGGGAAAAATACACTGACGAGTACCCCGCAGACTTTCAGTTCCTTTTGTGTTTGTTTAGCCAAAACATATATGAAATTAATATTCTCATAAGCAATACGAAACATTACGAGAAGTTTTTTATGAATTTATTCGCCTTCATTTATCGGCAAACGTATAAAAAGACTTCTATCACTTTAAAACGACTTTAAAAAGCAAAAAAAGACATTGTTTCAGCGTCGCTGTCAGAGATTCATAAAGTGACCGGGAGTTCATTTTGGTAGAACGCTGGCTAGGAGAAAGATGAAAAATAAAAGCGTGTATCAGTTTATTCAGTTATGGTGAATTTGTGAAATTTCGTGTTAAATTTACCTGGTGCTTGTGAATAATCAATGTTCCTGACAGTGACAAGGTAGGCGCATTCCTCAGCATTAGCGGAGTTAGAATGCATTAGCTGCGCTGGACCTGGAGTTGAAAAAAGTTTCGAGCAACTGAGGAGCCTGTTAGATGCACATCTGGCCCCAAAACCATCCATATTCAAAAACTAGCAACGTTTTAGCGCACATCTAGCAGGAAGGTGAGTCCCTGCCCAAATAGGTTGGTGAACTTCGGAAGTTGTTCCAGAGTTGTCAGTTGGGAGCAAATTTTTGACGAAGCGCTGCGGGATCGTTTTGTTTGCGGGCTACTGCAGGAGGACGTGCAGCGAGTGCTTTTTACCGAAACGACAAAGTGAAGTTCCGAAAAGCAGTAGAGCGTGCCCCGGCCATGGAAGCAACCCGAAAGAATGTCGCCGAGACTAGAGTCGTAAAGGCAATGGCCAGACAGTTGCACAAAATTGACGGAGAAGGCAATAATGACCATTCTGAGCTGTATGAGGCGTGAAGGATATTCGGTAAGCAGCTGCTAGTTTGTTATCGCGGCAGTTATCCGCGCCACACCCCTTCAGTATGCCCTCAAGTTAGGAATATGTGTTAAAAGCGTGCAAACAAAGGGTATCTTCAAAGGGCCTGTTGCAGCAACGGCAATATTACGATGGGTATCAGCAGAAACGGAGAATGAAAACGCTGAAAGTGGGTACCAACGCTGGTAGTGATACAGGCACCATCCATAGACATTTCTCAACAAATTGGTTTTCGGCCGCACTCCTATTATTGTTGGACTGAAAATAGATGGAGCACTGGTGTAAATGGAATTTAACACGGCATGTTCGGAATCTATCATGTCTTACAAGCAGTTGAAGCAGCAGTTTCTTTCAGCCAGATGTTAATCAACCGACACCATCCTGAGCACCTATACCGGACCAATCATCCAACCTTGTGGCGTGACGGTCGTCAATTTGTAGCACGGGGGGCTTTCGGCCGCACTCCTATTATTGTTGGACTGAAAATCGACGGAGCACTGGTGTAAATGGAATTTAACACGGCATGTTCGGCATCCATCATGTCTTACAAGCAGTTGAAGCAGCAGTTTCTTTCAGCCAGATGTTAATCAACCGACACCATCCTGAGCACCTATACCGGACCAATCATCCAACCTTGTGGCGTGACGGTCGTCAATTTGTAGCACGGGGGGCTTTCGGCCGCACTACTATTATTGTTGGACTGAAAATTGATGGAGCACTGGTGCAAATGCAATTTAACACGGCATGTGCGGCATCTATCATGTCTTACAAGCAGTTGAAGCAGCAGTTTCTTTCAGCCAGACGTTAATCAACCGACACCATCCTGAGCACCTATACCGGGCCAATCATCCAACCTTGTGGCGTGACGGTCGTCAATTTGTAGCACGGGGGGCTTTCGGCCGCACTACTATTATTGTTGGACTGAAAATCGATGGAGCACTGGTGGAAATGGAATTTAACAGGGCATGTTCGGCATCTATCATGTCTTCCAAGCAGTTGAAGCAGCAGTTTCTTTCAGCCAGATGTTAATCAACCGACACCATCCTGAGCACCTATACCGGGCCAATCATCCAACCTTGTGGCGTGACGGTCGTCAATTTGTAGCACGGGGGGCTTTCGGCCGCACTCCTATTATTGTTGGACTGAAAATCGATGGAGCACTGGTGTAAATGGAATTTAACACGGCATGTTCGGCATCTATCATGTCTTACAAGCAGTTGAAGCAGCAGTTTCTTTCAGCCAGATGTTAATCAACCGACACCATCCTGAGCACCTATACCGGACCAATCATCCAACCTTGTGGCGTGACGGTCGTCAATTTGTAGCACGGGGGGCTTTCGGCCGCACTACTATTATTGTTGGACTGAAAATCGATGGAGCACTGGTGGAAATGGAATTTAACAGGGCATGTTCGGCATCTATTATGTCTTCCAAGAAGTTGAAGCAGCAGTTTCTTTCAGCCAGATGTTAATCAACCGACACCATCCTGAGCATCTATACCGGACCAATCATCCAACCTTGTGGCATGACGGTCGTCAATTTGTAGCACGGGGGGCTTTCGGCCGCACTAATATTATTGTTGGACTGAAAATCGATGGAGCACTGGTGGAAATGGAATTTAACAGGGCATGTTCGGCATCTATCATGTCTTCCAAGCAGTTGAAGCAGCAGTTTCTTTCAGCCAGATGTTAATCAACCGACACCATCCTGAGCATCTATACCGGACCAATCATCCAACCTTGTGGCGTGACGGTCGTCAATTTGTAGCACGGGGGGCTTTCGGCCGCACTCCTATTATTGTTGGACTGAAAATCGATGGAGCACTGGTGGAAATGCAATTTAACACGGCATGTGCGGCATCTATCATGTCTTACAAGCAGTTGAAGCAGCAGTTTCTTTCAGCCAGGTGTTAATCAACCGACACCATCCTGAGCACCTATATACCGGACCAATCATCCAACCTTGCAGCGTGACGGTCGTCAATTTGTATCACGGGGGGGGGGGGGGGGCTTTTGGCCGCACTCCTATTATTGTTGGACTAAAAATAGATGGAGCACTGGTGGAAATCGAATTTAACACGGCATGTGCGGCATCTATCATGTCTTACAAGCAGTTGAAGCAGCAGTTTATTTCAGCCAGATGTTAATCAACCGATATCATCCTGAGCACTTATACCGGATCAATCATCCAACCTTGCGGCGTGATGGTCGTCAATTTGTAGCACGGGGAACAGACGGCGGAACTACCGCTCTACCTTGTCGATCAAGCAGGACCACTGATGCTAGGACGTGAATGGCTGCGCGCCTACACCTGTAGACTGTGACGTTGTCGGCACACTGATACGACCTTATTTTTTTTTAAGTCAGCAGATAACGCAGAAGCTGATTTTTGTTTCAGTTTGCCGTTACAATGTGTGAAAGACGATACGCAGGAATCAGAAGAGACTTTCTATTTATTGCGGCTGGCTTCCTTACCAGGGTCGAGCCATGGAATTGCGCATGCCACAGAGCAGTGTAACAGTCTGGCGAAAGTAAAGGAGTGCATAAATATAGGCTTGTCAATATTTGTCACTGATGATTGACTGAAACAACATTTCGCCACACGGGATCAACCGATATTACATCAAATTGTCCAACCTTTTTTTTTAATCTCATCTTCCCACCTAGCTTTCTGTTTCTCCCTCGCCCGTTTACGTTCTCTGGGAATCCAGTCAGTTACCACCAATCACCAGCGGTTATATTGTCTACGGGCTAGGTGCCCGGCCCATGTCCATTACTTCTTGAGTTCAACTACATGATATCCTTAATGACGGTTTGTTCCTCAACCCGCTCTGCTCTCTTCTTGTTTTTAAGATTACACCTGTCATTTTCCTTTCAATCATTCGCTGCGTCTTCCTCAATTTAAGCTGATTTTTTTTTAATCCGCCAGGTTGCTGCTCCGCAGTTAAGTTCCGGACGAATGCAGCTTTTATGTACCTTCCTAGTCAGGGATAGTGGCAATCTACCATTGATTAATTGAGAATGCTTGCCAAATGTGCTCCACCCCATCCTTATTCTTCTAGTTGCTTCAGTCTCGTGGTTCGGCTCCGCGGTTACTATAACTGTCCTAAGTTGACGTACTGCTACCTATCTTGAAGCACTGTTTTCTTTTCAGGTTGTCGTACATTACTTTCATTTTCTGCAGATTCATTTTTACATATACCTATGTGTTCTACTTTTTGAATTCAATACCCATCAATTGCAATTCCTCCCCCGAGTAACTCAGTAATGGAATGTCATCGGCGAAGTGCAGGTCACTAAGGTACTCTGCATTCACTCGTATTCCTAACTCGTCCCATTCTAGGCCTCTGAAAGCCTCCTGTAAGCTTGGGGTAAATAGGATTGAGGAGGTTAATGCCCTCGTCTTACCCCCTTCTTTATTGGTATTCTGTCACTTTCTTTACGGGGCAAAATTGTGTACAGACAGCATTACTTTTATATATACAACATGCTAACCACAAAAACATATATGTTGAACGGAAGCATAAGTTTTATCCACATTCTCACTCAAGGCTCCTAGGCGCCGCCATATCCCTCTCTTTGCTGTTGTTATTGCGCGTGACTCCCCAAACGTTGCACTGCCGAGGCTCTAACGTCGTCTTTAGTGCTCTCGTGCAACAGCCCAGAAAAGAGAAAGTCCTCCTCTCCGTAAAAAAAAAAAATTGTATATAACCAGTTCTGTAATGTTGCGTAACGATGCCAACCGCCAAATGGGTAGTACCAAAACACGAAACGGTAAGCTTATATGCAGCACTTGTGCTTTAGACGAAGGTAGCCCTGGGTATAGTGCTACGTATATAAACTTTTAGAGCTGCATGTCGCCTAAAGGGGTCCTGCAACCCGCTTTGAGCATGCTCAGATAACACAGCCGATTGGTAGTACAGCCTTCAGAGAACCCACGAGCCAAATATCATAGCGCAGCTCGCTGCTTAAAATATACTATTATTTCTCAAATTTACCTTAAAATTGTTTTCTCTTCTCTCGACAAGTGATGCTACTGACTCAAAAATCACAGCGTCATAGATCAAGTATCAGCGATTGGCTTATTTGAGCATAGCACGCTGGGTTCACAAGAGTGGAAGCTTGGGCTAGTTGGTGCGTATTCATATCTGCAAGGTGTTTCAGCGCGCGAACAAAGGAAAAAAGGACAGGGTTAGACATCTTCTAAGGTGAGGTACTGCCTGATGTGCAGCCAGCAGTATACTCATACTTCACCCTCCCGTTGGCTGACGCTCACTGCACCGGACGACGCCGCTGAGTCTCATGTATTCCTGCAGACCACGAATGCTGAGTAGAGCAAGCTTGATCATTTCGATGGCCACGGTGGTTTCGACACCGGCTGTGTACTCGACCAGCTCCACAAGTTTCGCATGTCTGGAAACTCATTCTACTGCACAAGCACGAAGGGGATCCCTGTCACTCATCACGAAGCGCACAGCCCGAGCGATAAGGTCGCGGTTTAGCCTGGTGGCGTTTGCATGATGATAATTTCTGTGTCGTACTTTCTGCAGTATGGCAGCTCAACGCGAAGAAAGGTATAATTTTTCGCCACTCTTGAAGCAAACAACGGAATGAAGCACTCGTTGACACAGTATCCAAAGTTCACTAGAGACATTTCGCGCAACGTTCGAATGCGCAGAACAGCAAGGGCAGGTGTGTGACTATCCATCTTGTAAGCCTGAGGTTTTTTTCAAAGTCCACGTTTGACGCTAGCACCTAGATAACATCAATATCGGGTATCTGATAATGCGATGCAAACACAAGGAATCCCGCTGCAAGTCGCATCTTGAAGTTTTTTAGTGTGAACGCCACTCTGATGTATGCAGATATCGTCTATCAAATAGAAAGCGTTCGTATAGAGAACATTCAAACTCAGCGTTCACACTAGACAGTTATAGTTTAGTGTTTGCGTGATAGCGTAGGTGAAGAAAATCGAGTTACCGTGCAGCAAACGTTCGTTGTGGTCAGCGTCTTATTGTTTAGCGGGATAGCGTTAACGTGGTTTACGTGCCCCAGCTGGGATGGTCGCGCCATGGATTATATGGATAATAAGTTAAACAGTGAAAATGAAAAAAAAAACAACGAGAATTTTTGCCTATGCCACCGCGCGAAGCATTGTTAGAAGTTTATTTCAGTGATAATAAAAGTAAATAAATATGAACCACACACCAAACACTAAAACATCTATGCTGCCGATTTGTTAACATCGATTTTGTAGTTAGACATAGACGAGTTTTAAATGGGAAGACATCTCAAAAACTACACCAGCTTATCCGTAATACTCGTTCATCGAAGCTAACTAAAGGCAAGCGAAGCCACTTTGAACAGTCGTTTGCTGCGAACAAGGTGAATCTTCCAACAACTACCCAAAAATCACTTCGAAGCGGGCAGCCAAGAGCGCCGCCATGTTTACGTACACTACGTACACCTACACTACCACGCTAACGTGAAATCTGAAAAATACCGCGCGTATGGGAAGCGGTACGGGTGCCGTACGTATCTGCGCATGCGCACTTCGATTCTGGTATCTCAGTATACCCGGTAACCCGGTAAGCCCGGTATACTAAAACTCTCTACTATCTCTGAAATGTATACATTTCAGAGATAGTGTTAACGCTAAGCGACGTTACACGAGGGAAGAGAACACTGAATGCCGACCTGAACTCCCGAGCCTTTTAAATGTGATAATAACTTAATGTCACAGCCGTCACGAGCGTGCACTCTGGCATTAGTGGTATGTTTAGAGGCCTCACGTGGAGGTCGTCGATTAGCATTTTCCGGGAGAGATAAGGTGCCTTCGTACGAATAAATGCTTCCCGCATGTCTTATAACACGGTGATATTACAAACAATAAACGTTGCAGCGTGTTGCTCACTGCCACAACACGGAAAAATTCACAGCAACCTCTCACACCAAATCCTTCCAAATCTATGACTAACTTGCAGAGGACAGTATTTTTTATTAGCGCTGAAAAAGCAAGAGTTTGTCCAAATGCGTTGTCGCCAAACGCTCGCAGCACTTCGCGCGGTGACGGCAAGACTACGCTCAATCCAGCATAGCGCACAGAGTTCAAGCTGCTCCGTCTTACTCAGCCAGCGAATAGTATTGCATAAGCTTGCAAACAGTTCCCTCTGGAAATATAGTTGTCCGAAAAGACGGTGAAATAATCACAGTGTTGAGGGAAGAAACGTTGCTCGCAGTGACAGAAGTAATATCTATAGTTTCTATACAACCGTGTAAATCGACAAAAATCTTACTAAAAGACGTCAGCAACCCACTGATCTTCGGTGCGACGTCTATCGCCTTGTGAAATGCAGTGGACTTCACGGACGCTCACGAGCTGCCTGCTCATGAAGTGGGAGACATTGAGCTCTCTCAGCTGAACTCCGAGGGGCCACAGCAGGCTGTTGTACTTCGAAAGATGATGGAATAGTTGACACACGCGAGTCTCATCCGTTGTCTTGGATGTCACCATACGTACAGGAAACGAAGGTCTGCCGTATCTTCGGGTGAAGTCCTCTAGCACACTCCCCATCATGTTGCGTTTTCACCCGTCGGCCCTTCGATGACTGAACGACGAATCACTGGATTATAGCCTCTCGCGGATCACGGCTTGCACTGCTGGGAAATTACGGTGCACGTTGGAAGGCTCCTGACAATAAGACTTGCGGAATAGACTCTGGGATAAGACAGTGCTGGGAACGCAATGATCCGTCGAACGGTCGAGGATAATGGTGGCTGGATCACTTCTTTTTGTGGTCATTGACTCATGGCACTTACCCATTACTCAAAGATGGCACTCGAAAGAGAGAAAAATGGTGACCTGAGACTCAGTCGATTTGGCTCCCCTGATTGGGTTTCGCCTAGATATTGAAGAACCAACCAACCAACCAGTCAAGCAGCTAGCACCGGGAGCATATGGCTGCGATGTTCACAGTTTGTTATTTTGCACAGTCCAGGTCCTGACACACTATTGTGTTGCCTGCATATGAGAGTGTTTACTTTATATCCACAGACAAGGTAGGTTAAAAAAGAATTTCGTTGAACGCTTGAGCTTTGCCTTCAAGGCTAAATAGCGATAACGTAATCAAATTGTCTGATTACGTTATCAATTACATAATCTGGCAGCCTGTTGCTCGAACGACTGTGTGCGTAACATTGGCCGTTTCAAAAAAGTATCATTCAATGTCAATAAGAAGTACAGTTAAGTACCCACTACCCCATAATTTTTTGTCTCACGAATAAGTAAGGGGTTGACTATGTGTAAGTAAGGTAACCCGAGATCCTACGCAGCTGTCATTTTGCCGATAGTTGTGCAGCTGATGATGATTACACGTGAATGAGCCCTTCGCAATGGGTCGTCATTCAAAACACTGCCTCACTGCTCAATTGACATGTTTTGACGCATGGTGCGGCTCTGCACTTCTGCCACGCAATGTATAATTCATTAAGAAGACTCCTTTTGCTACATTACCTTGAAATAGTGTCTATTTTCAGAGCAGCATCTACAAATATTGTGTCTCTCTGGTAGGAAACTTGCTTGCTACGCAGACCGCCCAGATTCAATTCACACTTACAGTTAGCTACTATTCATGTTATTTACATTTTTACCAAGTTTTCGGTCAAGGGCAAGAGTGACTTTTCCTTACAACCAAGGACGCCAGATCCAAAAGTTTCGCAAAACCAGCCCTTTAATGCCATCGCGCTAATGCTTTAAAGACATCTAAAGGAATTTCCGAGTATGTCGAAGCTTTTTCGCACTTTAGTTCTTTTCTCACGAACCCCACTCGCGACCCCCCTCAGTACACTCCCTAAAATAAAAGAAAACAAAACCCCATAAAAAACCAGCATATCTCACGCACTCTGATATTCGATGTAATGCTAATATCCCCCGAAGGAGGAAAGTATGCTGTACATGGCATGCGTGACATTATTTACACGTTATGACTTGTTATTTATGTTGGTCGTGTTCTCGCATTGCGCAATAGCAATTGTTATTATTATTAAGGCATTGAACCGGCCACGACCGCAGCATATGCCTGGGACGTGAATCATGTTGTACACAACATGCACGTTATGATATTTTTGCTCCACTTTCCATTGATGTTTGTCATGTCATAACATCACCAAATGCTAAATTTTGTGTATATCGAGCTAGTGAACCGGCCAGAACCGCTCAATGAGCCTGGTATGTAGATCATGCTGTGCAAGACATGTGTCACGATTTTCATGTTACACGTGCCAATTATGTTTGCCAAGCGTTCGCATCATGGAATACCCAATTCGGCGAATATCAAGCTAGCAAATCACCCGTGAATGCACCACGAGCGTGTCATGTAAATCATGCTGTGCATGTACTGCATGTCATCACTGTCACGTTAGCACCATTCATATATTTTTTCATACATTCACATCACACAACACCAAATTCGGCGGATATTAAAGTAGCGAAATAGTGGTGAGCTCACCATAATCATGGCACGTATGTCATGCCAAACATGGTATGCGTGTCATGATTTTCAAGTTACCACTAGTAATGTATGTCAGTCACGCTGAAGTCTTCTGTTATATCAATTTTGGCATGCAACTACCTAATTATTATGCTGCAAGTGCCCCGAGATCATTACATGTAAATAATGGTGAACAGGGCATGTGTGTAGAGATTTTGCCGCTAGTGCCTGTCAGTTATGTTCACAGTTGCAATGCCATGCCAGTTTAAGAAAACAGTCACGAAAGTACCGAGGCCATGATATGTAAATCATGTCATTTATGAAAAATATGTCATGATTGTAATATAGTCTTTCGTTTATGTTCGTCATGCAGTCATATTATGCCATAGCAGTTTTAGTATACTTGCCAATAATGATACGGCCGGCAGAGCATGAAGTCGTCCGCTGTTAGAGAGGTACGGTCGAAGTCGCAGAAGTTCGGTAAAGATTGCTTCGCATTTAAACCACTTGGCATTTAAAAAAAACAGCCCTTTAGTTTGTAATCATATGTTGTTTACTCCGTGCTTCCTTACTCGACTTTTCGCAATGCATCGTTTCACGTGGATTTATTCACCGCGTTGGTACAAACTATGACAACGACCGGATACTAACTCGGCGATCAATAAACCTCCATGAAATAGAGCGTGGAAGCGCTAGGCACTGCCTCCGATACTTACTTCAGTGCTACTCGCTACTGCAGAAAAACGTTCTTGTACGGATAACTCTGCTGAACTAAAAATAAATGGCCAAGATATTCTTGGTCACAGTGTCACTTTCGGTTAGCGCTATGCTGAAGCTACTTAATGGTCTTGTGGGGCCAGGGGATTCCATTGCGGGAGGCTGACGCTCCGCTCGTTTCATCAAATTTCGATATAAAGCGCCCGTTCTCTCAGTTCCTTCCAAGCTGGCGTGTGTGGGGCACCAAATTAGCCGGTGTGTCTTGAGTAAGTTAGGCCTAATCAGTTTATTATTTTTTGTTTTCGTTTAAGCGTCCATACCACCACCGCACACGACGAAAATATAGCGCTTACCGTAAATAGCCTAAAGGGGAAGACGCTATGATCTCCGCAAGAGGTAGAGGGGAGAATTTTCACGTCCATTGCGGCTCGCCAAATATATACTATGCACTGTACCGTGACGCTTGCCTGTGGTGCAGTAGTTTGAAAACATTATATCCCGGGTCTCGGGAATGTGAGCGAAAGCTATATAATTTGAAATGTTTTAGGAAACACCATTGTAGGAACTTGCAAGCATCAACCCAAATGTGTAATTTGCGTCTCTGAATTAAGTTAGGTGATAGGCCTAAGCCAGTAGGACCCTCACTAACATGCTCATGTGTGCCACTTTTTCTACCCCTTCTCTTAAAACTAAGTCTTATTCTTCTTCTGAATTGTCGCGTTAAATCCATGTGTTTCATTGATAGTAAATTGATGCTTGAGTGTCACTCTACTCCTTTGAGAAAATACCCAAAACAGGGGAAATGCCAGCGTGTCGGAGGAGCCGCATTACATTTTTAAATGCCAAGCATTTCTTAGCGAACTTCGGCGAATTCGAGCCTGCCTGCCTGCTTGCCTGCCTGCCTGCCTGCCTGCCTATCTATCTATCTATCTATCTATCTATCTATCTATCTATCTATCTATCTATCTATCTATCTATCTATCTATCTATCTATCTATCTATCTATCTATCTATCTATCTATCTATCTATCTATCTATCTATCTATCTATCTATCTATCTATCTATCTATCTATCTATCTATCTATCTATCTATCTATCTATCTATCTATCTATCTATCTATCTATCTATCTGCATCTTGGCGCAGTCGTAGTCGTCCCCTCAACTTCTCACAGACGAAATCGGCATGGGCCATGTGGCACATGGTAGCATGCTACGGGCCTTGTTGTACCGAGATCCACCACATGTAATTCTTATTTGATAATTACCCAGGAATGGCAAGAACATGGATGCGTAATTCAAGCATGAGAGCTTCAAGAAAATGAGTCGTCGCCCACATTCTCCAAACTGTGTCGAATGAAAATCAGGATCCAAGCAGAAATCGAGACCTTGCAATATGCGTGACAGTCAAGTATTTCACAGTATTACAGCTGCAGGCTTGCGAAAGATATCCTATACGGGACATGGAGGTGCAACGCCAATTTTTATTGAAGGACTGGCTATTCGATTTTAAAACAAAGTAAAAAGCATTACATATTGAGGCGGTTTTCTGTCTATCTCTACTAATTATTGTTAGGGTTTAACGTTCGAAAACAACCATATGTATGTGTGACACGCCGTAGCGAAGGGCTCCGAAAATGTCGAATACCTGGGGGTTCTTTAGCGTGAACATAGATATAAGCACAATAGCTTCAAGCATTTTCGCCTCCATCGAAAATTCGGCCGCCGCGACCGGCATTCGATCCCGCGACCTGCGAGTCAGCAGCCTATATTTCATTAGCGACTAGGCCACTGTGGCGCATGTCAGTCTATTTATTAGCTGCGAAATGTGAGCATGCGTTACAGGTGTTTGACATTTATATCTACTTGGGAACGTCGAGCACAGACAGAGATCATTTAAGAGAACGTGAAGAAAAACTGACATTGAACACCTTGACCCGATGAGTGCAAAGAATATAATCTTATGGCTTCAGCAGGAATCGAACGCCTTCTGTGTGGCAATCAAGCATTCTAAAGAGCCGCGTAAGGTCTTGGAACTGCATTGGGGAAAGATCTTCTATGTCAGCGTAAAATTGGTTAATTGCCAATTGTGGTTGCAGCACTGGCAGTTGAACTAAAAAAGAACATTGCATATGTACTCTTATGATATAGACGTCACGTCGGGATAACATCAATTGTACTTCAAGAGGCCCTGCAACACTTTTCCAAGTAGCCATGCATTGGATTCACTAAATAATTTTATTGCCTCGGGAATGAACCACCGCAAACATTTTAGAAACCGTTCAGTACGAGCGGAGTTACAAGGATTTGCCGCACGCTAAAAGTGCATTCTCTCTTCTCTCGTCCGGACGAAAGTGCTGGAAGCTAAGCAGAGAAGGATGGCACGGGGAAAGAAAATACGCCGCGCGCACCTCGTGTCTTTCAGCCCCTTTTGCTTTCGATTGTGTGGCTTTTTTGAGCAATTGCGCACACGTGCTTGGTAAGTGGCGGCCTCCGATGGCGGCTTCAGTGACAACCCAGCGCGCTATGCTCAAATAAACCAATGGCCGATACATGACCTGTGACGCTGTGATTTTTGAGCCCTTAGCATCACTCCACAAGAAAAGAGAAAACACTTTCTAGCTAAATTTGAGAATTTACAGTATATTTTAGGCAGCGTGCTGCGCTAGAATATTTGGCTGGTGTGTTCTCAAAAACCTCTACTGCCATAGGGCAGTGTTTTTTGAGCATGCTCAAACCGGATTGCAGGACACCTTTAAGCGACATGCAGCTGTATACGTATATACGTAGCACTATAACCAGGGCTACCTTCATCTCAAGCACAAGCGCTACATATCAGCTTACGATATCAGGTATTGGTACCCATTTTGCGGTTCGCATCATTACGCAACTGTAGAGAACTGGTTATATAGATTTTTTTACTGAGAGGAGGACTTTCTCCTTTCTGGGCTGTTGCTCGAGAGTACACAAAATGACGTCACATCCTCTGCAGTGACCTTGTCTGTGGATCTAAAGTGAACACTCTCGTATGCAGACAACGCCACGGTGTGTCAGCACCTGGACTGGGCAAAATAATGAACTGTGAACGTCGCAGCCATATGCTCTCGGTGCTAGCTGCTTGACTGGTTGGTTGGTTGTTTCCTCAATATTTTGGCAAAACCCAATCAGGGGGGCCAAATCGACTGAGGCATGGGTCACCATTCCTCTCTCTTTCGAGTGCCACTTTTGAGTAATGGGTAAGTGCCATGAGTCAAGGACCACAAAAAGAAGTGATCCAGCCGCCATTATCCTTGACCGTTCGACGGATCATTGCGTTCCCAGCACTGTCTTCTTCCAGCGTCTATTAGGAAAGTCTTATTGTCAAGAGCCTTCCAACGTACACCGTAATTTCTCAGCATTACCCAGTAGTGCAAGTCGTGATCCGCGTGAATTTAAAATTCAGTGATTTGTCGTTCAATCATCGAAGGGCCGACGGGTGAAACGCGCAACATGATGGGCAGTGTGCTAGAGAACTTCACCGGAAGATACGGCAGACCTTCGTTTCCTGTACGTATGATGACATGCAAGACAACGGATGAGACTCGCGTGTGTCAGCTATTCCATCACCTTTCGAAGTACAACAGCCTGCTGTGGCCCCTCGGAGTTCAGCTGAGAGAGCTCGATGTCTCCCACTTCATGAGCAGGCAGCTCGTGAGCATTCGTGAAGTCCAATGCATTTCACCAGGCGATATACGTCGCACCGAAGACCAGTGGGTTGCTGATGTCTTTTAAGAGGATTTTGTCGATTCACACGGTTGCATAGAAACTATGGACATTACTTCTGTCATCGCGAGCAACGCTTCTTTGCTCAACACTGCGATCAATTCACCGTCTTTTCGGACAACTATATTTCCAGAGGGAACCGTTTGTAAGCAGATGCAATACTATTCGCTGGCTGATAGCAGCTTGGAATCTGTGCGCTATGCTGGATTGAGCGTAATCTTGCCGTCACCGCGCGAAGTGCTGCGAGCGTTTGGCGACAACGCATTTGGACAAACTCTTGCTTTTTCAGCGTTAATAAAAAATACTGTCTTCTGCAAGTTAGTCACAGATTTGGAAGGATTTGGTGTGAGAGGGTGCTGTGAATTTTTCCGTGCCGTGGCAGCGAAAAACACGCTGCAACGTTTGATTGTTTCTAACATCACCGTGTTGTAACATATGCGGGAAGCATTTATTCGTACGAAGGCGCCTTATCTCTCACGGAAAGTGCCAATCGACGACCTCCACGTGAGGCCTTTAAACATAGCAGCAATGCCCGAGTGCACGCTCGTGACGGCTGTGACATTAAGATATTATCACATTAAAAAGGCTCGGGAGTTCAGGTCGGCATTTAGTGTTCTCTTCCCTCGTGTAACGTCGCTCAGCGTTACCACTCTCTGTGAAATGTATACATTTCAGAGATAGTACAGAGCTTTAGTGTACCGGGCTTACCGGGTTCCGGGTATACTGAGATACCAGAATCGAAGTGCGCCTGCGCAGATACGTACGTCACCTGTACCACTTCCCGTACGCACAGTATTTTTCAGATTTCACGTTAGCGTGGTAGCGTAGGTGTACGTAGTGTACGTAAACATGGCGGTGCTCTTGGCCGCCCGCTTCGAAGTGATTTTTGGGTAGTTGTTGGAAGAATCACCTTGTTCGGAGCAAACGACTGTTCAAAGTGGCTTCGGTTGCCTTTAGTTAGCTTCGATGACCCAGTATTACGGGTAATTTGGTATAGTTTTTGAGATATCTTCCCATTTAAAACTCGTCTATGCCTAACTACAAAATCGATGTTAACAAATCGGCAACACACATGTTTTCGAGTTTGGCGTGTGGTTGATATTTATTTACGTTAATTATCACTAAAACTAACTTCTAACAATGCTATCGCGTGGTAGCATAGGCAAAGATTCTTGTTTTCGTTTCAATTTCACGGTTTAACATATTAACCATATAATAAGGGGCGACACCATCCCAGCTGGAGACGTAAACCACATAAACGCTATCCCGCTAAACTATAACACGCTGGTCACAACAAAAGTTTGCTGCACGGTAACGCCATTCCCTTAACCTACGCTATCACGCAAACGCTAAACTAAAACTGTCTAGTGTGAACGCTGAATGTGAACGCTCTCTATACGAACGCTTTCTATTTGATAGACGATATTGCTGCATACATCAGAGTGGCGTTCACACTCAAAAACTTCAAGCTTCGATTTCCAGCGGGATTCCACGTGTATTTCTCGCAACATCGGATATCCCATATCGATTTTATCGAGGTGCTATTGTCAAATGCGAACTTGCAAAAAAAAAAAAATCTCAGCCCTAGCAAGATGGATAGTCTCACACCTTCCCTCGCTGTTCTGCGCATTCGAACGTTGCGCGAAATGTCTCTAGGGAACTTTGGATACTGTGTCAACGAGTGCTTTATACCAATGTTTGCTTGAAGAGTGGCAAACAATTATACCTTTCTTCGCGTTGAGCTGCCATACTACAGAAAGAGCGACACCGAAAATATCATCGTGTAAACGCCACCAGGCGGAAATGCGGCTTTATCGCTTGGGTTGTCCGCTTCATGATGAGTATCCCCTTCGTATCTTGTGCAGAAGAATGAGTTTCCAGACATGCGAAACTTGTGGAGTTGGTCGAGTACACAGCCGATGTCGAAACCACTGAGGCCATCGCATTGATCAAGCGTGCGCTACTCAGTATTCGTGGTCTGCAGGAATACATAAGACTCAGCGGCGTCGTCCGGTGCAGTGTGCCTCGGTCAACAAGAGGGTGAAGTATGAGTATACTGCTGGCTGCACATCAGGCAGTACCTCACTTTAGAAGATGTCGCGGAGACTTCAAATGAATCAAGTCAAAGGTTTTGACTGGGGCATCCAGATTCCTTGTTTTTGGAGATATATATTCAGAGGTTTCAAACTATGCGCAGTTAACAGGCCGCAGTTATGAAATTCAGTCTCACAAGGACGGGGACAGTGAAGATAATGGGATTAGGAGGGGTTGCACCACAATTTGAATAAAAATGTCTCCTAACGTTGTCATTTGAACGAATAGCTTTTCTTATATGGCCATTTATTGCGGTGACTCGTAACATATAATGAAACTTATGAATACTTATTCACACGAAGCCTAAAATTAAGTCTCTGATTTTGAAAGATATTTCAAAACACACAGTGATTTTCCGACTTATACTGACCGCATCGGAGGCATCATAAAAAATAATGCTTGAGACCTGTTTCGTCTGTGTGGCTTATCCGAACAAAAAAAAGCGCTGATTATTGCAACACGTGAGAAAATAAAGCGCCTATACTATTTAGCAAAGTCATAATATTTTATTCTTTTGTAAAGCCGCGGGTCGCTAGCGAATGGTGCGGGGGTCATGCGTTTGGGATACTTTATCTAGTTTTTCATAGGTGCGTATATTCAACGTACACGATTGTCGGAACACAAGCATTCACTGGACGATAATGCATATACTCACACGCTGTTCAATACAATATGGTGACACGGGCTTTTAACGTCCTAAAACCCCCATATGGTTATGAGAGACGCCGTAGTTAATAGTTCCGGAAATATTTACCAACTGGGGTTCTCTAACGTGCACCCGAATCTGAGCACACGTGCCTACAGCATTTTCGCCTCTATTGATAATGCATCCGCCACAGCCGGGATTCAATCCCGCGACCTTCGGGTCAGCAACCGAGTACCTTAGCCACTAGACCACCGCGGCGGGGCCAGGCTGTCCCGTATTGTGCACAACATGGGTGCACCCCAAACTTTTCCGACACCGTATGTATTTTCAGGCATAAAAATTATACCCGAAAATTATTTAGGCTCATAACGTTAACAAAAAAGTTAGAGGTGTGGGAATAATAAAACACTCCAAATAGCCCATCGAATAGCATTGTTTACTATTAGGCACTCGAATGCAATAATACATATTCAAAAATATTTAAAATTGCAACAATTTTTTTAATTTTTTTTTAAGTAATCAGCACCGTCAGGGTAAGCGCAAAAGAAACGAAGTCTTGAACAACGCAAAATAATTATTCTTCTTTTAACTCTTGGGATTATTTGCAAATACCCGATTCTTTCACGAGCAACCGACGCTTTATGGATGGCCAGATAAACGTGTATTTTTCCGAAAACAACGGCCTTGATCTTTTTCTTTTTTGCTATAGCGAAACTGCATCGCGTTAATCATCTCCTGTCTTCGTCGACTACTAGCTACATGCAGCTTCATTCCGACCAGCAGATGCATGCGTTGCTCTTGCGTCAAATATTCTTGAATATGTAGGTTTCACCACCGGCATTCACATGCTCTCGGGGAACAGGCAATGTTGTGATGATAGATTGCTCAATTTCTTTACATATTAGGTGTATCCGCTGTGCTTGGAAGCAAAGTATTTCATTTTTGTTTCCAAGTTTTACTTACCATCAGGTGACAAAGAAGTGCATTGCTTACGTTATTGAATGCTGAATTTGAACTTATGCAATTGGGATGTGTTGCGAGGTCTCCACTTTATACAACCGTACCTTAGTTTTTGAAATTGTATGAATTGGAGTTGATTGAAAGTAATCGTATTGTTCTGAAGAGATTTTTTCTGCATATTTGATTCAAATAGTATGTTTTTTTCTAGGACTGTTTTAAAAACAGTGGACCTAATATAACATAATTATTCAAACGATATTCTATAATTTTTTGTATTCCACTCGGTGTCATCATTATTCTATTCAATTTATTTGGTTCCAAAATTCACTACCTGCACACTCTTACAAAAAAAAGCAATCAGTGTGAAAGCATGCCAGCACTGTGGGAAACAAAATTTGTTTCCTGGATCGTTTAATTCTGTAGGAAGCAAGCGCACATGCGATCATAGTTTTTCAAGCGGCTCTTATTCTTTGCAAGGAAACATGTTTTCCATGCGGAGCATGTCGTACTAGGGGTTAGTCATGCGCCGTCGCCGTCCGCAGCCTCCCCTCCTCCTCCGCCAGCCATCTGTGCATCCCTTCCTCTTCTCAACGCAGTGCGCGCTGCGCTCGCTTCTCCCCTCCGCGCGCCGCGCGACCTTTACTTTAACGTTCACCAGCTGTATGCTAACGCGCGCATGCGCAGGCCGGGGCCGGAGCTCGCTATAAATTACCGAGTGTCGGGACGCGCCACCCTTCGTGGGTTGGTTTGTGCGGTCGCTTTACGTCCGATGTCGCTGGTGAAAATGTATGCTAACGTATCCGCAAACACACTTACTGACGTCCCTTCCAATAGCATCAGCCAATGTGCTGGCGGAACCGCAAGATATTCCTCGCGCCCAACCTATCGCGTGCTACCGTGGAGAAGTACATCGACGAAGCCATGGAAGAATACCTGAAACAACGACCGCAACGACGACCCTTCATGATTGTTGGCGACTTCAACGTCGAGCGTCATCAAGGACCATGGGGTGGTCGACTACATGGAGTCGCGGCACTCACTTAAACGAGCAACGCACGGCGGCAAACATCATCCGACCACGGTTTGCAGGGCGTGCTTCGACCACGTCTTTGCAAATTTCGACCTTCGACCGCTGCAACCAGACCCACTCGCCCTTCACTTTACGGTCCATAAAGCCAACTTACTCAAAATACCCAAAGCGCCCCATCAGTAAACATCGTCTTTCACACCATACGTGCGTGCGTGTTCACTTGTGTTAGCTCGTGTTCACTCATAACACGGCGGCGAATTCCGGAGGCAATGAAATTCTTCGGTGAATCCATTCCATGGCTATTTAGAAAAGTGTGGCAGGGCCCCTTCAAGTACAATTGACGTTAACCCGACGTGATGTCTGCATCACAAGAGTACATATGTAAAGTTGTTTTTGATTGAACAGCCAGTGTTGCAACCACAATTGCCATTTAACCAATATTACGCTGACATAAAAGATCTTTCCCCATAGCAGTTCGAAACCCTGGCGCGGCTCAGTAGAATGCTTGATTGCAACACAGAATGCGTTGGATTCCTGCTGATGCCATAACATTATATTATTTGCATTCGTCGGGTCAAGGCTGCCAATGTCAGTTTTTCTGGACGTTCTTTTAAACGATAAATGTCTGCGCTCGACGTTCCCGAAAAGATATAAATGTCAATCGCCTGTGGCACATGCTCGCATGTCGCGGCTGATAAATACACTCACAATCGCCACAGTGGCCTATAGTCGCTAAAGAAATATAGGCTGCTGACCCGCAGATTGTGGAATCGAATGCCGGTCGCGACGGCCGCAGTTTCGATGGAGGCGAAAATGCTTGAGGCTCGTGTGCTTAGATTTATGTGCACGTTAAAGGACCCCCAGGTGGTCGAAACTTCCGGAGTCCTTCCCTACGGCGTCTCTCATATAAATATGGTGGTTTTGGTACGTTGAACCCCAGAAATTATTGATATAGATAGACGGTAAAATGCCTCAATATCAAGTGCTTATTACTTTGTTTTAAAATAAAGTAGCCAGTCCTTCAATCAAAATTGGCCTTGCACCTCCATGATGCTCTTATAGGATATTTTTTCCAAAGCGTGGAGCTGTAATACTGTGGAATACTTGACTGGCACGCAGATTGCACGGTCTCGATTTCTGCTTTGATCGTGATTTTCATTCGCAACAATCCGGGGAATGCGGGCGACGACTCATTTTCTTCAAGCTCACATGCTCGAATTACGCAACCATGTTCTTGCCATTCCTGGGTAGATATAAATAAGAATTACATGTGGTGGATACCCGTACACCAAGGCCCGTAGCATACGACCATGTGCCACACGGCCCATGCCGATTATGTCTGTGACAAGTCAAGGGCACGACTACGAGTGTGTCAAGACGTAGGTAGATAGATAGATAGATAGATAAATAGATAGATAGATAGATAGATAGATAGATAGATAGATAAATAGATAGGTAGATAGATAGATAGATAGATAGGTAGATAGATAGATAGATAGATAGATAGATAGATAGATAGATAGATAAATAGATAGGTAGATAGATAGATAGATAGATAGATAGGTAGATAGATAGATAAATAGATAGGTAGATAGATAGATAGATAGATAGATAAATAGATAGGTAGATAGATAGATAGATAGATAGATAGATAGATAGATAGATAGATAGATAGATAGATAGATAGATAGATAGATAGATAAATAGATAGATAGATAGATAGATAGATAGATAGATAGATAGATAGATAGATAGATAGATAGATAGATAGATAGTAGATAGATAGATAGATAGATAGATAGGTAGATAGATAGATAGATAGATAGATAGATAGATAGATAGATAGATAGATAGATAGATAGATAGATAGATAGATAGATAGATAGATAGATAGATAGATAGATAGATAGATAGATAGATAGATAGATAGATAGATAGATAGACAGGCAGGCAGGCTCAAATTCGCCGAAGTTCACTAAGAAATGCTTCGCATTTAAAAATGTAATGCGGCTCCTCGAACACGCTGGCATTTCCCCTGTTTTGGGTATTTTCTCAAAAGAGGAGAGTGAGGCTCAAGCATCAATTTACTACCAACGAAACACATGGATTCAACGAAACAATTCAGAAGAAGAATAAAACTTCACCTATAGAGAAAGGGTAAAAAAAGGGGGGCAACTGTGGCATGTTTGTTGGGACTCCAAGTAGAGGGCCCCAAGGCTTGCGTCGCTCGCCTAACTTAACTCAGAAGCGCTAATTGCACATTTGGGTCGAAGCTGGCAAGTTGGGGCTCCTACTGCTCCGAACTTCCTACAATGGTGTTGCCTAAAAACATTTCAAATTATATATCTGTTGCTCACACTGCCAAGAACCGTGATATAATGTTGTCAAACCGCTGCACCACAAGCAATCGTCACGGTACAGCGTATAGTATATATTAGGCGAGCCGCAATGGATGTGAAAAGGCTCCTGTCTACCATTCGCGGAGATCGTAGCATCTTTCCCTTCAAGCAATTTATGGAAAGCACTATATTTTCGTCATGTGCGATGGTGGTATGGACGCTTACCCGCAAATAAAAAAAATAAGAAACTGATTCATCATCATCATCATCATCCTCAGTCTGACTACGTCCACTGCAGGACAAAGGCCTCTCCAATGTTTCGCATGTTAACCCGGTCCTGAGCTTGCTGCTGCCAATTTATACCCGCAGACTTCTTAATCTCATCTGCCCACCTAACCTTCTGTCTCCCCTTAACCCGCTAGCCTTCTCTGGGAATCCAGTTAGTTACCCTTAATGACCAGCGGTTATCCTGTCTACGCGCTACATGCCCGGCCCATGTCCATTTTTAGATGCGGAAGCATCTTATACTCGCGCCTTGTAGTGCGCCGTCCGCGCCGTCCGCGCCCTCCGCACCGCTTCTCGAACATTCGACAGCTGACGCGCGCGCATGCGCCGTCGCGCCGTCGCCCACCATCTGTGCCGCGCGCGCTTCTCCTTCGAGAACATTCGACAGCTGACAGCGCATGCGCCGTCGCGCCGTCGCCATCTGTGCCGCGCGCGCGCTTCTCCTTCGAGAACATTCAACAGCTGACAGTGCATGCGCCGTCGCGCTGTATATATACTCAAGGTCGGCGCTCGCTCGCTCAGTTGCCGCTCGTCGGTTGGTTTGTACGGCGCGTCGACGTCCAAGGTCGCGGTGAAATAAATTCCAACGAATCCACAAACACAATGATCGACGTCCCTTCGACCAGCGCCGTCCTTTCGCATACGTGTGTACGTGTTCACTCATTTAACACGCCCTCCTACAACCACGTTAACCAATTTAGCCATCGACCCAAGTAAGTCGCAATTTAACACCCCATTTCACAACCACGTTAACCAATTTAGCCATCGACCCAAGTAAGTCGCACTTTAACACCCCGTTAACCAATTATATGCTCCGCATCCTCCTCAGTGTTCCCCCGAGGGAAGCTGCGGGCAATTTTTTTTCTTCATGATTTCAGCTATGATATCCTTAACCCCCGTTTTTTCCCTAATCCACTCTGCTCTCTTCTTGTCTCTGGTTTTGGGACGTTAAACCCCCCCCAAAAAAATCAATCAAATCTCTTAAGATTACACCTACCATTTTTCTTTCCATTGCTCGCTGCGTCATCCTCAATTTAAGCTGAACCCTCTTTGTAAGTCTCCAGGTTTCTGCTCCGTACCTGAGTACCGGCAAGATACAGCTGTTATACACCTTCCTCTTGAGGCATAGTGGCAATCTACCTGTCATAATTTGAGAGTGCATGCCAAATGTGCTCCACCCTATTCTTATTCTTCTAGTCACTTCAATCTCGTGGTTCGGCTCCGCGGTTATTAGCTGCCCTAAGTAGACATAGTCTTTTACAACTTGAAGTGCACTATTACCTATCTCGAAGCGCTGCTCTTTTTCGAGGTTGCTGTACATTACTTTCGTTTTCTGCAGATTCATTTTAGGACCTACCTTTCTGCTCTCCTTGTCTAATTCCGTAATCATGAGTTGCAATTCGTCCCTTGAGTTACTCAGCAATGCAATGTCATCGGCGAAGCGCAGGTTACTAAGGTACTCTCAATCAACTCTTATCCCTAACTGTTCCCATTCTACGCTTCTGAAAACCTCCTGTAAGCACGCGGTAAATGGCATTGGGGAGATTGTGTCCCCCTGCCTTACACCCTTCTTGATTGGTATTCTGTTGCTTTCTTTATGAAGCACGATGGTAGCAGTTGATCCCCTGTAGATTTCTTCCAGGATGTTTATATATACTTCATCGACGCCCTGATTCCGCAGTGTCTGCATGACGGCTGATATAAAACGCTTTCTCGTAATCTATGAAGGCTATGTATAGTGGTTGGTTATATTCTGAGCATTTGTCTATTACCTGATTGATAGTATGAATGTGGTCGATTGTTGCGTAGCCTGTTCTAAATCCTGCTTGTTCCTTTGGTTGATTGAATTTTAATGTTTTCTTTACTCTGTTAGCAATTAGCTTTGTAAATAGCTTGTATACTACAAAGAGCAAGCTGATCGGCCTGTAATTCTTCAAGTTCTTGTCATCTCCTTTCTTATGTATTAGATAATGTTAGCGTTCTTCCAAGACTCTGGTACTCTTCCCGTCAGGAGACACCTCGTAAACAGGGTGGCTAGTTTTTCTAACGCCATCTCTCCTCCATCTTTCAGCAGATCTGATGTTACCTGATCCTCACCAGCAGTTTTGCCTGTTTGCATGCTCTCCAAAGCTTTTCTGACTTCTTCTATCATTACTGGTGGGGTGTCATCTGGGTTACTGCTAGTTCTTTTAGTATTAAGTTCGTGGTTGTCCCGGCTACTGTACAAATCTCTGTAAAACTCCTCCGCTATTTTAACTATCCTACCCGTATTGGTAGTTATTTTGACTTTTTTGTCTTTTAGTGCATACATCCGATTTTTTCCTATCCCAAGTTTCCTCTTCACTGCTTTGACGCTTCCTCCGTTTTTTAGAGCGTGTTCGATTCTTCCCATGTTGTACCTTATACATCGCACACCTTACGCCTATTAATAAACTTTGAAAGCTCCGCCAGTTCTATTTTGTCTGCTGTACTTGAGACTTTCATAATTTGACGCTTCCTAATGAGATTCTTCGTTTCCTGGAAAAGCTTGCCAGTGTCCTGTCTAACTACCCTGCCTCAAACTTCCACTGCACACTGCATAATAATACTCGTCAGATTATTATTCATTGTATCTACGCTAAGGTTTGTTTCCTCACTAAGAGCCGAGTACCTGTTCTCAAGCGAGACTCTGAATTCCTGTACTTTCCCTCTCAGTGCTAGCTCATTGATTGGCTTCTTGTATATCAGTGTCTGTCGTTCCTTCTTCAAATCTAGGTGAATTCGAGACCGTACCATTCCATGGTCACTGCATCGTACCTTGTCAACCACTTCCACATCCTGCACGATGCCTGGGTGTGCACTCATTATAAAGTCTATTTCGTTCTTATTTTCGCCATTAGGGCTCCTCCATGTCCACTTGCGGGTTCCTCGTTTTCGGTAGAAGGTATTCAAAATCCGTAGATTATTGCGTTCTGCGAATTCTACTAGTAGCACTCCTCTGGCCTTTCTAGTACCGATGTCATAATCTCCTACTGCCTGGTCTCCAGCCTGCTTTTTCCCTACCTTTGCATTAAAGTATCCCATCAGTATAGTATACTGTGTTTTTTTCTTACTCATTGCCGATTCCACGTCTTCATAGAAGCTTTCAACTGAAGCGTCATCATGGCTAGGTGTAGGTGCGTAAGCCTGTACTACCTTCATGTTGTATTTTTTATTCAGTTTATTTACGATACCTACCACCCATTCGTTTATGTTATAGTATTCCTCTATGTTGCCAGCTATGTTTCTGTGAATTAGGAACCCCACTCCCAGACCTCTTCTGGCAGCCAAGCCCCTATAGCAAAGGACGTGCCCATTTTGTAGCACCGTATAGGCCTCATCTGTCCTCCTAACCTCACTGAGTCCTTTTACATCCCATTTAACACCTAACCTCACTGAGCCCTATTACATCCCATTTAACACCCTCTAGCTTCTCGAATAGTACAGCTGTACTTCCCTCACTAGATAAGGTTCAAGAATTAAAAGTTGCCAAGTTCAGGTTCCACTGATTAGGCCTAACTGATTAGGCCTAAATCAAAAGACACCAGCTAATTTCGTGCCCCACACACGCCAGCTTTGAAGGGACTGAGAGAACGGGCGCTTTAGATCGAGATTTGACAAAACAAGCGGAGCGTCAGTCTTCCGCAATGAAATCCCCACAACACCATTCAGAAGCTTCAGCATAGCGCTAACTGAAAGTGACACCTTGACCAAGAATATTGTGGCTATTTATTTTGAGTTTGTTAGAGTTATCAGTACAAGAACGTTTTTCTGCAGTACCGAGTAGCACTGAAGTAAATATCGGAGGCAGTGCCGCCTAGCGCTTCCACGCTCAATTTTATGGAGCTTTATTGATCGATGAGGAAGTATCCTGTCCTATCATAGTTTGTTGCAACGCGGTGAATATAGCCACGTGAAACGATGCAATGCGAAAAGTCGAGTAAGGAAGCACGGAATAAGCTACATATGATTACAAACTAGAGCGCTGTTTTTTTTAATTCTAAGTGGTTTAAATGCGAAGCATTTTGTACCGAGCTTTGCGACATTACCCGTACCTCTCTAACAACGTACGACTTCATGCTCAACCGGCCGTATCGTTATTAGCAAGTACACTAAAACAGGTATGGCATAATATGACTGTGTAATGAACATAAACGAAACATGATATGATAATCATGACATATTTTTCATAGATGGCATGACAAAATATCATGGACTTGGTACTTTCGTGAGTGTTTTCTTCACTTGATATTACCCAAAACTGGCATGGCATTACAACTGTGAACATAACACACAGGTCTTGGAGGAAAAATCATGACACACTTGCACTGTTCACCTTAATATACATCTAATGATCTTGGAGCACTAGCGGCATAAAAATTGAGTAGTTAGTTGCGTGCTGAAATTGATATAATAGAAGACTTTAGCATGACTGACATACATGACAATTGGTAAGCTTAAAATCATGACCCGCATACAATGTTTGGCATGGCATACATGCCAGGATAATGGGGAGCTCACCGCTATTTCGCTAATTTGATATGCACCAAATTTGGCCTTGTGTGATGTCAATGTATGAGAAAAATATATGAATGGTGCTAACGGTACAATGATGAAATGGATTACATGCACAGCATGATTTACATGACACGCTCGTGGGGCGTTCTCGGGTGATTTGCTAGCTTGACATTCGTCGAATTGAGTATTCCGTGATGCGACGCGTATGCAAGTATAAATGGCAGTTGTGACATGGAAATCGGGACGCATGTCCTGAGCAGCATGATATTCATACCAGGCTCATTTGGCGCTTCTGTCTGGTTCACTAGCTCGATATACGCGAAATTTAGCATTTGGTGGTGTTATGACATAACACACATACATGGGAAGTGGAGCAGAAATATCACAACGTGCATGTTGTGTACAACATGATTCATGTGTCATGGTCATGGTGCAATCGTGGCAGGTTTAATAGGTTGATAATAATCACAATTCCTATTGCGCAATGCGAGCGCCCGACCAACAGAAATAAAAAGTCGTAACATGTAAATAATGTAACGCATGCCATGTACAGCATACGTTCCACCTTCGGGGGATGCTTCGCATTACATCGATTATCATAGTGCGTGTTATATGCTGGTTTTTATGGGGTTTTGTTATCTTTAATTTTAGGGAGCGGTGTTCTGAGGGGGGTCGCGAGTGGGGTGCGTGAGAAAAGAACTCAAGTGCGAAAAAGCTTCGGCATACGCGGAAATTCTTTTATATGTATTTAAAGCATTAGCGCGATGGCATTAAAGGGTTTCTTTCACAAACAATTTTGGCGTTCGCGTCGTTGGTTGTAAGCAATTGTTCACTCTTGTCCTTGACGAAAATATTGACAAAAATGTAAATAACATAAATGATAGCTAAGCCTAAGTCTCAATTGAATCTGGGCGGTCTGCGTAGCAAGAAGGTTTTCTACCACAGAGACACAATATTTGTAGATGCTGCTCAGAAAAAGGACACTATTTGAAGGTCATGTAGCAAAAGGAGTCTTCTTAATGAATTATATATTGCGTGGCAGAAGTGCAGAGCCGCACCACGCGTCAAAACATGTGAATTGGGCTATTTGACGGTGTTTTAAATGCCGACCCAATGCGAAGCGCTCATTCATGCCTAATCATCATCAGCTCCAGAACCATCGGCAAAATGACAGCTGCGTGGGATCTCGAGTTACCCTACTTACGCTTAATCGACCCCTTACTTATTCGCGAGACGAATAATTATGGCGTAGTGGGTACTTTACTGTACTTCTTATTGACATTGAATGACACTTTTTTGTAACGGCCAATGTTAGACACAAAGTCGTTCGAGCAACAGGCCGCCAGATTATGTAATTGATAACGTAATCAGACCATTTGATTACGTTATCGCTATTTAGCCTTGAAGGTGAAACTCAAGCGTTCAACGAAGTTCTTTTTTAACCAACCTTGTCTGTGGATCTAAAGTAAACACTCTCATATGCAGGCAACGCCACTGTGTGTCAGCACCTGGACTGGGCAAAATAATAAACTGTGAACGTCGCAGTCATATGCTCCCGGTGCTAGCAGCTTGACTTGTTGGTTGGTTGTTTCCTCAATATATTGGAAAATCCAATCAGGGGGGGGGGGGCAAATTTACTGAGTCACGGGTCACCATTGCTTTCTCTTTCGAGTGTCTCGTTTGAGTAATGGGTAAGTGCCATGAGTCAGTGACCACAAAAAGAAGTGATCCAGCCGCCATTACCCTCGACCGTTCGACGGATCATTGCGTTCCCAGCACTGTCTTCACCCAGCGTCTATTCGGCAAGTCTTGTTGTCAAGAGCCTTCCAACGTGCACCGTATTTTCCCAGCAGTGCAAGCCGTGATCCGCGAGAGGCTATAATCCAGTGATTTGTCGTTCAATCATCGAAGGGCCGACGGGTGAAAACGCAACATGATGGGGAGTGTGCTAGAGGACTTCACCCGAAGATACGGCAGACCTTCGTTTCCTGTACGTATGGTGACATCCAAGACAACGGATGAGACTCGCGTGTGTCAACTATTCCATCATCTTTCGAAGTACAACAGCCTGCTGTGGCCCCTCGGAGTTCAGCTGAGAGAGCTCAATGTCTCCCACTTCATGAGCAGGCAGCTCGTGAGCATCCGTGAAGTCCACTGCATTTCACCAGGCGATAGACGTCGCACCGAAGATCAGTGGGTTGCTGACGTCTTTTAGGAAGATTTTTGTCGATTCACACGGTTGTATAGAAACTATAGATATTACTTCTGTCATCGCGAGCAACGCTTCTTCCCTCAACACTGTGATTAATTCACCGTCTTTTCGGACAACTATATTTACAGAGGGAACCATTTGCAAGCATATGCAATACTATTCGCTGGCTGAGTAAGACGGAGCAGCTTGAACTCTGTGCGCTATGCTGGATTGAGCGCAGCGTTGCCGTCTTCGCGCGAAGTGTTGCGAGCGTTTAACGACAACGTAATTCGACGAACTTATGCTTTTTCGGCGTTAATAAAAAATACTGTTCTCTGCTAGTTAGCCATAGACATGCAAGGATTCGGTGTGAGAGAGTGCTGTGAATTTTTCCGTGTTGTGGCAGCGAGCAACACGCTGCAACGTTTGATTGTTCGTAACATCAACGTGTTGTAAGACATGCGGGAGGAATTTATTCGTAGGAAGGCACCTTTTCTTGTCGATAACCTGTGACGCAAGCTTGCATATCGCGGCTGATAAATATACTCACACCCACCACAGTGGCGTAGTCTCTAATGAAATATAGGCTGCTGACACGCAGGTCGCGGGATCGAATGCCGGTCGCGGCGGTCGCATTTTCGATGAACGCGAGAATGCTTGGGCTCGTGTGCTTAGATTTAGGTGCACGTTAAAGAACCCCTAGGTGGTCGATATTATTTCCGGAGCCCTTCGCTACGGCGTCTCTCATATACATATGGTGCTTTTGGGACGTTAAACCCCAACAAATATTAGTAGAGATCGACGGAAAAAAAGCCTCAATATGTAATGCTTATTGCTTTGTTTTAAAATCAAATAGCCAGTCCTTCAATCAAAATTGGCGTTGCACCTTCATGATGCCCGTATAGTATATTTTTTGAAAGCATGGAGCTGTAATACTGTGGAATACTTGACTGGCACGCAGATTGCACGGTCTAGATTTCTGCTTAGATCCTGATTTGAATTTGTAACAGTCCGGGAAATGCGGGCGACGACTCATTTTCTTAAAGCTCTCATGCTCGAATTACGCATCCATGTTTTTGCCATTCCAGGGTAGATATAAAAAATAATTACATGTGATGGATACCCGTATACCAAGGCCCGTAGCATACGACCATGTGCCACACGGCCCACACGTAACCGTAGATAATGGCTGCATAACGTACACGAGAGGTATAGAATTCTGGCGTTCGTGTCATGCCGCATAGATATTCTTCGTACCCTCATGCCTTCCAATGCCGATTTGGTCTGTGACAAGTTAAGGGAACGACTGCGAGTGCGCCAAGACGTAGATAGATAGATAGATAGATAGATAGATAGATAGATAGATAGATAGATAGATAGATAGATAGATAGATAGATAGATAGATAGATAGATAGATAGATAGATAGATAGATAGATAGATAGATAGATAGATAGATAGATAGATAGATAGATAGATAGATAGATAGATAGGCAGGCAGGCAGGTAGGCAGGCTCGAATTCGCCGAAGTTCGCTAAGAAATGCTTCGCATTTAAAAATGTAATGCGGCTCCTCCGACACGCTGGCATTTCCCTGTTTTGGGTATTTTCTCAAAAGAGCAGAGTGAGGCTCAAGCATCAATTTACTTCCAACGAAACACATAGATTCAACACAACAATTCAGAAAAAGAATAAGACTTCGTTTTGAGAGATGATGTAGAAAAAGTGGCACACAGGGGTATGTTTGTGAGGGCCCCACTGGCTTAGGCCGATCGCCTAACTTAATCAGAGGCGTTAATTACACATTTGGGTTAAAGCTTGCAAGTTGGGCCTTCAACTGCTCCGATTTCCTACAATGGTGTTGACCAAAATATTTCAAATTATATGGCTTTCGCTGACACTCCCAAGACCCGTGATATAATGTTGTCAAACCACTGCACCACATGCAAGCGTCATGGTACAGCGCATAGTATATATTTGGCGAGCCGCAATGGATGTGAAAATTCTCCCCTCTACCTCTTGCGGAGATCATAGCGTCTTCCCCTTCAGGCGATTTATGGGACGCACTATATTTTCGTCGTGTGTGGTGGTGGTATGGACGCTTACCCGCAAAAAAAAAATAATAAACTGATTGGGCCTAACTTAATCACGATACCCCGGCTAACTCGGTGCCCCGCACACGTCAGCTTGGAAGGGACTGAGAGAACAAGCGCTTTAGATCGAGATTTCATGAAACGAGGGGAGCGTAAGCCTCCCGCAATGAAATTCCCTGGCCACACAAGACCATTCAGAAGCTTCCGCATAGCGCTAACCGAAAGTGACACTTTGACCAAGAATATCGTGGATATTTATTTTTAGTTCAGCGGAGTTCTCAGTACAAGAACGTTTTTCTGCGGGAGCGAATAGCACTTAATAAATATCGGAGGCAGTGCCTAGCGCTTCCACGCTCTATTTCATGGAGGTGTAATGATCGCCGAGCCAGTATGCTCGCGTTGACCGAGGTACACTCCACCGGACGACGCCGCTGAGTCTCATGTATTCCTGCAGACCGCGAAGGCCGAGCAGAGTTCGCTTGATTAGTGCGATGGCCACAGTGGTTTGGACACCGGCTGTGTACTCGACTAGCTCCACAAGTTTCGCATGTCTGGAAACTTATTCTACTGCACAAGCACGAAGGGGATCCCGGTCACTCATCACGAAGCGCACAGCCCGAGCGATAAGGCCGCAGTTCCGCCTGGTGGCGTTTGCACGTTGATAATTTCTGCGTCGTACTTTCTGCAGTATGGCAGTTGAACGCGAAGAAAGGTATAATTGTTCGCCACACTTCAAGCAAACAATGAGATGAAGCATTCGTTGACACAGTATCCAAAATTCACTAGAGACATTTCGCGCAATGTTCGAATGCGCAGAACAACAAGGGCAGGTGTGTGACTATTCATCTTGCTGAGCCTGAGTTTTTTTTTTTTGCAAGTTCGTGTTTGACGCTTGCTTCTTGATAAAATCTATATCAGATGTCTGATATTGCAAGGCAAACACATGGAATCCCGCTTGAAGTCGCATCTTGAAGTGTTTTAGTGTGAACGCCACTCTGATTTATGCAGCAATATCGTCCATGAAATAGAAAGCGTTCGTATGGAGAGCGTTCACACTCAGCGTTCACACTAGACAGTTATAGTTTAGCGTTTGCGTGATAGCGTAGGTTAAGAGAATCGAGTTACCGTGCAGCAAATGTTCGTTGTGGCCAGCGTCTTATAGTTTCGTGGGATAGCGTTAACGTGATTTACGTGCCCCAGTTGGGATGGTGGCGCCACCTATTATTATAAGGTTAATAAGCTAAACAGTGAAAATGAAAAAAAAACGAGAATGTTTGCCTATGCCACCACATGAAGCATTGTTAGAAGTTCATTTTAGTGATAATATAAGGAAATAAATATGAACCACACACCAAACTCAAACACATCTATGTGGCCGCTTTGTTACGCCGATTTTGTAGTTAGGCATAGACGAGTTTGAAATGGGAAGATATCTCAAAAACTATACCAACTTATCCGTAATACTCGGTCATCGAAGCTAACTAAAGGCAACCGAAGCCACTTTGAACAGTCGTTTGCTCCGAACAAGGTGATTCTTCCAACAACTACCCAAAAATCACTTCGAAGCGGGCGGCCAAGAGCACCGCCATGTTTACGTACACTACGTACACCTACGCTACCACGCTAACGTGAAATCTGAAAAATACTGTGCGTACGGGAAGTGGTACAGGTGACGTACGTATCTGCGCAGGCGCACTTCGATTCTGGTATCTCAGTATACCCGGAACCCGGTAAGCCCGGTACACTAAAGCTCTGTACTATCTCTGAAATGTATACATTTCACAGAGAGTGGTAACGCTGAGCGACGTTACACGAGGGAAGAGAACACTAAATGCCGACCTGAACTCCCGAGCCTTTTTAATGTGATAATATCTTAATGTCACAGCCGTCACGAGCGTGCACTCGGGCATTGCTGCTATGTTTAAAGGCCTCACGTGGAGGTCGTCGATTAGCACTTTCCGGGAGAGATAAGGTGCCTTCGTACGAATAAATGCTTCCCGCATGTCTTATCACACGGTGATATTACAAACAATCAAACGTTGCAGCGTGTTGCTCACTGCCACAACACGGGAAAATTCACAGCAACCTCTCACACCGAATCCTTCCAAATCTATGGCTAACTTTCAGAGGACAGTATTTTTTATTAACGCGAAAAAAGCAAGAGTTCGTCCAATTACGTTGTCGGGAAACGCTCGCAACACTTCGCGCGCGTGATGGCAACACTGCGCTCAATCCAGCGTAGCTCGACAACCTGTGCGGAAAACAACATCTCTTCTGGTTCAATCAACCTAAAGTTCGTGACAACTTCCTGCAGCACTGACGCATGCGTGATGGCTTGCACAACAATGTTGAGTCCTTCCCTATCCGCCAAATGATCTGCTCTGATAGTTAGGTGCCTGAGTGTCTGGTTTTCTTTAGCCAACTATTCTGCGACCTTGAGAGCTTAGCCCATCAAACCAGACGATAAAATGCAGGCCCACACAACGAGACTAGTAATTGTGGTGTTCTGCACCAGCATATAAACATACATCCTCGTGAACAGGTTGTCCACCTGCAAGTGTGCGACATCAAGAGACGTCAGGCTGGTTCTGGATCACACTAAATCAAGCACTGAGACCACTAGCTGGTGCAGAAGGTATGCGAATTGCGCACAGAGCTCAAGCTGATTCATCTTACTCAGCCGGCGAATAGTATTGCATATGCTTGCAAACGATTTCCACTTGAAGTATATTTGTTCTTAAAAACGGTGAAATTATCGCAGTGTTGAGCGAACAAGCGTTGCTCTCGATAACAGAAGTAATGTCTAAAGCTTCTTTGGAACCGTGTGAATCAATAAAGTCCTCTTAAAGTTATCAGTGACCCACTGATCTTCGGTGCGACGTCTATCGCCTTGTGAAATGCAGTGGACTTCACGGACGCTCACGAGCTGCCTGCTCATGAAGTGGGAGACATCGAGCTCTCTCAGCTGAACTCCGAGGGGCCACAGCAGGCTGTTGTACTTCGAAAGGTGATGGAATAGCTGACACACGCGAGTCTTATCCGTTTTCTTGCATGTCATGATACGTACAGGAAACGAAGGTCTGCCGTATCTTCCGGTGAAGTTCTCTAGCACACTCCCAATCATGTTGCGCGTTTCACCCGTCGGCCCTTCGATGATTGAACGACAAATCACTGAATTATAAATTCACGCGGATCACGACTTGCACTGCTGGGAAATTACGGTGCACGTTGGAAGGCTCTTGACAATAAGACTTGCCGAATAGACGCTGGGAGAAGACTGTGCTGGGAACGCAAAGATCTGTCGAACGCTCAAGGATAATGGCGGCTGGATCACTTCTTTTTGAGGTCACTGACTCATGGCACTTACCCATTACTCAAAAGAGACACCCGAAAGAGAAAGTAACGGTGACCCGTGACTCAGAAAATTTGCCCCCCCCCCTGATTGGGTTTTGCCAATATATTGAGGAAACAACCAACCAACCAGTCAAGCTGCTAGCACCGGGAGCATATGACTGCCACGTTCACAGTTCATTATTTTGCCCAGTCCAGGTGCTGACACACAGTGGCGTTGCCTGCATATGAGAGTGTTTACTTTAGATCCACAGACAAGGTTGGTTAAAAAAAAGAACTTCGTTGAACGCGTGAGCTTCACCTTCAAGGCTAAATAGCGATAACGTAATCGAATAATCTGATTACGTTATCAATTACATAATCTGGCGGCCCTGTTGCTCGAACGAATGTGAGCGTAACATCAGCCGTTTCAAAAAAGTATCATTCAATGTCATTAAGAAGTACACTTAAGTACCCACTACGCCATAATTATTCGTCTCGCGAATAAGTAAGGGGTTGACTATGCGTAAGTAAGGTAACCCGAGATCCTACGCAGCTGTCATTTTGCCGATGGTTCTGCAGCTGATGATGATTAGACATGAATGAGCGCTTTACAATGAGTCGTCATTTAAATATCTGCCTCACTGCTTAATTGACATGTTTTGACGCATGGTGTGGCTCTACACTTCTGCCACGCAATATATAATTTATTAAGAAGACTCGTTTTGCTACATGACCTTCAAATAGTGTCTTTTTTCAGAGCAGCATCTACAAATATTGTGTCTCACTGGTAGGAAACTTGCTTGCTACACAGACCGCCCAGATTCAATTCACACTTACAGTTAGCTACTATTCATGTTATTTACATTTTTACCAAGTTTTCGGTCAAGGGCAAGAGTGACTTTTCCTTACAACCAAGGACGCCAGATCCAAAAGTTTCGCAAAACCAGCCCTTTAATGCCATCGCGCTAATGCTTTAAAGACATCTAAAGGAATTTCCGAGTATGTCGAAGCTTTTTCGCACTTTAGTTCTTTTCTCACGAACCCCACTCGCGACCCCCCTCAGTACACTCCCTAAAATAAAAGAAAACAAAACCCCATAAAAAACCAGCATATCTCACGCACTCTGATATTCGATGTAATGCTAATATCCCCCGAAGGAGGAAAGTATGCTGTACATGGCATGCGTGACATTATTTACACGTTATGACTTGTTATTTATGTTGGTCGTGTTCTCGCATTGCGCAATAGCAATTGTTATTATTATTAAGGCATTGAACCGGCCACGACCACACCATATGCATGGGACGTGAATCATGTTGTACACATCATGCACGTTGTGATATTTCTTCTTCACTTCCCATTTATGTGTGGCATGTCATAACATCACCAAATGGTAAATTTTGTGTGTATCGAGCTAGTGAACCGGCCAGAACCGCTCAACGAGCCTGGTGTTTAGATCATGCTGTGCATGACATGTGTCACGATTTTCATGTCACACCCGCTATTCATACTTGCCAACCTGTCGCATCACGGAAAACCCAATTCGGTGAATATCAAGCTAGCAAATCACCCGTGAACGCACCACGAGCGTGTCATGTAAATCATGCTATGCATGTAATGCATCTCATCACTGTCACGTTAGCACCATTTATATATTTTTTCTTACATTCACATCACACAGCACCAAATTCGGCGGATAAGAAAGTAGCGAAATAGTGGTGAGCTCACCATAATCATGGCACGTATGTCATGCCAAACATGGTATGCGTGTCATGATTTTCAAGTTACCACTTGTAATGTATGTCAGTCACACTAGAGTCTTCTGTTATATCAATTTTGGCATTGCAACTACTTAATTATTATGCTGCAAGTGCCCCAACATCATTATATGTAAATTATGGTGAACAGAGCATGTGTGCCATGATTTTGCCGCTAGTGCTTGTCAGTTATGCTCACAGTTGTAACGCCATGCTATAGTTGTGGGTTAAGTTAAGAAAACAGCCATGAAAGTATGAAAACCATGTGCCATTAAAAATGTCATGATTGTCATATAGTCATTGGTTTATGTTCTTGATGCAGTCATATTATTCCATACCAGTTTTAGTATACTTGCCAATAACGATACGGCCGGTAGAGCATGAAGACGCACGTTGTTAGAGAGGTACGGTGGAATTCACAGAAGTTCTGTAGAAACTTCGCATTAAAGCCGCCCAGCAAAAAAAAAAACAGCACTCTAGTTTTCAATCATATGTTGCTTGCCCCGTGCTTCCTTACTCGACTTTTCGCATTGCGTCGTTTCACGTGGCTATATTCACCGCGTTGGCACAAACTATGACTAGGACAGGATATTGGCTCGGCGATAAATAAACCTCCATGAAGTAGAGCGTGGAAGCGCTAGGCACTGCCTCCGTTATTTACTTAGGTGCAACACGCTACTGCAGAAAAACGTTCTTGTACTGATAACCCTGCTGAACTAAAAAAAAATAGCCAAGATATTCTTGGTCACGGTGTCATTTTCGGTTAGCGCTATGCTGAAACTTCTGAATCGTTTTGTGGGGCCAGGGAATTCCATTGCGGGAGGCTGACGTTTCACTTGTTTCTTCAAATCTCGATCTAAAGCGCCCGTTCTCTCATTCCCTTCCAAGCTGGCGTGTGTGGTGCACAAAATTAGCCGGTGTGTCCTAATTAAGTTAAGCCTAATCAGTTTATTATTATTTTTTGTTTTCGTTTAAGCGTCCATACCACCACCACACACGACGAAATTATAGCGCTTACCTTAAATAGCCTGAAGGGGAAGACGCTATGATCTCCGCAAGAAGTAGAGGGGAGTCTCTTCACATCTATTGCGCCTCGCCAAATATATACTATGCGCTGTACCGTGACGCTTGCCTGTGATGCAGTGGTTTGACAACATTATATTCGGGGTCTTGGGAATGTGAGCGAAAGCCATATAATTTTAATTGTTTTAGGAAACACCATTGTAGGAATTTTGGAGGAGTTAAAGGCTCAATTCGCAAGCATCAACCCAAATGTGTAATTAGCGTCTCTGAATTAGGTTAGGCGATAGGCCTAATCCAGTAGGGCCCTCAAAAACTTGCCCATGTGTGCCACTTTTTCCACCCTTTCTCTTAAAACGAAGTCTTATTCTTCTTCCGAATTGTCGTGGTAAATCCATGTGTTTCGTTGATAGTAAATTGATGCTTGAGTGTCACTCTACCCCTTTGAGAAAATACCCGAAACAGGAGAAATGCCAGCGTGTCGGAGGAGCCGCATTACATTTTTAAATTTGAACCTATCTATCTATCTATCTATCTATCTATCTATCTATCTATCTATCTATCTATCTATCTATCTATCTATCTATCTATCTATCTATCTATCTATCTATCTATCTATCTATCTATCTATCTACGTCTTGAATTACTCGTAGTGGTCCCCTTCACTTGTCACAGACATAGTCGGCATGGGCCGTGTGGCACATGGTCGTATGCTCGTCGCCCACATTCCCCGAACTTTGTCGATTGAAAATCAGGATCCAAGCAGAGATCTAGACCGTGCAATCTGCCTGCCAGTCAAGTATTCCACAGTATTACAGCTCCATGCTTTGGAAAAATAACCTATACGGGCATCATGAGGGTGCAACGCCAATTTCGATTGAAGGAGTGGCTATTTGATTTTAAAACAAAGTAAAAAGCATTACATATTGAGGCGCTTTTCTGTCTATCTCTACTAATTATTGTTAGGGTTTAACGTTCGAAAACAACCATATGTATGTGTGACACGCCGTAGCGAAGGGTTCCGGAAATGTCGAATACCTGGGGGTTCTTTAAGGTGCACATAGATCTAAGCACAAGAGCTTCAAGCATTTTCGCCTCCATCGAAAATTCGGCCGCCGCGACCGGCATTCGATCCCGTGACCTGCGGGTCAGCAGCCTATATTTCATTAGCGACTAGGCCACTGTCTATTTATTAGCTGCGAAATGTGAGCATGCGTTACAGGTGTTTGACATTTATATCTACTTGGGAACGTCGAGCACAGACAGAGATCATTTATGAGAACGTGAAGAAAAACTGACATTGAACACCTTGACCCGATGAGTGCAAAGAATATAATCTTATGGCTTCAGCAGGAATCGAACGCCTTCTGTGTGGCAATCAAGCATTCTAAAGAGCCGCGTAAGGTCTTGGAACTGCATTGCGGAAAGATCTTCTATGTCAGCGTAAAATTGGTTAATTGCCAATTGTGGTTGCAGCACTGGCAGTTGAACTAAAAAAGAACATTGCATATGTACTCTTATGATATAGACGTCACGTCGGGATAACATCAATTGTACTTCAAGAGGCCCTGCAACACTTTTCCAAGTAGCCATGCATTGGATTCACTAAATAATTTTATTGCCTCGGGAATGAACCACCGCAAACATTTTAGAAACCGTTCAGTACGAGCGGAGTTACAAGGATTTGCCGCACGCTAAAAGTGCATTCTCTCTTCTCTCGTCCGGACGAAAGTGCTGGAAGCTAAGCAGAGAAGGATGGCACGGGGAAAGAAAATACGCCGCGCGCACCTCGTGTCTTTCAGCCCCTTTTGCTTTCGATTGTGTGGCTTTTTTGAGCAATTGCGCACACGCGCTTGGTAAGTGGCGGCCTCCAATGGCGGCTTCAGTGACAACCCAGCGCGCTATGCTCAAATAAACCAATGGCCGATACATGACCTGTGACGCTGTGATTTTTGAGCCCTTAGCATCACTCCACAAGAAAAGAGAAAACACTTTCTAGCTAAATTTGAGAATTTACAGTATATTTTAGGCAGCGTGCTGCGCTAGAATATTTGGCTGGTGTGTTCTCAAAAACCTCTACTGCCATAGGGCAGTGTTTTTTGAGCATGCTCAAACCGGATTGCAGGACACCTTTAAGCGACATGCAGCTGTATACGTATATACGTAGCACTATAACCAGGGCTACCTTCATCTCAAGCACAAGCGCTACATATCAGCTTACGATATCAGGTATTGGTACCCATTTTGCGGTTCGCATCATTACGCAACTGTAGAGAACTGGTTATATAGATTTTTTTACTGAGAGGAGGACTTTCTCCTTTCTGGGCTGTTGCTCGAGAGTACACAAAATGACGTCACATCCTCGGCAGTGACCTTGTCTGTGGATCTAAAGTGAACACTCTCAGATGCAGGCAACGCCGCGGTGTGTCAGCACCTGGACTGGGTAAAATAATGAACTGTGAACGTCGCAGCCATATGCTCCCGGTGCTAGCTGCTTGACTGGTTGGTTGGTTGTTTCCTCAATATTTTGGCAAAACCCAATCAGGGGGGCCAAATCGACTGAGGCATGGGTCACCATTCCTCTCTCTTTCGAGTGCCACTTTTGAGTAATGGGTAAGTGCCATGAGTCAAGGACCACAAAAAGAAGTGATCCAGCCGCCATTATCCTCGACCGTTCGACGGATCTTTGCGTTCCCAGCACTGTCTTCTCCCATCGTCTATTCGGCAAGTCTTATTGTCAAGAGCCTCCCAACGTGCACCGTGAATTCCCAGCAGTGCAAGCCGTGATCCGCGTGAGGTTATAATTTGGTGATTCTTCGTTCAGTCATGGAAGGGCCGACGGGTGAAACACGCAACATGATGGGGAGTGTGCTAGAGGACTGCACCCGAAGATATGGCAGACCTCCGTTTCCTGTGTCAATGATGACATGCAAGACAACGGATGAGACTCGCGTGTGTCAGCTATTCCATCACCTTTCGAAGTACAACAGCCTGCTGTGGCCCCTCGGAGTTCAGCTGAGAGAGCTCAATGTCTCCCACTTCATGAGCAGGCAGCTCGTGAGCATTCGTGAAGTCCAATGCATTTCACCCGGCGATAGACGTCGCACCGAAGACCAGTAGGTTGCTGATGTTTTTTAAGAGGATTTTGTCGATTCACACGGTTGCATAGAAACTACGGACATTACTTCTGTCATCGCGAGCAACGCCTCTTCGCTCAAAACTGTGATCAATTCACCGTCTTCTCGGACAACTATATTTCCAGAGGGAACCGTTTGCAAGCATATGCAATACTATTCGATGGCTGAGTAAGAAGGAGCAGCTTTAAATCTGTGCGCTATGCTGGATTGAGCGTAGTCTTGCCGTCACCGCGCGAAGTGCTGCGAGCGTTTGGCGACAACGCATTTGGACAAACTCTTGCTTTTTCAGTGCTAATAAAAAATACTGTCCTCTGCAAGTTAGTCATAGATTTGGAAGGATTTGGTGTGAGAGGGTGCTGTGAATTTTTCCGCGCCGTGGCAGCGAGGAACACGCTGCAACGTTTGATTGTTTCTAACATCACCGTGTTCTAACGTATGCGGGAAGCATTTATTCGTACGAAGGCACCTTATCTCGCACGGAAAGTGGCAATCGATGACCTCCACGTGAGGCTTTTACACATACCAGCAATGCCCGAGTGCACGCTCGTGACGGCTGTGGCATTAAGTTATTATCACAGTAAAAAGGCTCGGCAGTTCAGGTCGGCATTCAGTGTTCTCTTCCCTCGTGTAACGTCGCTGAGCGTTAACAGTCTCTCTGAAATGTATACAGTTCAGAGACAGTAGAGAGTCATAGTATACCGGGCTTACCAGGTTACCGGGTATACTGAGATACCGGAATTGAAGTGCGCATGCGCAGATACGTGCGTCACCCGTACCACTTCCCGTACGCGCGGTATTTTTCAGATTTCACGTTAGCGTGGTAGCGTAGGTGTACGTAGTGTACGTAAACATGGTGGTGCTCTTGGCCGACCGCTTCGAAGTGATTTTGCGTAGTTGTTGAAAGATTCACCTTGTTCGCAGAAAACGACTGTTCAAAGTGGCTTCTCTTGCCTTTAGTTAGCTTCGATGACCGAGTATTACGGATAAGCTGGTGTAGTTTTTGAGATATCTTCCCATTAAAACTCGTCTATGCCTAACTACAAAATCGATGTTAAAAAATCGGCAACACACATGTTTTCGAGTTTGGTGTGTGGTTCATATTTATTTACGTTAATTATCACTGAAATAAACTTCTGACAATGCTTCGTGCGGTGGCATAGGCAAAAATTCTCGTTGTTTGTTTTCATTTTCACTGTTCAACTTATTAACCATACAATCGGTGGCGCCACCATCCCAGCTGGGGCACGTAAGCCACGTTAACGCTATCCAGCTAAACTATAAGACGCTGGCCACAACGAACGTTTGCTGCACGGTAACTCGATTCTCTTGACCTACGCTATCACGCAAACGCTAAACTATAACTGTTTAGTGTGAACGCTGACTGTAAACGCTCTCTATACAAACGCTTTCTATTTGATGGACGATATTGCTGCATACATCAGAGTGGCGTTCACCCTAAAAAACTTCAAAATGCGACTTCCAGCGGGATTCCACATGAATGCCTCAAAATATCAGACATCCGATATTGATTTTATCAAGAAGCAAGCGTCAAACACGAACTTGAAAAAAAAATCTCAGGCTTAGCAAGATGGATAGTCACACACCTGCCCTTGTTGTTCTGCGCATTCGAACATTGTGCGAAATGTCTCTAGTGAACTTTGGATACTGTGTCAATGAATGCTTCATCCCATTGTTTTCTTCAAGAGTGGCGAACAATTATACCTTTCTTCGCGTGCAGCTGCCATACTGCAGAAAGTACGACACCGAAAGTATCATCGTGTAAACGCCACCAGGCGGAACTGCGGCCTTATCGCTTGGGCTGTCCGCTTCATGAGTGTCCCCTTCGTGCTTGTGCCGTAGAATGAGTTTCCAGACATGCGAAACTTGTGCAGTTGGTCGGGTACGCAGCCGATGTCGAAACCACTGAGGCCATCGCAATAATCACGCTTGCGCTACTCAGTATTCGTGGTCTGCAGGAATAAATAGGACTCAGCGGCGTCGTCCGGTGCAGTGTGCCTCGGTCAACGGAAGGGTGAAGTATGCGTATACTGCTGGCTGCACATCAGGCAGTACCTCACCTTAGAAGATGTCGCAGAGACTTCAAATGAATCAAGTCAAAGGTATTGACTGGGGCATCGAGATTTCTTGCTTTTGGAGATATATATTCAGAGGTTTCAAACTATGCGCAGTTAACAGGCCGCAGTTATGAAATTTGGTCTCACAAGGACAAGGACTGTGAAGATAATTGAAGTAGGAGGGGTTGCACCACAATTTGAATAAAATGTTTCCTAACGTTGTCATTTGAACGAATAGCTTTTCTTATATGGCCATTTATCGCGGTGACCTGTCACAATAAATGAAACTTATGAATGCTTATTTACACGAAGCCTAAAATTAAGTCTCTGATTTTGAAAGATATTTCAAAACACACAGTGATTTTCCGACTTATACTGACCGCATCGGAGGCATCATAAAAAATAATGCTTGAGACCTGTTTCGTCTGTGTGGCTTATCCGAACAAAAAAAAGCGCTGAAGATTGCAACATGCGAGAAAATAATGCGTCTACACTATTTAGAAAAGTCGTAATACTTTATTCTATTGTAAAGCCGTGGGTCGCATGCGAATGGTGCGGGGGTCACGTGTTTGGGACACTTTATCTAGTTGTTCATAGGTGCGTATATTCAACATACATGATTGTCGGAACACAAGCATTCACTGGACGGTAATGCATATACTCACACGCTGCTCAATACAAGATGGTGACACGGGAGTTTATCGTCCGAAAACCACCATATGACAATGAGAGATGCTGTAGTTGGGGGTTCCAGAAATATTGACCACCTGGGGTTCCTTAACGTGCACCCGAATCTGATCACATGGGCCTACAGCATTTTCGCCTCTATCCAAAATGCATTCGCCGCTGCCGGGATTCAATGCCGCGACCTGTAAATCAGAAGCCGAGTACCTTATCCACTAGACCACTGCGGCGGGGCCATGCTGTCCCGTAATGTGCACAACATGGGTGTTCCCCGAACTTTTCTGACGACGTATGTGTTTTCAGTTATAAAAATTATATTCGAAAATTTTTGAGGCTCATGACATTAACAGAAATGTAGAGGTGTGGGAATATAGCACATCGAATAGCATTGTATACCATTAGGCACTCGATTGCAATGGTACATATTCAAAAATATTTAAAATTGCAACTATTTTTTGAATTGTTTTTAAATAATCAGCACCGTCAGGGTCAGCGCAAAACAAACGAAGTCTTGAACAACGCAAAATAATTATTCTTTTTTTAACTCTTGGGATTATCTGCAAGTAGCCGAATCATTCACGAGACAACCGACGCTTTATGGATGGCCAGATAAACATGTAATTTTTAGAAACAACGGCCTTCCTCTTTTTCTTTGTTGCTATAGCGAAGCTGCATCGCGGTAATCATATCCTGTCTTCGTCAACTACTAGCTACATGCAGCTTCATTCCGAACAGCAGATTCATGCGTTGCTCTTGCGTCAAATATTCTTGAATATGTACGTTTCAACACCAGAATTCACATGCTTTTGGTCAGCAGGCAATGTTGTGATGATCGATTCATCAATTTTCTTACATATTAGGTGTATCCGCTGTGCTTGGATGCAAAGAATTTCATTTTTGTTTCCTAATTTTACTTACCATCAGGCGACAAAGAAGTGCATTGCTTACGTTATTGAATGCAGAATTTGAACCTATACAGTTGCGATGTGTTGCGAGGTCTTCACTTTATACAAGCGTACCTTAGTTTTCGTAATTGTATGAATTGGAGTTGATTGAAAGTAATCGTATTGTTCTAAAGAGATTTTTCCTGCATGATTGTTTCAAATAGTATGTTGTATTCAAGGACTCTTGCGAAAATGGTGGACTCAATATACAATAATTATTCAAACGATATTTTATAACTATTTCTATTCCTTTCGATGTCATCATTATGATATTCACATTTAAATGGCTTCAGAATCCACTACTCGCTCACCCTTACAAAAAAGCAATCAGTGTGTAAGCATGCCAGCACTGTATGGCAACAAAGTTTGTTTCCTGGATCGTTTAATTATGTAGCGAGCAAGCGCACATGCGATCATAGTTTTTCAAGCAGCTCGTTCTTCGCAGGGACACATACTTTCCATGCGGAGCATGTCATACTAGGAGCTAGTCATGCGCCGTCGCCGTCCGCAGCCTCCCCTCCTCCTCCGCCAGCCATCTGTGCATCCTTTCCTCCTCTCAACACAGTGCGCGCTGCACTCGCTTCTCCCCTCCGCGCGCCGCGCGACCTTTAGTCTAACGTTCGCCAGCTGTATGCTAACGCGCGCATGCGCAGGCCAGGGCCGGCGCTCGCTATAAATTACCGAGTGTCGGGATGCGCCACCTTTCGTCGGTTGGTTTGTGCGGTCGCTCTACGTCCGATGTCACTGGTGAAATTGTATGCTAACGAATCCGCAAACACACTTACTGACGTCTTTTCCAATAGCGTCAGCCAATGTGTTGGCGGAACCGGAAGCAATTCCTCGCGCCCAACCTATCGCGTGCCACCATGAAGAAGTACGTTGACGAAGCCGTGGAAGAATACCTGAAACAACGACCGAAATGACGACCCTTCGTGATAGTTGACGACTTCAACGTCGAACGTCATCAAGGACGATTGGGTGGTCGACTATATGGAGTCGTGGTACTCGCTTAAATGAGCAACGCACGACGGCAAACATCATACGACCACAGTTCGCAGGACGTGCACCGACCACGTCTTTGGAAATTTCGACCTTCGACCGCTGCAACCAGACCCACTTACCCTTCACTTTACGGTCCATAAAGCCACCTTGCTCAAAATACTCAAAGCGTCTCATCAATAAACATCGTCTTTCGCAGCATACGTACGTGCGTGTTCACTCGTGTTCACTCAAAACACGGCGGCAAATTTCGGAGGCAATAAAATGCTTTGGTGAGTCCATTCCATGTCTATTTAGAAAAGTGTGGCAGGGCCCCTTCAAGTACAATTGACGTTATCCCGACGTGATGTCTGCATCACAAGAGTACATATGTAATGTTTTTTTTAATTCAACAGCCAGTGTTTCAACAACAAATGCCATTAAACCAATATTACGCTGACATCAAAGATCTTTCCCCAATGCCGTTCCAAGCCCTGGCGCGGCTCTATAGAATGCTTGATTGCCACACAGAATGCGTTCGATTCCTGCTGACGCCATAACATTATATTCTTTGCATTCGTCGGGTCAAGGCTGCCAATGTCAGTTTTCCTGGACGTTCTTTTAAATGATCGAAGTCTGTGCTCGAGGAGGAGGAGGAGGAAGGGAAAAAATGAAAGGCAGGGAGGTCGACCAGACGCACGTCTGGTTTGCTACCCTGCACTGGTGGAAGGAATGAGGAGATTAAAGGAGAAGAGAGAGAGAAGTGAAGGGCCACGTGTGTGTAGATGTGACCTTGTCCATTGCACGCTTATAAGCGGTCGCGTAGTCCAGTAATCTTTAGAAAACTTAGCAATGCCCGCGTCGCTTTGCTGGCCTGCGACGCGTAGAGCCGTGAACCAAGAATATTCTCTTCGGAAAACGGACTACTGTCTAGTGTCTCTAACGTTTCGCGCAGCGAGTTGCGTTCGCTCACGAAACGTTCACATGAACACAGTAGATGTTCTACTGTCTGGTCAGTGTCGCACGATTCACATCGGGAGCTATCCGCCATTCCAATGCGAAAGGAGTACACCTTTGTAAAAGCTACTCCTAACCACAGGCGGTACGGTAAAGTTGCATCCTGGCGGGAGAGGTCCGATAGAACTTGAAGCTTTCTCAATGGGTCCAATTTGTGTAGGCGGCAATTCCCGACACTGGGGTTTCTCATCCAAGTTTCCGACACTGTGTTAGCGAACGAGTGAAGGCCCCTTGCAGCGTCGGTTCTCGACAATGGAATTGGGGTTGTCTGGGCGTCCGCGTGGGCGGATCGGGCAGCATTATCAGCAAGGTCGTTATCGACAATACCACATTGTCCCGGTAACCACTGGAACACCATGTCATGTCCTTTCGATAAAACTTCGTGAAGCACTTCTTTTATTTCATTCACTAGTTGTTGATGCATGCACTCTTTGTCGTGAAGCTGACGTTCCCGAGTACATATAAATGTCAATCGCCTGTGGCGCATGCTCGCATATCGCAGCTCATAAATAGACTCACACTCGCGTCTGTGGCCTAGTCGCTAATGAAATATAGGCTGCTGACCCGCAGATCGTGGAATCGAATGCCGGTCACGGCGGCCGCATTTTCGATGGAGGCGAAAATGCTTGAAGCTCGTGTGCTTAGATTTAGGTGAACGTTAAAGGACACCCAGGTGGTCAAAACTTCTGGCATCCTCTGCTACGGCGTCTTTCATAATCATATGGTGGTTTTGGGACGTTAAACCCCAGAAGGTATTGATATAGATAGACGGTGAAATGCCTCAATATTAGGTGCTTATTACTTTGTTTTGAAAATAAAATAGCCAGTCCTTCAATGAAAATTGGCGTTACACTTCCATGATGCCCTTATAGGATATTTTTCCACAGCGTGGAGCTGTAGTACTGTGGAATACTTGACTGGCACGCAGATTGCACGGTCTAGATTTCTGCTTGGATCCTGATTTTCATTCGCAACCGTCCGGGGAATGAGGGCGACGACTCATTTCCTTAAAGCTCTCATGCTCGAATTACGCAACCATGTTTTTGCCATTCCTGAGTAGGAAGGAAGGAAGGAAGCAACAAAAGGCAAAGGCAGGGAGGTTAACCAGAAAGACATCTGGTTGGCTACCCTACACTGGGGGATTAGGGAAGGGGACAAGAAAGACGAGAAAGATGGAAGAGAGGGAAAAGAAAAAGGGGGTAGGGGAGAGACTGACAGTAATTTCACTGCATCGTGTAGAACTCTAACACATGTCAGAGGCGTTCACACAAGCCTGTCTTTCTCAGGAAACACAGCAGGGCTTTCACTGCCTTGTGGGCATTCGAGGCATGTGGACGTTGCTGTAATAGCACCTGCACAGAAAGAGGACGATCATCCAGTCACCGCATTGCGTTGGCAAGTACTTGTCTATCTGAGGCAAATCGAGGACAATGGCACACAGGTGTTCGATATTTTCGTCGGTGCCGCAAACATCGCATGCCGCACTGTCAGTAATTCCAATTAACGTGGTATAAGCTTTCGTGAAAGCAACTCCCAGCCAAAGGCGATAGAGAAGCGAAGCTGCACGTCGATGTAGGCCGGGTGGAGGCCGGAGTTGTAGTGAAGGGTCGAGCTCGTGCAGTCTTTTACGTCGTATGCTTGGTGTGTTACACTCAGTCAGTGTGAGACTGCGGGCCAGTTCACTAATCTGCTTCGCCGCATCCGCTCTTGAAGGCGCAATCGGAACGCTGTTCGCTTCTTTATGTGACGTGCGAGCAGCATGATTTGCAGAATTATTGCCGCCTATGCCACAATGCCCAGGTAACCACTGAAAGACGATGTCGTGGCCTTTTTGTATTAAAAGGTGGTGAAGTTTCACGGTTCGATAGGTCAACTGGTCGTGGCATCCGCGTCGGAGAACTGATATCAGGCACTGTAACGCTGGTTTTGAGTCAGAAAACATAGCCCATTTACCTGGTCTTTCTTCTGAATTGATAAGTTCCAGTGCATTGCGCAGAGCCTCGAGTTCTGCCGCCGTCGTTGACGTTGTCACATGTGAAGTCTTAAAACACCGAGTTACCCCTTGTGATGGTATAACCACTGTTCCACCTGCACTAGACGGCGTAGTAGAGCCATCCGTGTAAATGTGCACATGGTTCCTGTAGTTTTGTTCCAGTAGGAATAGACTAAGTTGTTTCAGGGCATGTGTCGGTAAGTCCAATTTCCTCCTCATTCCTGGAATCATTAAGTGAACTCGCGGCCGGCTCAAGCTCCAAGGAGGAAGCAGTGGTTTTGATGCAGGTGCGTACGTCTCAGTAAACGATGAGCGATACTTGTAGACAGTAGTGCCGTATGCCGTGCGGTGCCTTTCAGCAGCTAGGCTCACTAGGTGGCAAGAGAGGGTCCTGGCATAATGGCTGAGGTGTATGCGCATATTCTCGGTAATAATATGCGTCTTTATCGAGTGATCTTGAGCGATGGCAATGGTTTCAGCCGTTGAAGCACTCCGGGATAATCCAAGGCATATCTTAAGTGCTTGAGCTTGAATGCTCTGAATTGCGCGCAGGTTGGTTTTGCCGGTGTTAGATATTGCAGGTAAGCTGTACCGTAAGAATCCCATAAACAACACTCTGTACAGTTGTAGCATGGATGGTATGGGCACTCCCCAATTCTTTCCTGCAAGGAATTAGAACATGTGGCATGTTGCGATCAGCCGCTTCTTCACATAGTTCACGTGTGGAGTCCACGACAGGTTTCTGTCTATTATGACTTCCAAGAACCTATGGCTTCTGCTGAACGATATGTATTCTTCATTATTCGATAAGCTGTAAGCAGACATTGGTTTCCGCGTGAACGATACCACTGCACATTTTCCACAGGACACCTCGAGGCCTTGTTTACGAAGGTAGCATGACGTCGTTGTAGCAGCCTTTTGAAGGCGGGCGCGAAGCTGAGGCCTTGTCACACCTGATGTCCAAATGCAGTAACATCAGCGTAGACAGAAAGTTCTACAGTGCTAGGTAGCTGCTTGACTAGACCAATGAGAGTTAGGTTGAAAAGTGTAGGGCTTAGCACTCCTCCCTGAGGAACTCCTCGGCTGCTGTAATAATCAGGTGTTGGGCCATTCGCTGTCATCGCGTAAAATGATCTCAGCTGTAAGTAGCTGTACACCCACATATATATCTTGCCGCCAAGACCTACTGTCTCTAAAGCACTAAGGATGGCTTCATGGGTGACATTGTCGTAAGCCTCCTTAACGTCTAGAAACAGGGCGGCGCACAGTCTCTTACGAGCTTTCTGGTGTTGAACATATGTCACCAGATCAGCAACGTTGTCGATTGACGAATGGCCATGCCTGAATCCGGTCATGGATACTGGATAGATTTCGTAGTGCTCTAAATACCACTCCATTCGTGTTAGAATCATTCGTTCCATCGTTTTTCCCACACAACTGGCAAGTGCGATAGGACAGTATGAGGCAATATCCAAAGGAGCTTTACCAGCCTTTAGAAGTGGAATGAGGCGACTTGACTTCCATGCCTGGGGAACCGTACCAGTCTGCCAGGAGTCGTTGTATAGGCGTAAGAGTGCCCTCCGAGCTTCGTCTCCAAGATTACAAAGGGCATGATAGGTAATGCCGTCAGGTACGGGTGCTGAAGAACGTCTGCACAGTGCCAGTGCCGCCTCTAGCACATCCATAGAAAACTGGCATTCCATACGGGGATCACGTGAGGGCGGTGGGTTGTCAAATGTTCCCATTCTCGATACTGTGAAATTGGAATCACCGGCAATTCTTCTACAGAAAAGTTTTGCGACGTCAATCTCTCTGCATCGAAGGTGAAGTGCCAGAGATGTAAACGGGTGTCGCTGACCCAAGGTTGTGCTAAGACCCCGGACAGTTTGCCTTATCAGTGATAAGGGCTTTCGTGGATTCAACGACTTGCAAAAGATGTCCAACGTCGCCTAGCCAGTTTATCTATGTGCCACTGCATTTTCTTTTGAATGCGTCTAGCCAGTCTCAAATCATCCATGCACTTTGTACGTCGGTACCTTCGCTCTGCACGACGGCGTATTGCGCGAAGTTTCTCAAGCTCGATGTCGAAACCGGTGCGCTTGTGACTAGTCAACAGTGAATGCGTGGTATTCTGCCAGACATCCTTTATCGAGTCCTCTAGGTTATATGATGAGCCGTCGGTACAGCAGTCTTCCATTAACATTTTCAATTTCGTCCAATCGGTGTATTTGAGGCCTCTTGAAGACTTGGAGCTGGTGAAACCTTCTATACACAGGTAAGTTGGTATATGGTCGCTGCCCCGCGTTTCCAGATCCGAAAACCAGTGAACTTTCCTGGTAAGTGAGCGAGAAACCAATGTAAGGTCCACGCAGCTGCTACAGGCTGATCCGCGTAAATATGTAGGGTTCCATCGTTCCACAGCCCGAGCGATAAGGCCGCAGTTTAGCCTGGTGGCGTTCGCATGATGATACTTTCTATGTCGTACTTTCTGCAGTATGGCAGCTCAACGCGAAGAAAGGTATAATATCTCGCCACTCTTGAAGCAAACAAAGGGATGAAGCACTTGTTGACACAGTATTCAAAGTTCACTAGAGATATTTCGCGCAATGTTTGAATGCGCACAGCAGCAAGGGCAGGTGTGTGACTATCCATCTTGTAAGCCTGAGATTTTTTTTGCAAGTTCGCGTTTGACGCTAGCACCTTGTTAACATCGATATCGGATATCTGATATTGCGATGCAAACACACGGAATCCCGCTGCAAGTCGCATCTTGAAGTTCTTTAGTGTGATCGCCACTCTGATGTATGCAGCAATATCGTCTATCAAATAGAAAGCGTTCGTATAGAGAGCGTTCACACTCAGCGTTCACACTAGACAGTTATAGTTTATCGTTCGCGTGATAGCGTAAGTTAAGATAGTGTAAGATAGTGTAAGATAGTGTTAAGATAGTGTCAGGTCCAGGCAGCTCCTATAGGCTGATCCGCGTAAATATGTAGGGTTCCATCGTTACAAACGCAGAGTTCGTACTCCGAGGCCAAGCACACCAATTTTCTTCCTCTAGAATTGACCCTGGAGCTTCCCCATAGGAAATGGTGGGCATTGAAGTCGCCAGTGATCACCCATGGCCTTGGAGTCGATGTCGGAATACCGCGTAAGCGCTCGCAGTCAAGGTGGCTTGATGGAGATAAGTAAGCTCCGATAATCGTGAAAGCAACCTTATCCTTCTTCACAGTAAGACACACATACTGATTCCCTTCATCAGGCGAGACTGTGGTGAACGTAAGTGAGGTCATGGCGCATGAATACAATAACTTTGCTGCAGTCTCTGTGAGTAGAGGACATAAAGCACTCATATCCTGACAGCTTGATTGAAGCAGACAGGTTGGGTTCACAAATCACGATAATGGGGAAGTGGCTCACAAATACAAACTGTCTGAAGTCAGACATGCGCGACTTCAGTCCTCTGGCATTCCACTGAAAGACAGATGCATTCTTGACTTCCGCTCGAAACGAAGGTGTCTCGCTGGCCATGGTTTTACCTAAGAGCTGCAAGCACCGGACTCAGGGTGTCCAGCACATGCAGTGTGGTCTGAGTAGATATTAAATAAGAATTACTTGTGGTGGATACCCGTACACCCGTAGCATACGACCATGCGCCAAACAGCCCATGCCGATTATGTCTGTGACAAGTTAAGGGGAGGACTACGAGTGTGTCCAGACGTAGATAGATAGATAGATAGATAGATAGATAGATAGATAGATAGATAGATAGATAGATAGATAGATAGATAGATAGATAGATAGATAGATAGATAGATAGATAGATAGATAGATAGATAGATAGATAGATAGATAGATAGATAGATAGATAGATAGATAGATAGATAGATAGATAGATAGATAGATAGATAGATAGATAGATAGATAGACAGACAGACAGGCAGGCAGGCAGGCAGGCAGGCAGGCAGGCTCGAATTCGCCGAAGTTCGCTAAGAAATGCGTCGCATTTAAAAATGTAATGTGACTCCTCCGACACGCTGGCATTTCCCCTGTTTTGGGTGTTTTCTCAAAAGAGGAGAGTGAGGCTCAAGCATCAATTTACTACCAACGAAACACATGGATTCAATGCAACAATTCAGAAGAAGAATAAAACTTCACTTTGAGAGAAAAGGTAGAAAAAGGGGCAACACTGGCATGTTTGTTGGGACTCCAAGTAGAGGGCCCCACTGGCTTGCGCTGCTCGCCTAACTTAATTCAGTGGCGCTCATTGCACCTTTGGGTCGAAGCTGGTAAGTTGGGCCTCCCACTGCTCCGAACTTCCTACAATGGTGTTGCCTAAAAACATTTCAAATTATATGGCTTTCCCTCACATTCCCTAGACCCGTGATAAAATTTTGTCGAACCACTGCACCCCAGGCAAGCGTCATGGTACAGCGCATAGTATATATTTGGCGAGCCGCAGTGGATGTGAAAAGACTCCCGTCTACCCATCGCGGAGATCGTAGCGTCTTCCCTTTAAGGCGATTTGTGGGAAGCGCTATAGTTTCGTCGTCCGTGGTGGTGGTATAGACGCTTACCCTCAAACAAAAATTATTAAACTGATTAGGCCTGATTTAATCAAGAAACACCAGCTAATTTGGTGCCCCGCACACGCGAGCTCTGAAGGGACTGAGAGAACAGGCGCTTTAGATCGAGATTTCACGAAACGAGCGGAGCGTCAGTTTTCCGGAATGGAATCCCCACAACACCATTCAGAAGCTTCAGCATAGCGCTAACTGAAAGTGACACCTTGACCAAGAATATTGTGGCTATTTATTTTGAGTTTTTTAGAGTTATCAGTACAAGAACGTTTTTCTGCAGTACCGAGTAGCACTGAAGTAAATATCGGAGGCAGTGCCGCCTAGCGCTTCCACGCTCAATTTTATGGAGGTTTATTGATCGATGAGGAAGTATCCTGTCCTATAATAGTTTCTTGCGACGCGGTGAATATAGCCACGTGAAACGATGCAATGCGAAAAGTCGAGTAAGGAAGCACGGAATAAGCTACATATGATTACAGACTAGAGCGCTGTTTTTTTTAATTCTAAGTGGTTTAAATGCGAAGCATTTTGTACCGAGCTTTGCGACATTACCCGTACCTCTCTAACAACGTACGACTTCATGTTCAACCGGCCGTATCGTTATTATCAAGTACACTAAAACAGGTATGGCATAATATGACTGTGTAATGAACATAAACGAAACATTATATGATAATCATGACATATTTTTCATACATGGCATGACAAAATATCATGCACTTGGTACATTCGTGAGTGTTTTCTTAACTTGATATTACCCAAAACCGGCATGGCATTGCAACTGTGAACATAACTGACAGGTCTTAGAGGAAAAATCATGACACACATGCCCTGTTCACCTTAATATACATCTAATAATCTTGGGGCACTAGCGGCATAAAAATTGAGTAGTTAGTTGCGTGTTGAAATTGATATGATAGAAGACTTTAGCATGACTGACATACATGACAATTGGTAAGCTTAAAATCATGACCCCCATACAATGTTTGGCATGGCATACATGCCAGGATAATGGGGAGCTCACCGCTATTTCGCTAATTTGATATGAACCAAATTTGGCCTTGTGTGATGTCAATGTATGAGAAAAATATATGAATGGTGCTAACGGTAGAATGATTAAATGGATTACATGCACAGCATGATTTACATGACACGCTCGTGGGGCGTTCTCGGGTGATTTGCTAGCTTGACATTCGTCGAATTGAGTATTCCGTGATGCGACGCGTATGCAAGTATAAATGGCAGGTGTGACATGGAAATCGTGACGCATGTCCTGAGCAGCATGATATTCACACCAGGCTCATTTGGCGCTTCTGTCTGGTTCACTAGCTCGATATACATGAAATTTAGCATTTGGTGGTGTTATGACATGACACACATACATGGGAAGTGGAGCAGAAATATCACAACGTGCATGTTGTGTACAACATGATTCATGTGTCATGGTCATGGTGCAATCGTGGCAGGTTTAATAGGTTGATAATAATCACAATTCCTATTGCGCAATGCGAGCGCCCGACCAACAGAAATAAAAAGTTGTAACATGTAAATAATGTCACGCATGCCATGTACAGCATACTTTCCTCCTTCGGGGGATATTAGCATTACATCGAATATCAGAGTGCGTGTTATATGCTGGTTTTTCTGGGTTTTGTTTTCTTTAATTTTAGGGAGCGGTGTTTTGAAGGGGGGCGCGAGTGGGGTGCATGAGAAAAGAACTCAAGTGCGAAAAAGCTTCGGCATACTCGGAAATTCCTTTAGATATCTTTAAAGCATTAGCGCGATGGCATTAAAGGGTTTCTTTCACAAACAATTTTGGCGTTCGCGTCGTTGGTTGTAAGCAATTGTTCACTCTTGTCCTTGACGAAAATATTGACAAAAATGTAAATAACATAAATGATAGCTAAGCCTAAGTCTCAATTGAATCTGGGCGGTCTGCGTAGCAAGAAGGGTTTCTACCACAGAGACACAATATTTGTAGATTCTGCTCAAAAAAAGGACACTATTTGAAGGTAATGTAGCAAAAGGAGTCTTCTTAATGAATTATATATTGCGTGGCAGAAGTGCACAGCCGCACCAGGCGTCAAAACATGTGAATTGGGCTATGAGACGGTGTTTTAAATGCCGACCCATTGCGAAGCGCTCATTCATGCCTAATCATCATCAGCTGCAGAACCACGGCAAAACGACAGCTGCGTAGGATCTCGGGTTACCCTACTTACGCATAGTCAACCCCTTACTGTTTCGTTAAATGAATATTTATGGTGCAGTCGTCATTTAACTCTACTGCTTATTAACATTGAATGATACTATAAAACGGCGAATGGTACGCACACAGTCGTTCAAGCAACAGGCCACCAGATTACGCAATTAGTAATCTAATAAGAACTTTTGATTACGTTATCGCAATCTAGACTTCAAGGCGAAGCTGAAGCGTTCAACAAAATTCTTTTTTTTAAACCAACCTTCTCCGTAGAATTAAAGTGAACACTCTCATATACTCATATACAGGACAGCAACAGTGTGTCAGCACCTGGACTGGGCAAAATCAACAACTGTGAACGTAGCAGGCATATGCTCCCGGTGCTAGCTGCTTGACTGGTTGGTTGGTTCGTTCCTCAATATCTTGGCGAAACCCACTCAGGGGGACCCAATCGACTGAGTCACAGGTCACCATTTTTCTCTCTTTCGAGTGCCATCTTTGAGTAATGGGTAAGTGCCATGATTCAATGACCACAAGAAGAAGTGATCCAGCCGCCATTATCCTTAACCGTTCGACGGATCTTTGCGTTCCCAGCACAGTCTTCTCCCAGCGTTTATTCGGCAAGTCTTATTGTCAAGAGCCTTCCAACGTACACCGTAATTTCCCTGCAGTGCAAGCCGTGATCCGCGAGAGGCTATAATCCAGTGATTCGTCGTTCAGTCATTGAAGGGCCGATGGGTGAAACACACAACATGATGAAGAATGTGCTAGAGGACTTCACCCGAAGATACGGAAGACCATCGTTTCCTGTACGTATGATGACATGCAAGACAACGGATGAGACTCGCGTGTGTCAGCTATTCCATCACCTTTCGAAGTACAACAGCCTGCTGTGGCCCCTCGGAGTTCAGCTGAGAGAGCTCGATGTCTCCCACTTCATGAGCAGGCAGCTCGTGAGCGTCCGTCAAGTCCACTGCATTTCACCAGGCGATAGACGTCGCACCGAAGATTAGTGGATTGCTGACGTCTTTTAGGAAAATTTTGTCGATTCACACGGTTGCATAGAAACTATGAACATTACTTCTGTCATCGCGAGCAACGCTTCTTCCCTCAACACTGTGATTAATTCACCCTCTTTTCGGACAACTATATTTTCAGAAGGAACCATTTGCAACCATATGCAATACTATTCGCTGGCTGAGTAACACGGAGCAGCTTGAACACTGTGCGCTATGCTGGATAGAGCGTATTCTTGCCGTCTTCGCGCGAAGTGTTGCGAGCGTTTAACGACAACGTAATTCGACGAACTTATGCTTTTTCGGCGTTAATAAAAAATACTGTTCTCTGCAAGTTAGCTATCGACATGCAAGGATTCGGTGTGAGAGAGTGCTCTGAATTTTTCCGTGTTGTGGCAGCGAGCAACACGCTGCAACGTTTGATTGTTCGTAACATCAACGTATTGTAAGACATGCGGGAGGCATTTATTCGTACGAAGGCACCTTTTCTTTCACAGAAAGTGCTAATCGATGACCTCCACGTGAGGCCTTTCAACATACCAGCAATGCCCGAGTGCACGCTCGGGACGGCTGTGACATTAGGTTACTGTCACATTGAAAAGGTTCGGGAGTTCGGGAGTTATATGCTGGTTTTTCCGGGTTTCGTTTTCTTCAGTGTTCTCGTCCCTCATGTAAAGTCGCTCAGCCTTCACACTTTCTCTGAAATGTATACATCTCAGAAAGAGTGTGAACGCTTCGTATAAGAAGGCCATTTGATGGACGATATTGCTGCATACATCAGAGTGGCTTTCACACTAAAAAACTTCAAGATGAGACATCCAGCGCGATTCCACGTCATTGCCTCGCAATATCAGGGATCCGATATCGATTTGATCAAGGCGTAGCGTCAAACGCGAAATTTCATAAAAATCTCACCCTGAGGCTTTGCAAGATGGATTGTCGCACACCTGTCCTTGCTGCTGTGTGCGTTCAAACATTGAGTCTCTAGTCAACTGTGGATACTGTGTCAACGAGTGCTTCATCCCTTTGTTTGCTTCAAGAGTGGCGAGATATTATACCTTTCTTCGCTTTGAGCTGCCATACTTCAGAAGTACGACACAGAAAGTACCATCAAGCTAACGTCACCAGGCGGAAATGTGGCCCTGTCGCTCTGGCTGTGCACTTCGTGATGAGTGACCGGGATCCCCTTCGTGCTTGTGCAGTAGAATGAGTTTCCAGACATGCGAAACTTGTGGAGTTGGTAGAGTACACAGCCAATGTCGAAATCACCGAGGCCATCGCAATGATCAAACGTGCGCGACTCAGTATTCATGGTCTGCAGGAATACATAAAACTCAGCGGCATCGTCCGGTGCAGTGAGCCTCGGCCAACGGGAGGGGGAAGTATGAGTATACTGCTGGCTGCACATCAGGCAGTACCTCACCTTAGAAGATGTCGCGGAGACTTCAAATGAATCAAGTCAAAGGTTTTGACTGGGGCATCGAGATTCCTTGCTTTTGGAGATATATTTTCAGAGGTTTCAAACTATGCGCTGTTAACAAGCCGCAGTTATGAAATTTAGTCTCACAAGGATGGGGACAGTGAAGATAATTGGATGAGAAGGGGTTGCACAACAATTTGAATAAAATGTCTCCTAACATTGTCATTTGAAGGAACAGCTTTTGTTATATGGCCATTTATCGCGGTGACTCGTCATAATAAATGAAACTTATGGATGCATATTTACACGAAGCCTAAAATTAAGTCGCTGATTCTGAAAGATATTTCAAAACACACGGTGATTTTTCGACTCATACTGACTGTATCGGAGGCATCATAAAAGATAATGCTTGAGACCGGTTTCGTCTGTGTAGCTTATCGAACAAAAAAAAGCGCTGATGATAGCAACACGAGAGAAAATAATGCGCCTATACTATTTAGCAAAGCAATAATATTTTATTGTTTTGTAAAGCCGTGGGTCGCTAGCGAATGGTGCGGGGTAACGCGTTTGGGATACTTTATCTAGTTTTTCATAGGTGCGTATATTCAACGTACATGATTGTCGGAACACAAGCATTCACTGGACGGTAATGCATATACTCACACGCTGCTCAATACAATATGGTGACACGGGGGCTTATCATCCGAAAACACCATATGACTATGAGAGATGCTGTAGTTGGGGGTTCCGGAAATATTGAACACCTCGGGTTCTCTAACGTGAACCCGAATCTGAGCACACGGGCCTACAGCATTTTCGCCTTTATCGAAAATGCATCCGCCGGAGCCGGGATTCGATCCCGCGACCAGCGGGTCAGCTGCCGAGTACCTTAGCCACTAGACCACCGCGGCGGGGCCATGCTGTCCCGTATTGTGCACAACAAGGGTGTTCCCCGAACTTTTCCGATGGCGTATGTATATTCAGGCATAAAAATTATATTCGAGAATTTTTAAGGCTCATGACGTTAACAGAAATGTAGAGTTATGGGAATGTTAAAACTCTCCAAATAGCGCATCGAATAGCATTGTATACCATTAGGCCCTCGAATGCAATGGTACATATTCAAAAATATTTGAAATTGCAAATAATTTTTGAATAGTTTTTAAATAATCAGCGCCACAGGGGTAAGTTCAAAACAAACGAAGTCTTGGAACAGCGAAAGATCATTTTTCTTTTTTCATCTCTGGAGGTTATCTGTAAGCAGCCCAGGCTTTCACGAGACAACCGACGCTATAAGGTGTACGTGGACGTTCGGCAGGGTTGGAGGGAGACGAGGAGGAAGAAGAGGTGTGAAATAAAGATGGCTGCCACCCCATCCTAGTATTGTGTATTATTACAAATTGGCGCAGCCGCGTATACTTTCTGTGCGGACATTCAAGATGTGGGTGGACTTCACCATTAGAGCAAATCAACGTGGTGGCATCCGGATCTTGACCGCAACGCCTCAAGATGAAGAGGAACTAGCACTTCCGGAAGCAGTGAGCACTGACGCATTTGTTTCTTATATAAGCACTAAAATGAAGCTCACTCCAGACCATTTACTTGCTGAAAGAACAGTGAGAATCAACATGAAACTTCAGGATTATGAGAATGTTGTGCTGACTCCAGTAAGAAACGACGTGAAGCCTGCTACCGCTGCTTCACCTGAGAGTTCCGTCGAGTTGATCAACAAGTTTCTTGAACTGCACCAAGAACAGAATAGGCAGCAAAATGATTTAATGCGCTTGCTTGTAAACGCGACGGAAAGATTAAGCAGACCGAGTCGCGAACACGTGAAGCCAGACATGTTTGACGGAGAGTCTAGTAGTCCCGAGTCCTGGCTCATGTTTTACGAGTATGCATGCAATGAGAACTACTGGCACAGCGACGAAGATAAAGTGAAAAACATGCGACTATTTCTATCGGGCATAGCAAAGAGTTGGTACGAATGGCGTCTCAACGCTCACAGCAACAAGCCATAGATAGAGTGGAAAGCAAGCTTTCTGAGCTCCTTCAGCGAGAACAAGGTGTTGCTATGGGACAAAGCAATCACGTTCAAATACAGGTCTGGGTCTGCACTCAGCTATTTTTATGAGAAAAGGCGCTTGCTACACCTGGCGGACTCATGTTTGCCTGAGACGTCTGTGGTTCCGCTTATCATTCATGCTTTAAGTCCGGACCTCCAGAAGCAAATACTAATGCGAGAACCCAAGACGGTCGAAGAACTTCTGCAGGGAATGCGAAACCTCTACCTCCAGGACCTAGGAACCCAGCGTCAACCCATGACACCTGCTGCAAGAAATACCGGGGCCACACGAGCTGAGGTACGACGCCCGCTTGCAAGCTGGAGACCTACTGCAACACCCGTATCCTTTTTGACCACCCAAGGAGGCTCAGACCATGGCGAAGAGCAAGAGGACGTAACAAAAAAAACTAAATAGAGAGGGTCTCGGCTTCCACCCGACGACATCAAGAGAAGCTGTTTATTTGTCTCATACAAGTCTATTGTACATATCCGTTTTTGTGGGTGGAAGGAAACGGAGTGCGTTAGTTGACAGCGGAGCAAGCGTCATGGTTATTAACGCAAATATTGTTGAGAGGGCGAAAGTAAAAGAGGGAAGACCAGTAGAAGTACACGGATACAATGGAAGACGAGATGTTCACAATAAGTGGACTTGTATAACCATATCGTGCCTCGGCAACACTATCACTGCGCAAGCACTGGTACTCGACCGAGTTTCGTGTGAACTACTGCTTTCACGTCCAGTCATCAGTGCACTTCGCCTTAATATCTACTGGACAGGCGATATTACCACAGAATAAAAGCTCCGTGCTATCAGCGCTGCAGTTTCGCCTTCAAGGACTCCACGGAAACCATCGTCAGGTGAAGATGTTAAGACGCTTTACCCGAAATTGCTGTGCCTAAAAGGCTATCCTACAGCAACTACGAAGTTTGTGGTTCCATTCCAGCTCCGTGATACGACGGTGGTGAGAAAAAAGCCCTATAATATGTCACGAGAGAAGAAAGTGTGGCTTCAGAACGAGATTCAAAAGATGTTGGATGCGCAGATTATCCGTCCATCCACGTCTACGTTCGCTTCACCCATCACCATTGCACCCAAGGAAGATGGAAGTCTTCGACTCTGCACGTACTACAGACAAATTAATAAGCAGACTGAGCTTTTTTCCGTTTCCTATGCCGCGTATAGACTCTATCATAGATGACACGGGTGGCTGCAGAGTTTTCTCGCGCATTCACCTATGTAAAGGATTTTGGCAAGTTCCGATTTCTGAAAAGTGCAAGAAATATTCTGGCTTCATCACGCCCTTTGTCATCTACGAGTATAACCGACTTCCATTTGGATGGAAGAACTCACCCGCTTGGTTCCAGAAAACGATGAACGACGTCTTGCGACCATTTATCGGGAAGTTTTGTAACGTCTACATAGACGATATAATAGTATACTCCCGCAACGAGGAAGAGCACTCAAACCATCTGGCTAGTGTACTTCAAGCACTTTGTGACGCCGAGCTGAAAATTAATAAGAAGAGTGAGTTTTTCCAAAGTAAAGTGGCGTTTCTTGGAAGAGTATTTGACGGCCAAACCAAGACAACAAAACAGGAATCAGTCGAACGAATCACAAAAATGCAGAAGCCTTATGACTTGCACTCTTTGCGGGTATTTCTGGGTCTTGCAGAGCATTTCTGGCCATTCATTAGACATTATGCTACCAAAACCGAATGCCTCACAGAAATGACTAAGAAGAATGTGCCATTTCAGTGGACAGCAGAGTGTGAATCTGTTTATCACAGCCTTGTGACCATTATTTCATCGGATCTGGTCCTGACTCTTCCAGGCTTCAAGTTGCTCTTGGAACTGAACACCGCTGCTTCTTATAATGGCACAGGTGCAATGCTTTACCAGAGAGATACCGAATCTCCACGGAGCCGTCAACAGAGGGTCGTCGGGTACTATTCGTACACCTTTTCGAAAACTCAGCTGAACTACACGACTACAGAGAAGGAAGCCTGGGCAGTCTTAATGGCCGTACGCTATTTTAGACCTTAGCTGGATGGCAGGAGCTTCAAGCTCTTTACGGATCACCAAGCCTTAACGTATATCCTTAACCTCACCGAGCCTCGAGGAAAAATTGCTAGGTGGGTGAGTGAACTCCAGCAGTTTACTTTCATCGTCCACCAGAGGCCTGGAGAACACCTCAAAGACGCAGATGCGCTTTCAAGACTTGCGGTAATTCTTGATCATAAAAATGTCAACGCAACGTTGTTGTGGGAGGGAACTGAAGAACTTAAGTTCCATAACGGAAAGTTCACAGTCCCAGAAACAGTGGTGCCTCGAATTTTGGAGCTCTACCACGACTCCCCGCACTCAGGTGGACATGACGGCTTTTGGAGGACATATCACAAGATTCGTCAGCGTTTCCAGTGGAAACACATGAGAGAGGATGTTCAGCGGTATGCTCAGTCTTGTCATCAATGTCAAGTTCACAAAGCCAAGTACCTTCAGAGAACAAACGAGGTGGTTTTGCCTCAACATTCCGACGTACTATTTGAAGTCATTCATCTGGATTTCGCAGAGCTCAAGAAGAAGGCGACAGGAGTAAGAAGAACGCAGTCTTTCCTAGTGGCAATAGACCAGTGCACAAGAATAGTGGCTGCACGGCCGGGAAGGGAAGACGCAAATAGTGTGATCGCTCTTTTGAGTCGAGAGATATTCAAAAATACGAAAATAGTAATATCAGACAATGGGCCAGCGTTTCTCAGTCAGCGTTCGGAAGATTGGGCGAAGGAACGAGGAGTTGTTTTGCGACGCTGCGCTCCGTACCATCCTGCAGGAAATGGCATGGCTGAAAGAATCATTCGGGATACGAAGCAGTTCATTTCAATGTATCCAGGTTTTTAGGGTGGATGGAAGTGCTGTTAGGAGGCAGCTGTCGCTCATCACAATCGGCCGCACACTGCGAGCATCGGCTGTAGCCCATATTTTGCAGCTTTCGGAAAGTTAGCAGTGCTTCCTGCTGATCAAGAACTTTGCATTGCAGACCACCTGCAATTGTGCGAAAAACGAAAAACTTCGGAAGCCTACCAGCGATACCGGGAAAGTATGAAGACAAACTTTGTCCGTCGCCACAACACGCGGATACCTCAGATACAACTGAACGATCTGGTGCTTGTCAGAAAATGCCTTCCCGGCACAAAGCAGGTGTACATGATACCTTATCGCGTGGTGCAGATCGTAGTGCAACATGGCGTTCTCAAAAGGGTCGGTTACACCAACGATGATGGTGTACTGGAGTTTGCGACCATTGGAAACGTTTTCATGTATCACCCCAGGAGGGATGAGTCTTCAAAGAGGGGGAGTGTACGTGGACGTTCGGCAGGGTTGGAGGGAGACGAGGAGGAAGAAGAGGTTATAAATAAAGAAGATGGCTGACACCCCAGCCTAGTACTGTGTATTATTACATAAGGATTGCCGGAAAAACGTGTATTTTTCCGAAAACACCAGCCTTGCTCTTTTTCTTTTTTTGCTATATTGAAGCTGCATCGCATTAATCATCTCCTGTCTTCGTCGACTACTAACTACATGCAGCTTCATCCCTAACAGCAGATGCATGCGTTGTCCTTGCGTGAACTATTCTTAAATATGTAGGTTTAAACGCCGGCATTCACGTGCTTTCGGTGAGCAGGCAATGTTGTGATGATAGATTGCTAAACTTTTTTACATATTTAGCTGTATCCACATTACTTGTATGCAAAGAATTTCATTTTTGTTTCCCAATTTTACTTAATATCAGGCGACAAAGAAGTGCTTTGCTTACGTTATTGAATGCTGAATTTGAACCTATACAGTTGCGATGTGTTTCGAGGTCTCCGCTTTATACAAGCGTACCTTAGTTTTTGTAATTGTATGAATTGGAGTTGATTGAAAATAATCGTATTGTTCTGAAGAGATTTTTTAGCATATTTGTTTCAAATAGTATGTTGTGTTCTAGGACTGTTTTACAAACGGTGGACCTAATATACGATACTTATTCAAACGATATTCTATAATTTTTTGTATTCCATTCGGTGCCATCATTATTCAATTCATTTTAATTGGTTCGAAAATTCACTACCTGCACACCCTTACAAAAAAAGCAATCAGTGTGAAAGCATGCCAGTGCTGTATGGCAATAAAATTTGTTTCCTGGATCGTTTAATTCTGTAGGAAACAAGCGTACATGCGATCATAATTTTTCAAGCGGCTCTTATTCTTTGCAGGGACACATGTATCCCATGTGGAGCATGTCACATTAGGGGCTAGTCTTGCGCCGTCACCGTCCGAAGCCTCCTCTCCTCCTCCGCCAGCCATCTATGCATCCCTTCTTCCTCTCAACACAGCGCGCGCTGCTCTCGCTTCTCCCTTCCGCGCGCCGCGCGACCTTTAGTTTAACGTTCGCCAGCTGTATGCTAACGCGCGTATGCGCAGGCCGGTGCCGGCGCTCGCTATAAATAACCGAGTGTCGGGACGCGCCACCCTTCGTGGGTTGGTTTGTGCGGTCGCTTTACGTCCGATGTCGCTGGTGGAAATGTATGCTAACGAATCCGCAAACACACTTACTGACATCCCTTCCAATAGCATCAGCCAATATGTTGGCGGAACCGCAAGCAATTCCTCGCGCACAAACTATCGCGTGCCGCCGTGGAGAAGTACGTCGACGAAGCCGTGGAAGAATACCTGAAACAACGACCGCAACGACGACCCTTCGTGATAGTTGGCGACTTCAACGTCGAGCCTCATCAAGGACGATTGGGTGGTCGACAATATGGAGTCGCGGCACTCGCTTAAACGAGCAACGCACGACGGCAAACATCATCCGACCACGGTTCGCAGGACGTGCACCGACCACGTCTTTGCAAATTTCGACCTTCGACCGCTGAAACCAGACCCACTCACCCTTCACTTTACGGACCATAAAGCCACCTTGCTCGAAATACCCAAAGCGTCTCATCAATAAATATCGTCTTTCGCAGCATACGTGCGTGCGTATTCACTCGTGTTCACTCGTGTTCACTCGTGTTCACTCATAACACGGTGGCAAATTCCGGAGGCAATAAAACTCTTTGGTGAATTCATTCCGTGGCTATTTAGAAAAGTGTGGCAGGGCCCCTTCAAGTACAATTGACGTTAACTCGACGTGATGTCTGCATCACAAGAGTACATATGTAATGATTTTTTTAAATTGAACAGCCAGTGTTTCAACCACAAATGCCATTTAACCAATATAACGCTGACATAAAAGATCTTTCCCCAATGCCGTTCTAAGCCCTGGCGCGGCTCTGTAGAATGCTTGATTGCCACACAGAAGGCGTTCGATTCCTGCTGACGCCATAACATTATATTCTTTGCATTCGTCGGGCCTAGGCTGCATATGTCAGTTTTTCTGGACGTTCTTTTAAATGATCAATGTCTGTGCTCGAGGAGGAGGAGGAGGAGGAGGAGGAGGAGGAGGAAGAGAAGAAATGAAAGGCAGGGAGGTCAACTAGACGCACGTCTGGTTTGCTACCCTGCACTAGGGGAAGGAATGAGGGGATTAAAGGAGAAGAGAGAGAGAAGTGAAGGGCAACGTGTGTGTAGATGTGACCTTGTCCATTGCACGCTTATAAGTGGTCGCGTAGTCCGGTCATCTTTAGAAAACTTAGCAATGCCCACGTCGCTTTGCTGGCCTGCGACGCGTAGAGCCAGCAACCAAGGATCTTCTCTTCGGAAAACGGTCTACTGTCTAGTGTTTCTAACGTTTCGCGCAGCAAGTTGCGTTCGCTCGCAAAACGTTCACACGAACACAGTAGATGTTCTACTGTCTCGTCAGTGTCGCACGATTCACATCGGGAGCTATCCGCCATTCCTATGCGAAATGAGTACGCCTTCGTAAAAGCTACTCCTAACCACAGGCGGCACAGTAAAGTTGCATCCTTGCGGGAGAGGTCCGATAGAACTTGAACCTTTCTCGATGGGTGTAATTTGTGTAGGCGGCGGTTCCCGACACTGGGACACAGTTTCCGACATTCTGTTAGCGAACGAGTGAAGGCCCCTTGCAGCGTCGGTTCTCGACAATGGAATCGGGGTTGTCTGGGCGTCCGCGTGAGCGGATCGGGCAGCATTATCAGCAAGGTCGTTACCGACAATAGCACAATGTCCCGGTAACCACTGGAACACCACATCATGTCCTTTCGATTAAACTTCGTGAAGCACTTCTCTTGTTTCATTCACTAGTTGTTGATGCACTCTTTGTCGTATAGAAATGAAATATAGGCTGCTGACCCGCAGATCATGGGATCGAATGCCGGTCGCGGCGGCCGCATTTTCGATGGAGGCGAAAATGCTTGAGGCTCGTGTGCTTAGATTTAGGTGCACGTTAAAGGACTCCCAGGTGGTCAAATCTTCCGGCGCCCTCTGCTATGGCGTCTTTCATAATCATATGGTGGTTTTGGGACGTTAAACCCCAGAAATTATTGATATAGATAGATGGTAAAATGCGTCAATATTAAGTGCTTATTACTTTGTTTTAAAATAAAATAGCCAGTTCTTCAATCGAAATTGGCGTTGCACCTCCATGATGCCCTTATATAGGATATTTTTCCAAAGTGTGGAGCTGTAATACTGTGGAATACTTGACTGGCACGCAGATTGCACGGTCTCGATTTCTGCTTTGATCGTGATTTTCATTCGCAACAATCCGGGGAATGCGGGCGACGACTCATTTTCTTGAAGCTCTTATGCTCGAGTTACGCATCTATGTTTTTGCCATTCCTGGGTAGATATTAATAAGAATTACATGTGGTGGATACCCGTACACCAAGGCCCATAGCATACGACCATGTGCCACACGGCCCACACATAACCGCATGAAATGGCTTCATGACGTACACGAGAGGTATAGAATTATGGCGTTCGTGTCACGACCGGATAGATATTCGTCGTACCCTCCTGCCTTACAATGCCGATTTTGTCCGTGACAAGTTAAGGGGACGACGGCGAGTGCGCCAAGACGTAGATAGATAGATAGATAGATAGATAGATAGATAGATAGATAGATAGATAGATAGATAGATAGATAGATAGATAATTAGATAGATAGATAGATAGATAATTAGATAGATAGATAGATAGATAGATAGATAGATAGATAGATAGATAGATAGATAGATAGATAGATAGATAGATAGATAGATAGATAGATAGATAGATAGATAGATAGATAGATAGATAGATAGATAGATAGATAGATAGATAGATAGATAGATAGATAGATAGATAGATAGATAGATAGATAGATAGATAGATAGATAGATAGATAGATAGATAGATAGATAGATAGGCTAAATTAGCCGAAGTTTGCTAAGAAATGCTTCGCATTTAAAAGTGTTATGCGACTCCTCCGACACGCTGGCATTTCCCCTGTTTCGGGTATTTTCTCAAAGGAGTAGAGTGAGGCTCAAGCATCATTTTACTACCAACAAAACACATGAATTCAACGCGACAATTCAGAAGAAGAGTAAGACTTCGATTTGAGAGAAGGGCCCCTAGAAAAGGGGAACACAGGAGCATGTTTCTGGGCACTCCAAGAAGAGGGCCCCGCTGGCTTGCGCCGCTCGCCTAACTTAACTCAGAAGCGCTAATTGAACGTTTGGGTCGAAGCTGGCAAGTTGGGCCTCCCACTGCTCCGAACTTTCTACAATGGTGTTTCTTATATCAATTCAAATTATATGGCTTTCGCTCACACTCCCAAGACCCGGGATATAATGTTGTCAAACCGCTACCCCACAGGCAAGCGTCATGGTACAGCGCATAGTATATATTTGGCGAGGTGCAATAGATGTGAAAAAACTCCCCTCTACCTCTTGCGGAAATTATAGCGTCTTCCCCTTCAGGCTTTTTAAGGGAAGCGCTATATTTTCGTAGTGTGTGTTGGTGGTATGGACGCTTAAATGAAAACAAAAAAAAACTGATTAGGCCTAACTTAATCAAGAGACACTGGCTAATTTGGTGCCCCGCACACGCCAGCTTGGAAGAGGACTGAGAGAACGGGTGCTTTAGATCGAGATTTGACGAAACAAGCGGAACGTCAGTCTCCCGCAATGGAATTCCCTCGCCCTACAAGACCATTCAGAATCTTCAGCATAGCGCTAACAGAAAATGACACCGTGACCAAAATTATCTTGGCTATTTATTTTTAGTTCAGCAGAGTTATCAGTACAAGAATGCTTTTCTGCAGTAGCGTGTTGCACCTAAGTAAATATCGGAGGCAGGGCCTAGCGCTTCCACGCTCTATTTCATGGAGGTTTATTGATCGCCGAGCCAGTATCCTGTCCTAGTCATAGTTTGTGCCAACGCGGTGAATATAGCCACGTGAAACGATGCATTGCGAAAAGTCGAGTAAGGAAGCATGGAGTAAGCAACATATGATTACAAACTAGAGCGCTGTTTTTTTTTATTAAATGCTAAGTGGCTGAAATGCGAAGCATTTTCTACCGAATTTCTGCGACTACCACCGTACCTCTCTAACAGCGGACGACTTTATGCTCTGCCGGCCATATCGTTATTGGCAAGTATACTAAAATTAGTATGACATAACATGACTGTATATTGAACATAAACGAAAGATTATACGGTAATTATGACATATTTTTTTATAAATGGCATGATTTACATATTATGGCGTCGTTACTTTTATGACCCTTTTCTTACCTTGATATTACTCAGAACTATAGCATGGCGTTACAACTGCGAACATAACTGACAGGTCCTAGCGGGAAATATATGACACACATGCCCTGCTCACCATAATTTACGTGTAAAGATCTCGGGGCACTTGCAGCATAATAATTAAGCAGTTGCGTGCTAAAGTTGATATAACGGAAGTCTTTATCATGACTAACATACATAGAAATCATGACAAGCATACCATGACAAGAATACCATGTTTGGCATGACATACATGCCAGGATAATGGGGAGCTCACTGCTATTTAGCTACTTTGATATGCACCAAATTTGGTGTTGTGTGATGTCAATGTATAGGAAAAATATTTAAATGGTGCTAACGGGACAATGATGACATGCATTACATGCACAGCATGATTTACATGACACGCTCGTGGTGCGTTCACGGGTGATTCGCTAGCTAGATATTCGCCGAATTGGGTATTCCGTGATGCGAACGCTTGGCAAATATAAATGGCTGGTGTAATGCATGTCATGCACAGCATGATTTACATACCAGGGTCATTGAGTGGTTCTGGCTGCTTAACCAGCTCGATATACAGCAAATTTAGCATTTGGTGATACTATGACTTCATACACATATATGGCAAGTGGAGCAGAAATATCTGAACGTGCACTTTGTATACATGATTCATGTGTCATGGTCATGGTGCGGTCGTGGCCGGTTCAATAGCTTGATAATAATAACAATTGCTATTGCGCAATGCGAGCACACGACCAACATAAAATAACAAGTCATAACTAGTAAATAATGTCACGCATGCCATGTACAGCATACTTTCCTCCTTCGGGGGATATTAGCATTACATCGAATATCAGAGTGCGTGTGATATGCTGGTTTTTATGGGGTTTTGTTTTCTTTCATTTTGGGGAGGTGTGTCTTGAGGGGGGTCGCGAGTGGGGTTCTTGAGAAAAGAACTCAAGTGCGAAAAGCTTCGGCATACGCGGAAATTCCTTTAGATGTCTTTAAAGCATTAGCGCGATGGCAATAAAGGGCTTGTTTCGCAAAAATTTTGGCGTTGGCGTCATTGGTTGTAAGAAAAAGTCACTCTTGTCCTTGACCAAAAACTTGATAAATATGTAATTAACATAAATAGTAGCTAACTCTAAGTGTGAAATGAATCTGGGCGGTCTGCGTAGCAAGCAGGTTTCCTACCAGAGAGACACAATATTTGTAGATGCTGCTCTGAAAAAAAGACACTATTTGAAGGTCATGTAGCAAAACGAGTCTTTTTAATGAATTATATATTGCGTGGCAGAAGTGCAGAGCCGCACCATGCGTCAAAACATGTCAATTGAGCAGTGAGGCAGTGTTTTAAATGACGACCCATTGTGAAGCGCTCATTCATGTCTAATCATCATCAGCTGCAGAACCATCGGCAAAATGACAGCTGCGTAGGATCTCGGGTTCCCTTACTTACGCATCGTCAAACCCTTACTTATTCGCGAGACGAATAATTATGGTGTAGTGGGCACTTAACTGTACTTCTTATTAACATTAAATGATACTTTTTGAAACGGCTAATGTTACGCACACAGTCGTTCGAGCAACAGGGCCGCCAGATTACGTAATCGATAACGTATTCAGACCATTCGATTACGTTATCACGATTTAGCCTTGAAGGCGAAGCTCAAGCGTTCAACGATGTTCTTTTTTTTAACCAACCTTGTCTGTGGATCTAAAGTGAACACTCTCATATACAGGCAACGTCACAGTGTGTCAGCACCTGGACTGGGCAAAATAATGAACTGTGAACGTCGCAGCCATATGCTCCCGGTGCTAGCTGCTTAATTGCTTGGTTGGTTGTTTCCTCAATATTTTGGCGAGAACCCAATCAGGGGGGCCAAATTGACTGAGTCACTGGTCACCATTACTCTCTCGTTCGAGTGCCTCTTTTGAGCAATGGGTAAGTGCCATGAGTCAATAAGTGCCATGACCATAAGTGCCACAAGTCAAAAAAGAAGTGACCCAGCCGCCATTATCCTCGACCGTTCGACGGATCATTGCGTTCCCAGCACTGTCTTTTCCCAGCGTCTATTCAGGAAGTCTTATTGTCAAGAGCCTTCCAACGTGCACCGTAATTTCCCTGCAGTGCAAGTCGTGATCCGCGTGAACTTATCATTCAGTGATTCGTCGTTGAATCATCGAAGGGCCGACGGGTGAAAACGCAACATGATGGGGAGTGTGCTAGAGGACTTCACCCGAAGATATGGCAGACCTTCGTTTCCTGTACGTATGGTGACATGCAAGACAACGGATGAGACTCGCGTGTGTCAGCTATTCCATCACCTTTCGAAGTACAACAGCCTGCTGTGGCCCCTCGGAGTTCAGCTGAGAGAGCTCGATGTCTCCCACTTCATGAGCAGGCAGCTCGTGAGCGTCCGTGAAGTCCACTGCATTTCACCAGGCGATAGACGTCGCACCGAAGATCAGTGGGTTGCTGATGTGTTTTAAGAGGATTTTCTCGATTCACAGGACTGCATAGAAGCTATAGGCATTACTTCTGCCATCGCGAGCAACGCTTCTTTGCTCAACACTGTGATTGATTCACCGTCTGAAGGAACAGCTATATTTCCAGTGCATGGGAACTATTTGCATGCATATTCAATACTATTCGCCGGCTGAGTAAGATGGAGCAGCTTGACCTCTGTGCGCAATCCGCATACCTTCTACACCAGCTAGTGATCTCGGTGCTTGATTTATTGTGGTATAGAACCAGCCTGACATCTCTTGATGTCGCACACTTGCAGGTGAACAACCTCTGCACAAGGATCTATGTTGAGATGCTGGGGCAGAACACCACAATTACTAGGCTCGTTGTGGAACCTGCATTTTATCGTCTGGTTTGAAGGGCTAAGCTCACAAGATCACAGAATACTTGGCTCAAAAATACAAAACACTCAGGCACCTAACTATAAGAGCAGATCATTTGGCGGATATGGAAGGACTCAACATTGTTGTGCAAGCCATCGCGCATGCTTCAGTGCTGCAGGGAGTTGTCGCGTACTTGAGGTTGATGGAACAAGAAGAGATGGTGTTTTCCGCACAGGTTGTTGAACTTTGCTGGATTGAGCGCAGTCTTGCCGTCACCGCGCGAAGTGTTGCGAGCGTTTCGCGACAACGTAATTGGATGAACTATTGCTTTTTCAGCAGTATTATAAAATACTGTCCTCTACAATTTAGCCATAGACTTGAAAGGATTCGGTGTGAGAGAGTGCTCTGAATTTGTCCGTGTTGTGGCAGCGAGCAACACGCTGCAACGTTTGATTATTCGTAACATCAACGTGTTGTAAGACATGCGGGAGGCATTTATTCGTTCGAAGGCACCTTTTCTTTCACGAAAAGAGCTAATCGACGATCTCCACGTGAGGCCTTTAAACATACCAGCAATGCTCGAGTGCACGCTCGTGATGGCTGTGACATTAAGGTACTATCACATTGAAAAGGTTAGGGAGTTCAGGTCGGCATTCAGTGTTCTCGTCCCTCATGTAAAGTCGGTCAGCCTTCACACTCTCTCTGAAATGTATACATCTCAGAAAGAGTGTGAACGCTTCGTATAGAAGGCCATTTGATGGACGATATTGCTGCATACATCAGAGTGGCGTTGACACTAAAAACTTCAACTGCGACTTCCAGCGGGATTCGACATGTTTGCCTCGCAATATCAGACCTGATATCGATTTAATCAAGGCGCTAGCGTCAAACGTGAACTTGCACAAAAAAAACCCCTCAGCCCGAGGCTTAGCAAGATGGATAGTCACACACCTGCCCTTGCTGCTCTGCGCATTCGAACATTGCGCGAAATCTCTCTAGTCAATTTTGGATACCGTGTCAACGAGTGCTTCATCCCATTATTTGCTTGAAGAGTGGTGAGCAATTCTACCTTTCTTCGCGTTGAGCTGCCTTACTGCAGAAAGTTCGACTCAGAAGGTGTCATCGTGCAAACGTCACCAGGCGGAACTTCGGTCTTATCGGTGACCCGGCACATTAAGTAAAACATATGAATACTTATTTACACGAAGCCTAAAATTAGAACGCTGACTCTGACAGATACTTCTGAACACACGGTGATTTTCCAACTCTCACTGATCGCATCATAAAAATAATGCTTGATGCCGGTTTCGTCTGTGTAGCTTATTCGAACAAAAAAAAAACGCTGATTATTCCAACACGCGAGAAAATAATGCTCCTATACTAGCAAAGTCATAATACTTTATTCTTTTGTAAAGTCGTGGGTCGCTAGCGAATAGTGTGGAGGTCACGCGTTTGGGACACTTTATCTAGTTGTTCATAGGTGTGTATATTCAACATACATGATTGTCGGAACACAAGCATTCACTAGACGGTAATGCATATACTCACACGCTGCTCAATACAATATGGTGACACGGGAAATTTAACGTCCCAAAACCACCATATGATTATGAGAGATGCCGTAGTGGAGGGTTCCGGAAATTTTGACCGCCTGGGGTTCTCTAACGTGCTCCTTAATCTCCACACACGAGCTCAGAACATTTTCGCCTCTATCGAAAATGCAGCCGCCGCAGCCGGGATTCAATCCCGCAACCTGTGGGTTAGCAGCCGTGTACCTTAGCCTATAGACCACTTTAGCGGGGCCACGCTGCCCCATAGGGGTGCACAACATGGGTGCACCCCGAACATTTCCGACACCATATGTATTTTCAGGCATTAACATTATACTCGAGAATTTTTTTAGGCTCATAACGTTAACAGAAAAGTAGAGGTGTGGGAATAATAAAACCCTCCAAATAGCGCATCGAATAGCATTGTATACCATTAAGGCACTCGAATGAAATGGTACATATTCAAAAATATTTAAAATGTCTAATATTTTTAATGGTAAATAAATAATCAGCACCGTCAGGGTAAGTGCAAAACAAACGCAGTCTTGGAACAGCGAAAGATTATTTTTCTTCTTTTTACTCTCCATGTTATCTGCAAGCAGCCTATTATTTAACGAGACAAGCAACGCTATATGGATCACCGGATAAACGTGTATTTTTCCAAAAACACCGGCCTTGTTCTTTTTTTTTTTTGCTATAGTGAAGCTGCATCGCGTTATTCATCTCCTGTCTTCGTCGACTACTAACTACATGCAGCTTCATCCCTAACAGCAGACGCATGCGTTGCCCTTGCGCGAAATATTCTTGAATATGTAGATTTCAACACCACAATTCACCTACTTTTGGTGAGCAGACATTGTTGTGATGATAGATTCCTCAATTTCCTTGCATATTAGGTGTATCCGCTGTGCTTGGATGCAAAGAATTTCTTTTTTGTTTCAGAATTTTACTTAACATCAAGCGACAAAGAAGTGCACTGCTTACGTTATTGAATGCTGAATTTGAACCTATACAGTTACGGTGTGTTGCGAGGTCTCCTCTTTAAACGAGCGTACCATAGTTTTCGTAATTGTATGAACGGGATTCACGCCCCACCGCGGTGGTCTAGTGGCTAAGGTACTCGGCTACTGACCCGCAGGTCGCGGGTTCGATTCCAGGCTGCGGCGGCTGCATTTCCGATGGAGGCGGAAATGTTGTAGGCCCGTGTACTGAGATTTGGGTGCACGTTAAAGAACCCCAGGTGGTCGAAATTTCCGGGGCAATCCACTACGGCGTCTCTCATAATCATATGGTGGTTTTGGGACGTTAAAGCCCACAAATCAATCAATCAACGGGATTCACGGCCAACAGCTCCCTCGGCTAAGTTCTGCTCTCGCTGTTTTAGATACCATCGCCTCGTGCCGCTGATTCCTGTCCGGCCGCTCTCGTCACCGAGAATTGGGGCTGCTTTATTCCGTTCCTGCATCATCGATGTTCCCATGATTCCATCCACTGACGTCACAACAAGAGCAGCGCCACCATTGGCTGTAAAAAGAGTACCGGAAAATAAACTCTCTGGGATTCGCGGCCAACGGCTCCCACGGCTAAGTTCTGCTCTCGCTGTTTTAGGTAGGCATATAGTTTGGCACAAGTTGGTGATTTATACGTTCCCTCGAGTGTATGGCCCCTGATCCCACACTGTTGTATCTTTTTTGCTGGAAGTGTGATGGATGTTGACGTGTTGACCTATCGCGTGAGGATTGGCTCACTTGTTCCTTGCCGGCAACCTAGGAAGTCCCGCAATGCTCGATTTAGCTTTGCGTCCGCTTTTGTTAGATCCCTGTGCCCTACGCCAATCTTTCTGCTTCTAGGTTCATTTATTTCACTCATTCTGCTCTGCTGTGGTGACTTGGAATCTAACCCTGCTCCTAAGATCGACGATGTTCTCGCCATAATGAAAGATTTTCACGAGGAAACCACGTCTACTCTGACCACAATGAAACAGCCAATCAATAGTATTAATTCAAGAATCTGCGCAATAGAAAATAACCTGAGCAAATTGTCACAAATTGAAACAAGTGTGCCCCGCCATGGTGGTCTAGTGGCTAAGGTACTCGGCTGCTGACCCGCAGGTCGCGGGATCAAATCCCGGCTGTGGCGGCTGCATTTCCCATGGAGGCGGAAATGTTGTAGGCCCGTGTGTTCAGATTTGGGTGCACGTTAAAGAACCCCAGGTGGTCGAAATTTCCGGAGCCCTCCACTACGGCGTCTCTCATAATCATATGGTGGTTTTGGGACGTTGAACCCCACATATCAATTAATTACCCTGTTTCCTTAAGTGTCGAGCTGTGAACGCTGTTAGCTCGCGCTCGTCCTATATAAGTTCTTTTCATGCTTGCTTTGAGCTTGAGCAGCGTGCTCCAAGTTTTGATTATCTTGCCGTTCCATTATATTCATTGCTTCGCCTTTGCGGCGACACTGTGCGTGTTTTTTTTTTTACTCGGTGCACGCGAACTGCCTGAGCGCTATATATATGATCGTGTCGATAGAGACCGGGGTCAAACCTGATTCGTTCCGTTGTTGCTACGTGCATGCCTTTAGAACTGCGCAGTCGCCATCCATGATTGCGCCTTAGTAGTATAGGCACTATATTAGGGGGGGCAGATTTATTCTGCCGCAGACGCTGCTCAGTAGTTTTGTTTCAACCGTGAACGTGGGCCACGTGAGTGGCTGCGCAATTGTGGGACGCTATGATCGCACCGACCCCAGCTTCGTCCACAACGAAATAGTCACTCACTATAGCTTCGTTATGACTCGAAGCGATGTGCCTGCAATGTCACAAAACTCAGAAATGGCGGATGCTTCCGTAGATGAAGAGCTCTAGCAATGGTCCATATGCTGACACAAAGCTCGTTTTCTACTTCGCGACGGACTAACGTTCAGTTGCCAGTCATTTTAGATGCGGAAGCATCTTATACTCGCGCCTTGTAGTGCGCCGTCCGCACCGCTTCTCGAACATTCGACAGCTGACGCGCGCGCATGCGCCGTCGCGCCGTCGCCCACCATCTGTGCCGCGCGCGCTTCTCTTTCGAGAACATTCGACAGCTGACAGCGCATGCGCCGTCGCGCCGTCGCCATCTGTGCCGCGCGCGCGCTTCTCCTTCGAGAACATTCGACAGCTGACAGCGCATGCGCCGTCGCGCTGTATATATACTCAAGGTCGGCGCTCGCTCGCTCAGTTGCCGCTCGTCCGTTGGTTTGTACGGCGCGTCGACGTCCGAAGTCGCCGTGAAATGAATGCCAACGAATCCACAAACACAATGATCGACGTCCCTTCGACCAGCGCCGCCCTTTCGCATACGTGTGTACGTGTTCACTCATTTAACACCCCCTCCTACAACCACGTTAACCAATTTAGCCATCGACCCAAGTAAGTCGCAATTTAACACCCCATTTCACAACCACGTTAACCAATTTAGCCATCGACCCAAGTAAGTCGCACTTTAACACCCCGTTAACCAATTATATGCTCCGCATCCTTTTCAGTGTTCCCCCGAGGGAAGCTGCGGGCAATTTTTTTTCCCGGGAAAAATTATGGCCACTTCATAACAGTGGTGCCTAGTATGATAGAAGAGCCCAGCTGGGTTTCCATCCCCTTTTCACTTTATTTTTTAGTTCTCTTTCTCTGTCTTTTGTATCTTTTTCTTGTAATTATTTTTATTCTTTCTTTCTCCTTATACTCACTTCTTTCTCTTTATCGCACTTACTATTTTAGTTCTTTTTCTATGTCTTCTTTTTTTGTAATATCTGTTTTTATATCTATTTGTCGTGTCTGCTTCTTTCTATATCTTTCTGTCTTGCTCTCTGCTTTTTCTATCGCTTTTTTGTGTCTGTCTCTTTTTCTATATCTTTCTCTCTATGTCTTCAAATCTCTTCTGTGCTCCTTTCTTTGTCCCTCATTGTTTGTCTGTTCATTTATCATTCTGCTTTCGTCTGCTTTTCCATATCTTTTACGTGTCTGTTTTTTGTATATTTCTTTCTATTCCTTTCTCACTTTCTGTGCTCCTTTCTTTCTTGGTCTGTTTTTCTATCTCTTTTTTTGTCTGTTTCTTTCTCTCTATATATTTCCATGTCTTTCACACTGTTTCTATATATTTATGTCTTTATTCCCTTTGTTTCACTTTGTTTGTCACTTTCTATCGCTTCCTTTCTGTCTCTCTCTCTATCTTTCTTTCGCGTGTTTCGCATGCTCCACTTCGCCGAGCAGAGTTTTCTTCTGACGCTCGCACCTGCTGTTCTAAGACGTGGGTCTCTTCCTCTATATATCGCTTTGTTTTTTTATCTCTCTGTTTCTGTCTTTCTTCCTCTCTATGTCAATGTTTTTTGTGTGTTTATTTTATTATGCCTTTATTCTCTTTATCTCCGTCTATTTTTTCCTTCCCCTTTCTTTTGTTTCTTTTTCACGTTTGTTTTCGTTTAACCCTTGCACCTGCGGTACACGGTAGTGGCGCATGCCCATCTGAGTTTTGCACGATGGAGTACAATTTACCGATCACTGCAAAAAGAATGAAGAGAGCACGTGCCGGTTTACGATGATGATACTTTTTAACGGCGGACCACGAGTTACTGGCGCCTTACACAGCTGCGCCTCAAAGAGAATGTAGAGAGCGCGTGCCGGTTCACGATGTTGATACTTTTTAACGGCGGAGCACGAGTTACCGACGCCTTACACAGCTGCGCCTTAAAGAGAATGAAGAGAGTGCGTGCCGGTTCATGAAGATGATACTTTTTAACGGTGGAGCACGAGTTACCGACGCCTTACACAGCTGCGCCTTAAGGAAAATAAAGAGAGCGCGTGCCGGTTTACGATGATGATACTTTTTAACGGCGGACCATGAGTTACTGGCGCCTTACACAGCTGCGCCTCAAAGAGAACGTAGAGAGCGCGTGCCGGTTCACGATGTTGATACTTTTTAACGGCGGAGCACGAGTTACCGACGCCTTACACAGCTGCGCCTTAAAGAAAATGAAGAGATTGCGTGCCGGTTCACAATCATGATACTTTTTAACGGTGGAACACGAGTTACTGGCACCTTACACAGCTGCGCCTCAAAGAGATTGTAGAGAGCGCGTGCCGGTTCACGATGTTGATACTTTGTAACGGCGGAGCACGAGTTACCGACGCCTTACACAGCTACGCCTTAAAGAAAATGAAGAGATTGCGTGCCGGTTCACAATCATGATACTTTTTAACGGCGCAGCACGAGTTACCGACGCCTTACACAGCTGCGCCTTAAGGAAAATGAAAAGAGCGCGTGCCGGTTCACGATGATGATACTTTTAACGGCGGAGCACGAGTTACCGACGCCTTACACAGCTACGCCTTAAAGAAAATGAAGAGATTGCGTGCCGGTTCACAATCATGATACTTTTTAACGGCAGAGCACGAGTTACCGACGCCTTACACAGCTGCGCCTTAAGGAAAATGAAAAGAGCGCGTGCCGGTTCACGATGATGATACTTTTAACGGCGGAGCACGAGTTACCGACGCCTTACACAGCTGCGCCTTAAGGAAAATGAAGAGATTGCGTGCCGGTTCACAATCATGATACTTTTTAACGGCGGAGCACGAGTTACCGACGCCTTACACAGCTGAGCCTTAAGGAAACTGAAAAGAGCGCGTGCCGGTTCACAATCATGGTACTTTTTAACGGCGGAGCACGAGTTACCGACGCCTTACACAGCTACGCCTTAAAGAAAATGAAGAGATTGCGCGCCGGTTCAAAATCATGATACTTTTTAACGGCGGAGCACGAGTTACCGACGCCTTACACAGCTGCGCCTTAAAGAAAAAGAAGAGATTGCGTGCCGGTTCACAATCATGATACTTCTTAACGGCGGAGCACGAGTTACCGACGCCTTACACAGCTTCGGCTTAAGGAAAATGAAAAACAGCGCGTGCCGGTTCACGATGTTGATACTTTTTAATGGCAGAGAACGAGTTACCGACGCCTTACACAAATATGCGCCTTATGGAAAATGAAGAGAGCGCGTGCCGGTTCACGATGATGATACTTTTAACGGCGGAGCACGAGTTACCGACGCCTTACACAGCTACGCCTTAAAGAAAATGAAGAGATTGCGTGCCGGTTCACAATCATGATACTTTTTAACGGCGGAGCACGAGTTACCGACGCCTTACACAGCTGCGCCTTAAGGAAAATGAAAAGAGCGCGTGCCGATTCACGATGATGATACTTTAAAGGCGGAGCATGAGTTACCGACGCCTTACACAGCTGCGCCTTAAGGAAAATGAAAAGAGCGCGTGCTGGTTCACGATGATGATACTTTTAACGGCGGAGCACGAGTTACCGACGCCTTACACAGCTGCGCCTTAAGGAAAATGAAAAGAGCGCGTGCCGGTTCAGAATGATGATACTTTTAACGGTGGAGCACGAGTTACCGACGCCTTACACAGCTGCTCCTTAAGGAAAATGAAGAGATTGCGTGCCGGTTCACAATCATGATACTTTTTAACGGCGGAGCACGAGTTACCGACGCCTTACACAGCTGAGCCTTAAGGAAAATGAAAAGAGCACGTGCCGGTTCACAATCATGATACTCTTTAACGGCGGAGCACGAGTTACCGACGCCTTACACAGCTACTCCTTAAAGAAAATGAAGAGATTGCGTGCCGGTTCACAATCATGATACTTTTTAATGGCGGAGCACGAGTTACCGACGCCTTACACAGCTGCGCCTTAAAGAAAATGAAGAGATTGCGTGCCGCTTCACAATCATGATACTTCTTAACGGCGGAGCACGAGTTACCGACGCCTTACACAGCTTCGGATTAAGGAAAATGAAAAACAGCGCGTGCCGGTTCACGATGTTGATACTTTTTAATGGCGGAGCACGAGTTACCGACGCCTTACACATCTGCGCCTTATGGAAAATGAAGAGAGCGCGTGCAGGTTCACAATCATGATACTTTTTAACGGCGGAGCACGAGTTACCGACGCCTTACACCGCTGCGCCTTAAAGAAAATGAAGAGATTGCGTGCCGGCTCACGATGATAATACTTTTAACGGCGCAGCACGAGTTACCGACACCTTACACAGCTGCGCCTTAAGGAAAATGAAGAGAGCGCGTGCCGGTTCACGATTATGATACTTTTTAACGGCGGATACACGTGTTACCGATGCCTTACACAGTTGTGCCTTAAAGAGAATGAAGAGAGTGCATGCCGGTTCACGATGATGATACTTTTTAACGGCGGAGCACGAGTTACCGACACCTTAAACAGCTGCGCCTCAAGGAAAATGAAAAGATAGCGTGCCGGTTCACAATCATGATACTTTTTAACGGCGGAGCACGAGTTACCGACGCCTTACACATCTGCGCCTTAAGGAAAATGAAGAGAGCGCGTGCCGGTTCACGATGATGATACTTTTAACGACGGAGCACGAGTTACTGACGCCTTACACAGCTGCGCCTTAAGGAAAATGAAGAGAGCGCGTGCCGGTTCACGATGATGATACTGTTAACGGCGGAGCACGAGTTACCGATGCCTTACACAGCTACGCCTTAAAGAAAATGAAGAGATTGCATGCCTGTTCACAATCATGATACTTTTTAACGGCGGAGCACGAGTTACCGACGCCTTACACAGCTGCGCCTTAAGGAAAATGAAGAGAGCGCGTGCCGGTTCACGATGATGATACTTTTAACGGCGGAGCACGAGTTACCGACGCCTTACACAGCTGCGCCTTAAGGAAAATGAAAAGAGCGCGTACCTGTTCACAATCATGATACTTTTAACGGCGGAGCACGAGTTACTGACGCCTTACACAGCTGCGCCTTAAGGAAAATGAAGAGAGCGCGTGCCGGTTCACGATGATGATACTGTTAACGGCGGAGCACGAGTTACCGATGCCTTACACAGCTACGCCTTAAAGAAAATGAAGAGATTGCATGCCTGTTCACAATCATGATACTTTTTAACGGCGGAGCACGAGTTACCGACGCCTTACACAGCTGCGCCTTAAGGAAAATGAAGAGAGCGCGTGCCGGTTCACGATGATGATACTTTTAACGGCGGAGCACGAGTTACCGACGCCTTACACAGCTACGCCTTAAAGAAAATGAAGAGATTGCGTGCCGGTTCACAATCATGATACCTTTTAACGGCGGAGCACGAGTTGCCGACGCCTTACACAGCTGCGCCTTAAGGAAAATGAAAAGAGCGCGTGCCTGTTCACAATCATGATACTTTTTAACAGCGGAGCACGAATTACCGACGCCTTACACAGCTGCGCCTTAAGGGAAATGAAGAGAGCGCGTGCCGGTTCACGATGATGATACTTTTAACGGCGGAGCACGAGTTACCGATGCCTTACACAGCTACGCCTTAAAGAAAATGAAGAGATTGCATGCCTGTTCACAATCATGATACTTTTTAACGGCGGAGCACGAGTTTCCGACGCCTTACACAGCTGCGCCTTAAGGAAAATGAAAAGAGCGCGTGCCTGTTCACAATCATGATACTTTTTAACGGCGGAGCACGAATTACCGACGCCTTACACAGCTGCGCCTTAAGGAAAATGAAGAGGGCGCGTGCCGGTTCACGATGATGATACTTTTAACGGCGGAGCACGAGTTACCGATGCCTTACACAGCTACGCCTTAAAGAAAATGAAGATATTGCATGCCTGTTCACAATCATGATACTTTTTAACGGCGGAGCACGAGTTACCGACGCCTTACACAGCTGCGCCTTAAGGAAAATGAAAAGAGCGCGTGCCGGTTCACAATCATGATAATTTTTAACGGCGGAGCACGAGTTACCGACACCTTACACAGCTACGCCTTAAAGAAAATGAAGAGATTGCGTGCCGGTTCACAATCATGATACTTTTTAACGGCGGAGCACGAGTTACCGAAGCCTTACACAGCTGCGCCTTAAGGAAAATGAAGAGAGCGCGTGCCGGTTCACGATGATGATACTTTTAACGGCGGAGCACGAGTTACCGACGCCTTACACAGCTGCGCCTTAAACAAAATGATGAGAGCACGTGCCGGTTTACGATTATGATACTTTTTAACGGCGCAGCACGAGTTACCGACGCCTTACACAGCTGCGCCTTAAGGAAAATGAAGAAAGCGCGTGCCGGTTCACGATTATGATACTTTTTAACGGCGGAGCACGAGTTACCGACGCCTTACACAGTTGTGCCTTAAAGAGAATGAAGAGAGTGCATGCCGGTTCACGATGATGATACTTTTTAACAGCGAAGCACGAGTTACCTACACCTTACACAGCTGCGCCTTAAGGAAAATGAAGAGAGCGCGTGCCGGTTCACGCTGATGATTTTTTAATAGTGGAGCACGAGTTACCGACGCCTTGCACAGCTGCGCCTTAAGGAAAATGAAGAGAGCGCGTGCCGGTTCACGATGATGATTTTTTAACAGCGGAGCACGAGTTACCGACGCCTCACACAGCTGTGCCTTAAGGAAAATGAAGAGAGCGCGTGCCGGTTGACGAAGATGATACTTTTTAACGGCGGAGCACGAGTTACCGACGCCTTACACAGCTGCTCCTTAAGGAAAATGAAGAGAGCGCGTGCCGGTTCACGATGATGATTTTTTTAGCAGTGGAGCATGAGTTACCGACGCCTTGCACAGCTGCGCCTTAAGGACAATGAAGAGAGTACGTGCCGGTTCACGATGATGATACTTTTTAACGGCGGAGCACGAGTTACCGACGCCTTACACAGCTGCGCCTTAAGAAAAACGAAGAGAGAGCGTGCCGGTTCACAATGATGATACTTTTTAACGGTGAAGCACGAGTTACCGACGCCATACACAGCTGCGCCTTAAGAAAAACGAAGAGAGCGCGTGCCGGTTCACAATTATGATACTTTTTAACGGCAGAGCACGAGTTACCGACGCCATACACAGCTGTGCCTTAAGAAAAACGAAGAGAGAGCGTGCCGGTTCACGATGATGATACTTTTTAACGGCGGAGCACGAGTTACCGACGCCATACAAAGCTGCGCCTTAAGGAAAACGAAGAGAGCGCGTGCCGGTTCACGATTTCGATACTTTTTAACGGCGGAGCACGAGTTACCGACGCCTTACACAGCTGCGCTGTTAAAGACTCTCTCTACCTGCACACGTTGCTGATGGCAGTGGTGACACATAACAACGAAATGAATTAAAGCACTTCAGGTGAAGGGACGGTGGTGTCTATAGCAGTTATGGTGACTATACCTACCATGGTCGCTTTGTGAAAGAAGTCACGGGATGAGGAAAAAGGGCTTTTACATTGTCCTTGTGTGTCAAGTGCTGAATTTTTGCATTAACCCAGAAAATTAAATTTTATTGATGTAACAAACGTTCGTTTATTGTTTCATAATAATTTATATACTTCGGTTAATTGAAACATTTTCCCTGTCCCGTGAAGCCCGAATTAACAAGTGTTCATGGTAGGTATATGCAAGAGGGAAGCATGAAGCGCCTCATCAAGCACTGGTCTCGAAAACACTGCTTCAGGTACAAAAACTCACGTGACTTCTCAAGTTAATGGCGAAAGCTGATGACCGAATGTTCCTTAGTGGAAGCAAATTCAGTGACAGTCAATTAGTATAAGTTGGATGCCTATATAAAGTGCGTGGATATCGCTTGATCGAATGGCTTAACTTCAGTCTCCGGGTCACCGTAGTCGAATGCAAATGAGATCCTGTGATTTCTTTCTGGTGTCTCCAGATCAGAGGAACAGTAACAGCTGGTAATAATTACTTCATCAGTTGACCACATGCAGTACGATGTCACTGTACGGGGATATGAATTTTAGAGAAGGGTTCAAAACATCTGGACATCCACCCTCGCATATTCATGATCTGGTTCCATGGGCCCGAGCTTCAACCATTGATGTAACACTGTAAATTGATCAGCTACGTAAACTGTACCTGTCTTCTAGGCAGCTGTATTTAACGACGTGGCATCCACTTTAGCATTGGGTGTGATTGGGCTCGCAGGGTTTGCATTGTGCGGGTATGCGAGCGCACTCAAGATGTTATCGTATGACGTATGTGCGATGACAAAGAACGCTAACCTAATCCTTTACGTTGTCATGACTGCTCATGCGTCATACGCTATCGCCTCACTATGCGCGTTTATTACGAAAATAGCGTATAGTTCCAAAACAACGCTAACGTTACGAATCTTACTCTAAAACTGCTTATTGTGCTTACCCAGGTGAAAATTTACAACTGGAAATGCAACTTGTCCCGACTGGTCTCAGTTCAAATGGCTTACGGAACGATTCCCAGCTGCGACCATTTGGTTCCCACTGCGACCAGACCCAGACTGTATCCCCCTATTTCAACCGGTGCCAGTTTTTCCCCTTGCAACATGTCCGAGCTCGAGGGGTGGGGGAGTGATTTTTATAAGAGAAAAATTTAGTAAAAAAGTCAACCCGCAACTAGTCTGCCGAAGAGTGCTACACCTCCGCTGCAGTTCACAAGGGAAGGGATAATGGGGGATTTTGAGATATAGTGAGAGAAGATTGAGAGCTAGGAAAAGATTGGCTGCTGGTGGGGCCCCGATAAGCGAGTGGTCATCCAACAGATAGGACGTCGCGGACGGGACAACCTTCATCCATGAAATCAACCGATCATCTATTCCAGCTCGTCGTTGTAGACGTACCTGTATCATCCTACTGAACTATGTATTGGTGTTCTGTATTAGCTTATTGCAGTGGCATAGCCAGGAGGTGGCACACCGGGCCCACGGCTCCGCCCCCATTTTTTACAGTGAAAGCTGTTATGAAGCCACAACTCGGGTCACGCACCGTCGTAGTTGTCCGCTGCCACCGCCGGTGTCCGCAACCACATCGCGCGAAAGTAGAAAAAAGTTTAGTACCAATGACGCAGTGGGGCTCGACCCCAGGTCTACTGGGTGCCAGCCCATTATTCTACCACTCAGGCACACCGGTGCTTGGGACCTGCTGTCAAACCTTAGGCAGGTTTGATGTTGGGAGAGCAATCACGTTACGACTCATAAAGCGTTTTAAAACAGCAGAACAACAACCAATCGTCGCACAGTGTGAATAGCGTAACGAGTGGGTCGTCCAATGCTTCAACCCATTGAAAAGCTGGTTCTTGTTCACCTATTAACTGTGGCGCATCCCCGCCTCAAGCGTAATTCCTCATCGTTGTCAGCCACTGTATGAACAATTGGCACAAAATTCTTTGCAAGTGTTTAGCGGATACCACGCTTCTCAGAAAAATGTCAAAAAATAGCATAGTGAACGCCAGCCTACTACCTAAAACTTTTTATTATTAACGCCGTAGTGGGCATCACGCAAGTGTGCTTGCCTCAGTTACCCAATGAGTGTTTAGAAGGCTCTGACAAGCCGCTTTTCTAGCTTTCGCTGTGACTGTGCTGCTCCTTCCGCATAGGCCTGGCGTTGTTTTTTTTTTGTTTTTTTCGCCTTGGCATAGAGCGAAAAATGGTCATTTCAATGGGGTTCTCCCCCTCCCAAAATCAAGGAGGCACCCTCCCCTCCCCCCACTAAAAAAAATTTTTGCATGCCTACGCCGCCTATTGCCAAGGTATTGGTTGTTTATTTACTTATTGGTAAAGTATTTTGTATTCGCATACTTGTAAGCCACTATACCTTATTAGAATTATACGTGTAACTGTTTCATGGGTGTCCCGTCGTCACGCAGAAAGCCCACAATGTAGCATCGACCCTGCAATATTCACAGCCGATGAGGAAACAATTCTTCATGTGTGAGCGCGCACAGGAAATGCTCCGAAGCACCTCTCGCGCCATACTCTACTATCACCGATAACGTTGTAGCGTCGATAACACCATGTTAAATTTTAAGCATAGAGAAGATACCCAAGGACCGGCACCCCTCCCCCCTGTCTGACTTCTCAATGAAAACAATTTGTGTAGCCAAGGTGTGTGTGCACTCGTTCATTGATCCCATGCATGTAGCCTATTATACAACACGCGTTACACTTACATAATTCACAGGCTATACTATTGAATGGTGCGCAAAAGCCTACATGATCGTCAGATTCATGGACTGGCATGAATAGGGAGCCATCGACAGTGACGCAGCAAGAATTTTTTTGTGGAGAAGGGGACCTCCTTCGTGGATAGTGGCCACTGAAAATAGGACGATAGTTATAGCGCGAGAACAAAACGACGACACAGAGACAAGAAGGACACGAAAGACACGTGTCGTCGTTTTGTTCTCGCGCTATAACTACCGATGCCATATCAACTAGCCCAAGCTGCCACACTTCTATGAAAATAGGAGCTGGTTTTAGAAGTGTATTTACTCTCCATAGTAAGCTGACAGCCAATGTTTTCAAATGAAAAAATCATGACAGGGGTGTGTCTGAAAAAAAAGTAGGCACCTTTTTTTTCTCGCTTCAGTTGTGTTTTTTACAGGGCGCTCCCTCTGCAGAGGGCGTCCAATCGGCAGGAAAACAAGAACTTGCGCAAGTGAATCTCTTACAAAACCGACACCTGTAGTTGAGTCTATCCTGTCAAACGTGTACAGGCTGTTAGAGCGATAATATATTTGCACATTCGATTTGTCGTATCTCTGAACAAACCGGCCCGCAGCGGATTCTTCGCCTCGAGGCAGACAACAAACACAATGCCGCTCCCGCAATATCACCTAGTTTCGGTTTTGGTTCAATTGCTTCTTTATAAATAGTATAAGATTTTTATATTACTTTTATAGCAATATTTATGCGTATAACCGTTTTTATTAACATGTTAAAGGTTTTTTAGTTTGTACTGGCGCTAGTAAAGCACCAGTTTATTGTTAATGTAGGTTTTAATTGGAACGTTAACAGGTGCTTAGGACGTTTGTGGGTTGCTGGTTAGCGTTTCGGCATTATTGTAACTACAAAATCACGTTTAGGCTGAAGCTATAAAAGCTAACGAGATATTTATTATATCGCGAGCTTCATCGACGACCAACATTTTAGCCTCATGGCGCTGTCGCGAGATTTGCGCTCCTGTTTCTGTTTTCGCTGAATGCGCCGAACACCTGACTGAAGATAAACTCGGCACCGAGCAGGCTGTGTGGCTCAGGGAGCAGAGGGCGTGACATATCCCATATCCAGCCTGTCGGCATATGAGTCTGCCCGAGCGATGCGTTTGTTACGGTCGAGTGTAGGCTTGCGTAGCTCGAGCATTGGTGCGGAAAACGAGAGTGGACGCGCTATCGTCGACACGGTTTCACCGTGACAGTCCGGCTGTGACAGACGAGCAAAAAAAGCTTGTGGAAGTGTTCCCATGGGGTCAGCTGTGAGTGCTGTCATCTTTTGCGCATATGGAGTGTTTTTTGTGTGGCTCAGTGTGGCAAGTCTGGAAAAAAAGTTACGCTCGTTGGTCGTGCAGCCAGGGGGTTGAATGGTCCTATTTTCAAAAAGGAAACGAGACCCTGGGCAAAGCTCTACGTCGGTATCTGAGGGTGCGTTCTGTCGTCAGCACGCGACGTGTGGGCGAGCTTCTTAATGCACCATGGCCTTGTTTTTGTTGCTTTCCTCTGGCCGGATCGATAGCCGCGCACATCCGAAATGATGCGTGTGTATGCACGAGTTCAGAACGAACGTGACGGAGTAGCTTTCGCTTTCCGATGTATCGTGACTGTCTGACGACCGTATTGCCGGGTCCTTATCATTGTAAGTGCAAGCCATGAGTTCAGAACTGAAGCGTACATTGCTGGCATATTTCTTTTTGTTATTTATTCCTCCAGCACCGGTTAAAGTTTTCGTAACGTACGCATAACCTGGGTGAGCCCAGAGTACATGGTCTTGTTCTTCCCGGTGGCTCGTCATTGTCCCCAGCAGATAAAATCGAATATATTGTAGCTTCTCATATCTGTAATGTAGCCACGGAGTTAATTTGGAAAAGCCAGATCACCGGCGTTATTACTCTTGTTAATGGAGAGGGTTGAATAGCACAAACAATTCAAACATGGCCAGGTTTCATCTTGCTTGCACCTTTGTCTTGTCATGTGATTGATACCTATGTGGGAGTGCAGCTACACAACACATGTCGTATGTAGTATACCCCACATGTTTATGCGATTAGTTTAACCATTGTGTGGGCAAGCAGGTTCACTAATGAACTGCTACATAACATATATTTATGGTAAGTTTATTTGAACTTAAGGTGCAATGTTTGTGTTCCGATGTTACGCATCAGTCTCGTTAACTTTTTATGCATGTAATTAGTTTGGCATCTATTTACCTAAATATGTACTGTCGGCCACTAAGTATGGACTACAGCAGCACATGGTGAAATTGCAGTCTTCTATTGAGGGCACAGCACTGGCTGTGCTGTCGCCAGAGGATGGCCCTAGCAACGTTCTCGACAGCAGACCGCTGGTAACTAGAGGACGCATACAGCATGTCACCATGCATTTCCTATGGTCTATATTTTGTGGTTAACTGTACATCTATAGAGTGAATTCATTTAATATTAGGTTGCCATTTCAGTGAACTGCCCACATTTAGGTAAATATCACCAACCTATTTGAGGTCCTCAGTCTCTTTTGCATTTCTGTGTTGCATATGCTTAACCACTTCTGGCTGTTGCAACATCATTACATACTTTCTCTTGGCTCTGCAGCCTCTAACATATAATGGAATCCATAATAGAGCAGAAATAACTGACCATGCCAAAATCACAATCCAATTACAAAAGATATGTTGTATGCAGTGCAAATCTCTTGATTAATTTTGACTACCGGGGCTTAATGTGCTCTTACAGCTAAATAAGCTTCATTTTTTATTTTGCCCCAATAAAACAGCTGCTTCTGTCAACCTCAAAATGAGCAAAGGCTAAAATGTCAAGTTGTGTATTCATCTAAAAAAAGCCATGTCTGTGCATCACTGCTTCTCACTTAAAGCTTATAAAAAAAAGACCATAGCAATATCTGCAGAAAGCACATAGTGGGCAGCACTCTCCAAGAAGTTCATGTTGCTACTTTTGTTCAGGTGTGCAATTTATAGTTACCTTTGCTATACCAATTGTTCTACTGACTGTCAGAAAATGCAAGACTGTTTGCCTTCAATCTAAAAGGATGTATATACAGTGACAATGTATGCATAGGACATTCTTTCGTACTTGGTGCTTTCTTTGTTGTTGATTTTTATAGCAAAGACCAAAAATGCATTATATACCTACAGTTCCAAAGGTTCTGAAACTTGTTTTGAATGTTATTGCATCTAGAGCAGTAGAAAAGCTTCTCAGTTCGTGAGAGGTTGATGACCCACATAGTCAAAATCAATTGGATGCCTCCAGCTGTGGTGCCACCACTTACTGCCTGGTTGTGGCAACACGATATAAAAACATAGTAATAGAGAAAAAAAGTCAAATGAGGGTTCAGTCATGGCCATATTTAAAACAGTAAAAATGCTTGTTTTTTTTAAACTCCGCTCTAATGAGGGAACTGATAAGTACAGTAATATTATATGTGTAAATACAAAGAAGATTACTGCATGTTACATGCTCATTATTGTCTTCTCTTGAATAAGATTTCAAATAATAAGCACTAAATATGTTGTCAAAATATGTCCTTAACAAATATCTGTGGAATGTGGTTTTACATATTATTACCTGTTAACTGAGAAATCGGAAAGTGTTCCAGTGAAGCCATGGCACTGGGTTACAAGCACCCGAGTCAACATATGTCATAGCCACTAAGCTTGTATGGCATCTAGGTGGAACTGATATGCGACTACTAGTTAGCTGGTCACTGCATGAAGCTTGCACATAGTCATTGCATACAGGTCATATGTTTATGTAGAGCGGGATGTTTGCTTCTTTATCTAAAACAGGATCTCTTATCTTTGGGCTGTTACATACCATGCTGTATGTTTATAAACCTGCTTGCAATAATGTGTCAATTATAAAACAGCCTTTCTTTCAATTTCTTCTCACACTTGTGGTGCATTGTTGGTAGTTAATTATCAAATTTTACATGTGAATTTTTCTGCCATTTTGATAAATTGATTTATTCTGAATTGGAATTATTTATCTTTGTTGCAGTTCAGGTTTGTGTTTGTTTAGAAGGTTTTCCCTTGCGGAGCTGCTTACTGTTTCAGTTTCTACTTTTCTTTTTCTTTCCGATTGGGGCAGTAAGTTGGGCTTGGGGAATTGTTGCATCACTCTAAAGTGATACAGCACTTCCTCATGGATGAAAATTAACTCTGGAAGTTGTTGAAATACATTTTTAAGCATTGTTCATATGTTTGCATAGGTACTTGCTCTAAATGGCGAGCCAAGAAATGTTTGATCAAGTTAGGCAGGACTTCATTTAATGGGAGTTTTGAGAGAGGCTGGGCACCTTCACCACTATTTAAAGGGACACTAAAGAGAAGCAGTGACTTGGTTTAAATTGACAAATTTCACTTTGAAAACTTTAATGGCAAATGTTTCGCTATCATAAGTTTGTTATTAGTTGAGATCATCAAGGTTAAAATATAATTTTTATATTTCTCACTGAAATCTCTGTGTGTGTGTGTGGCGTCGAAACTTTCAAAATGTATTTTTCGTATTTTCGCGTCATTTGCTTCAGGAAATTTTCTGAAACTTCGTATACTAGTACTTAAACTTTATCGATTTGAAGGCACGCGATTTGAAGACGTTTTTAAAATGTATGACGTCAAGGTGTTTGGTGCAGGAATCTCAAGGTAGCGTCTCTACTCGCATTTTCTTTTCACGCATTTTCTCGCTTGCCAAGTGTCGTGTCACGAGAAGGGTGTTTTCTTCCGGATTGCAAAATTCTGCTTTACTAGTATGCGAAAAATTATTTTGCTCGTTAGGGTTCGTGTAAAACGGTGCCCAGCTTCTTCTTGCCAGGGATTGTGTGTGCGTGTGTGTGCACGTACGTGTGTGTGTCCAGGAGGGGGGTGTTAGTGCACCCATGGAGGGAGCTTGCTTTTCTTGAGCTAAGGCAGATGTTAATCTGATGCTTTTACCTTTTAAGTCGGAGTATTCTGTATTAACAAAAACACTGAAAATGGGCGTTGGAAGGTCTAAGGAGCCAGAGATCACCAAAAGTGAACCTTAGTATGCGCTTAATTTGAGTAGTGTGGAATATTTGCTTGTAACATCATTCACTTTAGTGTAATGGTACAACACTTCATCAGGTATGCTGTGTCTTGCTTATGCTTTTTTCTTTTTTGTCAGTGCAATTGCTTACTGCAGCCCCGTCGTGGTGGTCTAGTGGCTAAGGTACTCGGCTGCTGACCCGCAGGTCGCGGGTTCAAATCCCGGCTGCGGCGGCTGCATTTCCGATGGAGGCGAAAATGTTGTAGGCCCGTGTGCTCAGATTTGGGTGCACGTTAAAGAACCCCAGGTGGTCGAAATTTCCGGAGCCCTCCACTACGGTGCTCTCATAGTCATATGGTGGTTTTGGGACGTTAAACCCCACATATCAATCGTTTACTGCAGGCGTATTCATCTCTAATCATTATATTTATTCATGATTTTTAATTATTGCAGAAAAGCTACTCTGGCTTTTAATTAAAATAGAGGTTACAAAAATACTTTTCATTGTTATTTGATATCGATAAAATTTTGTTTTATTATTTTTCTTCATGATTAAAGACTGGGTTTTTATGTACCAAAAGCATACATAAGCATTAAGGGGCCCTGCAACACTTTTTGAGCATGTTCAGAAAATGCTACGGATCGGTAGTAGAGACTCCCGACAACACGCCAGCCAAATGTTACAGTGCAGCACGCCACCTAGAATTCACAATAAATGATCAAAGTCAGCAAAAAATTGCTTTCTCTTCCCTCGGCAAATGACGGAAGACGCTCAAAAATCGCACATAGATTACCCATCTACCAGCCATCGGCTGATTTGAACATGGCACGCTCGGTTGTTATGATTGCCGCAAGAGGTCGTCACATGTCCACGCATGTGCGCGCAATCACACTGCGCGCAATCACACTGAAAAAAACACGTATTCGAAGAAAAAAAAAGCGCTCAATGTCCCCAGTCACACGTGATGTTTTTTTTGTTTGTTTGTTTTCCCCTCCCATCCCTCCCTGCTTACTTTCGAGCGCTTTCGTCGGGACGCGAAAAGAGATAATGCGATTACAGCTTGTGACAAATCTTTGCAACTTCGCTCGTACTCGACGGATTCTTAAAATTTTTGCAGCGTTGAATTTGTGCGGCAATACGCTTTTCCAGTGAATTAATTCCATGGTTACTTAAAAAAGTGTTTCAGGGCCTCTTTAAGTTCATTATGCTGCAAAATCTTAGTTCGAGCTAGTTGTGGTTGTTTATATGCATTTACTCGTTTAACCCAGAACTTTGTTAAAAGTTAGTGGTAATGTGACCTATGATCTTATTTAACTTGTTTCATTATTGTTTTTTTTTTTTTGCTGCACTTCACTCACTTGTACAGCTTATAAATGAGCACTTTTTGGTAAACATTTGGTACATGCCTGGACCAAAACTGAATGGAATGCCAATTTCTATAATTTGAAGCATCACATTAACACGCCATTCATGACCTCTGTTATAGGAATATGTTTGGAGTGGAGTGGTTGTCATGCTTCACTGAACCATGTCTGTTGCAAACTGTGAAGTATAACATAGCGAGAAGTTTGTGCTCAATACCTGTACACATGATGCTATATCTGGTGCCCTCTTTTTTTTCACCAACTGAATACTACTCTTTTAGTAGGACCCTATCGGGAAGCTAATAACTCCCCTTTTGCTTTGCTTCCTGGGGTCGGTGCTGTTTAATGTCCGAAATAGCCAGGATGGGATGTAAATAATGGAATATAAGGAGCAACAGAAATAGTTCATTAAAAGTTTTACAAGAATTAGAATGAGAAGATAGTAGTAGAAAATGAAAAGAAGCATGAAAACAATGTACATCACAAAATACAATGACAAGTACAGGACCTCTATATCGAAGAGTAATGAATGGGCCATAAAAACCTTTTACGTGGCATTTAATGGCAACATTTCAGCTTTACTTTTGAACTAGGCTCTGCAAAGAGGCTTGTTGAAACTTCATAGCCTGGCGAATTCAGTTAAGGACTTCATCTAGTAGCAATCAATGCTATTAAGTGCCAGTGGTTTAATGAAAGGCGTAGATATGCTCAAGAACCTGGGTTCAATTCCCAGCCATGGTGACTGTATGTGGTGGGGAGGAGTGGACACTTAATTATAGACACATATTGAAGAATTTCTTTCAGCTGGTAAAAAAAAAATAATAATATCTGGGGTTTTACGTCCCAAAACAATATAATTACGAGAGTCTCCGGAACCCTCCATAGTGGAGGGTTCCGGAAATTTAAACCATCTGGTGTTCTTTAACGTACACTGACATCACATGGTCCACGTTCCTCTACCATTTTTCCGCTATTTAAATGTGACTGCCATGGCCGGAATGGAACCCACAATCTTTGCGTCGGCATAAGAGCACCCTAGCCACGGTTCCACCGCGGTGAACGAGATGGTAAAAACAATCTGTGCCCTCATCATATTGTGGTTTTGGCTCATAACATCCTTGTTGCGAACTGGCCCCTACCATGGCTCTTCTAACATAACATCTCAATTTTTTTTTATTAGTAAAGTATAGTAAATTTGGATAAACTATATGTAACTACACCCACTATTTGAAGGCATTCAGGCTACTGAAATTTCAAAAATGACTTCTTTTTTAGGTGCAACCATTTAATCCGAGGTTATCTATATAGACTATATATACAGACACAGAATATTAATTGAAAATTTTCATTACCAGTTATACTAGATTTGGTCAGGACATAGCTGTATAGACCACTAAGATTATATTAGTGGTATTAGCATTTGCACAGAGGCAGTGTCGTACCCAATAAAATGATAACTGAGCGGCGGCTATTGCTAGTTGAAGATTATATTTTGCAAGGAATAAATCACTTGCACGCAAGTTTCGTTGCACCACTGCTGCTGCAAGAGATGTCCATTGTGGGCTGAAAGCCATCTTTTGTTTTATGTATGCTGCATTAAAAGTGTTTGTTCCATGTTTGCCACTTGGATTTTAATTCTTGAGATAAAGGGACAGCAATAACAGCATTAAAAGTTTGGTTGAGTAATGCGATGGAAAAAAATTGTAATCCAGCCCCCTTTGGCCTTCCGCTCACTGTTTTAGTCTACTGTAAATGCAGTGGAAAAATGGCAAGACCATTTGACATCATGGTGCCGCCAGGGCAAGTTTGCATACCTGCCATGGTGGCCTTGTAGTGGTGCTGCTGAACACGCGCTGTTGTGGCTTAAATACCTGAGCCACAGCAGCCGCATTCTCGTGGGCACATACAGCAAAAATTTGGAGGGTGCTCATTTGAAGAGTGAAAAGCAATTGTTCTCATCGCCTCCATCACTTGTGAACTATACTATGAGGAAAGGAACATCTGTACACGCCCCCTTTGATGTTGCAACCTCTCTTCGTAGCCCCGCCGCAGGAGTCTAGTGGTTAAAGTACTCGACTGGTGACCCGCAGGTCGCGGGATCGAATCCCGGCTGCAGCGGCTGCATTTTTGGTGGAGGCAAAAATGCTGTAGGTCTGTGTGCTCAGATTTGGGTGCACGTCAAAGAACCCCTGGTGGTTGAAATTTGCGGAGCCCTCTACTATGGTGGCTCTCATGATCATATGGTGGTTTCGGGATGTTGAACCCCACATAACAATCAACCTCTCCTCGCATGCTTACTATAAAAGCAAATTTGTCATGTACCTACTAGGTCACAATTCATTTTGTGAAGTAACAAAGTGTCCATTAGATATCTATTAAGTAATACATTCATTCACCTACCTAGCTATGCACTTTGTTGATGCTGTGACCAATCACTCATTCCGCAATTGACACGGTATAATGCCTGGTGGGATCCTGTGGTTCTTCCATGCAGTATGTCTCTCTCTCTCTGACTCCTCATCTGACATGGTGATTGTATATGGTCCTTTTCCAAAGCATTTACAAGGACTTGCATGGCTCTGTGGTAGCATGTTTGACAGTGATGCAAAATGCTTGGGTTCAATTTCAGCATGAATACTGATTTTAATTCATCCCATTCATTGGAAGTTTTGGCACATAAAAAATAGCACCAGCACTGCATTTTCTGCTACTGTTTTTATGCTATCACATTAAAATTCTTGCTCGGCTGCTGACCCGCAGGTCGCGGGTTCAAATCCCGGCTGCGGCGGCTGCATTTCCGATGGAGGTGGAAATGTTGTAGGCCCGTGTGCTCAGATTTGGGTGCACGTTAAAGAACCCCAGGTGGTCGAAATTTCCGGAGCCCTCCACTACGGCGTCTCTCATAATCATATCGTGGTTTTGGGACGTTAAACCCCACATATCAATCATCAAATCATTAAAATTCTTGTTACTATGCCTTGGTTGCGTGATAAAGAACCTCAGGTGGGCAGAGTTAATCCTGAGCCTTTCATTAGAGCAACCCTCCCAACTCAATGTGCAGTTGTTGAAACACAGTTTTTTCTGAGCAGGTGTGCATTTCCTCCAAGTGGAGGGCTCCATCTATTGTGACAAGTTCTTTGTGGTCATTCATCATTAGCTGTCAAAAAATTATTTGTCAGTCATGGTACATGTAGGCAGAACTGTCCTCTTGCTCTACACTATAAAGTTATTTTTTGTTGCTCTTTCAGTATTTTATTGATATAAGCAGCAATAGCTTGTCACTTTTTTTTTACCTTGCAGAAGTAACTGCAGTTGTACATTTCCTTGGTACTTCTGGCTTCTTCAAAATCTATGCTTGGCTCCTTGGGAGTTACAAGTGTCCACTTGAGCCCACCCCCATTTCTAGTGGTAGTGAATCGGATAAGGAAACAAAGTAATTCGAAAAGAAGTGGGAACTGTGGCCAGAATAAGTAGGGCTTCTTTTCACTAGCATTTAAGTTGTTGTAGCATAAGTGCAAACCTGGCTTTACAGCTTAATAGGTGTTCATTTTTATTTATTCAGTGCTTCATCTTTACAGGGGAATACTTATATAGTGGCATGAGTTTCATTCTGTTGAACATAGTTGTCTAGGATAAGTTAAAAGTATAGGTAGTGAAAGTCACTTGCTCTATTTTATATACTAAGGATGTTGTCACTAGAAGCTTGCAATTAATGGTAGCTTTTGTGTAATAGAATTAGCACAAAATTAAATTCAGGTTCTCTCAAAATACAGATAGTCCAATACCTCAGTGTTTACTGTTGCACACTTGTAGTCTTGTAATAGGTACTTAATGGCCAGGAGTTTAAAACAGTCCTCACTGTTCATGCTACTGCTTTGAGATTAAAGAATACATTATTTACTAGCATTTTGCAGCTTTTTTCTTTTTACAGCAATAAGCATGACTTCTAGGCAGCAGTTACTTATGTGCTTCAAGAGCCACTATCATTCTTCTTGTCTGCCCTGCCGTGGTGGTCTAGTGGCTAAGGTACTCGGCTGCTGACCCGCAGGTCGCGGGTTCGATTCCCGGCTGCGGCGGCTGCATTTCCGATGGAGGCGGAAATGTTGTAGGCCCGTGTACTCAGATTTGGGTGCACGTTAAAGAACCCCAGGTGGTCGAAATTTCCGGAGTTCTCCACTACGGCGTCTCTCATAATCAAATGGTGGTTTTGGGACGTTAAACCCCACAAATCAATCATTCTTCTTGTCTGCCTGTAAAAATCATGACTCATTAGGACTGCCATCACTTTTGCATTGGAAACTAAGTGTGAAAACACTGTAGTGCGATTCTGTTCTCTAGAGTGTGTGGATAGGGAAAGAAGCCTGTGCTGCCATATCTGACAAGACAAAAGCATGATATTTTGAAGTCATTCCACAGGCAGCATCTAGTAAAGGCATTTATTGATGTTATGAAAGCCATGCCAAGCTGCTTATATCACTTGCACTTATGTGTTGCAGAGGCATGGCATAATGTCGCAGAAGAAGATTAGCAGTCACCTATAATTTGCCATCATATTTTTAACTAGTCATTTAATCTGTCTTTTTGCCCCTAGTTGTAATGATATAGACCATATACCGTTATGCTGCTGATGTTACTTGGATTGTCCACTTGATACAAATTATAAAAGCAACGGAAAATAATTGTTGCATCCATTAACCATGCAAGTTCTGGGTGTTCTGCCTTCAAAACATTCTGTCATGCTCAGAGATTGTTGACCTTCCTAATTAATATTGTCCACCACGGTGGTGTAGCAGTTACGGTGCTCGGCTGCTGATATCTAGGCAGCGGGTTCGATCCCTGCTGCGGCAGTCTCATTTCGATGCAGGGAAATGCTAGAAGTCTGTGTATTGTGAGATGTCAGTATACATTCATGAGTGTCAGATGGTTGAAATTTCCAGAGCCCCCCACAATGGGGTGCCTCATAGTCATACCTTGATTATAAGATGTTAAACCCTAGATATTAGTGTTGATATTAGTCTTGATTTAGATTCTACTCCTTTTGAAATAACTTGTTTCAAGATTATCCAGTTCATAAGACGTATCCTTTGTAACTTAGAATAATTATATTATTGTAAGCTTGATGTTTACAACCTTTGTAAAAAGTAATAAATTTTGATTTTTGGCATAAAAAGCAGATGTGGCATGAAAACATGACCCTGTTGTTTCTAGTTAGTGCACTTTGAGCGAATAGCCTAAGTTCCAGTTTTGTTCTGGTATATTACTGATACAGACATGAAATTTGCAGTGATTCATTCTGCTAGCTGCTTGTAGCAACTGGTGATCTCAAGTAGCATGGCATGAGCCCTGCAAATAAATGCTGTTCCCAGATGTACGAGAGCGTTTCCCTATTTTATGGGTGGTTTAAAGTGCTACATTTCAAGTTTATTTTGTTTGTTTATTTTTTTACAGCACTGGCCACACTGCGATGTTGTCCACAAAAGTTGGAAAAGCAGAATGTGCCTGTTAAGCTGAAGTTGCAAGGTCTTTCATTATCCTTCAAAACACATCATTTCATCGTTTGTTGCCACAAGAAGCATCAAGATGGTCAGAGCAGTTGTTTGCCAAGTGCTGTTTAGAGTTGCACTTCCTATTGTTTTGTTGCTAGGTATGTGGGACAAGTTTCTCTACTTTGTGTTTTAAGAATGTATGTTAGCCTAGTTCAGTGAAAGAAAGCTTTAGATAACATTTTTCAAACTAAATACAAGTAAAATTTTTATATACTAAATGCACAATTCTCTTTTAATTAATCTACAGTTCAACTATATATAAATCAGCTAGCGACACTAAAGAATACAACTTATTCAATAAAAGAGGTTTTTCCTCAATGAATATACTATAGTCTTTAATGTTCGAGAAATTCATAATAATGAATAGAGCATAAGCAGATAAACTGCCACCAAGCTTGGATGCAGTCTTTGAAATGGTTGGATGAGCTCGATTTATTGCCACAGCAAAGCAAAAGGAGCTGTGGCCTGAATGAGTGGGGTTTCTTTCGCCGATACTGATGCAGTGGGTTAACATGAGTGCAACTCTGAACTTCAAGATGTAGGGTTAAAAGCTGTGTCAGCATGCACTTTTCTTATGCAGGTGATGCTTGTTTTGAAGATGTATATATTTGCAGAAATTTTTTTTCTCCACTGGTCCAGTATTAGAAGCAAGCATAAGTTGTGGAAGGCAGGGGATGTATTCTAAAACTGGGCGAATTGTGCTAAAAGACATTTGAATGTCCATCAAGCTTTCATAAAGTTTTATTTAGAATGGGTACCAGAATAGTTGGAATCATGTGCTTATACAATACTTTTACCATGTCAAAATGTTTTAGTGAGCTGTGTTACTCTAAACTTGCGGTTTTCACCAAGAAGTTGTTTCGAATGTTACTTTACAGGTAATATGGTGTTTTCCGAGTAGGAAACTGAATTATTAAAGTGGCACTGTGCTTTATTGCTAAAACCTGTTATTTAAGGAAATTATGTTTTAGCCTTCAGGAATGTTATAGTAATTATACATAAGGTAGCCTTAAAACAGCTGCTTTTTTAGCCTATAAATTTTTAAGTGTAGCATAGTTCACAATTTTGCACTTGAAGGTGGATCACTGTTCAGCTTCAGAATATAGTTGTAGAAAGCAGGCACATGAGTACACAGTTGGTACAGAGCTTACAAGAACTATGAATGCTATCTGGCGACCCTTAGAGTCGTCGTTCCTTTTTTGTTTAAGCTAGCTTCATCATTCTTTACATAATATCTTTGATATAGATATAGCTGGACTATAGAAAGGTTTCTGTCTGTGGTGATTAATGTATGCTGAAAAGTAGGGAAAATAAAGCGTCATGATCAGTTAGAGGGTACTTAGAAGATTGCATTGTTGTAGTTGTGAACATTTATGGGGTGGTCTAGCATCACAACCGTCTTAGAATCTCCTAAATGTCTATTAGCAAAGGTATCATTGAGAATGCTCATCTGGAAGTGGTGATGAATTGTAATTAAATAAAGCCAGCAAACCAAAAAGTATAGAGAGAAATAAAGCCTGTACCTTCTAAGAAGTATAGAAAGAAATCGCTGCTACACATTCACTGTTGCTGTATCACTTGTTCAGATCAGCATATAGTATCTATGCAGAATTTTTTAAAATGTCTACTCTGCATAGAGTTGATCAAGTATGTATAAAAATACTTAGCAGCATGGACCGCGGGTTCTGACTTGATTTGTAGAGGTCGGAAAAGTGTTTGCGTTGCAGTACTCCTATTGTGTCTATTGGGTTGTTCCTTGAATTAGGGCTGTACATTCGTTTGCTGCTACTTAAAGGTATTTGTTGTTGTTTATAGTTGCTGTATTTAGTGTGGCATATAATCACATTTGCAATTTATTTTTATTACAGCGGTGCTATTTCGCTACAATGTGTTCTCCTTTGTGTACTTACTTCTTCTCTTGGCCAATCCGTTAATTCCTGGACCTAATTCCAGAAATGCAAATATAGGTAAGTTTTCGTAGTTGTCTGTGTGGAGAAAATCTTGTTGGCTCTTGGACATTGAGCTGTAGTGTAACTGGCCTATTACTATACTCTCATTAGCTTGAGAAACTTTGTTCTTGTGTGTGCATGTACATGTGTGTATGTTTTCTTATGCTTTATTGTCGTTAACTTCATGTGGAAAAACTTCTGCTCTTGTGGTATTGGCTTCTGCATATGGTTAAAGGAAAGCATTAAGTTGGATTTGGTTTTCATATTATCTGTATGATTGTTTCTGCTACTGTTGTCTCCTTTAGATATGTTTTTTTACATGTTTTATAGTATCGCCAAAAGAGGGAAAACGTGTGAAGGTGGCGTAAAAAGTCGCTTAAGATATTTTACAAGATTGTTTACATATATTCACATTGGTAAAGAAAGCAGCAAAATGGTAATATCAAGGAAAGAAGAACACAGTGCCATGTTGTTCTTCAATTGATTGGAAATCTTCACACTGAGACAATTGAGCTATTTTTGTTTATGCTCATCAGAATAACCAGAAGCGTGGAAGGTTGGGCGAGTTGCATGAAATTATGAAAGAACAGTGCAGTGTCTGAGAACCATCATTCTTTTTTTTTCTTTGCTCTGCTGAAGTGAGATATTACAAGATTGCTCAAAACGAAGTGTAGTTCTATGTTAAGCTGAGATTCATAAGTGGACTTTGGGCTCCAAGAATACATGCAAGAATAAAACACATTTTGTGTGGTGTGAACTTGCTTCAAATGATACTTGTTTTTGAGACTAATTAAGACTGCTGAAATTCCTTCATTGTGTTGTTCAAACTTGTTATGCTGTTAAGTGTTACGTCATGCAAGATTTTTCGTTAACAGTATATGGAGTGCTATTAAATGATATGGTAGAAATTCATTCAGATTGACATCAAACCTGTGTATTGTCTCTGTTAAAATGTGATGCACTTAGCGTTTTCCTGTCTATTGTCTCTGTTAAGATGTGATGCACTTTGCGTTTCCCTGTCCGTTGTTTTCATCTCCAATGGAAGTCTTTCTGGTTGTCTGAGCAGCCGCTTTATGGCATTCTTTTCCAAGTCGTGGTTGCAGGAAATGGTCCTGATAACACTTGTGACCCGTCTGTGTAATCAGGGCTGTGGGCGAAGTACACATGGTGAATTGTGAAATGAGGCCAAGTGTTGCACATGCCTGCACCATCACAATTCTTAATGGATGCTGTATCTTGCTCTGCACAACGGAAATTATGCTGTTTTGAATAGTATGTTGCATAGCTGAGTAGTTGGGACTGCTGTCTTTGAAGAATCAGCATGTCAAGAATAAGCCAAATGGGAGATTTTGTAGGAACCATTGAAAAATATTGAAACTGCTGTCACATTTGGCAAAGTTGAGTGACAATTTTATAATTAACAGTCTGTAAAGGATATACAAGTACATTGTATTTGGTTGTCTTCATGAATCGGCTGTTTATTTTGCTATGGATTTGAAATGTCCTTATGTTTTCAGTACGAACAAACTGCTACCTCAAGACAGTTGTAGGAGCAAGCACTTTGTTTTGTGTGGCTCAAGTGGTCTACCAAATAGTTCTGTTATCAACACAAAGCTACAGCAAAGAGCACAGTGTTGCTGACAGGTAAGCAATAGAATAACAAGCATGGAACAATTTAAATATATAGTACCATAGCACTTCATGCTTTACTCTCATTTCGTACCTTTCCTATGAACACTATGGATAAAGCTATAAAAGTTACAATGTTTGTACACATTCGGTTGTTGTAATTATGATATTGAGATTAACAAACATGCTTTGCATTATGCTTTTCATAATCAGCATAGTCTCAAATATACATGGGGAATTTATATCATGTAATTTGCTGCAACAGTATGTGCCTGCCCAACACGTCTGAATGCCAAGCCTACGCTCTGCTTATTTGCAACTTCTCTTGCACTTAAGCAGCGGCAAAAATGTGGTTTTGTTCACCTGGCTTCCATGTCCGATTATGCGAGGACTCGTAAAGCTGCTCAGGGGTGGGCATTCAAAGGCTTTGGTATTTTTTATGACGTTGGCCTGAAAAACTAGAACTTGTGCATCGGAACAAACAAAAAAAGACTCGTAACAAGACAGGGGCTAAAAAACTATTTTCACCTTTCAACTACTGCTTTATGCATTTTTCGCAAAGTCTCTAATTCATGAGCAATATGAAAAAGTGGATGCTTATTTTGATCCTACTTATAGTTCCTAAATTTGTTGTGGTATTTTGTGCTAGCAGTGTAACACTTGCTTTCTGTTTTATTGTTCATACATTGCCCTGGTACGAACTCCTGGACATTAGCTGCCAGTATTGGAGGTTATAAAAAAGTAATGAAGTAATGGATTGTACTTTCTAGGAGTTCGAAAGCGAGCCAGCCTGCTGACATTTGTAAACTTGGGTTTTGTTCCAAGTTGTAGATGTAGGTGTGATGCAGAATTCTTCGAGAAATAAGCAGAAACTAGCCTTATAGTACTCATTTTTCCTATGGCAGAACTTAATTACTAAAAAATTGGTTTGAATAAAATCCCAGCCTTGTTTCTTATTTGCCCAATGCATATAAAATAGAGGAAGCTGAAACTTTCTAAAAATTGTTTTGCCTTGTTTAAAGCATATACCAATATACAAATAACCTTAACTAACGCATAACAATTGGCCAACAACATTCCACTGTAGTTAGATGCGAGAACACAATGCACACCTTTCTATACAAGGAGCAGCATCTGTTCAGGGAGAGGCTGGACAGGCAGATTGATGTACATCTTGCTTCAACTTTTTCAGGGGCTCGTCGTAGAGCTGTACTGACACAGATTTTTTTTTTGTATAGGCTGCATAATTAGACCATTAAGCTTCAATAAGTGCTTGGGAAACTATGTGATATTTAGTGGGCCTAAGTAACGATGTGTGCCAAGTGCACTAGAACTTCAGCTGGGAAGTTCGAAGCAAGTTACTCTGAAAAATTCATGGTTGTGGTCACATGCTATCACAGGCTACTTCATGAATATTATGTGGAGCTAACAACGCAATTTTGTTGCTTTTCCATGAATCACTATCACTTTCTCTCCTGGTTTGTCCCACAGAGTGCTCAATGTACCTTGCTATCAGTTGCATAAAAACCACGGGGCTTAGGTGTCCACAACAGTAAATTGACGAACATTCACATCAATGTGATGTGGTACCGTGGAACTGTAACCTTAAGTATTCATAATATGACATGTTTATCTCCTAACCAATGCTACACGTCTGAACTGGTTTTATTGGTGAAGTCCTAAACTATCATTGGCAAAGCTTTATTTGCTTGCCATAAGATTGCTAGAAACTGCATATTCTATTTACCACCATGACAGTGAAAAAAAAAGACAAAATAGGTATTAATATATTACATCTTGCTGGCACTCACTCCATTGCCCTGACACCCACTGATTTATATTTTTAGCTTCCAATGAAAAAAATTTCTACTGTGGCACAAATTTAGGTTACCATCCAAATTCAGGTTATACCAACCAAAAATTCAGGTTACAAAAGTTCAGGTTATCATCAATGAGCATTCATTGAAAACTAACTGCAAAACTAGTCTCTTGATTCCCCCTCCCTCTGGCTATGGTGCATACTTGGTTGTATGTATGGTAATGTTCTGTGTGCTTGATAGTAGGTTATGTAATATATACGGTTATAGCTGTTGCTGTACATAAAATTTTTGATAGCATTTTGTTGTGCTGATATTTGAATAACATAATAGCAGCAATAGTTAGCACCCTCGTCGTAGAGATTTGACTTTACTTTTTTGCATACACAGCTGTAGCCTACAAGAACGCCTTCTAGCATTGGTTGGGCTTCATCGAGCAGATGGAATCAAGGCACCAGAGGCACTTAGTCTTCTTGGCCTCGACTTTGTTGTGCTATTTGCAGCTGTCTTTACCTTGGTGATTTGTGAAAAGCTTGGTAAGCTCATTTTATACCTGTAATGCTTGCATGATGGTCTGTGCTTTGCAGAGTAAATTTAATGTGAAATTTCATGGAATTTAGTCAATTCATAAAGGGGCCCTGCAACACATTTAGAGCATAGTCAGAAAATGCTGCCGATCGTTAGTCGATACTCCCAAGAACACGCGAGCCAAATATTATAGCGCAGCTCGCGGCCTTGAACTTACAATAAATTCTCAGTCAGTTAAAAATTTGTTTCTCTTTTCTTGACAAATGATACTATAGACTCCAAAATAATTGCATCATAGGCCCAAGTACCATGCCATGGGCTCGTTTGAGCATGGCGCACTCGGGAGTTACTGGGGCCGCTGCGGGAGGCCATGATGTGTGTGTGTATGTGCACGCATGAAAATCAATGCATTCGATTAAAAAAAGAAAGAAAAAATGCTCAAGGTCACAGGCATGTGTGACATACCTTCTTCCCCTATGCCGTCCCTCCCTGCTTAGCTTTTAGCGCTTTCGTTGGAACGAGAAAAGAGAAAGCAATTGCATCATGCGGCAGATCTTTGCAACTCGCTGTATTCTAAAAATCTTTGCGGCGGTCAATTCACGAGGCTATAAGTTTCTTTAGTGAATCCATTCCATAGCAATACTTGGAAAAGTATTGCAGGGCCCCTTTAAAAGGCAGGCAAACAAATGCAGTGCGAATGAAATAATAAGTTACAAGTGCCCAGAAGACGGGTAAGAGAAAGAAGGTGGAGCTAAAGGCTGGAATGCCTGCTTGGCTATGGCCTCGGCTTCCTTGTGTGAGAAAAAAAAACTAATAGAAAACAATGTAAATAAGGTGCACTTGCAGATCTGAGAAGTACTGTTGTTAACTTTATATATATATGATTTACCCTAAACAAATCATAACTGTGAAACAATGGCACTGTGGAAAAACGTTTTTCACTTGAGTAATCATGGATGTACCGCAAATCGCTCTTCTGAAGGATAAGTAGTTTTTGATAGCTAGTGGTGGTTCCCCTTACTAGAATACAGTAAGTCGACTTTCATCACACAAGCACGTTGCAGAATTGAGGTTTTTCCCACACGGGTACTGATGGAGACAAAAATACTTTAGGCCCGTGTGCTCGGATTTGGGTGCACATTAAAGAACCGCAAGTGGTCGAAATTTCTAGAGCCCTCCACTACGGCGTCTCTCATAATCATATGGTGGTTTTGGGACGTTAAACCCCACATATCAATTAATCCCCCACTGGTACTAGATAGTCTACCTTCTAAAGATGGCAAACTCTCTTACCTATTTCAAATATTAATGTTCATATTCCAGAAAAGGTTGTGGTGGAACCACACACAAAGAAATTTAATGTAATCAATTTCGTGTATTGTAAAGTTTCGAAACCTAGAGTTTTTTATATATTTTATATTAGTCGGCTGTATTAATGGGCCTTAAAATACTAATGCAAACTTGTTTTAGTTGAATGTATGGAAAAATGATTGCATTGAACTGAAGAATTTTTTTTTTAGATACCCGAGTACCTGTTTACTATAGCCGTGTGTTAGATTTGTCTGTAATAACTGTTTGTGCCTTCTGCATCCCATAATCATGTCATGAGTGCCTTGTTAACGGTTAATGTCATTAATGAACATAACAAATAATAATGGTCTTAGTATAAAGCACTGAGTGACTCGGGATAGTCGGTTAGAAGAGACATCATTCTCCTGCTTGTATGGCATCCTGTAGCATAAATATCACGTACCGCATTGATAGTACAAATTATAAAGTCTCGCCATATGTGACATCTGCAAGTTTGGGTGCTGTAGCTAATCTTGGTGGTTAGGGTGTACAATGGAATCTCATTGATATGTTTTTCATGGGAACTGTAAAATCTCATTATTATGTAAAGAAATATTATTAACCAAAGAGGTTAAAAAGAACATGCATACACCATCAACAACCTACTTTCATTGAGATACATTAAAGTAGTGGGTCAGTTTGCACTGCACTTTCTTGTTTACAATGTCTAGGGGTGTAGATTCTTCTGAAAAGTTAAAACGAGAAGCTGCAGTTTACTCACTCAGTGCTGCGTTCGCGATGAAGCATGTCCATGTGTTCAAGGGCATTGCTTATTGTTGGTATTCATCTTTTTACCACAAAACTGAGGCTGCTGCGTTCGGCAATGTGCATCCTGGCTTGTTGGAATGTGGCTTTTAAGCTAGTATACCGAAGAGTAAACATAGAATTTCTAGATATATCTGTAAAGATCCCTTTATGCAATTGTATTACCCAATTTTGGGCACAACTGTGATCGTAATGTATGAAAGTCTATTATCTGGTACAAGCCATATTGTCCAGGAGTACAATGAATAATGTATTCAGCCTAAAAACATATTCTGCAGAGTCATGTCAACATTGCACTGTAATAAGGTCACTTACTATTTCTGGGCTGCCAGGCAGTGATGGAATTTTGTGGCATGCAATTCAACTTTGCATGTTCAGGAACACTATTGCTTTACATTTATTCAGAGGTATTTAAGGTAGGGTTGATTTCCTACTGAATAACATATGCTAACTAGGCAAGTTTGGCAAATTCAAGAAACCTTGGAAAGGCAAGAGAGTGTTAACTGTAGACCTATTACAATTTTGTCCACATTGTGTGGTTTTCTAGAAAGGTGTACGTGCAAAAAATGGCTTTGTGAAAATATCTAACAAATTTTGTACACGGCTTTTGTTGCAAAAAACCACTATTACACTCCAAGTGAATGTTGCAGACATAGTTCATAATGAAATATAAGTGAAACTGTAATTCGCTTTCTTCTGAACCTAAAAAGAGCATTTGACATAGTGCATTATGAAATATTACTAAGAAAAGCTTGCCCAACTCTGATCCTATGAGCTGCTCACAGATTTGTTGAACTACTACTTCAAAAACACACATCAGGTTGTTTGAATTCAGAACATACAGTTACATAATTTATATGAATGTTCCGCAAAAACATATTACCTCTGCTAGGACCCCTGCTTTGTAATCAGTATGTCAGTGATTTTTCCCACCTATTACTGCTTTAAATATGTATAATGTGTGGTGTTTTGACTCTAATATTACTCTTCAAAAATTGCAATGAAGGTGTTGGTTTACCTCAAGATGATATTTATCAAACTATGGCATGGTGTGATAGGGACTAGAGATTTGTGAACAAAGAAAGAAGTACAACTTGCTTTCATTACTCACTCACAAAAGAGAAAGAAATGCACAACATTTATTATTATTAATGAACTATACTTGTACAGTGTATGCTGCCTTAGGTTCTCTTGCCAACTATGTATACTGCTGAAACAAAATACTTTAGTTATATTTTGGATGAATTCTAGTTGTCTGACATATGACATAATCTATGGTATAGCAAACAAGTTTGAGCTGTATGAGCAGTCATATACAAAATCACCATATTTACTCGCGTAATGAACCCACCTTTTTTTTTCAGGAAAGTTGATGCTAATTTAGGAGGAGGGTTCATTACGCGAGAAAAAAATCACGGGTGTTATAACAGCGGAAATTTCGGGTGATGACTTTGCTTGTTTTGACCCGTAAAATATGCGTCAATTTTTTTTTTCTGGTAGCCCAGAGCTCTTTTTGTTTTGTCCCATCATGAAAGTGCTTGGATTGATGCTTAAGTGTCGTCCAGCCACTCGGTTCTAATGCTCGAGCGCATGCTGTTAGTAACCAGCCGTGTAGCTAGCGTACCGGTCGAACGCGCCCTGTGCAGCAGGTGTCCCAACTAAGTTCACAACGACAAACCCAACAACAAAAACGCAGCGTCGGATGGCGGCGCACGAACGTTGTATTAGACAATGCGGGTGCACAACGCGTCGTCGGCGTGGGTGCTGTTGCGCTTTGCATAGGTAGGTCCGAGATGGCGACCGCGTGGCATGTTCCATGACTAAAGTGTGCTACAGGGGGGCACTGTAATGAACGAGGCGGCCGCGCCGCATCTCGGCTGATTCTCCGGCGGGTGACAATAGCGGTGGCGCTACAGTCCCATGGTACTGAAGATCTCGGGAACGTCTACATTGGGAGCGCACGCGCCGTAGCCTGCAAAAATGTGCAATTGCTCGTTTTTAGCGCGTTTAATGCCTTTCTGAGTTTTTATCAGTGTATGCACACCTGCTAAGCACCACGGTGCGCGAGTGAATATGCAAGTACGCCGAAATTGCGTCGAGACATTCACTGTTTCTAGAGCCTGCCGACCTCCCCCCCTCCTCCCCCTAAAAAATGTCACTCGGAATTCGCACAGATCAGCCTAGCTTCTCACTCAAGCAGAGCTTTAAGCTGCGCTACATCATAAGTGGCTGGCGAACTACAGAGGGAAGTATGAAAACCGCGATTAAATCATACGCTCATTTTGTTGGCAGTCTCTACGATATCCAGAGCACAGTGTTCCTCATATGAGCCTACATGCGCTCGATTGTTTCACAAGAAACCAGAGTATAAGTAACATTGTCACATCTATATCAGTGACAACTAAGTTTTATCGTGCCAGTTTTGCGGAAGATAATAATTATTGCTTTCTGAAAGGCTTATTACATATTAAGCATATTGAAAACTATACACAAACATATTAAAAAGTGCCAATTGTATATATAGCCCGTCTGTTAATCTTCATAAATTCATTGTAACTAGTTCTCATTTGCATCGACAGTCTAAATTGTGCTGCTTTCCAAATATTCTATTGGCGTAAGATCATTGCAAGCCAGTAAATTTATGACAGTGTTTTGTACACACACACACACTCACGCATGTGTGTGTGTGTGTGTGTGTGTGTGCGTGCACGTGTGCATGCTCCCAGCTACTATTTTTAGGCGGTGCACTTCTCGTCCGACTACGTTAGATTTGAACTAGTTTTAAGACGTTATAGTGTCGAAAAGGTGAAATTTACAGTGCGCATTTGTACAGTGACATGCTGTATTCAGCTTCGCCAACTGTAAACGTTCAGCACAAGGCCACCCAGAATTTTTTTATGAGGGGCGGGGGGGGGGGGGGGCAGTAGAATGACTAACTTTGGAAATTGGTAGTCGTTGTGAATGCGTGCAACTTTTCAGGGTATCCTAAAATATTTAAATTGCAAAAACATTTCGTGGTGTAGGGGGTTCAGATTCCCTTCCTCTCACCTCTTTACTTATGGCTTTCTAGCTCTGCCTGCGTTTGACACGGTATTTGTTTTTTACTCTCCCAGCTTTCTTAGCACAGCTAATTTCCAATAAATCGGCTCAGTTATTCTGAATATTGTAGATGCCTAATCAATGAAGAAAGAGTCAAAACAGAAAAAATCAGTATAAGACATGCCCTTTATGAATTATTTTTGATCTCTCACAAGGACTTTTATGGAGCTCAAATTTAGTAAATGGGCATGTCATACTTCAAGGGCTATGACATCATGTGCTAGACATGAATGATTGGCAGGCACGAAGAAATCTACATCAAGAAAGCACGATAGAGGAGCCAAAGCGCATAGTAGTTTCTGCACGCGGGGCGCGGCTCTTTCAGTACTATTTGACTGTAGCACCGCCGCTGCAGGCAATCCGAAAAGGATCGGGCGGCAAGGCGCGGTCACGCCACTCAACAATTCTAGTACTCTAACCTGACGCAGCGTGGGCGCCATTTTGGACGCGACGCGCTTTGTTTTTGTACCGCAGTGCTTGCGTGGCGCTATCAGCAAAGAGGTTTGTCCTGCATTGGACAGAGGGCATTTTACCATACAAGGCGCGGCTCTCAAATTTTAATTGACGTCATCCGAGCTCGCGCTGCTCGCAACTATTTAGCATGATTGCAGATACCCACTGCCGACACCGGAAGAAGTTTTAAGCACGCTTCGTGGTGGAAAAATCTTCAGCACCTTGGACTTGACACAAGCCTACCAGCAGCTGAAGGTGAGCGAATCAACGTCTGAACTGCTCACAATAAACACTATTAAGGGTCTTTACAAAGTTAAAAAGCTATCATTCGGAATATCTGCAGCGCCAGCAATCATCCAAAAATTTATGGAGTCTACACTTAGCGGGATCCCAGGTGTTTGCGTCTACTTGGACGATGTTATTGTCGGTGGCGCCTCCAATGAAGAGCACACAGAACGCTTGGAGCTCATTTTGGAAAGGCTAGCAAATGCTAATTTGCGCATCAGTAAAGAAAAATGTGTTTTTGCGGTGCCTGAAGTGAAGTTTCTTGGACATCAAATTGACGCGCAGGGTATCCATCCCACTGAAGACAAAGTGCGTGCAATCACCGAAGCACGAGCGCCTACTAACAAGCAAGAACTGCAGTCGTTTTTGGGGCTATTGACGTTCTACGACCGGTTCTTGGAACATCGAGCTACAGTGGCCAACGATCTATATCAGCTCCTGCAGAAAGAAGTCCCATGGACTTGGTCGCCACGCCACCAAGAGTCATTTGTTGCCCTTAAGCAACTACTTCACAAGTCTACTGCTCTGCGACACTACAACGAAAGGAGACCCCTACTGCTAGCCTGTGACGCATCACCATACGGAGTGGGAGCAGTCCTCTCCCAAGTTGACGACCAGGGACGGGAAGCCCCGATCGCTTTTGCTTCGCGCGCCCTATCGCAGGCAGAGAGGAATTATTCCCAGCTAGATAAAGAGGGACTTGCCATCGTCTACGCAGCAGATCACTTTCGGCAGTACATTACCGGCAGGAAAGTGACTTTCATAACAGATCACCGGCCCTTATTGGGTATTATGGGTCCCCAGAAGCCAATGCCACAGACATTGTCGCCGCGAATGACACGATGGTGCATCAAGATGTCGGCGTACGATTACGAACTCGTACATCGCACGGGGAAGAAACACCAGAACGCCGATGCACTAAGCCGCCTGCCGCTAGACCCCACAATAGATGAACCACCCCCGCCGGGTGATATACTCATGTTCGAGGCGCTGCCGAACCCTCCGCTAACAGCTGACACTGTAGCAGAATCAACGCAGGAGTGCACTGTCTTGAAGGAAGTCTACGCAGCTATACAAGAAGGCAACGTGCAGAAGCTAAAGGGTGAACACTTCAACGCTTACCGCAAGCGAGCTGCAGAGTTGAGCACTCATTGCGGTTGCATCACCTTGGGATCAAGAGTTGTAATTCCAGCGGCACTTCGCGAACAGGCCATGTCGCTTGTCCACGCAGGTCATCGAGGCATTGTTGCCATGAAAAAGTGCCCCAGAAGTTATATGTGGTGGCCTGGTATCGACCATGATATAGAATTAACAGTTCACGATTGCCGGCCTTGCCAATTCAACCACGGAAGTCCGCCAAGAGCCCCCATTCCTGAATGGGAAAGACCAGACACGCCTTGGCACACCCTGCACATTTGCTGGACCTATCGAAGGGTGTTCGTTCCTGGTGGTTGTAGACACATACACCAAGTGGCTGGAGGTAAAACAAATGGCTACGACATCGGCAGCAGTTATCGACACTCTGCGGTCGTTGTTTGCAACGTTTGGCCTACCGCGCAACGTGGTCCCGGACAACGGCACTCCGTTTGTGTCCACGGAGATTCTCAAGTTTTACAGCGACAACGGCGTCTCGTCTGTTACATCAGCTCCTTACCACCCGGCTACGAACGGACAAGCCGAGCGCTACGTGGCTGAGCTAAAGCGCGCCCTTACTAAAGACCAGACTGGGACAATGCAACGCCGCATCGCGCGCTTTCTCTTCAGACAGCACAACACTGTTCAAAGCACTACTGATCAAACGCCAGCGAAATTGATGTTCGGACGAGAAATGAGAACCCAGCTGACAGCAATTGTCCCGGAGCCCTCAGCGAAAGCACCGTCGGAGGAAGAAAAGCTCCCGCATAGCAGGAGAATTGAAAGTGGACAGCGCATATACGCCCCCCAGTTCCACAGAAAGCCCGGCTGGGTTGAAGCGACGGCACTCAAACGCATAGGTTTGCGGTCATGGCTCGTCGACATTGGTGGAAAGGCCACACGCCGCCACCTTAATCAGCTACGCCGTTCAGGTAATTTGCCAAGGGAACCTCCCATTCAAGCAGCCACCTCGACGGCCTGGCATCTCGCACCAGATGAATCGGCGCCGCCGCCCGCCGGCCCTGAACACAAGAGAAACGACACCCAGCGAGCGGAGGCTTCTCTTCCTAGTGCGTCGAGAGCGTCCACGCGCCCACGGCGGCCCCCAGATCGCTTCCAAGCGACAATCTAAGGAAGGAGGAGATGTTGTGTTCCAGGCACCCCTGTGTCACGAGCGAGCCTCCGAACCCGCGAAGGACCGGATGCTGAAACTGCTTCCAGATGTTGACTCCTCCCCTTCCCCCGCTCGGCGCAAACGAGCCACCGTCGTTTCCCCCGGCAGTTCGGCTGCCGCCTCCATCCGAATAGGAATAAACTTGTTTTTAACCGTTCGAGGCTGTCTAAGCTTTTTGGACTACCGCGACCAACGCGTACGTCTATGGGCCGACGACAACACCGGACATAACAAGAACTATCTTTGGTTTTGATTGCATTGTTATTTTGTCATATAATGGCTTGATTTGATGTTGTTTCGATCATTAATGGCACTGCCTATAACACTGAAATAAAATGAACAGATACATTTTAAAAAGTTTTTTTTTTTTTCCTTTTTCAAGGATCAAGGGGGGGGGGGGGGGTTCATTATGCGAGTAAATATGGTATATCAGTTTGTGATTTGAGGTTAAGAATACTTGGAAACGGAGTGCCAGCATTCCAGTTCCTGATGCACAGACTAGTTTAAGAGCTAGATCATATAAGAAGACTCATCTCTAAGCATGGTGGAGAAACTAGTATGGCATTACAATATAGGCACATACTTCCTTATACAGACCAAATGTATTGAATATAATAGTACAGGAATTAATGAGTAACCGTATAAAAAAACAGTAACAGCTGGTTGCAGATATATTTGATATCAAGTAAGATTTTTCATTCAGAAGCAAAACAAAAAAATTGATGAATGCTTTAAAATTGAGAACTTCAGTAAAGACTTAAAGCTAAAAAAAATGCAGAAGAAATATTGCACACATTAGAGGTGCTCTAGAACGCTCATGGTTAGTGTGTACCTTTCCTGGCCCTGCGTCTTTTTGTGCCCTCGGGTTTTATTCCAGTATGCAGTGCTAATTAGCTTACGTTGGTCTAGTGGTTATGGTGCTCGACTGCTGACGCAAAGGTGGCGGGATTGAGGCCCATGTACATAGATTTAGATGCACGTTTGAGAACCCCAGATGGTTGAGATTTCCGGAGCTCTCCGCTATGGTATATCTCATAGTCATATTCTTGTTTTAGTACACTAAACCCCGTCAATTTTTATGTAAGAATAGATTACCTTTCTCTCCTGAGAACTTCAGGTGCCACAGGATGTTCCAAACTGCGCTAAAGTGAAACATTCCTTAAAGCTAAAGTATTTATGAGATGAGCTTTAACAAAAAAAAAAGTCTTATTACATACAACTATACTTGGTAAAATACGCAAGATTTTCAGCATATCAACATTCCAAAAAATAAGGCATTTTTCATTGCGTGGTTTTATCAAACAACTGTGAATAAGTCCAAGGGAATGTTGTGACAGGATTTTTTGTGTAAAAAAAATGGTGTGTATTTCTGTATTTGTAGTTTAGATTACTTTCTTCTTCAAGGCACATTATTAAATAGCACATAAGATATTATGGAGGATTGTATTTTACACGCAATCACTTTTCCTGCTTTCTTAAGTCATTGCTTTAACCATGGATAAAGACAAAAAGGGACGAGGTGTGGAAAAGGGAGAGAAATGGTGTTCACTCATTGTGCAAAGCTGTGTGAAAGCGTGTAGTGGTCTGTATGGAAGCATTGATGCTTTTGCATATTTCAACATATATTTTGGTTATACAGAGAGGGAGAGAGAGAATTTTTTTTCTTCCTAGTTATATCATCTTTTCTCTAGTTTGTGTAAACCTAAGACTGAATTGTCATTCACATTAGTGCACCACTCAGCCACACTGAAAAATGTCCATTCTTTGGGAGTCTTATAAAATAGGGTGTACGTTGAGCTATTCTCGCTCGTCACATATTTTTGAAAGGAAAAAAAGACTTATGAAGTAATGCACACATATAACAGCCGATTTTCTCCAATGTTCTCTCTGTAAAAAGTATATGTGTGTGTCTCCTGCAAAATTGAGCTTTCACCTCTGAAAAAAAAAAAAAAAGGCAGAAAGTTCGGATGACATGGTAGAGTCTAAAAATCCACAGTAAGTATTTGTTACATGCCTGATCTGTGCTTCTTTTTCGAGCTTTCGTGAGGCCTTTTTGATATGTTTGAGGCATTGTGAAGAAAGCCATGCATCTTCATTAATTTTGTTTTTTTCCAGCCACCCCTGATGGCACTCCACGCAGTGGTGGTGTGCACAGACGACGGCACACATTCCTCATGCTACTGGGTGAATTTTTAGTGCTACTTCTAATGGCAGCTGCAGGAATTCTACATGCATCTCTATGTTCGCTGGCCTACTTTGTGGCATTCCTCTGGTCTGCCACATGGTTGGGCATGCATCGTCCACTAGGGACGGGTTATCAAGTCATGCGGACACTGTTGCTGATCTATAGTGCCATGCACTTTGTGGCCCTCTACGCATACCAGCTGGACTATATCCAGGAGCTGGTGCCCTCTGCCAGCCTGCAAGCCAGGTTAGCCATGCAATTTTCTGGCTACTACTTTAGCGATGGAGCTGCTTATATGAATCTTAGGGAATTCCTTAACATAATCAGTGATGAGCAGATAAGGATTGGTTTGTAATTCAGGTAGCAGCACAAAAGTAGCTATTTTACTTAAAATGGTATTGTTCAAAAAAAAGTATCCATTAATTTCTTTAACAAATCACACAATGCACTCCTCACCAGGCCCCTTTGCGAACTTTGGTTAATCAGTTAAACTCCATAACAACAAATGCCACTCCAATGAAACTTCCACTCCAATGCAATGCATTGCCCTGAGTTTGAAGAGGACAAGTCTGGTGAACGAGTTCAGATTATCCAATTTGCCAAATTAATATTAAGGCTCAAGTTACTGACACTTTGCTGTAACACATTGAGGGCCCTATTGTAAACGCCTGTAACAACATAATTTTTTTAGGTGTCCTGTCAGTTTTGATCTAATAAAAATTTATAGTTATAGGTTTGAACTGGAATTTATAAGGTATTGTCTGTCAAAATTTCTGTGATATTGTTTTTACAGATATTCATTGGTAAAGCTAGATGAAGTTGAAAATAGTCGTTACTTCTCGTTTGGAGGTGACTGTCACTGTCAAGAGTCTCCTTCTTTGGCTTGGCCAGCATGTGCAAGTAGTGCTTCTTTCTTTTATGCATAGAATGACAATGTCAAGCTCATGTGGCGTGTCCAGCCTGCTTTTTTTTTATCTATATTGCTTTCCTGCATATTTCTATTTTGGCATTCCACATTCCACATTAGATGATCAACCAAAGTTACATGCCATGATGGGGTGGTTATTGACATTCCAAGCAGTGCATGTTGCGTAGAATATTTGTGCGTGTGAACTTGACTCTCACTTGAGGTATGGCTTCCTCGACAGGAAGCCATACCTCAAGTGAAAGTCAAGTTCACTGATGCTTCGAAATTATAACGTTTTTTTGTGCCACCCAGCGATTTCGTACTTTGGAGACACTATCGCCACTGTATGTTATGCTCTCAATTTATTCATTCATAATAGTCAAACCTAGTGAACGGTCTCTTCAAAATCTTATTTTCTAAATGTGTTATGTGAATGGTCTTGTAACTTTTCCCCAAAATCAACTAGATTGACATATTAAATCACTTTATACATTCTGTGCACTTCAGTCTTTTTTAGAAATGTGTTCTCTTGAAATATGCTTGTGGTTTCTAGCAATGTCACATGTTTATTGTTGTACCCCTGTCTTGATTCCCCTTTCTCATCATTGAATTGTATTGTCCATTGCATTGGGAGCTTCTGCATGGCTCTTTAAATCAAATACTTGGAAGATATTGTAGCGATGCTGAGGCAGACAGGTTAAAAAACAAGCGTATTTATTAGGGTGAACTTGTGCCCACGATTCTAAAGACTATGGTCGTCAAGTCCGAGTAGCCGAGTGGCACAGATCCAACTAACTTCCTCTTCCTCGTTGCCGGAGCGCACGAACGCGTGGCGCATGCCAGCCGGGTCTTGCTTATGCTCTTGCCACGATGATTGCGGCGGGCTACTTGAACGTGGCCAACCTGTCGCGGCATTATCCCCCTCCTCAGACGCATCGACCCGATGCTTAAGACAGTGAAAAGATACATGCGCACTCTCTCTCGTTTTTCGACGATCTGTCATGATAGGGTTTCATGCGGACTACGTGTACCACTTCTGTGGGATTGCGGCGTCTTGAACTCACGTGTCCAGCGGTTCTGACTTCATAAGTGACGTTGCTGATACGGTTGAGTACTTCATAAGGGCCGAAGTATCGGCAAAGAAGCTTTTCAGAGAGTCCGCGGTGGCGCACTGATATCCATATCCACACTTTGTCACCGGGATGATAAAGTGCGCCACTGCATCGCTTGTTGTACCGACTAGAATCGACGTGCTGTTGGTGGCGTATTCGGTATCTTGCCATTTGCCGTGCTTCTTCGGCTCTTTGCAAGAAGTCATCTAAGTCAGGTGGATAGCTGCTTTCGTCCTGTAGTGCTAACATGGCATCCAGCGGGGTCGTCACTCTTCAGCCGAATACTAGTTCGAAAGGAGTAACGTGGGTTGTTTCTTGAACGGCTGTATTATATGCGAATGTTACGTAGGGTAATATTTCATCCCACTGTTTATGTTCAACATCGACATACATTGATAGCATGTCGGTCAGAGTTCGGTTGAGGCGTTCGGTTAAGCCATTTGACTGAGGGTGATACGCCGTTGTTCTTCTGTTATCGGTATTTGTCATGCGCATCAGGCATTGCATTAGGTCTGCAGTAAATGCGGTGCCCCGATCCGTAATAACGACGATGGGCGCACCATGTCTGAGCACTATGTTGTTCACAAAGAACTTGGCGACTTCGGCAGCTGTCGCACTGTACAGAAAGTCAGTCTCAGCATAATGGGTCAGATAGTCTGTGGCTACGACTATCCATTTCTTGCCTGCACACGATGTCGGGGAAGGTCCTAGGAAGTCCATGCCGACTTGTTGAAATGGGGTATCTGGAGGGTATTGGCTGGAGAAGGCTGGCTGGTTTTACGGGTGGAGTTTTGCGCCATTGACATTGACGACAAGTTTTCACGTAGCGCTGCACTGATGCGAGCAACTTAGGCCAATAGTATTTCAGGCGAATCCTGGCGAATGTTCGGCTCACACCCATGTGTCCAGATGTTGGCTCGTCGTGGCATGTGTGCAGAATTTCCTCTCGCATGGCTGTGGGCACGACTAGTAAAAACGTTTCACCATTAGGTTCGAAGTTCCTCCTGTAAAGGACACTTCCTCGAAGGCAGAACGCGGAGAGCCCTCTGGAGAATATGCGAGGGACTTGAACGTCGAGACCCTGCAGGTGTTGTATAAGCGCCAGCAAATCCGGGTCATCTCATTGTAGTTGAGCTATTTCGGATGCGTCGACAACGCCTAGAAACGGGAAGTCTTCCTCTTCAGGTACACTTGGATCGATGGGAGAGCGTGACAGGCAGTCGGCATCACTGTGTTTCCTTCCAGATTTGTACACGACCGTAATGTCATACTGCAGCCTGAGGCTCCATCTTGCTAGTCGATCTGACGGGTCCTTGAGATTTGCCAGCCAGCATAGAGCATGGTGATCACTGACAGCTCTGAACGGTCTACCATAAAGGTAGGGTCGAAACTTGTTTATTGCCCAGATGACTGCGAGGCACTCTTTTTCAGTTGCAGAGTAGTTAGCCTCAGCTTTTGATAGTTTGCGGCTGGCATAGGCTAACACTTTCTCTTGACCATTTTGCCACTGGACAAGGATGGCGCCCAGGCCAACATTGCTGGCATCGGTATGGACTTCAGTGTCGGCTGTCTCATCCAAATGGGCAAGTATTGGTGAACACTGTAGTCGTTTTCTTAATTCGTCAAAAGCTTTCTGTTGTTCGCTTTCCCATGTGAAGGGCACGTCGTCTTTCGTCAGTTTTGTAAGAGGATCCGCAATCTTTGAGAAATTTTCAACAAATCGCCTATAGTAGGCACATAAACCCAAAAATCGACGCACGGACTTTTTGTCTCTGGGTGTAGGGAACCTCTGAACAGCGGCTGTCTTTTCGGGATCAGGACGAACACCATCGGAACTTATGACATGTCTAAGGAATCGCAGCTTTTCGAAGCCGAAGTGGCATTTTTCGGGTTTGATTGTCAATTTTGCTGACCGGATGGCTTCCAATACTGTGCGTAGTCGCTCTAGATGTTTGTCAAACGTTGCAGAGAATACCACCACGTTATCCAAATTCACTAGGCACGACTGCCATTTCAATCCGGCAAGGACAGTGTCCATCATTCGCTGGAACGTCGCTGGTGCGGAACAGAGGCCGAATGGAAGCGCTTTAAATTCGTAGAGGCCATCTGGTGTTACAAATGCCATTTTTTCACGGTCCTGCTCGTCGACCTCTATTTGCCAATATCCGCTTTTCAGATCTAAGGAGGAGAAAAACTTTGTGGATTGCAACCGATCTAGTGTATCGTCGATACGTGGCAAGGGGTAGACATCTCGTTTAGTTACACTGTTCAGTTTTCTGTAGTCGACACAGAATCTAAGTGTGTTGTCTTTCTTCTTAACGAGCACTACGGGGGACGCCCATGGACTATTCGAAGGATGGATGACATCATCCGAAAGCATCTCCTCCACTTGCTTCTTGATAATTTCCCGTTCTTTCTGTGACACCCAATATGGATGTTGGCATATAGGCCTCGTGTCATCTTGCGTTATAATTCTGTGTTTCGTGATTGACGTGCGCTGGACTTTCGAGGCACTTGAAAAGCAATCAGAGAATTCTTTTACCAAGGCGTAAATCTGTTTCTTTTGACTGTCCGGAAGGCTCTGATTGACGGTCACGGATGTGTCGATGTTGCAGGCCACTGGTCGAGTGGTTGATGTCGTTAAGCTGCATAGTTCAGTCGCCATACAGAAGTCGTGTAAATAGACAATAGCCGTGCCTTGAGCGATGTGTTGAAGTTCATTGGAGAAATTTGTCAGTAGGACATCTGCACGGCCTTTCGTCAAGTGAACAAGACCCCTAGCTACGCAGACACCTTTGTTCAAAAACAGCCCTACATTTGTATCTGCTATGCCTTCGCGGTTGTACAATGCGTCATTTTCTACGAGCACCATTATACTGCAGCGTGGCGGCACAGTTACGTCATCATGAACAACGCGTAGAGCAGTTAGGCGTCGTTCCTCAGATTCCTCCACAGGTATAGCTCGTTCAGTCGAAAACGACACGCTGGATCTACGCAGGTTAATTACGGCGCCATTAGCTCGCAAAAAATCCATTCCTATAATGAGTTCCCTTGAACATTTTGGCAGCACAATGAAATCGGCCACGTAAATAAAGCCCCGTATTTCAAGTCTTGAAGTGCATCGCCAAGGGGCGTAATAATGTGACCGCCTGCCGTGCGTATCTGCGATCCACTCCACTGTGTCACAACTTTGTTTAGCTTTTTCACTATCTTGTGACTTATCACTGAATAATCAGCACCGGTGTCGACCAAGGCATTCAACTCCCATGCTTCCATTCTCAACCGCAAATCTGAAGTAACGTTTTCGTTGCTGCACCCATCTACCGAAAATACACCGTCATCACCCTCAAACCATATTGGAGGATCTTCGTAACTGACGTTATCAGCGGCCTCACCTCCACAGGTCGCTTGCTTCAGTTTTCCGGGAGTGGACTTGGAGAGCGATGACCAGGCTGCCTTGAAGGTCTACGTGGGCTGGAGGACCGGTAGCGCATAGGCGATGGTGACCGTGACCGGTGTTGGCGTAGAGTTGGCGAGTTCTGGCACGTGGACAAGTACTCCTCAATATCCGCTGGTTGTTCGCCGTTTCGGGGGCACGGTGCATACAACGGGAAGCCTCTTAATCCAGCCTGTCGGTAAGGACAGAATCTGTACAGATAATCCGCTTCCCCACAATGAAAACACAGAGGCCTGCGCTCGTGATCACGCCAGATGTCACTTTTCCTGAGCCTACGCTCCACGTAGTGATGTGTGCTACGTGCTCCTGGGGCAGATAGGTAGCTGTTGGTTCCCGTGGACAAGGTGCGCTGCGTGCCGCAGGTGGGAGAGGAGTCGTCGCCATCGCAAATGCTGCATTGCTGTGTACGGTGGGTTGTCCGACAACCTCAGAGTATGTTCGGATAGGTCGAACCGGCTGCAGCTCACGCTCTGGCTCTCGTATCACCTGCCTCAGTTCGTCACGAACAACGTGCGTAACAGATAGTGCAGTTGGAGTCTGGGACATTTGCAGTCTGCTCAGTTCTTCTCTAACAACTGATCTAATGAGCTCTCGCAGGGCTTGAATGTTGTTTCGCACGCCTCCGGAGAATACCTGTGCAGATACGCAGTTAAGATTCCGGTTGTACTGCCGAGCCCGCTGTTTCAGTGTTTTTTCAATGGCTGCCGCTTCCGAGTAAAACTCAGCAACTGTGCTTGGAGGGTTGCGCACGAGAACGGCGAACAGCTCTTGCTTCACTCCGCGCATTAGATGGCGCACCTTCTTATCCTCAGCCATGTTGTAATCCGCACGCTTGAACAGACGGACCATGTCCTCAATGTACATAGCAGCACTCTCGTTCGTGAGCTGGTTCCTCGATTGAAGAGCAGCCTCCGCCTTTTCTTTCCGGTCTATGTTCGCGAACGTAGCCACCGCTTGTCGACGAAATACCTCCCAGGTAGACAACGAGGTTTCATGGTTCTCAAACCATGTCTTTGCGAAGTCTTCCAGGGCGAAGTATACGCGATGGAGCTTCTCTCTTTCGTCCCATCCATTCAAGCTCCCCACTCTCTCGAACAGGTCCAACCAATCTTCAACATCCTCGTACGAGTCGCCGTGGAATACTGGCGGCTGGTGCGGTGGGCTAATGAACACTTGTGCCGGTGTTACCTGGGTAGTCATAGTGGTGGCATCCATCGTTTGAATTCCCCTTGGTGTGAAGTGAAGAGGACCGAACTCAGGTGAGTCACCTCGAAGACGGCGACTTGCCCTCTGGTGTACAGGAGTCACTTCCACGGGGTTGATACGCTGGTCGTCGGGGCTACGCTGTCTTGAGCTCGCGGGGCTTCGATTCATAACCCAGAAACTCCACCAGAAATGTAGCGATGCTGAGGCAGACAGGTTAAAAAACAAGCGTATTTATTAGGGCGAACTTGTTCCCACGATTCTAAAGACTATGGTCGTCAAGTCCGAGTAGCCAAGTGGCACAGATCCAACTAACTTCCTCTTCCTCGTTGCCGGAGCGCACGAACACGTGGCGTATGCCAGCCGGGTCTTGCTTATGCTCTTGCCACGATGATTGCGGCGGGCTACTTGAACGTGGCCAACCTGTCGCGGCAATATTGTCATATCGCTAGGAAGGTATGTTCTTTATTATCAGGATGTATGCACACTGTAAGCTCTGTAGGCTTCTTCTTGAATTGATGCAAACTTTCTTGACTTCTATAAAATGTATTCGACTGATGTGCATGTGGCAGCCTGACTTTAGTAGTGAATTCACTTTGAGGATTGCCATATGTACTCACTGCAAGAGGTGCCACTCTAAATTAAGCTTGTGCAAATAGTGCTTTTCATCAAATAATTTTGAATTGAATTCAAATTGTATGTATCGCATATTAAATAAATGGCCATATTTGCTGCTAACCTGTACTAACCTGTACAATATTTTTTTTTTTGCAAATTGATACGAGGTCTTTGCAAATGCTTTTGTTTGTTTGTTTGTTTGTTTGTTCAAATGAAGTGGAAACAACTTTGAATAGTAGCATGATTTGACTTTCAGTAGAATGCGAATGATAACCTGTAAAATATGTTACATTTTAAAATTTACAGTACTTAGGAGCATACAAGCCAGTGTAACAAGCTTATAAACTTAGAAAATGACTAATCTATGTGAGGGTAATACGTTCATTTAACCCTGAAGTGTAGCTTTATGGCAGTGTGGATTTCCCCTCGATAAGTGTTTTCTACATATCCAGGGGAAATTCTGCTTAACATTCCTTTACTGCAGTGAAATGAGTGCTTTCACAGCTTAGCACCTCTCTAGTGCAGAGAAACCACCTTTAGAGGGGTTATGGGCAGACTAATATTTATTCATTATTTTCAAATACTTCAACATTGTCAATAATTTAAATTCAAATCTAAGTGCATTTGAATACCTTGCTGCTCATTCGAATTCCGATTTGCACAACACCTACTTTAAATATTGCTTGACTGTCTTTTGGATTCCCAAGTAGTAAACTGTTGCTTTACTAGGCAGATTGTTTGCCTGTGCCTAGAAATATTTTCTTCAAGTGAAAGTTCTGTAAGCATCACTTGCGTGTGATAATTTGCTAGCTGTTGCTGCTTCACAGTCGGGGCAAAGCTGAAAGTTAATCTGTGTGATAAGTTTTATATGTTAGAAGGAATGACCAAAGATGTCCTAGTTGTTCTCTTCATTGATTTTACTAGGTACTGCATGCTGCAGCTATGCTGCAGATCATGCATCATTCAGGCTCCCGTGCAGACCCTTTTTGTTACCATTTGTTATCTGTTAAGGCTTGAACTGCCACAGAAAATAGCAGCCGTCATTGGTTCCTCACTTTTGCTTTTAGCATGAGTACATCGCGAGGCATGCAGTTGTCATCCCACTTTTGCACTGTGTGCTCTGTGTAGTAGCTTAACAAGGCAATGCTGATGGCTGGTACAAAAAGTAAAGCCAAATTTATAACTTTGTGCTGACTCGCATTGACAAAATTTGTTGCTTGTGGCTTTGCATCAAAATTTTAAAAAAGCATGAAGGTGTCACTATCACATTAGTTAACCAAACCTACATTTTACTTCATTAAAGGTTTTTTTAATCGAAAAATGCAGTGTTGGTAGGCTATATGGACTGCAGGAGTCTTTTTAAAATAAGGCAAGAAGAGCAGTTCTAATTATTTTAATGATTAAAGATTTTCTGAATGTGCCAATATTGAATTTATGCATCGCTTACATTTCAGGCTTTTAGGGCTGACTTCACTGCGCATTCCTGCTTGCAATTCAACTGCACCAACAGAGGCAGACATAAGGGTGCTGCAGTTTAGGTCGTTGCATTGGACACTGTACGTGAGCCCTCTGGTGGTGCTGAGTTTTTATTTTACTGTGGCCACTGTGACTCGACTGCAACTTCTGCAGCAGTTGGTGAGCTATGCCCTCATTGACTACTTTGTCGGCTTTGCAGTTAAGCTTTCATTTGAACTCCTTGTTTGTGAAGATTTCTTAGCAAAATAGAAAGCATGTCCCTAAGTTAGGTTTGTGAGAACTATGAAGAATATTTTATTTGGACTGTGCCCTAAAGGTATGACAGTTTGCCCTGTTTGACCAACTAAATGAAGTTATACATAGTGTTGTTTCCTTGCTGACAAAAATTCGGCTCTTAGAAAAATGTAATTAATGCTGATGTTATGCTTTCCATTTGTTTGTCCAGATTTATAGCTTTTAGATAGGAAGCAATTTATATATTTGTGATAACTGTTGATAGCTAATCTGGCAAGTGCAGTTGAGCAGCTGAAAGTTTACCTTTACGTTTAACTAGCCAGGCATTGGCATGTTACGTAAAGGATTTTGTCTGAAAGCTACATATATGCAATAGCTGTCTCGCAAGTTGAGAGATGAAATCCTGGCCACTGAGGCCACATTTTCTATGCAGGTGAAACTGCTCAAGGCCTGTGTACTTGGATGCATATTAAAGAGGTGGTTGACATTTTTGGTCGACATGTATGGCTTCCTTCATAATCATACTATGGTTTTGGGATGTTAAACCTCATCAATTAGTATTGTTATAACACAAACAATTGCATTACATTAGCAGGCTTTTATAAGTGTCGCCACTGACAAGATCTCATAAGGTGGTGGCCTGGCTTGCACAATGTTTTCGCATCTGGCTCGAGCATGGTTTTTACGCCAGTGTAATGCTAAATTTACAACACTGATTTGTTGTGAATCACTCTTGTCTACTGTGGTAGTTTGGTGGTACATAAAGTACTAAAATGAGCCATATAAAAGGGGGAAGCATTACTCACTGTAGTAAATATGTATACAAGGAACAGCAAAAAGCTTTGAGCAGTAGACAGAAAAAAAAAAAAAATCAGCAGTAATTCATTGAAAAAAAAGGGGGGGGGGGGTTGAGGGTAAAATAAAATCAAGAAGATTTGAAAATGTATTGAACAACTTTAATGCCAGCTAGATAGATCACATACCAGGTTTGTCCCTAAAGTTCCCGTTTGGTTTTGTGTCGTCTGCAACGTCGCCTGGTGGAGCGGGGTGGAGGAGTTATCGGGGGATGCAAGCTTTGAAACAAGACTTTTCTCAGTTGCCTCTGGCAGTTTTTGAGAAAGGTCACGCTCCATACAGAGGTATCCGTCAACTGACCCTCACAGAGAAAACGCATAGTCCAATTGTTTAAGCACCATTACGCAATCATGTTTTGTGTGAAACTGGGTAAAAACAGGGCGAAGACGCTTGAAATGCTTCAGAAAGCCTACAGTGATTACGCAAAACGAACAGGTTTTCTGGAAATTACTGCGCCGTACTGCTTCAAAAGGTTCTTTTTTGCTTCAATATTGCGTCATTGCTGCACCACAAGGTGGTTTTGGAAAGGAAAGTTATATTGACAGCACACATCGTGAGTGGATATTACGTGATGGTCGCCATCTTTTACACTTGCGCTTCTGTAAAAGCACTGAATCGTCTGACAGTTATATAGATTTTGGCATGATTGTGACGGTGGCTTTTCTGGTAACCATTGGCAAAAAATGAAGGCGTTGTGGCGACTACCTAAAAGTGTGCCAGTATGACTTATTGCTGACAAAAAGACTACGTGTGTAGCATAAAGCCACTTTTAAGCCTACCGCACACCTTTAATAGCCTGTAATTACCTGAGAGTGCCAATCGCTGCCGTCTCAATTGCTGTGCGAGACTGTGTTCAGCATGCATTGTTTTGCAGAAATGAAAACAACTCACTGTTGCGGAGTTCAGCTTTGTAGATCAAAGACACGGGGATAGCAAGCATAGCACACACTTTCATGAGGCGACAGCTCAAACGCACCTCCGTCTGATGCCAGGATTGCTAAGGCATCGCTTGCTGAAAGCATGCATTGTCCTGTTAACACAACAGGCTTCTCGCTGCATCTGTGCACAGTCTGAAACTGAGTGTACGCAAGCGGCTTCGCACGTTGTGTATGCCAAGTAGATGAAGCGCTGCATGCAAATAGCCAGTAGACGATAGACTCCCTGCTATCGTACCGTGTTTAAAAAAAACTGTGTCGCTTTTAGTTAAGTAGCAGATCACGGTACACATTTATCGCGCACAGTTGATTATGTCCGTTTCGTTGCTATGTCAGTCGCTGCGTTGGCTGATATATCCAAGACTCCGCAGTAGTTTCCAAATGCTCTTAGGTGTCGCCACCACGTGCCATCAAATGGTTGTGTGAGAATGCCTATCATTTATAATATAGAAATGGCTTTTTGGTGGGTACTTTAGGAAGTTATTTGCTGTGGTACGGTATTAATTCCTTCTTTAGCGGTGATGGCGCACATAAACATGCAAATTGGTACTTGGTCGTAAGTATGCTGTGGGGGGGGGGGGAAGCAGCAGGTGGCACCAGAGGGGGGGCACAAAGTCAGCCCCCTACATTTACTTGATTACCCCCCCTCCACATCATGTACTTAGTGGTACATAATGCATACTATGTTTAGCGCATAGTTAGTCACGTTTTCGGCAGGTTCTTGGCATGTATGTACATATTAACGAAGTTTACTGTAACAAGCTTTGAGTGTGTGTGTGCATACATGTGTTCATGAATGCACGTTGCTATTAACTTCATGCTGCAGCTATTTTGTTGGTGCAATGTGCTTCACTGTCTTATGTCACCACTTCTTTATATGATCCCCCTTTTCTTTATTTTTTGTGCTGACTTGCGTATGTGGGCTTGCTGCTTCTGCATAAATGATTAAATAAACTTGGGGAACATTTAACTAAGTTAAAGCTAAATTTTCTGCCTCTGTGTGTATCATGGAAAGCCCGTGCATGTTCCAAACACAGAGGTAGCTGCTCCGAAAGCACATTTTGCCTGCTTCAATGGCTGCTCCAAAATGCTGGTAGGCATTCCCGCCACTTCAATTCTTATCTGGGCTTGTAGAAGTTTTCTTGAAGAGCCCCGCCGCAGTGGTCTAGTGGCTAAGGTACTCAGCTGCTGACCCGCAGGGCGCGGGTTCGAATCCCGGCTGCGGCGGCTGCATTTCCGATGGAGGCGGAAATGTTGTAGGCCCGTGTGCTCAGATTTGGGTGCACGTTAAAGAACCCCAGGTGGTCGAAATTTCCGGAGCCCTCCACTACGACGTCTCTCATAATCATAGTGTGGTTTTGGGACTTTAAACCCCACATATCAATCAATCAAGTTTTCTTGAAGAAGCATTGTAAGACTGCTAGACCTCGTGCTGAAAAGGACAGGGCAAGAGTGGCGGTCATCCCCTACCTACATGGTGTGTTGCACAAGGTCAAGAATAAATATAAGGGTGGTGTTTGCAGTGCCAATGAAGCTGGGTTCATTGTGTGAGAAGGTGAATTCCCCTCGCCCAAGTCTCTGCACTTGCAAGAAGCGCCATACAACACAGTGTGTGCCTTGCAAGACCGAAGTAATAAGCGAGCTACCTGTGTCCTGCTGGGGGCTGGACAGACAAGTGTTGGGCAGATGGTTCGCTGCATCATCGACTGACTGAGAGAGCACAAGGACAACCTCAAGACCCATACTTGATGCAATTTGGATATTCATTATGCCAACTGTAGCAGTAGCCCTAATTTTGATCAGATGCGCATCTTGCGCAGATATCGGGATAGCCGTGCCCGGGAAATTTACGAAACACTTACAATTCATTCTATTGGGTGAAAATGTGTAAGCGCACGATCGATCATACCAACCGACTAAAAAAATTATCTCCTCTCATAATCATTGCATAGTCATGGACTAGTTGGGATGCATGCATTGTTTTTGTTATTTCCGTTTCCCAAGGAGTGTATATATTTGTGCACCTACGAAACAAACGCTCATGTCGTTAACAGTGCCAAGTCCTACGAGCCTTTCTTGTTCTGTGTTTCTGCACTGTTCCCTGCTATAAAGCCAAGCCAACAAGCTCAAGTTAATACCCTTTGAATGGCATGAATGTTATAGAACTGTTTCAAAATTCTGGGCCCAAGTGATCGCAAGGAAAGAGACATCGATTGAGGTGTACGATTCCGAATCAATGTCTAAAATGTCAGTGGCACACTATAGTCTTCTGGCCCAAAAAAAAAACAAAGATGAGTGAATCTCGAATCAATAGAATGCTCATTGTGTTTTTTGTCAGAAAAGGTGTAGTTCACAGGGAGTTGATGCCTCAGGGGCAAACACTCATCAAGGAGTTATACCATGAAGTGCTCAAATGGTTGCATAACAGGGTTTGTTGCAGCGCAAAATAATTTCACAATAATTGGATCTTGCACCATGTCAATATGCCAAGCTACACCTCATTGTATATTCTCATTGCACACTCCTCATCTTTAAGTTGCTGGCCAAAATGAGTGCGGCAATGCAGCCCCAGCTGTTGTACAGCCATGATCTGGCACCACCAAACTTTTTTGTTCCCAAGAGTCAAAAGAACTCTGAAAGGAACTTTGCATGGGACGCTGTGGACAGCTGAAAAAGAAGCTGCAATGACCTCACTGTAGGAGTTTTCTATTGACTGCTTCCTGGTCACCTTCAATGATTGTGGGAAGGATTGTGGGAAGGATTGAGAATCGCATTAAAACAGAGAGAGCGGACACTTTGAAAAATTCTGAAAAGATAAACTGATATTTAATAAAAGATTCACAAAAAACATATTGAGAACTTTTTGATGCTGTAGGTGCAGTTGACTGCCAAGATGTACACACACACCGAAGAAAGAAAACTTGATGTGTGGCAGAGAAACAATTGCAAAACATTTATATGTTGCGAAGAGATAGGAGCATGTACAGTATTCCATTTTAAAGAAACTCTATTTAAATATGTTAGTTTGTTAATAGGAAGGCTTTAGATGAAAAACAAAGTTACAAAACAATTATTCACAAGACAACATATGTAGATGATAGAATAAATATGCATGAATGATAAACGATGTCTCTGTGCACTAACAGTCCTTGTATTGCGGTATGGTACGCATTTGAGCTTTTTGGTTCATGATTTCTTGTAGAAAACAGCCCTGACAGACTGGATAAAAAGGGTACATAAACCATGGTGACATAGTTTGTGTCCTATTTGTGTTTCTAGTATTTCTTTAGTTGTCCAGTTTTTTGGCACTGTTTTCTACTGGAAATCTTGGATGGCGATTGTCAACCTACGTGCAAGGGCAGCAAAGCATACACTTCATATAGTTTGTCATGTTATTGCAAGTTTTTTTGTAAAATGAGTGTGGACTTGTAGGCTGCAGACTGCCTATCTGGTGCTGGCTAACTTTTTTTAGGGCCAGGTTGTAAATAATTCAAAATGAATAGCCTAGCAAGTTCAATAATCATCCCTGTACCTCTGTTCGCAGCAGGCTGCTCACATCATCCAGAGTGATTGCAAGCTACTTCTATGTGCTACAGAATTCTATTCTTTCAGTTTCATCTTCTTTTTTCTTAGTGATGTGATGTTGATCAGAAATTTATTCCTGATACGCATTCTAATTTTACATTTGATAAGTTAAGCTAATTTACTCCTTTTTTTCTAGTCTTTGTTTATAGGTTGGCAAACTTGCTAACTAATGCTTTTTATTAATGAAGCACTACTGTTTTCTTGTTTTTGATCACTATTCTGCAGCCATGTAGCACATGCTCACAATTTTCTTTCTTTGTTTACCTTTCTTACTCATAGACTCGAGAGTCTCCCATCTTGGTGACGACAAGTGGTGTTGGAGGTAATGCTCCTCGCCAAGACTCCAAACGCAGTTCACAGCGATCAGCGAACTCCTCCTCTCGAAGGAACAGAAAAGAGAGCGGGGTAACTTGTTCTTGCTGGGCTCGTCTGGCTTCCTTTTAGTTTTTTGCCTTAGATTCACGTAGCTGCCTTCTGTGGATTGACCACAAGATTTAGTTTATATGCACACTGTAATGCTGCAGAACGAGGTTGAGTGGCTTTATATTGTACCTCCTCTTGACCCAAGATAAGCGTGCTATAAATTTTGGTGCGAGTGTTTCACAGCGTGAACATATCGATGGGGAAACTTTGACAGATTGAAATATTTAAGGCAATATTGATTATTGCTACATAAATGTATTTCTCTTTTCACTTCCAAAGTGATATTGTACAAAAAGTTGTATTTATATGAATTTGGGGTAAGTCAATGTCAGTTTATATGTTTGTTCTGCAACATGGCCATTTTTGGGCAGCTTGTTTTAATATTTAATACCCCGGTGTTGTTCTTGGAATCACTGCTCTTTTTCTTTCTCTCTCTCTATTTTTAGATTTATTTTGCTTTCTTTCAGCTTTCTCACTTTTAGATTTCCACTGAGTCTTTCTATATTATTGTGTTTTGGGTATCTACCATATGTAGCACCAGTGCACAATTGGCATCAACCTGAACCGAACAGCGACGAGCATTTACAGTGATATAGTCCGATTCGGCAGCACTGTCCACGTATGCCCACTTGTCCATGTTGATAACTGGACAACATGCACTATGCCACTGTGAATGCATGCCACTGTTTAGGCTTCACTTGATGCCAATAGTGCAGTGCTCATCAATTGCAACACATGAAAACTTTGGTAGAACGACTGATATGTGCAATAGCTTGGGTAACTGCATTGTGTTACGAGAATCTGGCTGCGAAAAGTAATGTTGCTGTGATGCAAATGTCTCGGTCAAAATTGCACTGGAGGGACACGACCTGCAGATTATGGAAATGAGATTACATTTGCATTACATAGCTCTAAATATTGTATCTCAATCCATGAGCACTGCTCTTTGAATGGTGACTTTACACATCAGTAAGGCATTGTTAGGTAAACCAGTTGCTCTTAAAAAGTTGCTGGGGCTTTCACCTTGGAAACAAGATGAAGGCATAAAGTGATACACAGCCCAACTTGAAAAGCCATAGCAGGAATTGTACTAGAAAAATTACTACATTGGATCAACTTTCTTGATGTGCATTGAGTTACGGCTGCATTGCAATGTTGAGTACCTTACTACAGTGAAACTTTACTTAAAATCTTTATTAGTATCTATTGCTTCTAAAAATTATATTGCACAAAATTTTTATCTGTCATTAGTTTTGTAGCCTTTGTTATGAACTAAAGCTTTAATAATAAAACCTTACTGCTATTGAATTGAATGGGATCGAAGCTACTCAGTTGCTGCTTTAGTGAATTATATGCATTAAAGAAACAGGGTTTTTAGACTCGGCCATTTGCCCTAGCATACGTATAAGGATTCAGTAGAATGAAATGTGAAAAATCATGGGGTTATGGTTATCATGGGTGGCCTTTTGTTATTGAACTATATTTAGTCGCAGATCTTTAAAATTTTATTTTGTTGATAACACTATATGCAACCTTGGGGCCACTTCCTTTTTTGCATAAGCGATAATATTCCATTCACCAAGGCTATGCTCCAAGGTTATTTCAGCCGATACAAGCACAAGCTCTTGATTATAAAATTTCTTAATTAAGACTAGAGCAGACTTGAAACATTTGTAAAGGGACACTATGACACTGAATTCTTTCAAGTGCTTATGCAAGACTGCCGAAAAAGCCCCGCCATGGTGGTCTAGTGGCTAAGGTACTCGGCTGCTGACCCGTAGGTCACGGCTTGGAATCCCGGCTGCGGCGGCTGCATTTCCGATGGAGGCGGAAATGTTGTAGGCCCGTGTGCTCAGATTTGGGTGCACGTTAAAGAACCCCAGGTGGTCAAAATTTCCGAAGCCCTTCACTACCGTGTCTCTCATAATCATATGGTGGTTTTAGGACGTTAAACCCCACATATCAATCGAAAAGGCACAGCATATTTGGGAATACGCATGCACTCACGCTCGTTAGTGTTTTTTCTTCATAGCTCTCCTGGTCTGTTTAGGCTTTTTTTATGCCACGCACACATACAGTTCAACCACTTTATAAAAGACATGCAGTTTGCAGCAATTTTTGTCTTCTATATGAAGAGTCTTTTTAAGCAGGGTATCACATATGCATTTTATTGTCAACCCCTATTTCAATGCAGCCACACCGGTGTCTCTTAAACCGACTTGTCTCTCTCATCAGCGTCTCTTTTAAAGGGCCACTCACCAGGCCCCACACCGAAATTTATTTACAGATAGACCCGCAGGGCGCGGGTTCGAAACCCGGCTGCGGCGGCTGCATTTCCGATGGAGGCGGAAATGTTGTAGGCCCGTGTGCTCAGATTTGGGTGCACGTTAAAGAACCCCAGGTGGTCTAAATTTCCGGAGCCCTCCACTACGGCGTCTCTCATAATCATGTAGTGGTTTTGGGACGTTAAACCCCATATATCAATATTTACAGATAGTGGAAGTTGTTGGGTGTCGGACGAGGAACATTTTGCCACAATAATTTTTCGAATCGATTCATCACGAGTGGAGAAAACAGATTTTTTGAAGCGGCGCAAAACGAGGGTGAGAGGAGGTGAGATCGAAACACTTGCCACTCCCCGCGTAGCCTTCGCAAGCCGAATCTCTTCCCCACCCTCTCCAGCATCCAACCATGAGGTGACGTGCGAGCAGCGTTGCGTTGTTGACCAGCGTTATTTTGTGGTCTTCTGCCTGTTTCTGCGGGATGGTTTGGAAACGCTGGCTTAGACGCGGTAGAGTGAATGAGCACAATCAGTGCGCGAACGCGTAGGAGCGTTGCACGGCGGTCGTCTGCTCAATGCGCTGACCGCGGGTACACCAACGCATGCGAAACGCTAACACATTAGCCCCGCATCTCGTAGCATTTCATGGGAAAAAATGAAAGAAAAGCGCACACAATTTTTTATTGCGTCTCATTATTTATTTCAAGTTTTATTAATCTCTTAAAGCAACAAATTCATAAACTACGCATGTTGTGTTAAATAATTTTTGCCATGTCACGTGGTATACTGTTGACAACGTCGGAGCAGAGTTGTCTACGTAGAGGATAAACGTCATTGCATTGCAGTGTACGTAGGGCCATTCATACGCCCATGTCATGCCCTCATTCTCTAGGCGTGCACCGGCAGAGGGGAGGGGGAGCAACGCCCCGCCGCGGTGGTCTAGTGGCTAAGGTACTCGGCTGCTGACCCGCAGGTCGTGGGTTCAAATCCCGGCTGCGGCGGCTGCATTTCCGATGGAGGCGGAAATGTTGTAGGCCTGTGTACTCAGATTTGGGTGCACGTTGAAGAACCCCAGGTGGTCAAAATTTCCGGAGCCCTCCACTACGGGGTCTCTCATAATCATATGGTGGTTTTGGGACGTTAAACCCCACAAATCTAATCGGGAGGGGGAGCAGCGTTCATCATGAAATTTGACCCATTTCCGCAGCCCATAGCGTTGCAAATTTTGGCAGACGGGATTATGAACGCCTCGTCCACGCATTGCGTTTGTCAGCTCAAAATTGTCAAACCTGGTGAGTGGCCCTTTAAAGGAGTTTAGCTATACTTGTTAACTTGACAGACCGTGTGCTATGATAGACTGTACATGCTTCTAAGTGTAATATAGTAGGATGGCTAGGTAAGCTAGTTGGTATTGCGTATTGATAGAAAACTTGAAGGGCAGATTTAAAAATGCAGGACAAAGAAGTTACTGAGGTGTGCGTTTAGCTTTCTTCATCCTGTGTCTTTATATTTGCACTAGGTTTTATAGGAATAAGTGTACTGCATTCATCGTGTACGAGTGAAGGAATAAGTGATGAAAGCTACAGAAATGTAACCTGCCACGGCGGTCTAGTGGGCATGGTGCTCAATTGCTGACCCGAAAGTCACGGTTTAGAATTCCGGCCACATTTTCTGATGGAGGCGAAAATACTTGAGGCCCATGTACTTGAATTTAGGTGCATGTAAAAAAACCATGTGGTCAAAACATCTAGAACCCTTCACTATGGCGTCTCTCATAATCGTATTGTGGTTTTGGGACATTAAACTGTTACAACTATTGCGAACTAAAGAAGTATAAAATGCACATTATGAGGCAGGTTCATGTAAGCCTGTAGGTTAGGTAGCTCCTTCAAGGACAAGCTAGTGAATTGTTTAGTACCAGTACTTAGTAGTAGTGAGTTGAAGCACAAAACTTTCATTGGCTGTAGAATAATTTACAAGGAAGGCCATGCCTCTCAGCCATGTTTCCATCTCTATGGCCCTTTGTTGAGACCCTGGTAGGCAGGTGAAAGTATTTCTTCACACGCTGCAGGTGAGGAAGTGGCTACTAAATAAAGTGGGAGAGGATATTACCCCATGTAGTGAACAACAGAGGCTAATGAGGTTGTGGTGTATAGTCGAGTAAACAAACAGGGATGTGAATGAATGTGTCTGGAGTCAGCGCCAGGCAATATTGTGCCGTTTGTAAGAATATCTACATGCTGAAGCTTTTTCGTCTGGCGAAAGACTCGAGCCACAGATGACTTCTGAATGAAGTTTTCAAATGAAGGAAGCAAAATCAGATTAGCAGCTTTTGAAATATTTGAAAAAATGAAACGCATCGGTGTTTATGTTTTTCTAGAAATGTACTTGTCATGCAGCTAAATATCATAGCAATTGCAGCCAGCACTCATTCATGTTGGCTTGGTAATAAGTGTCCAGTCATTGGGCTCTAATTTAGGTGCTTTAAGGTTTCAATTTTTATTATCTCTTTTATCCTCACCAAGCCACAACATTCCTAAACATACAGTATTGAAATCTATGTAAACAAGAACGCATTTTCTTATGTTCATACTGTATATATGTGCCTTCTTTTTTACAGTAATTGTGTGCATCTTGTGAGACACTTATTAGCTAGCCACACTTGACATGTAGTTAGGCTGTAGCTAGTTCTTGGTCATTTTATTTCTAACTGGTGTTTTTAAGCAAAATTGATATTGTGTGTGCTGAAAACCTTGATGCATGAAATATTTGTCAAAGAAGCATTGGCACTTCCTTCGACAAATACAAATCATTGGCACTTTACATTACTGCAGGAGCGATAAAATTCTCTAAGATCCTTCTGAAGGTGATGGTGTCGGGGTTGACGAAAATGCGAGCTATGGCTTACATTTTTGTCACATGCAGTTTTGGTCAGAAATAAGCAGAACATGGAAGTGCACAGATCATTATTGTAATGCATGAACGTTGTTCAGGTAGGGAGGATACACTCTGCTTGCATCATGCCACCAGTGCACCTCTGCATTATCTGCTATGCTCGTTGCCTGCTGCATGTGTAGCACAGAAGCTGTCAGTGAATGACTCCCAGATAATGAATTTTAGGATAGAATCGCCTGAAATTGAAATGCAGAGCTGTTTTTACCTTCTGCCTGTTTTTAAGTGATCAGGGCTCGGTCTCTTGACTTCATGCACAGAAACGGCACATCAGTGAACTGAGACACTGTCCTTGAAAGCGTAGATGATTGAGTATAAAAATTTGATTTACTTATTCTACAGTTATCATGAGTTTACTGAACTTATAGGATGTAAGCATAGGTGTCAAAATGAAAACTGAAGTCTTTAGTGGAGCACAGAATTTACTCTTAAGAGAGTGTCATGGTTTCCTGTGCTTTGTAGTGTATGAGGAGTTTATGTATTCTGCTGCTTTAGCATCTTTGAAAAGCAGCTTGTGAGCACATGGTTTGAAAATTTTGCAGTATTCATAAATATTTCTATGCTAGACTTACAAAGCAGGTGAGATGTGTCATAGCTGGCTAATAAAACTGGGTTATTAGGCTGGGATCAAAAAATGTTAATAGGAAACCTGCTGCAAAAGATTTTCGCACCAGCCAGCTCATTAAACATTCTTCTGTAACAAGAACCTCAGAAGATTTAGTCTAGTTACTTTAACTGTCTACAAAACCGCATGGCCATTTTTAGCGCTTCCTTAATGGCGGTATTGCACATTTCATCTGTGGTTAAAATTTTTTCAAGTTTCAGCAAGAAATTTGGACCTTGTGTTTAGCTGATGGTCACTATAATCAGTTTTGCGATTTCAATATTCTTTAAAGACATAGCTGCATGGTGTTAGCATATTTACCTTTTGCTGCTTTAAGGAAATGGTTACTTGTCATCTGCATTTATTTTCTGCAGTTCTGCTTTTGATGGCATTATGTTGGTGTTCTTGTACTTATCATTGATGCTTGTCATCCTGCTCCTAATGCTGTTTTATTTTCTCTCCCCCATTTTTGCTCTTTTTTTTTCCTTCTGTGCTCTTCGGCATGCTGCTGTTTCCTCCTATTTTCATTGGCCTGCGTGGATAGGCCGGTGTAGATGAAGATGCCATCCAGAAGGCCCCAGTACGTAGTAAAGCTGACTGCATCACAATTTTTCTTTCTTTTAAAAATTCTGCCAGGCCTTCCATAGCTGCCACCTTTGGAGCAGAGTCTGTGAAGATACTTGGACTCTCAGTTAATGCTAGTCTAGTTGCTGTCTTGACTTTGAGAAACATGCAGCATTTAAATTAAGCCCAATGTTGTTTAACTGTCATTTTAATGAGATTTGTTTTTTGAAGTTTACTTTATATGTACCATTATACTTTTTTTCTGTTTGCTGTTCACTGATGCAATAGAACCGGGCTAAAAACAAGTTTGTACCTTTTATTTCCTTGTTATTTTTATGATGGCCAGTTGCGGTTTATTCTCTTCATTTACTCTGCTCTTAGGTGGATAGGTGTGGTGGTCTGATATTTTTCTACTTATGTGTGCCTTTTTGCAAGATTAGTGATCTAATTTTTTTGAATGAAATTTACATTGGTGTGCAATCAATATTTGTATTGCAATTTGGTATCCTTTGATGCTCATTTACCCGCCTACTGTTAACATCACAAATTATGTGCTGCCACCACATATTGCACTAACAGATGCCTTGCTGCACAGATAGTATTGTGGGCCTGCGACAGAGGCTTCTGTGCTGCTTGGACTGGGTCTTCTTGTCATCACCTGCACTTCCACGAGAGATTCAATGCGCATGTGAAATAACTCGTTATATCGCCACTTTTTCTCATGTGTCTGGGTTGGCTGCATGTTTGACCTTCAATTAGTCTGAACATTTCCGCTGCTTTTGTCTATTCTTGAATGCTTCTAATATTGTGATGGTAGATATTTTGAATGTTCTGGTAAAATGCTTCAGACAATAATTGTTTGCTTAAAGAAAGACTGAGCATGACTTTATAAGCTATTCTTTTCAAGAATTTCAATACATACTTTCTACAATCTTTTGCTAGTTCTACGCTCATTAGGAGTGAATGTTTCTTGAAAAATATGCCTCAGGCAGTTTGTATATGTGTCTCCCCCATCCCATGTAGTGTAACAATACAAGGCGGTTTTGTACAAGAGGCTTGTTTTATTCATTACAGTAGGCCTTGTCAGAGCTTGATGCTTTTGTCGGGGTTTGATTACATTGCATAGCTAGGCCAATATTACGTCTTCTAAAAGAGGTAAATGAGAAAATGCCTGTGAAAAAATAGGGCACTAGACACATGGCTTTTGCTTTGAATGAAGTCTCTCTCAAGTACTACACGCATGAGGCTGGCACTGAAGATGCTGTATCACTTCAGTATGCGAGAAAAAATAGAAGTAGAATCAAGTCCAGTTACATTCTGTTGTGATAAAGATTGAAGGACCATGGGATCAAAACATGGCTTCCTTTGGAATTGTTTGACTGATCGACATCCCCAGAACAAAATTCCTCTGATGCCAACTTCAATCTAGTTCATCTTGATACATATGATTGCAGAATCTTGTGTGTGCTTTTCATTAGGACTCTTTACATGGTTTTAACATCACTTCGTTGTGAATAGTTCAGATGTAATTTAGGGCTTGTGGTTTTACAACAGGAGAATTGCTTTAGGGAGCCCAGGGTGACTTTTACTTGAAGCTTTTGAGTAGGGCTAGGGCCTTAACTTCATCATTGATTCTGTTTCAATGCTTCCCAGTTACAAATATGGTATAGTATGGCTTTTATAAAATGTGGAATTATGCAGCTTGTGTTGAATTTTAGCCAGTCAACAAAAATAGGTCAACAAGCTGCACATGTGGGATTTACTCACAGTTTTGTAGCGTTATGACCAATTGCCAATAGAGTCGACATCCCCCTCTTTTGTCTTTATACAATATAAGTTACAGTATAAATTATAGTATTTAAGACTCTTGTCCCACTACATTTATTCAAAACTTGCATACCCCTTAGTGCCTCAAGTTGCAAAGAAGCTAAAGCTGTTGTATCTTGTTCATAATGCTGCTATAGGGGTTGTGGCTTTCTTGTGCTCTCAACTTGCCTATACTGAAGCTTTGCACCATCATGTGATGTCAGTTTCTGCATATGGCATGTCATTTTACATAGGGCAAGGGCACTGTCCTCATTTAGGAACCATATTCAGTAGAGCTGCAGCTTAGTTGCTAGCATTGGGGGGGGGGGGGGGGATTGCATTTTCATTTCTGTGCACTGTAGTTAGTGCTTATTGCTTTTTTCTATACGCTGCTTGTATTATTTGGAAGGTATATCTCAGCATACTGAATTACCACATCTCAAATTTCAAGCATGTTTTTATGGCAAAGTGCAGCTGTTTCTTTGCCTGATAAATTTTACCCATCTTCATTTCACAAGCTCAGTAAGTTCCGTTTGTGATCAACAGTGCTCTCACGAGGCCAGATAAAATATCAAAAGTTGTACTTGTGGACAGCATAAGTGACAAGCACAGAGTGATCTCTGATTTGCGCATAAAAATGTGGAGTGACTTGTTCCTATTTATAGTTTGCAACATGGTTATAGCATTGTAAAGGTAATGTTACTTTCTGAAACTTGTTTGCTTTTTTCAGAAGATTATATTCACACAAATGACTGATCAGACAGATTTAACACAATTATGATATTTAAGACTATTTATGTTGAAGATTACTGCAAAAATTAAGGTGCACTAATGTTAACTTCCATCATCTTGTCAGCCTGGCAATGTTGACATTATGTTAGGCTATACTGGCAAGTGCAACATTGCAACATAATGTCAACATTGCCGCAAGGTTCCAGTGTAATATTTATTGTTGAATGTAAATAAAAATTAGGCTGAAGACCTTTTTCTTCCCAAGTCCTTAAGACTATATATATATATATATATATATATATATAAAAAATAAGGGAAAAAAGTGTATACCTAAGGGCTCGTTTTTCTGTGTTTTAACACAATATTAATGAGATATAACAGACAGTAATGCCAAGGAATGTACAGGGGAAGTTATTAAAACCAATGGAATGTAAATAAGAAAGAAAAGTGGATGAAAAAATGACCAACTGTGAGCAGTTGGTAATTTTTTCATCCACTTTTCTTTCTTCTTATTTACATTCCATATATATATATATATATGGTGAGATCATCCTTCTCTGGTGAGATCATCGGTGCGTACCGGCTTAAAGCCGGTACGCACCGATGATCTCACCAGAGAAGGATTGGCCACCCTGGTGCAGTATCTGGCCACCCCCTCCCGTAGGCATTCGTCAATTAACTCACGGCCCTCAGTCCCCACCAGCTGCGGAGTAACTGACCACGGCGGCGGTCAGATCTGCAAAGCAGAAGAGGGTGCTAGGAATCTCTGGATACGGACAGGCCACCATTGGAACTTGAACTTAGCAACGTTTAACGTTAGAACGTTATCTAGTGAGGGAAGTCTAGCTGTATTATTCGAGGAGCTAGAAGGCATTAAATGGGATATAATAGGGCTGAGTGAGGTTAGGACAGATGAGGCCTATACTGTGCTACAGAATGGGCACGTCATTTGCTATCGGGGCTTGGCAGATAGAAGAGAACTGGGAGTAGGGTCCCTAATTCGCAGAAACATAGCTGGCAACATAGAGGATTACTATAGCATTAATGAAAGGGTGGTAGGCATTGTAATTAAACTGAATAAAAGATACAAAATGAAGGTAGTACAGGCTTACGCACCTACATCCAGCCATGATGACACTTCAGTTGAAAGCTTCTATGAAGACGTGGAATCGGCAATGAGTAAGGTGAAAACACAGTATACTATAGTAATGGGCGACTTTAATGCAAAGGTAGGGAAGAAGCAGGTTGGAGACCAGGCAGTAGGAGATTATGGCATCGGCACTAGAAACGCCAGAGGAGAGCTACTAGTAGAATTCGCAGAACGCAATTATCTGCGTATTTTGAATACCTTCTACCGAAAACGAGAAAACCGCAAGTGGACATGGAGGAGCCCTAATGGCGTAAATAAGAATGAAATAGACTTTATAATGACTGCACACCCAGGAGTTGTGCAGGATGTGGAAGTGGTTGGCAAGGTAAGATGCAGTGACCATAGAATGGTACGGGCTCGAATCCGCCTAGACTTGAAGAAGGAACGACAGAAACTGATACGCAAGAAGCCAATCAATGAGCTAGCACTGAGAGAGAAAGTACAGGAATTCAGAGTGTCACTGCAGAACAGGTACTCTGCTCTTAGCGAGGAAACCAACCTTAGCGTAGATACAATGAATGATAATCTGACGAGTATCATCACGGAGTGTGCAGTGGAAGTTGGAGGCAGGGTAGCTAGACAGGACACCGGCAAGCTTTCCCAGGAAACGAAGAACCTAATTAAGAAGCGTCAAATCATAAAAGTGTCAAGTACAACAGACAAAATAGAACTGGCAGAGCTTTCGAAGTCGATTAATAGACGTAAAGTATGCGATGTAAGAAGGTATAACATGGAGAGAATTGAGCACGCTTTGAAAAACGGAGGAAGCGTCAAAGCAGTGAAGAGGAAACTTGGAATAGGCAAAAGGCGGATGTATGCACTAAGGGACAAAGAAGGCAAAATAACTACCAATATGGATAGGATAGTTAAAATAGCGGAGGAGTTTTACAGAGATCTGTACAGTAGCCGAGACAACCACGACCTTAATACTATAAGAACTAGCAGTAACCCAGACGACACCCCACTGGTAATGATAAAAGTCAGAAAAGCTTTGGAGAGCATGCACAGAGGCAAAGCTGCTGGTGAGGATCGGGTAACATCAGATCTGCTGAAAGATGGAGGACAGATTGTGTTAGAAAAACTAGCCACTCTATTTACGAGGTGTCTCCTGACGGGAAAAGTACCAGAGTCTTGAAAGAACGCTAACATCATCTTAATACATAAGAAAGGAGATGACAAGGACTTGAAGAATTACAGGCCGATCAGCTTGCTCTCTGTAGTATACAAGCTATTTACAAAGGTAATTGCTAGCAGAGTAAAGAAAACATTAGAATTCAATCAACCAAAGGAACAAGCAGGATTTAGAACAGGCTACTCAACAATTGACCACATTCATACTATCAATCAGGTAATAGAGAAATGCTCAGAGTATAACCAACCACTATACATAGCCTTCATAGATTACGAGAAGGCGTTTGATTCAGTAGAAATATCAGCCGTCATGCAGACACTGTGGAATTGGGGCGTAGGTGAAATATATATAAACATTCTGGAAGAAATCTACAGGGGATCAACTGCTATCATAGTGCTTCATAAAGAAAGCAACAGAATACCAATAAAGAAGGGTGTAAGGCAGGGGGACACAATCTCCCCAATGCTATTCACTGCGTGCTTACAGGACGTTTTCAGAAGCCTAGAATGGGAACAGTTAGGGATAAGAGTTAATGGAGAGTACCTCAGTAACCTGCGCTTCGCCGATGACATTGCATTGCTGAGTAACTCAGGGGACGAATTGCAACTCATGATTACGGAGTTAGACAAGGAGAGCAGAAAGGTGGGTCTTAAAATTAATCTGCAGAAAACGAAAGTAATGTACAACAACCTCGGAAAGGAGCAGCGCTTTGCGATAGGTAATAGTGTACTTGAAGTTGTAAAAGACTATGTCTACTTAGGGCAGGTAATAACCGCAGAGCCTAACCACGAGATTGAAGTAACTAGAAGAATAAGAATGGGGTGGAGCACATTCGGCAGGCACTCTCAAATTATGACAAGTAGATTGCCACTATTCCTCAAGAGGAAGGTGTATAACAGCTGTATCTTGACCGGTACTCAGGTACGGAGCAGAAACCTGGAGACTTGCAAAGAGGGTTCAGCTTAAATTGAGGATGACGCAGCGAGCAATGGAAAGAAAAATGGTAGGTGTAATCTTAAGAGACAAGAAGAGAGCAGAGTGGATTAGGGGACTAACGGGAGTTAAGGATATCATAGCTGCAATAAAGAAGAGGAAATGGACATGGGCCGGGCATGTAGCAGGTAGACAGGATAACCGCTGGTCATTAATGGTCACCAACTGGATTCCCAGAGAAGGGAAGCGGGGTAGGGGGAGACAGAAGGTTAGGTGGGCAGATGAGATTAAGAAGTTTGCGGGTATAAATTGGCAACAGCAAGCACAGGACCGGGTTAACTGGCGGAACATGGGAGAAGCCTTTGTCCTGCAGTGGACGTAGACAGGCTGATGATGATGATGATGATGATGATATATATATATATATATATATATAGCTGTTTTCCTACACTTTGCTTTCATATTGTTTTGTTTAGCTCATTGATTTACTACCTGTGTAATCCACTAAGAACTATAGCCGGGAAAGCAGAAAACGCAGTCATAGCTTGTAGTCGTTACATCTGCGATAGACTTGAAAATTTGTCATACAGGAATGCTCATGCAAGGGCTTCAGTTCTTGTTCTCTATATAATAAAAACTTCGCCATTTCAGCTATTGACTTCTCACTCTTCACTTGCCAGTGAATACTATACTTCTGACTTGTGGTACAGTTGACTCTCGGTAAACTGAAACCTCTTATTCATAACCGCTGCTTAATTGGAACAACTGCCTGTAACATTATTGGTTTCGTACTTGAATTCTGAACCCCTGCTCTTATCTCAGTAACGGAACTCCTGTGAAATGGAACGTCTTTTTCTGGCCCCTGTAAGCTCTATTAAACAGTCTACTGTATATCAGTAACAAGGCAACTAGAAGTGATGAGAAACTGTTCAATGGGAAATTGCACTGGAGCCAACATTTCGATACATGGGGTTATATCTCTGTCAAGGCAGCAACTGCCTCTACTCGCTGACTGGCAATGTTAATAGATATAGAGGTACAGAGCTGCGAAAATTGCTTTAGTTGTGTTAGATAGTTGGGTGCATATAAGCTCTGCTGAAATTGCTGCAGATTAAATGTGATAGAGGAGGGTTTTTCATTTAAACCCAGTGCCAGAAAGGCATTGAATCCATCCATTGCATGATATTTGTTTAATTGTACTACTTTTGTAGGTCTGTCTTTATATCTTGGATGTCTCAAATGGAAGTTTGTTTTAAGGTATGACATAATGGAGAGTCTGAACATTTGCCCTTATAATTTGATTTTCAATATCATAAGCCCATCTGATCCACCTTACGAGAGTTGTAAATGCAGTTAGTTTCTGTTAATTCATGTTTGACTGTATGAATGCATCAATGATCTTGATGTATTTGCAGCTGTTGTGCTAATTTTTTGTATTTGAATTCAGGCTGCTAGCTTTCTGTACTAATGTTTGGCTGGAGTTATGCAGCTACATTGCTTTTTACTTTCCTACTGCATGAAGCAGCTAGTTAATAGAAAGGTAACTAAACAGCCTACTGTACTATTCTCTAGAGATCACTGCACTTTCCTTGTACTTTGCATTTTTGGTAAATGCTGGTACAGCTATTTCTCACGTTCCCTAATATGCTTCATTATTCAGTGCTTTCAAGTTTTTGTTTAAGTTTAAAAGCCTGACCTCGCGTAACCGTTGCAGCGTGTCAGCACATGTCATTTTGACTCCGCGCCAAGCCCTCTCCCATATGGAGAATGAAAGCGTACAGCTTGGCGTAGCTATGTGCCCACTCTCTCTATAGAGAGAGGGTGTGGCGCCCCTCGGCTGCTGACCCGCAGGGCGCGGGTTCGAATCCCGGCTGCGGCGGCTGCATTTCCGATGGAGGCGGAAATGTTGTAGGCCCGTGTACTCAGATTTGTGTGCACGTTAAAGAACCCCAGGTGGTCTAAATTTCCGGAGCCCTCCACTACGGCGTCTCTCATAATCATAGAGTGGTTTTGGGACGTTAAACCCCACATATCAATCAATCAATGAGGGTGTGGCGCCCTGTCAATAAGCCACGTGCCGACGGGCTGCAACAGATACGTGAGGTCAGGCCTTAAATGGCCAGTATGTTTATTACTGTACAAAACATAATTATCTTATTGGCTTAATGTGCTACATATATTATTAGTAGTAGGAATATTCTGTAATGATGTCTTAGAATTCTTTGTTCGCTGGTATCTTTAAAATCAAAAAGACACTGAAGGGAAATATTAATTTGCATCTGTTAGTGAGCCAGAAAAGCAAGAAAAGGACAGGCAGATGGTAGTCATCTTGAAGTTTGAAGTTCCCAAGCTAGCTGACTGCAACAACACGAATTAGTCGGGTGTTCAGACTGTTTTATTTTAGACTAAGGCATTCTGAATTGTCTTAGTGTTCCTCTTGAGTGTCACGTTCAGGCATAAGGAGTACTATAGCAATCTATGAACTTTATCTTTAGCTGCTAACTTGTAGTTCACTCACACTGATGAAGATATATATTTAGCAGACCATGGTGCTCTGGATAGATCAAACAGCCTCTTTAAAGATGTGCAGTTGGGCAAAGTAGTTAGCAGAGTAGGAATAATAAATCTCAACCTTTAGAGGTTTATTGTTCCTAAATTTTGCTTCTTTGTGTGTATGTGCAATCAGCTTAGTTAGTTTTGGTTTTGGGTTTGGGGCTCTGTCCAGCTACTAGACAATGACCACGTGGGTCGGTCATACCAGAGCATGGCTGTCAAGGAGAGTGTGGGACCGAGTGCCAGTGATGTCTGGACCTCTATGGAAGGCGCAGTGGTGTCTGGGGGAGCGGCACCTTCGGCTGGAGGGGCCAGTGTAACCGCTGGCTGTGGAGCTGAGGATGGCACAGTAGCAGGCAGCATGCCTGACCGGGGCCCCGGTAGCCGCCAGCTTGTGCTCCTCATGGTACTGCAGGGTTGCAGGCTCCTGACACGTGGCAGCTACGTGGTCACCCTCATAATGATGATGGCCTGGAGCATCACTTACCACTCATGGCTCACATTTTTGCTGTTGCTGTGGTCTTGTGTGCTGTGGATGATGCCCTGGTAAGAGGTTTTCCACTTCTTTTTTTCTTCCGAGAACTTTTATATGCATTTAATATGATGTGATACATATTACTAATGCACACAGTATTGTTGATTGACAACAACATGCATTCTGTCACAATTAGTTTTAAATATACATCTTGAAGCTACAATTCAAATACCCAAAGCAGCTCAACTGCACCTTAAGTTGGCAACAGTGTTGCTATTTGTTTTCAAGAGTGGTTGTCACATAGCTGAAATATGTACATCATACGTCAAGTAAGCTTGTTAATTTTGGCACAAGATTTCAGCGCTATATATTAAATGGTAATAAAATTTGACATGCTTGCCATTAAATGAATTTAAAATATTAGGACTGGCATGTTATTCACGAATGTATCATGTGGGCTCTGAGATGAACTACAAAGGGACAGAGTCATAGCAGCATAGTGCTCTGAAGCTCTTAATCATACAACTAGGCACAGCGAGTTGATGGCACAGCGAGTTGATGTGGGCACACCCTGGCACAGCGAGTTGATGTGATAACTTTATCTGTGATGTTTTTTTATGAGCACTTAGTTTCAATAATAAATTTTCTCGGAACTGTCATAAGGTTTTCCAGAAAATTTGCAAATGTGCTCTTTAAAGTTACGTTTAAAACAATTCCCAATATTGGTCACCTTGGTTGCTTATATTGTGAATTGTTTGATGAAAAGACATAGTACTGATAGTGTCATGGCCTTCTGTGTAATCTTATTGCTGTGTGTACATCAATCATGCAAGCTCCCGATTGGCCTGCTTGCGATCGTCACCTGCATTGGTGGCCTATGCGGAGCTCTTGCTGCTGCTTCAGTACCTGTACAGTCTGGACTTGACTGATGAGGAGCTGCCACAGCAGGTGAATGCAGTCAACCTGGCCCAAGTGGGCCTGTTCAAGTATGGCTACAACTCGTACCAGCCTCTAGCTGTCAAGGTTAGTGAACTGTGAACTTCTTACTGTAGCATACACTGCATGAAGGACTTGTGCTACAGAGGAATGCATTTTGGGGACGAGTTGAAGCTTGATACTTAAATGCAAGATAAGCTTCAGAAAAGTAATCATATATTCAGTTGGTTCTTGCTGCTCTCTATCTAGGATCACAATGATGTGGAGCCCACTCTTGATCAGAGTTATAAAAAAACATTTTCATTTCAACAAGCCAAATTATAAAAATGATTCTTGCAGGTGATGAATTATTGTGCACCCATTGGTAGCGTGGTGCTCAAATGGAAATGTATACAGATTTTTCGGATAGCTTCACAGATAGGAAAAAATTTGTTCTGGTGTGAGATTCAAATCCAGATTTAAGCTTGTTTGTAGCTTCATGTTACAAATTGCTGGATACCCAATATTCTCTTTCATCAACTGTCATCCATCTTGTGGGCTTCTGTAGAGCTAATTTTGCATAAAAATAATTCTACTGTAGCATAAAATAAAGCACTGACTGAAAATAAAATTGATTTCATTCTGACTTTCTTCCAAATGCATAATGATGGTGCTGTGTGAAGTATATGTAGTTTTCACAGTGTGCGACATCTCCCCCATATTCAGTCACTGTGTGCTGACTAAATCATGCTGGATTGCATTGCAGCCATGAACTAGTATTGCCATGTCAGTTGTGGAAAAGTAAGGTTAACCAGCTGGAAAAACATTGAGCATTCATGCTGCCTTTACCATCATAGGGTATTATTTGCTTCAAACTAATGTCTTGAACACTCTAGAAATGGAGAGTTCAAGACATTAGTTTAGGCTACATTAGTGAAAGTGCAAATTTACATTTTGACAGTTGTATGCAATACCTATTAGCACTGCAATACTGAGCAGTTCCAGCAGAGCCACTCTCTGCCTAGAGTGGTATGCAGCTGGCTCTTTGTGCTTTTTTTTTTTTGTGACAGATGCTGTACACAATCATGTTCTGGATCACATTACGACAGTATGTGGAGCACCAACGCACACCTCCTACACTTGGTGTGGGTGAGTGATAAACATGAACTAAGCAATGTCTTGGTTACGGTAAAATATAGGTTAACATTAAACATGGCCCCTTACATCATGTATATTGCATTGGGGTGCTTGCACCCCCTGGAAAGCTGTTTTTGCCTCGCAACACTCAGGAGTCCTGCTGACCAGCTTCACCATAGTGCATTAATGGAATAACTTCACAGCGCTTAAAAACAAGGACAGATACAAAAGCAGACAACACGAGTACTGACCTGAATTAAAATAGTTACAAAAAAAAGAAAAAGCAAAAAATAAAATCACGTTGGAAAGCCCACATGTGCACACACTGATGCAAATGGCTCACAAAAACAACTGAGATGCTGTGGTATCACAAGAATTTCGCAGTAGATTATATTTTGCCATCCAGACTCTGTGAAGGTTGGCTGACGCATGCTCGCTTTTTTCTTTTATTGGAAGGGCTCCTACAGTTTCACATATTTTGTCTAAAAATGTCAGAAGTGTCGGATAGCACAAGTTCACATCTGCAATCATGGCAATCGCTGTGATTGCAGTTGTGGGAGCATATGAATTAGTTCACTAAACGAGCAAGGTTTCTGTGGTGGTTTTCATAATAGCATTGTTCACAATGCATATGAAAGGCAGAAATCCAGCCAGGCCATGTGGCATGCTTCCTTGTACAGGCTATTTAGTAGTAAAAGCTCAAGTTGTAGTGGTCTTTGACTGCATTTTTTTATTGTTTTTGGTAAATAAACTCTGTAGGAAAAGGGTGAATGGAGCAGGGGCACTCGGAGCCACTGCAGTCAAGGGTGCCGGTGTGCTCTTGTGTGTAAAAGAAGAGGCTACATGCTTCAGTGATAATTTTATGTTGTACATCTTTTTATCCACTTCAGCACAAGTATAAAATTTTCCTTAGTCATGATTACTTTGTGCACACTTAAAAGGCCTACTGCAGTGAAATTATGGACCACTTGAAATATGAGTGCATGCATCACAATAATCTGTCAAAAAGTGTATTAATGGTTCCAGTACCAAAAAAAAAGAAATGCTGTGTTTGTCATTTGCCAAAAATGGCACAGAACCCAAAACATTAAAAGCTGCACAAAATTGCACCGAACCCAAAACATTGAGAGCTGCACAGGAGTGACCTCCAAAACTAGGTGGCATTAGCTGTGTACTTAAAGAAAACTATAAAAAAGGCCTATTTTATTTTTCATAAATATTTGTGGTTGCACTTGCTTATATCGAACTAGGAGAAGAAAGGAAAAAAAAAGCTTGTCACTTTCATTGTTGTAAGATCGTTATTCCTCACCTTCATGCTACTCGGCATCCCCTGAACTCACGTCCTCAGACTTGCACTTGTCCCAGATATGTTCTTTCTTCATTTTATGAAGCTTACTGGATATTTTCGGTACCTTTAGTATTTTCTTCAGTCTTAAAGAAAAGGTGTCTCTTATGTACTAGCAAAGCAAGTTTTCTACCTACAGGAATATGCTCTGCTTGCCTTAAAAGCGCAGCTCTGCACATTTCTTTTCCTTAGTATGTCTTCGTGGGAGCACACACACCTACAGTTTTTATCAATAACTAACTTCCAACCAGTCACTCTTTTTCTATTTTGTGTGGCAAAGTAAAAAAAAAGTCAATATGCTCCTCTAGACACTTTACATACAGGGTGTTGGTAGAAATGGGATTGAATATTTTTGTCTATTTCCATAGCATGTCACCTGTTAGCAATAACAAATGGTGGCGCCCTAGTTATAGCAGTGTCATGGAGAGACTGCCATGAAATATTTGAGGCTGTGATTTTCTACTGCATGTGCAGAAAACTTGTCTTGATTGCCTTATTTTGCTGAATACTATCAAAATCGAAACAAAAAAAAAGCTTTGGAATTCTTGTTCATGCAAGGAATGGTACTGCCAACATTACAAAAATCGGAAATGGGGTTTTTGCATGGGAGGTAAATATATTTGTCGAGGGGAATTTTTTTTTCCGCAAAGGTTTCGGTATAGCTTTTATGCAGGTGCAGTCATACATTTTTATATAGGCCAAATTTTGCTCTTGTAAGCTATTAATGGTAAGAAACAGTTCTTTTTCATCTTAGAACTTTTAAGTTTTTCAAATTCAATAGTAGCATGCTAAAGAGTACGAAGTTAATGTGTTTTGTGGTGTTTCTTGCACTCAAGGAACAAAGGACACAATATGTATTTGTGCAATTTTGGAAAAGGGCATTTATATAGTAAACCTTTTTTTTTTATAATAAGCCAGCTAGCTGAATAATAGAATCAGTGTAGCATGTTGATAGAATAGATTATAGAATTGAAAACATTCAAAATGTTCAGCCCTGCCAGAAACAATGTCTATGGTTTATGGGTGAAGTCTCGTGAATAGAAGTGTATTTAAGGTCAGAAGAAAACGCCCATTATGCAACCAGTCTCATTGAGGTCTCTGCCAACCACACAATGTTTTTTAGGCTGCTCATGTATGACCAATTAATGAAAATTAACATTTTGTTATAGTTGACATTTCAGAGCCTCAAATGCATGATTTCTCTTGCAGAGTTTCGGCGGCAGATGAGCATGGGTGCATCAAGCCTTGGCGTGGGCACTCAGCTGTATGTGCGTCGGTTGGGTAACTTAGTGCAGCAATGGCTGACTCGCTATTGGATCTGGGTGGTGGCTACTATGTTGATGGTAATCTCCCTGGGTGGCACTGAGGTGGTACTCTATCGCATCGCCTACATGTTGCTTTTCTTGTTCTTCATCCTCGTCTTCCAGGTAAGTGTGGCTTAATTGTGACCAAGTTCCTGTGGAGTGGTAATAATTGAATAGTAAATGCGGCTAGAGCCAATATTCCAACAAAAGGACTTTTTCACTAAAATGGCTTAAACGACATTTCCTATTCAATGGCTTCTTATCACTTCAGGCTTTCATGGTCACCTGAACTTGTTTAGATTTCAATTCGTATCAGGCATATTAAAGAGACAGTAAAAAAAAACTGTATAGCATGGCATGACTGCTCCATTACAATCACAATTTATAGTTTACTAGAAAAGATAGAAAAACTAAGATTTGTGGAATTCCGGCACCAGCTTTAGTTCTGCGAGGTCTTGCACAATCTGCTGGATTGTTCCTTACAGCATGAAAAGTACCACATTACATTAATGCAGACATTTTTTTTTTCCATTTTGGAGTACAACATCCGCCTGAATCTAATGTATCTGAGTTAAATGCTATCGAACTTGATCATCAGAAAAAAACGTATACTATACAAGCATTTTGATTTGTATGTAGAAATACATTCTCCATGCTTCTGCAAATCATGCACAAGCAGTTCAGTTGCTAGAGTCACTTATTAGGGTTTGCATTTTTCTTTTCATCATTTTTAGGCCTACAAGTTTTGAGATCTTCAGTAGTTTCTAGCACTGGGGAAAAGAGTTCAAAAAACATATATGGGTATTCAAACTTCTGCATATTTTTTACAAGATGTACAATGGATATGGAGAGGATTCTGCTGAGCCAATCTATCCTGCCTAGTGTTGTAGTCAATAACATATAAGTCAATCACTAATTACTTTGTATAGCTCAGATAATGTTAATTTATAGCACTTTTTTTAATACTAACCTCCATACTTTTTCTTTTGTATGTTTATTAACACTGCTTTATTTATGTTAATGCCTTTTTCCCTTGGCCAAAAAAAAATTAATATTCTTTAATATTCATGTTCCATATACCATATACACTTATGTAAAAGCCGCTCTTTTTTTCCACAATTTTGATGGAATGTGTCCCTTCTATATAAATGTGAAATTCTTTTTTGATCCATGTGTGGAAAAATATATTTAATTGTGCCATAAATAACTAATTATGGGATATCTGGCATCTAGCTGTGAATATCTTTGCGAGATGTCTTCATCAGTATTCCTGCACAGGCTCGGCTCATCGCAGCTGCTCAGGTCATCCGCTCATATAACCACTCATCCTCAGTATTGTCTATGGCATTGGAAATACCACTGACCTTAAAATTCTTTGCAATAATGTCTGTGGACACACCACACGTTTAGAATCCAAGAGCAGACCAGCTGAAGTATTGTCGTCCTTAGTTGTCAGATTGGAGTTTTCTCATGGTGGCCTGCTGCCATACATTCAAGAGTACTGGCATCTGAATTCTGCCTTAAACGGCTATTAATAGACACATCCAGTTGTTACAGCATGTTTGTTAGACCACCGGGGACGACCGCCAGAGGCGTACGAACTTCTGCAAGACAAGCCTTTACACGGTGGCTCCCGTGAAATGCGCCATACGCGAAATATGATGCCACTGCTGTTTGCTGTTTTTTTTTTTCCCAAAATTTTGACTGCCGAGTTGGGGGGAGTGGTCCTTACACGAGCGCAGCCCTTAGTCCAATGTATGCAGTATGCATATAATACCAGTTAAAGCTTGTTAGTACCTGCCAGTTCGTTGCACTCATGTTTTTTTTCACACCCCATGATTTCTGTGGGAACTTCCTTGTGCAAGTTCGATTAGAAGAGGATTCATTATTATCGAGGACAGTATTAAGGTAGTCTTTGCTATGTCCAGAGCAGTAAGAAAGTCATAGAGTGAGATTCTCCGATTGTGAAATAAATTTTATGTTGTCAGTTAACAAATCACTGACACCGTGAATCTCGAGGTTAGTACACCTGGCAGCAAAAGCTTACGGGATAAGCATTTATCTGTTAATTCAAATTTCTGTGCATGGTGCTTCTAAGCTATCTGTTAACTGTGTAGGTAACAAGAACTACTACAAACTGGAGTATTTATTTGGAAGCTATGTTCCCAGACAAAATGATATCAGAGAATCGTGAAAAATTTTGCATCCTGTAATCTTTTGCCGCTAGCTGCGCATCATCTGCCACTACATTATCAAGCATTATCAACCAGTAGGTTTTGTAATGACTGGTATATGCCAAAATATTGTCAATGTTTCGTTAAGTCCTCTTTATGGGACAGGAAAGCAGTGTATCTATATATACAGGATGTTTCAGCTAACTAGCACCAAGTATTAAAAAAAATTAAAGGTAGGCTCTATGTGTCTAAAATTAGTGCAGCGTTCTTGTGAACCATATAGAGCACGTTAGGATATGTTTTCCAGTTCACCTAAAATGTTAGTTAAGATTGCTTAATGAAAATTTTTTATAGTTACCCTAGCAAAAAATCTTCAGTACAAAAGTTGTTGCGATGATTCGGAAACATCAGGTTTTTTCATCAGTGCGAAGATAATCTTCTACTTCGATTTTTTTTCTACCTTTCTTTAAAGCGTGCTAATTTAATAAAAAATATCGCGTGACCGCTGCATAATGCAGCAACGCCTTTAGTGCTCCCACGCGGAACTTGAACGAATTATGAAAGGCTGCTCCACACACTGATATCGATTGAACATGCTACTGGTGACTGCAATGGACATTATTAAGTGATGATAAAGGCATGCCGTCTGAAAAAGTTAAAAAAATTACGAAAAAGTAGCTGCCAAGTGTGAATGATTCATTTATCTTCATCCTTCATTACAAGGTCACCCTTGAATTGAATTGTGGAATTTAACGTCCCAAAGCCACCATATGATTGAGAGACGCCGTAGTGGAGGGCTCCGGAAATTTCGACCACCTGGGGTTCTTTAACGTGCACCCAAATCTGAGCTCACGGGCCTACAACATTTCCGCCTCCATCGGAAATGCAGCTGCCGCAGCCGGGATTTGATCCCGCGACTTACAGGTTAGCAGCAGAGTACCTTAGCCACTAGACCACCGCGGCGGGGCACGAGGTCACCCTTGCCTCGTGCATCGTGTTTCTTAATTGGTGGAAAAAAAAAATAAAAAAATGCCTCCTCTTCATCAACACCTGCTTAGTCTCGTATGGCATTTGCTCGTGGATGGCGCTTTTATGGAAAAGAATTTTAATGCGGTAGCATTAAAGAGCTCGTTTCACAGAAATTCCGGCGTCTGTGTTGGCGTCATTGGTTGTGAGCGAAAAATTACCTTTGCATGACCGAAATATCGAGAAAGATGCAAATAAAAGAAATAATAAAAAATTCTGAGTATGAGTGGGGATTGAAGCCAGGTCGCTTGCATGGCAAGCAGGTGTTCTACCACACAGCCACGCCTCGACTTGTGAATACCATGAAAATAACTTGCTCTGCTTGGAAATGCAGTAGAAGTAGCTTTCATGCTTTACAAACACATGTGTTTTGTATACATGCTTTGCAATGGGAGACCAGCACTGGATAGATGGCGCGCCGTAAAAGAGCACCTGGCGGATTGTTGTGACGACTGGCCGCAGTGTACCGCTGGGAGAGCACACGCGTGGGCTGCTGCTGTGCTTCATTTTGGAACAAACAGCTCAAAAAGCTGTTGCGCTAGTAATACTGCTCTGTGGTTTAGAAAAATAACTTTTCCGATGGCTACTCTCGCATAAAAGGACAGTGCTACTACACTGCCAACATCTGCAGTAAAACAAAACAAAAACAAAAGCAGAGTAAGTGGTAGCTGCGTCATTTTTTTTTTTCTGGCATCATTTGTACGCCCTGTTCGCGATATGTATGCACGGGGACGTTTATCAAGCAACCCACCGTGGCAGCATAGCAGGTGTGGTGTCGCGCTGCTATTCTTGAGGGCGCAGGATAGATTAGCGACCTCGGCGGCCGCACTTTGATGGGGGTGAAATATAAAAAGAACACCTGTGAACAGAGATATGTGCGCATTGGAGAACGCCAAGCAGTCACAATCTTCATATGCACACTACAGCGTACCTCAAAATTATCTTGTTTGGCACATGAAAGCCTAGCAGTTATCGATGTGGAACAGACACCTTCATTTTAGGTCGACACAGGCAAGCGGCAAAACTGAAATTGTGTGTTAGGTGAATGAGTAAAAATCGAAGACATTTGACACTTCTCTAGCAAGGCATAAATTCCGATGTTACTTAGCCACGGCAGCCAGTGAGAAAAAACCCTACCGCATTGGCTGACTCCAGAAAGCTAAGCTTCGAGTAGTCCCCTGCTTTGTTCGTAACAACAAGCCTGTCTTTTGCACTATTTAAGCTAAACAAAGGCATCTCGGCATCGAGTGCTCATCACGAAAGTATCTTTTATTACAGTTCAGAGGCGTAGGCGAACGTGCCTGCGCACAAATATTCTGGACAAGGCAGCTTGCCTTTACACGCAACTGTTTAATAAATTGACTACCTGCCTATCGTATCATTCACTTCACGCTGTAGGGATCTGATGGATTTTGGTAGCGGTGGCAGATGGATGGATGAATGAGAAACTTTGTTAGTCCTGAGATGGGGGCAAGACTCAACGCTCAGCAGGCCAGATTTAAAAAAAAAAAAAGTTTACATATGCTGTATGTTGCATAGGTATTACGCTCCTTTTATTTCCGGCAATGCACCGTTTAAATTAGACTGTTTGGCCCTGGTTTCCACTCATGGCCGTCCTCACTATCGAATAAATATAGCAGACACATGCCATACGGTTTAGAAACAAGCCCAACAGCACTAGACAGGAGAGCAAGAGCATAACATACTTTGCTCGCTTGACTGCTTGCATGCAATGCCGCCTCCTCATTCTATGTCTTCCCTTTTCTCTAAACATCCTCTCTTTTTCTACATATTGTTACACTTTAATATGGAGCAGTACCACTAGCATCCTTTGGTTTTTATTATGACGATGCGCGTCTGCACCGACTCTACAAGCAGCCACTCTCGTCTGCGGGAGGCTCGGAAGTGTGCGCTTTGATCGCCAAGGCGGCCATGGAAACTCCAGCCCTTGTTCTCCATACAACATGCGATATTGTCGTAATAATGCGTGGTATAAGCGTACATTGCCATAAGGCATCAGAACATGAGATTATCATAATGACATCATTGTTTAAAGCCGTTCACCCACTACAAAAGGTGCACATGCTACTGCACCCTTAAGGTCACGTAGTGGTTGCATAGCAAATTCAAAAAGATTTCATACACTACGTGTTTGAAGTATGCACTAGAAATAAAATATCGCTATCACGTTCAACTCTTAAAGGAGAAGCCTAAGGGTCCTCCCCCCCTTTTTTTCTCTCTGATATGGTTCACCCCTTTTGTCGGTTAACATTCATGCCACAGTCACTGATGACCTTTTCAATGTACCTTTGTATGCAGAGCAGCCTTTGTTAAATCATTCAACTTGCATGTGGAGGCAGTGAAACCAATGTGCAGTAGACGGCAATTACATGGTATTTTTTGAAATTAGTGTGCTTTCAAGATTGGCTGGAAAAAATATTATGTAGTGGAGTTATCTTAGCATAGATAATGTTTTTGAACCAGTGATAAAAATTTTGTATTAGATTTTCTGCTAAAGTTACTATTTAGAAAATTTATTAGGCAACCTTTGTTGCCCCACAATGGTGGTCTAGTGGTTATGGCGCTCGACTGCTGACTTGGAGGTTGGGAGTTCAAATTCCAGCTGCAGTGGCTGCATTTTCAATTGAGACACAAATGTTTGAGGCCCGTGTACTTAGATTTAGGTGTACGTTAAAGAACTCCAGGTGATCAAAATTTTCAGAATAGCCCCGCCGCGGTGGTCTAGTGGCTAAGGTACTCGGCTGCTGACCCGCAGGTCGCGGGATCGAATCCCGGCTTCGGCGGCTGCATTTCCGATGGAGGCGGAAATGTTGTAGGCCCATGTGCTCAGATTTGGGTGCACGTTAAAGAACCCCAGGTGGTAAAAATTTCCGGAGCTCTCCACTACGGCGTCTCTCATAATCATATGGTGGTTTTGGGACATTAAACCCCACATACCAATCAATCAAAATTTTCAAAACACTTCACTACGGCGTCTCTCATCATCATATTGCGGTTTTGGTACGTAAGACCCCACGTATTATTAATATTAAGCAACCTTAGTTAATTATCAAGCTTGGCATATTAGAAAAATCTTCTGACATGCTCTAGATGGCTCAAAACTATAATGCACTAATTTGAGATGCGTAGTGCCTAAGTTTGGTTCTTCAATACTTGGTGCTATTGAACTGAAACATCCTGTATCTAGGCAGCTTGCATTGGTTGTGGCGGCATGTGTACATTTTCTTAGTTAGCTGGGGGGAATTAAGCAGTCCCTTTTATTATGGTCACACCCCCTCCTATTTCTTCATTGCGATTGCAATTGCAGAAAGATTTACAGAAATATTTTTTTGTCTCTGTGATTTCTTATAGGAGGTCCTCTTGTAAGAAGACCTTGTCTCGATTTGCGTGGAATTGAGTGTCCCTAAAAAAGTGTGCACACTCTTCCCATGTGCATGCTGGGAGAAGAAATATGATCATTAATTTCCTTTTGTAGTTACTGCTGTGGGCTACTTTGCACAGCTGAGTGCATAGGTGATCACACTCCATATAACAGGTAGTCTGCGGGAGGTGCTAGGGCTGAGTGAGCTGAGTTAGTTTTCTTCATGTGCGCGGTCTTCCTTCATGCTTGTTGTTAAATGTCAGATTTGCTTACCTTTGTCTGGTGCTGTGTATCATGGCAGCATTGAAACAGCCAGTGTTTGTAGCTATCGAGGGACATGTTTTTTTTTTTTCTTGTGCACATGGGACTCCATGCTTGTTAGTATAATCGGCAAGAGTGGCCTATACAGTTTCAAACATTAGGGGCAGTTGTCTAATGCACTAGGTATTGGTAATATTGCTTCACCTTTTAAAAAGGTATTGAATCGTTTTCTAAAAATTTTCAGGTATGTGTGTATTCAGAATTCTGGCTGTCCATTCAATACTATACCTAAACTCGTTTCATCGTCTGGGTTCATGTAACAGCTATAAAAGCACGATTTCAATTCTCTGCTTACATTCCCATCAACTGTACAGCTGATGTCATTTTAAATGAGTCAATAAAAAGCCTCCGTCGTCCAAAAAACATGACAATGCAGCGATGTTTGCTGAGCCATAGTTGACATTAGGTTCGTAACATTATATATAATCTATATTGCAGCGCCATAAAGCCGTCACGAATGTTGTTTCCACTTTGATAAGTTGCGTGGCACTGACAACACACACAGGCGTAGCAAGAAATAAGCCCTCCAAAGTACGTTGTACAGCACAACCTAACACAACCACTAAAAACAACACTAGGACACTGCACTTAGCAAGCGAAGGCATGAGGTGACTGAGCCCAGATGTACTTAAAAGTAGAACCAAGCAGACCACTCGCTCTACTTCCACAGTATACACAGCTCAGAGTGCAAGAATTGCTGTGTGATTTTTTTTTCCTAGGTTCCCATAAGTCTATTCTTTTGGAAAAAAGAAAGCTAACACTCTGTAACTTCTCTTACTGGGTTGTTTCACTGACGTCGCATATTAGTGCCTATGGTGGACAGTAGTGCCGCACGATCACTTAGGAGCCCAAGAGAACTCTGATTTCATACCGATGTCATTAATTATACACTGGATATTGCACCAAAATATTTTGGAATCGACATGTATAATTCTAACTGAAGGAGGAAAAATTGCAACCAATCAGCTTCATTTTTGTTTCACGGCCTCTTTAAATAAGAACTTCAACTTTTTTTCTTTCTTTTCTTTTTGTAAAGCATGTATACCCCAACCTGCCTATGTTGAACACTCCTCCTTACTTATAAAACTCTTTTGTTTTAAGTATTAAGTAGCTTGCTTTTCTAGCATGTTTTTTTCAGTACTGAGATGTGCAAGATATGAAGGAGGTTGAATGTGGTGACGTGCTTCTGCTATTGCTTCTGGCTGAAGCAATAGCCAGTCTTGTCCAGAATATGATTGGACTTGGAAATATTGACTAAAAAAATGTAACATGGTTCGAACTTTGTGGAGGAAGTTTTACATATAAATAAATCTGCCTTATGTGGTAGTTAATTAATGTTAAGTGCAATATTTGATTTTGATCAGTACTGATAGTTATTGTGCAGGAGCTCTGCACATTGACAAGCACACGGTTACACTCTTTGAATGCTATTTCCTAAAATATAATTCTTTTTTGAGTCAGTATCCTCTGTTTGTGTCAGAAATTGGCTGAGGAGGTATTCACTGCTTCAAAAATGCCCTGATAGCATTGTGCCAGCATGCTCCTATGTGTAGAATCATCTAGTTAAAGACACTCCAAAATTAGAATCTTGTTGCTCCAAAAACTTCTCTAAATCGCAAGTCCTCAATAGCATTACTGTTAATATCAATTACATTGAAGTGCATTGGCATGATCCATGACCATTCTATGTTTTTCCCTTTTTTTTTATGAGTAATTTTTCTTTTCTTGAGCTTACACCTACATAGTCAAAGTGCACCTATCAAAAGACTATAGTTGGGAAGAGATTCTGATCGAGTGCTTGTTTTGTGTTCTAAGTGGGGAGCACTTTAGGGGCCCAACTTGTCGTCATCCATGCATCTCGCACAACTCTCCATAAAGTGCTTACTACAGGCCATAACGAGGCTAGCAATGCTTAAAACATGATTAAATTGAACGAACGAGGTCTAAAATATTGTAAATAACATAAATAGCCAATATATAATGCAAGAGTTAACTTAACATTGCTAAGGAAGTTTCCAGAATTTGCGGCTGACTTCGGCGGTGCGCAAAAGAGGGCGGCACTGCCCTCCCTCAACTAAGAAAGCACCCCATCCCCAGTGCTTCACCGGCGCTTCATCGCTACATCTGAAGGGGAATTCAACCCCACGGAACTCGCTGCAAATGATGCATGTCTCAATTGCCATGTAGTAATTTTATCAAGCGCAGCAAAACTCGCTGCAAATGATGCATGTCTCAATTGCCATGTAGTAATTTTATCAAGCGCAGCAAAAAGTAGCACACATACCACACAGTTTTCGATTCTTCCGAACTAAATTCTACTCATTTCGAGAAAAGCCTACATGCTTACCTCAAACATTGGCCTCATAGATGTTTTGGTAAACAAAGCAGTGCAAGCTCTACCAACTGGAATCGCTGGATGCCCATGCTACGCACTTGCTCAGGTTTCACGGTAGTGGAGCTGCCATGCGTCTTTTGTTTCTTTCATTCCCTCTGTGCTTTTACAAGCTAAACAAGTAGCTTGCTTTATGAGGCTAAGTAAAGACTTTTGCATAATACTTGCACTGGCAATGAGCACAATCCTTCTTTTTTTTTTTTTTGCCAGCATATGGACTTTTTTTTTTTAATTGGTATGCATATCGTGATCCTTCTGCTTTGCAGGTCTCATACCAGCTATGGATAAAAGTCATGTATGGCTTCTGGTTGACCGTGATCATCTATTCAATGCTGGTGTTGATTCTTATATACACATACCAGTTCGAGAAGTTTCCATACTATTGGGAAGCCTATTTGCACATACCTAAAGAAATGTAAGTATTTTTCTTTTAATGGTATTTTTTTATTTATGTGCTCTAACTACAGTTTATCAAAACCTGATATTCGGGGAGGTGGTGCATAGCTTTTTGGAACATTGAGTTTTCATTCACGTGGAACGTTGTATGTCTCACATTCTATGTGAATGTCTATGTTTGCATGTTGATTTTCTCTAAGTAGCATTAAAGGTTCACATTTATATGCATTGATGTGTGAATAGATTCATTGGTTTTTGTTGAGCTAGAGCTAATGATTCACATGCATTCACAATCATAAATTGTACTAACATGGCATCTGGGATCAGCCTGTGGCAGAATTCAGGAGTGCAACACCTGCACAAATTGCGCCAATTTGATACAATTCATTATTTTTGTGCGGACCGGCACCAAAATCTTGAAATTTGTGGAAATTGCGCTACGCAGCCTCTAAATGCCCGACCAGTCTCAAAATTTTCGCAGTTGCGCTACTTTCAACGAGAAATGGAGGCTACATTGGCCACCTGTAGTTGGCGTCGTCAATCAATGCAGGGATCCAGGCACTCGGAACCTATCCCTAAACTACAGAGTAAGATATGTATACTCATTAGGCCAGGACACTTGTGAAGGTTGATTGACCACACGAAGTAACAGCACCGCACACCCATCGGTCCGCTGGCCACAGCGGATATTTATCGGCAGGACGACACAACTTCAAAACAAAAATTCGTTGCCATAGCTAGCAACACTTCACGGAAAATAGGAATTTTTTAGTCGAAAAATGCGGCTATTACATGTTTGGAACTAAAGCTGAAGGCGTATATCACTGTTACTGCGCACGAACAAGCTCAACGTGCTGTGAACGCGATCTTTGCGGGCGACCGTGTTAGTTGCCATAGGAATGGCACATGCAATAGATATCTGGCGCAGTCCTTTTGCAAACAGGGGCATGCTTTTGTTACATTATCTAGTCAAACGAGTCTTGCAAGTGAGCTGAAAAGTTGTGCCATAAACCTAATTTCAACGTGAGAAAAAAAGGGGGGGGGGCGGAGGGGGGTGTAGCGGTTTAAAAATCTTTTGATCTCATACTAACCGGTGCAGAATGTTGCTTAAACCACCTTCGCTGCACTACACCAGTGGCCTGCCCAAAAGCGTTTTATGGAAGGGGCTGTTAACACTGGTCACAGGACATATAATACGTTCAATAATGCATTTGTATATATGTCGCATACTTATAATTACTAATATGATCGCTGACATCTAAAAATGTTACTGGAAGTAATTTGGGGCACTGTATAACATTTCTGCAGCCCTAAAAAAATCTACAAAACTGCATCAGTTCTTTTTTTGCTACCCCTACCCCTCAGTTTTACGAATCTCCCAAATCTCAAGGTCACCAGCTTGGCAGATCCACATTTTAATCCTCAGAGTTTGTTGAAGGATTTGACAGGAGTGGCAAACGCTAATGTGAAGTTTATCATTGTTTGCTGAGTGGGTGGTTCAAAATACTACTTTTATTGAAATAGCAGTGCTCATATTAACTATGTGCGATTTGACCCCACCGCAATGGTCTATTGGCTAAGGTACTCGGCTGCTGACCCGCAGGGCACTGGATCGAATCCCGGTTGCAGCGGCTGCATTTTCGATGGAGACGTAAATGCTGTAGGCTCGTGTGCTCAGATTTGGGTGCACGTTAAAGAACGCCAGGTGGTCAAAATATCCAGAGCCCTCCACTACAGCGTCTCTCATAATCATATAGTGCTTTTGGGACATTAAATCCCACATATAAATCAATCAAAACTCTGCAGGATTTCGGCGATGTTGCATGGTTTGCACATACACTCAAACCTCATTATAACAAAGTCGCACCTGCCTCGAAAATACCTAGTTAGATTTGAAAACTCTTTATAAACATATATTTGTAGCACTGTATCTGTGACAAAGCTATTAATAATTTATTTCATTATAACTGATAATTCATTATATCAGGGTTCAACGAATTGAGGTCTGCGTGTTTTTTTCTTCTAAATGTAAGCCTTCTTTTTTATACTGCTCCGAATTGGCTCTTTTGTGATAAAAAATGAATGTCTTTTTCCCCTAACCTGCTCCAAATTTAGATTTTAGTGCTCCAAAAGTAACATTTTGCTGCTCGAAAAATTGCTCCAAATTCTATTTCAGCTGTTGTGCCCCTGCATAATTCAAAATATTGGAAGTGTATGTACCAGTAACATAATATTCGGCACGTCTTAAAGGCATTTCGTGGTTTTGGAAGGGACACCAAAGTGAAACAATGACTTGGTTCAGATTGATAAACTGCACCCTGAGAACTCCAATGTCACAAGTTTCGCAATAAGCTCATTATTAGTCGAGACAATCAGAGTTGAAGTTTTCCTTTTAAATTTTGTATTTATGTATTTTTCGTATTTTCGCGACAGGGGCACGCAAAATTTCAAAGAAATTCTTCGAAACTTCATACGTTAGATCTACGGCACCCACAGATGACAATGCACTTCATTTTAACCGATTACTGGAAACCATGTAGAATGCAGGAGGAGACGCTGTCAAAATCTATGACGTTGCGGTGTTCGGTGCAGGAAATTTCTTTTTCTTTTTGTGTGTTTTCTCATTTAACAAGTGTCGTCTCGCAGTAAAATTGGTTTTTTCGGAACTGTGAATTTGTACTTTACTAATACGTAAAATATCTTTTTTCTCTTTAGTGTCCCTTTAAGATAGGGCCAATAAATTCTTTAGTAGCTGTCAATATATGTACTGAACAGAAAAATACATTACTAGGGCATTTAGTATGGTTATTCATATTACATGTATTTATAAATTATCTTATTGGTAGCACATGGTATTGGTAGCACATGGTAGCACAAGCTAATGGTATTGCCACAATGCTTCAAAACTTGTCAACCTACATACTCATGAAGTTTTTAAGGTTGCTTGTTATTCAAGATTTTTTCCATTTATATCTTTTTTAGCTTAAATTTTGTTCTTTCTCCATGCCTTTTTTATCTATTTTCAAGAGTGTTAAGGCGGAGTGAGAAACTTTTTGGTAAAAAAAAAATTAATTTTGGAACTTTTCAGTCGCTTGATAGAAAACTTCTTTCAGAAAATACAGCACACTTGGGCGTATACTGTTTAAAAAATTTTTAGTTCTTTCTTTGACACGTTGGCAGGAAATATGTCTGTAGCCTTGCATAATTTTTACATCTTTCTCAAAATAATATTTTAGTTAGTGTACCTCTTTTTTTGGAACTATCAAGCATAGGCAAATGAAAATTTTCACATGGCTTAATTAGTGGCATTTACACAAATTGAACGGGGATCAGTAGCCTAGGTGCATTGCTATTTTTTAGTATAAAAAAACATTCACACATCACAATTTTCATACATTGACAAACAAAAGACATAACAAATATGGTTTTTGTTGTATACTTACAATTTTAGTTTTCCTTCTGTAAAGCCTTTTAGCTGCTTTTTTGCAAAATTACAATGCTCTGCAGTTAGCAGATCTTGATAGAAAAGTAGAAAAACTGAAAAAAAATGTAACACAATGAAACTAATATTGAGCTTCAATGCACCCTGCATCTATATTTAATGTACCATAAATATTTTATAGCTGTAGGTTTTGGCATTAGCACTGCTGTACAGCCACATTTTTAAACTCTTTCGAAGGCTCGCCCCATGTCAAATCCGGTCCCCCCCCCCCCCCCTTTGCTTTTTGCAGGGAAGCAATTTAATTGTATTGATTCATAAAAAGTGTGGTATATAACTTTTTGTTTAGCTTCATTAGACTTATATAATGGTTTACTAAGAGACTCCTTTTTTGTTCTGCAGCCAAAAAGATATCGGTCTCGAGGTGTACCAATCTGATCCTGGCACTCTCTTCCTCAAGTTACTGACACCGACTTTCTTTCTTATAATTACCATCATCCAGCTGCACTACTTTCACCAGGAGTTCATTAAGCTCAATGAAGATAACTACCGGTGAGCAAACGCGTATTTTTCTCCTCCTAGCATTTTTTTTTTTCATGAATAATGGTTGTGTACTGTGAATCTAAACTCTTTGTATAGTTTTGGTGCCCTGAGAAAACACTGAAGAACACTTTCTTTTTGTAATTTTTCAGTTCATCAAAATATTGTTTGCTTTACAGGCATTTGCACCAAGCCCAGGTTAAAAAACAACAAAGAAAACCAGCAGTCATCCATGAACTGAACGTTATAAGCTGAAATTTTTCGCTCCCGAGTTGACAAGTGTTTGTCTAGAGCCAGGAGAAATTCCTGATTGCCAATCAGTGCCTTTTGTCGAGATTTTTAACTGCTTCTCCTGCCACTAACTGAAGGAATGACGCATGTTTTTATTTTTATTCTTAGTTCTTGTGCACTTTGAAGTCTTCAAAAATGGACTACCAGTGTGCTCAGATTGTCACTTTTGAGAACTGATTTATCGCAACTGTGATGCAGTTATCCTTACTCATGCATATTGTTTAAAGCTACTGTCTTGGCAGTGACCAATGGGATGAGTAAAGTTATCATTGAGTGCTTTCAAAGTTCATCAATGTGAAGGTGTTCTTTATTTCTTCCCCAGCAACCAACCAAGTAGCAATGAAGAAGAGGCAGCCGCCACCAACGGAGGGCCTCATCCACAAGATGCAACTCCACCTCAAAATATGGATGTGACCATTCCAGTTGAGACTGCACCTCCAGAGGTAGCACCTAGCCCACCACGTCTCCACTCAGATGCAGAGACTTCTGATGAGGTAGCCACACCTGCCACTGTTGTGTCACGCACCTCTAAAGCAAGCCAGTTGCAACCACCAGAAGTTGCTGCCTCTCCCAAAAGTGAGTGGGACTTGCAGTCCTCTGTAAGTTGCCCATATGTGTTGAATATTTACTTGCTTTTATGTGTTTGTGCTGCTGTTCATTGCTGCTGAATTATCTGCATTGTGATTAGGTGCAGCCTAGTTTTCAATGCTTGAGATTCAAATGTATGAATAAAGTTATTTCCAGGTATTTCGTGAACCAGCACTGATTAATATGTGGGGTTTACGGTCCCTAAAACCACCATATCAGGCACTGATACACGCATCTTGGTGATTAATCTCTTTGAGGCTGCAAATCACTTTATCAGTAACTTTTAGTGAGTGTGTGTAATGTAAAATTGAATTTCAGGGAAGACATGCAATAAAATACAATAGAATCTCAATGATACAAAGTTGAAGGGAGCTCACAAAATATTCTTATCTCGAATTTGTATGAACCGAAAACAAGTTAAAGCTGGTGATTAAAATGAACAAGAACTTTGTTTGACTGCTTCTTGCTGGAAAAAGTCCACGATGTTCTTTCGAACTTTCCTGCTTTCACAGCCTCTCAATAAGGTGCCGCGGTTTCCTCACTCATGCTTGTAGCGTTATAAGGCGGGTTCACATTTAGCATCAAAGGGAGCAAAAGAGGCAGAACTTAATAAAAATTCACTCACTTCGTCGCTTAAGTAGCTGAAAAAACGCGCCACACAGTCAATACGAAAAAAAAATTGGTCCAAGAGAATTCGCACTCGAGAATTCAAGCAAAAATGATAGTGCGACCACAAAACCACGTCCATGCCCGTCAAAAATCTTTGCTGCTTGAGAATTTATTTCTGAACCTCAAAATCCCCATTCAGTTCCAGTTATGCATGCAAAGCTCTGAAAAGAAACAGTTTACACTTTTACAAACGTTGTTTCTAGAAATATGTCATAAGAAACAACACGAGCAGACGCACTGTCATTGCTGGCAACAGATTCAACTGGCAGTGCAAAAGAGACACGTGGAGCATGCTGACTTGCTTCTGCTGCACTTTCTTCTGCTTCCAGTGTTTGCAGCTATCTTAATTGAAACCAGGCTCTCGATGAATGTGTCTTTTTCAAGGCTGTGAGCTTTCTCAAGCTACGGGGGTAGTTCGCGATCGCGCCAATGCGAGCCACCGCACCCGCATACGCTAGAGCGTACTGGAACTGTTGAGTGGCGTGACTGTGCCTCGCCACGTGATGCCTTCTGCATTGCCCGCAGCGGCGGCACTGGAGTCGATTAGTACTGAAAGTGCAGCGCTCTATGCGCCAGAACTGCTATGCGCTTCGGCTCCAACGACGAACTTTTTTAAATGTAAATGCATTTCTTAGTCGGGCTATGTCAGGCCTCTGTCTGTATCCGTCCACCACTTTCTCCCATAGCAACGGCTGTGGGCGCTCGCGTCCCTAGGTACTGGAGCCCCCACCATGTTATGCTTCGGCGTCGGAAGCTGTCAACAACAGTTGCGGGCGCGCGTGCTTATCTTCGCCCTTAGCAACCGGAGCATGTGGTGCGAGAGAGTGCAGAAGAGGGTAGGTGCAGCGCTTTGCCGCTTTTTCTGTCGCCGTTTCCTCTATCTCCTCTCTACGCCTCACTTTCCTGTCCGCTCGCACTTCACTTTCGACCGTTCGCTGGCTGGGCGCCTCTCAAGAATATCCGGAAATGTGTGCTCGAGATGCAGCTGTGACAATGCTAACGCCGAGCCGAGAACACTGTTTGTTTTGCTCAATTCATTTGTTTGTTTTCACTGTTTGTTTTGCTCAATTAACCGTGCATGCTATCTGCTAAATCTGGAAACGCATACCGCATTTGTCGCAACAGAAAAATGCCACATGCAATAAAAGGCGCTATTGGCTGCACAATGAAAGAAAAAAAAGAAAAGAAAGCATTATTCCTCTAATGCTGAGTTCTCGCGTGCAAAACGCTGTAATGAACGCTACGCAATACATCGCATTTCCTCACGATTCTCTTCAAAGAGATGGGGGCTTTTCTTTTTTTTTATGCAGCTTTCTTCGTGCCTGCCCATCATTCATGTCTAGCACATGCTGTCATAACCCTTGAGGCAGGACACGCCAAAGTACTGAATTTCAGCTCAATAAGCCTTTGTAGATTGAAAATTGTTTATTTTCTTGAGGTTTTTTCGGGAAAATGGCTACTGTACGTATGAAAACTATGGAAAAAAAATACCTGATCGGCACAGTGAGGATAAAGTCTCAGCATTATTACAAATGTTACGTGAAGCTAGATGTGCTTCAAAATACTTTTGTACTGGGAACATCAGTAAAAAGTTCAGATTTATACAGATGGTAACGCGTTGTTTTAAGAGATGGCTTCAGAGATTCTAACAATTATAATTATTGGGAGCTATGATACCCTGTCAAAAGTGCACCGAACCAGGAGGCTGCAAGTACTGGGGGGAAAGGGAGGGAATCTAAACTCCCTTCACCCGGACAGTTTGTCGGGAACTGCGTGTCAGGAACTGTTATTCACACAACCCCCCCTCTCTTCTCGCCCCCCTCAAAAAAAAATCCTTAGCACCGAGCATTTACCATTGGCGGAGCTGAGTATAGCGTGTCTCCTTACAAATGCGCAATGTAACATTGACTTTTCGAACAGTATAAGCTCTAAAAAATTTTTTCAAGTCGGACGTAGTCGGATGACACATGCACGGCGTACATGACCGCGTATGAATAGCGGCCGTACTTAAGTGGCATTTCACGGATATTGTTAAGGGGCAATGGGAATTGTAAATTTGGTATAAATGTTTAGTTTTTCAATTAATTTTTTTCTGTAATACTGAGACCATGTTTTACAACATAGTGTGATAGATCAAAATAAGTAGTAGAAGTTGAGAAACAAGCATTTTACTGGTGTGCTGTCATCAAAAGCTATGTGAAAATTGGGCATAGCAAAACGCAAATTTGCAGCATTCCCTTGGCAAAGTGCCACCGTATTGGCATGGTCATAAAGAAGACAGATTAGAGCTCAATATAGCCACGAAAATGCATTTCTTCAATTAAAAATAAAGCGAGCTTCCTTCATAGTTCCGTTTTATCAGCTTCTAGGTCCAATTTCTTCGAGCGCCATTTTCTCAGGTTTCATTTATGAGCAGTTGCTGTCAGTCATCCCTGTGCCATTTCACAACAAATGAAGCTATAGCTATTCCGTTTCCTGCACTTGGATTCTGAGACATTGGTGAGCACCGTAAAGGTGTCCATATTTGTGTGCACATCATATAGACTTTTGTAATTGGCTTTTTGTAAGAGTTGTTAAGACAATATGTCGAGGACATTTCAGAAAAAATATTGTGTGCTTACTTAAATAAACCAATAGTATTACAGCACAAAATAGACACTTGTAAATATCCTTATGCAAAAATTTTGACGAACTTGTGTCTAATTAGCTAATTGATTTTGGGGTGACAATGAGTCTATCAAGTGTTGCAACTCAAAAGTTATATTAGATAGCTCAAAACCGATTTCAGTTTTGATATCAGCATAACAAATGACATCTGCATGCCAAATTTTATCCCTTTAGCTTCATAAATAACAAAGATAATTTTCATTGCCCCTTGCCCCTTAAATGGGCTGGGAACGGACTTGCAACTTCACTGCATGTACTTGTGCATATTTTATATATGCATGTATGTGTATCTCTCTCTCTCCCTCTCTCTCTCTCTGTGTGCGTGCATGCGTGCGTGCATGCGTGTGTGTGTGTGTGTGTGTGTGTGTGTGTGTGTGTGTGTGTGTGTGTGTGTGTGTGTGTGTGTGTGTTACACCTGCCTGAGTTCTGACACTTCGTAAAAAGCTACATTTATAAAATCAAACACTTAATTAACAAGCATTTGCTGGCTTGCAATGTCATTGTGCCAATAGAAGGTTTGGAAACCAGCCCAGTATAAGCTGTTGATATCAAGTAAATGAGAAGTGGTTATAGTGAATTTAGGCAGAATAACATACGGGCTCTATACACAACAGCGCTTTATAATATGCTGAAAAAAACCCCTTTCGCGTAGAGTTTGCGACTCGGAGGTACAGTACGGTCCACTGTTAAGGCGAACACGCGATCGCAGCTGGCAGTCCGCAGGGCGCTAAATGCTGGTGAGATTTGGAAACACAGAGCATGCGCACAGAATCGTAAGGGCGGTTCGTGTCCTGCGTCATTTCTACTGTCCCACCCTAGTGCTCAGCACGAGCTAACGTCATGCTATGTTTCAGTAGTTGGAAGGAGAAGCCGGCTATGCTCGTTGCATCACGCATCAATTTTCTTGCCTGTTATCAAAGGCAGCCGGCTGGTTCGAGCATTGTGCAAAGCTTATGACTAAGATTTATGAGCATTGACACAATAGGTTACGGAACTGATGGGCTTCGTTATTGCCTTCACAGAATTCCACAGCTGGGGCGTAATTCTTCGCTTAACGAAGTTTCGGTGGTGCCAGCTCTTATATGTGGCACGGCCAGGTGAGAAGCCTTTTACCTGAGGATGAAAGGCTTCTCATAGTCGAGCTCTACAGTAAGGAAAATGAACCCTTTTCGAAAAAGAGTGCCCCTAGCGCCGCGGACGCGAACTGCAGTCTGCCGCCATTGTGAGGGCACCGCAGCAGACGCAGGTTGTGTCCCAGTGACGCTGACGTGCATTTCTTGCAGCGCACACAGACACTTCTTGCGTTTCTGCAGGACGCGAACTGCGTCGGGAGGGCATGCCGATGAGTCTCTTGCAGGCCGGATCCATGCATTGCCAGTCATAACAAGCCAAACTGCTCATGCAACACGTTGAAGGGTACAAAATATTGCTCATTGTGCACCGGAAGCAGCTCAGAAAGCTTATCGGAGAGTACTAGGAGCTCGTTCAAGCTAGAAAGTGCTGTGATTGCAGCGGATGATACGGAGAACTAGCTGCCAACACAAACATCACAGCACTCGCGCACTTGACGGCTTGCTTTCCATGCCCTAATGATGGCGCTAGCTATCTCATGCTCCTTTGCGAAGCAAAACAGACAAAAAGCTCGCCGTCAGGTGGCGTATTTATGAAAAGGGTCTATAGTTGGCGTGCGGTCGCTGCCGTGGTAAAGAGGCCCCTGAAGTCCTTGACAGTGCTCATGTGCCGCCCCCTGTCACCTGACTTTAATGCAATTGATAATGGGTAGGGCAGAATGAAATCGTCTCTCTCTCGCCAAACTCTCCACGTAAAATCTGAGGATGACCTCTGGGATTCCATAAACGAAGAGTGGGAGCAACAGAAGCTCTGTTCAGGTCTCCGCCTGCAAGGATGAAGGCCGTACTCTATGCTAGAGGTGACATCACCCGATATTAAACAAAGCTTTTCATTCTTCTAACGTTAAGAGGTCATAGATCTGGCCTGGTTCATCTTTTGTCACAAAAATATGACGAATAAATTTTCTCGCTCCTGTTTACTCTAACCTATACTTTTACACACTTTAATTTTTATGCGCGCACATATTGGGGAAGCGCAGTACTTTTCATGAAGTGCATGTTATTGCAATTCAAAATATGGAGCTTCTTTCAATGTTGCTTTGATAAATAATTAAAAACTCGTGCAATTTAGAACGTTAACAATAATATTTGCTGGTATGTATCAAGCCAGAACCAGAAGATCATTAGGAATCATGCTGTATTGATCCTTCAAGAGATTTCATCCTCCGGTGTTTTTTTTACTCGCCACGATGTTATAGGTGTTGTGGTGTTCGACAGATGACCTGCAGGTTACGGGATCAAATACCGTCCGTGGCAGCCGCATGATCAATAAAGGCGAGAATATTTGATGCCCGTGTACTTTGATTTAAACCCAAGGTGGTTGAAATTTCTGGAGCCTTCCACTGCGTTGCTCATACCGCTGTTCAGCGATGTTGAACCCCGAAATTTATGCTTTTAAGCGTTTATTAACATGCATCTAAATATAATCGCATGGCTGTTGGTGCGAAGCGCATCATGTCAGAACTGGTGAGGTACCGCAGCAAGAAGTAAGCTGGATTTTTTGTGTGCCTGCTGAGTACGTGATGGGGCGCCGGCAGAACAGTGGCAGCACGAGTTGCTCCGCAGAAAAACGAAAGCGCTCTGCAAGCATAGGGGCGGAAAGTAGCAAACGAAACCCAACATGCGCCGCCTTTGCGCTTTTATCCGCGTGTGCCACATTTACAAATCTCGCCACCAATTTGCGCCACATGGGCCGCGGCCACGCATTCGCGTGTTTCCCCTAACAGTGGACCGAACTGTACATGCGTTCCTTCTAATCTGCTCCCTGGCTCGCACATCTGCTATCGTCAGCACTCGGAGGTTGCATAAAAGCAATGCACACTAAGTGGGAAATCACGCACTTAAAACAAGATAAGCTTTTCAGAAAGCATTATGATCTTTCACAAAACTGGCACGATAAAACAGAGTCATCACCAATATAAATGTTGTGGCAAAGTTACTTGTCCTCTGGTCTCTCATGAAACAGTCAGAGAAAACGTGTGTATGCTTTCATCGCGGTTTTGATTCTTCTCCACTTTTTGTATTTCGCCAGAAGTCACTTATGATGTAGCACGGCAGAAGGCATTGTTTTCAAACTGCACAACATGGCTTGGTGGATCCGTGCAAATTTATTGTACGTTGTTGTTTTTTTTTTCTGTTGCTAGTTGGCAGGCTCCTGAAACAGGGAATTTTCCGGCGCAATTTTGGCATGCCTGCATGTTCACTCGGGCACCACGACGCGTCGCAGCTGTGCATACACCAATCAAGGCTAAGCAGTGCATTAGATGCACTAAAAGCGAACAATTACATGCTTTCGCCGGCTATGACACGTGCTCTTCAAATGCAGACGCTCTTGAAATTTTCAGTAAAAAGTAACTACAGCTCTGCCGCCGCTGTCACTCGCTGAAGAATCTGCAGAAAAGTGGCGTGGCCGCCTTGTTCATTCCACTGCTTTCTTCTAGTACACTGTACCGACGCGTTAGCCGCCATCTTGAATGAATGTGTGCGTCATATGGTGGTTTTAGGTGGTTAAACGCCACATATCAATCAATCAATCAATCTTGAATCTACGGCTGGTTGTTTACATCACGTGGTTTGAGAGCTAGCATAGCCAGTGTGGCCAAATTCGTAGCAGAAAGGCGATCCACTATCGCGTGGCGGTAAAATTGGTCTCCGAAGGTTTTTTTTGGCATCAGCCTCGCAGTATTGTTTTCCGGCCACTTTTCCGGCGGTGAAACAGGAAAAATTCTGTTGAGTTCTGCCGCATTTGCTCCCTTCAAGGCCAAGTGTGAACAGGCCTTTCTCCCACAGGCAAGCCGCATTGCATCGTCCGCGGTTGTTGGGGAAGCCGTTCGAATAACACCGAATCACTGCGTATTTTATATAATGCAGTCCATCCGAAGCAACCTTAAAATTTGCATCATCGTGAAATTCGCAATAATTGTAATCATATTGCCGATATTATGCTGTATGTTGTATGTTATAGCAAAATTATATATTTGCTATTGCAGAAGTTCATTCTATGTTAGCACAATGCTTGCTGTTGAATTTATTTTAGTTTTTACTATTAGTGATCTTATATTGCTCAGTGCTACATCTGTTTTAATTTTAAAATATAGTATGTATGTTTACTTAATTTTAAAATATAGTATGTACGTTTATTCTACTTTCTGCACCTTACACAATGCCACTAGAGGTGAGTAAGGTGTCTTTAAATAACTATGCAAATTAATAAGCAAGTTGGAGAGGATATTGGTCAATTATTTTCACTGGTCTTTGATAAATGGATTTACCTAGTTGAAGATTATATAAAAAGTACTATTTAGATATTTTGTGATTACCAAGATATCAAATTCTGACCAGTGTACTATTGTGAGTAAAGGTGCTTGCAACCTATCAGCTGATGTTTATATACAGAAAACTGCAAGAAAGATAGGAAAGGGTGATATTATTATGAGCAATGTTTAAAGTAGTTAGGTAGGTAATGCTTAATGAATTTATTTGCCTGAAAAAATTCCAGAAGAAATTGCTAGCACAAATATTGTAAGTATAGTGTCTTTCGCCCTGATTTCTTCTATAGATTTTTTTTTCCTTGGCTTAAAACTGTGAAGGAGTAAATGGTGGCACAGTTGTCATTTCGAGTGTTCAAAAAGGTAGAATGGTGTATATAATAAAAGTTCTTGCTTGGTGCTTCCTAGCTTTTTTTTTCTTCAATTCAGGCTTTTTTTTTGTTTATTAATGTGTCATTATTCAAAATTTTCCAAGAGCTATAGGAGTGCCTAACATTTGAAGGTTTATTAGTTTCATTCCACTTTGGAAAAAAGGTTTTATATTTATGTACTTATGTATTACATCAGATGTTGAGTGTGACAGAGGTATTTTGTCTGGAAGATTAGCAGATTGCCTTATTGTGATCAACGGCTATTGCAAAAAATGCCACTGTTACTGATTTGTGGTGCTCCACATCACCACAATATTGTCGATGTATTTGTAACATGGGGCATTAGTAATCCTTCTTGAAAAGCACAACTAAGTGCTTATTTGAGGCTTTATTTGTATTTTTGTTTTTGTATTCTGTCTTTTATTATGTGTGTTGTATTGTTTATCACTTCTTCTCTCTTTTTCTTTTGTTTGCTTGCATTAAATCATGTGACTTTGCCATGCTTACACTCCTCTTTTTTTCTGCTCCTCTAAACCAGATGCATGACTTTAGTAGTTTGCATGCCTTTTCTGTGGCTGGCATTGCTTGCTGCTGCGTGTGTAAGTATCTGTCACGAGCATGCTCTTCCTGCTTGCACTTGCCTACAGAATCCAAGTTACGGTGGGCATCCGATCGCTATAGTTATTACTGCCTTGGCAATCAGCTACGCTACCTGCGTAAACGTAAGCATTTGCACAGCTGTTTTGCTTTGCATTTGCCTTCAAGGATGCAATAGGCACTTGAGGCTATGGTCACATGTACAACATTACTACTGTTGGAGATCTTTTTCTCTTGAGTAAAATACCAGGGGCAAGTTAGAGTTGGCAGCAGTTCTGCGTTTAAAAAGCAAAAATTGCAAATATAAACATGACACTGGTGGTGTAATGTTGTGGGTGTATGTACATGGGGTGCTTCAAAAACTTTGTTCAATATTAAAAAATTACAGAAAGTATATACAGCATTACGTGTATTGTGGTGGAGGGCATCTTGAAATGCATACAAATATTACTAATTATGGCAGCAATTATAAAAAAACAGTTAACTCTTCGATCAGTGGAAATAAGTGATTGAGTCAGTGGGCGAGTTAGAGACCTTCCTGTGAATAGTTCATAGTCATTTTAAACTTTCTGAAAGATGGCGACTGGTAATCACTGCGAAATGATGAAATTTGAATGGGAAGTATGCTTTGTGGTCTGTCGCTTTTTGTTTCGGCTGCTAAATTATTCAGATATCATCGTTTAGCAGTAATTACCAGTGGCAGTCTTAATAATAATTATGGACTATTGCAGAAAAGACTTGAATATGCCTATTTCACTCAACCACCTATTTCCACTGATAAGAGTTAATTGTCTCATTTTTATAATTGCTCTCACAATTAATGTTTGTATGCACCTTAAGATGCCCTCTACTACAGTAAACATAATGCCGCTGATAGCATGCAGATACTGCTTTTCGGTAATTTTTAATAATACTGGACACATTTCTTGAAACAACCTGCTTAGTGTATACATGTGCACATACTAGCATAAGTGTATGCATGTGTGCAGCCCTAATGTGCAAATGCTTTGCACAAGGGAATTATGGGCTTCTTATAGAGCAATCAAAAAGTGCAGTCAAACATGTGTATATTATATTCTTGAAAAATCAATTAGTTCGATATATCACATAATTTGATGTAAAATTTCTTAAGATTTTAGCATATTTTTTATGCGAATTTCAGTGTGCCAGTTGGCCTCACATTACTGCTTCACTATGGTGCAGGCAAAGTAAAAGTGGAGTAAAAGGACACAGAGTGGAGAGTTTTCTTATGTTTTAATTTTCTACAGTTTGTAGGTAATACTGTGGATTGTATGCTGGGATGGGTTATTCGCGAAAATATATGGTAGAAATGTAAACGGCACCTTTGCATTATCATACGCAGCTGTGCATACTTGTCTGTTGCCAAGAGGCCTCTAGTGCAAATGGGCCATAATGTCGGGCTTGTTCTTGAAAGGTTGGTTGATGGATTGATATGTGGGGTTTAACGTCCCTAAACCACGATATGATTATGAGACTCCATACTGGAGGTATTCGGAAATTTCGACCACCTGGGGTTCTTTAGCATGCACCCAAATCTGAGCACACGGGCCTACAGCATTTTCGCCTTCATCAAAAATGCAGCCATCACAGCCGGGATTTGATCCCGTGACCTGCATGTCAGCAGTCGTATTCCTTAGCCACTAGACCACTGTGGCGAGGCTTCTTGAAAGTTTGGCGTAACATTCTTTTGGCATGCTGTACGTAAGGGGGATATCATACTTCACCAATTTTGAGTGTGCTTATTATCGCGAACTTTGCGTAGAACTATAGGTTTCTCTGTTTCGTGGCAGCCAGCACATTAAGAGAGGTAGTGAAGCATTGTGGAGAAGCGAACAGCAACCAGGTGCAAAGGGCTGATGGGCCACATGTTTCAGATGCAGAAAAGGGATACCGTCTTATTGAAAGCACATGGTAGGAAGTGCTGGTTTCTATTGCTCCATGGAGTTCCCTCATCATTGCACTGCTCGTCTTCTAAATTGCATGCGGAAAAGCCCACATTGGCAAGAAAAAGGCATGATTTTGTGAGGAAAAGCAAACTTCTGAAGCATTTCGTCTGAAGCATTTCGTGCTATCCGATGTTCAATCAGTCAAGTTTTCCAGCTTGTTTTGTTTGATGTAGCTATAAAAGTTTCTTTGCATTGATGTCAAAATATTGTTTGAAAATATTTCAATATAGAGGGTCATTCAATTTAACCGAGTTCGATTTATAATTCGTTGTGACTGGGTCGTACAGCAAAATATAAAATTCAGGTTACCACACCTAACTCTAGCCACAGTTAAAACATTCGCCACTGCACCCTATGTCGATGAGATTAAACTCATGTAGATGATTATTCCTTGGAGTAAGTTCCTATTTCTAATGTTGTGTTTGATTGTTTAATTAAGCAAGATTAAGTAACCAACTTTTAAAGCAGCAGATCTGGAGAATATATTTTAATAGGGAAGTTGTAGATCGGTTCACTAAACGTCCATTTAGTCAGTTCATAACTTTCTGTCTATATGTATTAGTGTTCTTCTGCTCACTGTAGAGGCTCATGAAGTACAAAAATTATCACATGACATGATCGTTTGTGTGCAGTCATTGCCGCGCTTCCTAACATTCTGCATACGAGCAGTATACTTCTCTTGCAATGGTTCACGACAGCGGTAACATGAGGCAGTGGTTATTGCTTGTGCCCCTGCAAGCAACAGGTGCGTCATTGCATAGCCATCACCATCGTCACAGCCCCATCTCCTTTTAAGTGGTAGCACACCCAGCTAAGTGAAAGTCATTTGCATGTGGAACGGTGGGGAGCATTGAAATCACGGTATGCGTAGGCACGCTGTGATTGCATTTCTCCTTGCATTTATCTATGGTAAACTATTACCATTAATAAAAAAGTCGGCAGATTCCACATACCTTGGGAATCAATGTTATGAGAAGCATGTCGAGGGAAGATGACTGCGGTGTATTTTTTTTTAGTTAAACGTTCAAATGACGCTAAGGATGTGGTCAAGTGGTTTACATGCAAACATATTGTGACGACGCGAGATTAACGAGCACACAAAGCGCCTCAAACAAATATGATTTATCGATCGCAGGAAACAGACTGCAACGACTTCTTCGTCTTTTGCCCTCGGCCAAAGACACTCGCGCTGCTTCGTTGTCCTCACCACTGGCACATACGCACACCATTATTCCCCCTTTAAAAAAACATTGTCCTGATGTTAAACGTTTGAGAAGCAAGGCGAAACCAAAACTGCACAGTTAGTCACTGAAAGTAAGGCTTCATCCGAAGCACGTGGACAATTTCTGGTGAATGTCTGCGCCGCTTTGAACACTGCACGCCGTCCGGAACAACCTCGTAGTTGACGTCACTAATGCATCGCAGAACCTTGTAGGGTCCGAAGTATCTTCGCAACAGCTTTTCGGAAAGCCCAGTCTGACGAACAAGTGTCGAGACCCATACTTTGTCGTCCACGTTGTATATGACAGGTCTGTGCCAGAGGTTGTAATACTTGGCATCGTCGTCTTGCTGTTTGGTGATTCGCAACCTGGCAAGTTGTCTGGCTTCTTCTGCTAGCTGGGTAAACTCTTCGGCGTCTGTCTCATTGCCATCATTTTCATGAGGGAGCATTGCATCTAACGTTGTTGTAACCTCGCGTCCGTAAAGGAGACTAAAGGGTGTCTTCCGAGTGGTCTCTTGACGAGCCGTGTTGTACGCGAACGTGACGTAGGGCAAAATGATGTCCCAGTTCTTGTGCTCTACATCTACGTACATGCTTATCATGTCAGCCAGGGTCTTGTTGAGGCGTTCGGTGAGCCCGTTGGTCTGGGGATGATACGCCGTTGTCTTCCTGTGAGCTGTACCACTTAGTCGGACAATGGTGTCCAAAAGCTCGGCCATGCACGCAGTACCTCTGTCGATGATGACTATTGCGGGAGCACCGTGTCTTAAGACGATGGCTTCGATGAAAAATTGCGCCGCTTCAGCTGTCGTTGCCCGTGGCAGAGCGCCTGTCTCCGCGTATCGGGTCAGGTAATCCGTGGCGACGATTATCCACCTGTTTCCAGTGGCAGACTTTGGGAAGGGGCCCAGAAAATCCATGCCAATTTGTGCAAACGGTGTCGCCGGCACTCGAACAGGCTGCAGCAGGCCAGCTGGTTTGATGGATGGTGGCTTGCGGCGCTGGCAATCTAGACATGCCTGCACGTAAGTTTTGACAACTTCGGCAAGTCTTGGCCAGTAATAGTTCTGCCTTATCCTCGCCAATGTTCTTGCGTAACCCAAGTGACCAGCGGTAGGTTCGTCGTGACAGGCTTGCAGTACCTCACGACGAAGCGAAGAAGGAACGACGAGCAAGTAGCTGCTGCCGGTGGGTGAAAAGTTTCTCTTATATAGAACGTCATTTCGCAAGCAGTACGACGCAAGCCCTCTTGCAAATAACTTCGGAACGCTATTCGCTCGCCCTTGTAGGTAATCTATAAGTGGTAGCAGCTCAGCATCGCCACGCTGCTGTTGAGAAAAGGTGGCAGTGTCCACAATTCCGAGAAAGGCCATGTCATCATCGTCGTTGTCCGTGGATGCAGTCTCAACAGGAGACCGAGAAAGACAGTCTGCATCGGTGTGTCGTTTTCCCGACTTGTAGGCGACAGTGAAGTCAAATTCTTGGAGCCGAAGACTCCATCGTGCAAGGCGGCCAGACGGATCTTTCAAGTTGACTAACCAACAGAGAGAGTGGTGATCGCTGATAACGGTGAATGGGCGGCCGTACAAATAAGGACGAAACTTCAGGACTGCCCACACCATTGCAAGACATTCTTTTTCCGTCGTAGTGTAATTAGCTTCAGCTCGGGACAGCGTCCTGCTGGCGCAGGCGATCACGTTTTCGTTGTTGTCCTTCGACTGTACGAGCACTGCTCCAAGACCCACATTACTAGCGTCTGTATGAAGTATTGTTGGCGCGTCTTCATCGAAGTGGGCCAGCACGGGGGGTGTTTGCATTCGCTGACGAAGCTCGTGAAATGCCTGCTGTTGGTCTTCGCCCCATCTGAAGGGGGTATCTTCCCGAGTAAGCTGTGTCAATGGCCATGCGATGCGCGAAAAATTAGCAATAAACCGCCGGTAATAGGCACAGAGTCCTAAAAAACGTCGCACTGATTTTTTGTTTGATGGCGTCGGGAAGTTTGCCACGGCGGCAATTTTATCCGGGTCGGGTCGGATCCCTTGGCTGCTCACGACGTGACCGAGGAATCGAAGTTCGTGGAAGCCGAAGTGGCACTTTTCTCTGGTTTTAGAGTAAGACCGGCCAAGCGTATTGCTTCAAAAACTGCTTCGAGCCTTCGTAAGTGTTCCTCGAAAGTCGCCGAAAAGACAATCACGTTATCGAGGTACACCAAGCAGGTTTGCCATATAAGTCCCGATAGAACCGTGTCCATGAGATGCTGGAATGTTGCTGGCGCCGAACGCAAACCGAAAGGAAGAACCTGAAATTCATAAAGTCCGTCGGGCGTAACAAAGGCGGTCTTCTCACGATCTCTCTCATCCATTTCAATTTGCCAGTAGCCACTTTTTAAGTCCATAGACGAAAAGTAGCGTGCGTTTCGTAGTCTATCCAATGAATCATCAATACGCGGCAGAGGCACATACGCCACTGGCACATACCACTGGCACATACGTGCGTCAATATTGCCGCATTCAACCTGCAGTCGAGCGAGTGATCACATATGCAAGTAGGACGCTTTCCCGCGCCGAGTCCGATTATTCCACAATGCAAAAGGAATGTCTTGTTGCAGTATGGGCAATTATGAAGTTTCGCCATACCTCTACCGCTGTCCCTTCCACGTAGTCAGCGACCACCACTCCCTTTGCTGGCTGACAAACTTAAAGGATCCATCTGGTCGGGTAGCGCGCTGGAGCTTACGCCTTCAAGAATCCGATATGACGGTCGCCTATAAGTCGGGACGGCAGCACTCTGATGCTGATTGCTTATCCAGGTCGCCTATAAATAAAGACGATATCCCAGAAGAGGATGACATGGCGTTTTTAGGAGTGGTCGACACGGTCACCATTTCGTCTAAGCACAAAGAAGACAGTGAGTCGCTTCCTCTTATTAATTTTCTTAACGGCCAGTCTACAAGAGTTCCCAAGATATTTGCAAGGAGCCTGCCATCATTCTGCTTGCGCAGTGGTGTCTTATAAAAAGAACTTTTCCTCCAGCGGAAGTGCCCACTTACTTGTCGTCCCAACATCCATTCGCGATGAGATCCTGAGTGCTTGCCACGATGAGCCAACCTCCTGCCACCTCAGATACACACGCACATTGGCCAGAATCCAACAGAAGTACTACTGGCCGAAGCTTCCAGGCAGTGTAAAGCATTACGTCCGCATGTGCCTCGATTGTCAACGACGAAAATCGCCACCTTTAAAACCAGCCGGATTGTTGCAGCCAGTTCAAGTGCCCACCATGCCTTTTGCACAAATCGGAATAAACCTCCTTGGATCATTTCCAATTTTGCATACTGGAAATAAGTGGGTAATTGTCGCTACCGACTATCTGTCTCGCTAGGCAGAAATAAAGGCATTATCGAGCGGAACCACAGTAGAAGTGGCACGATTTTTCATTGAAAATATCATTCTGAGGCATGGTGCTCCTAGGATAATAATAATGACAGAGGTACCGCTTTCACGGCCATGCTCTTTAAGTCGGTGCTTGAGCTCAGTGGAACAGCGCATCGAAAAACTACCTCCTACCACCCACAAACCAACGAAAGTACTTCTTGAGTAACTTTTCAGAAAGGCTGCGTCGGCGGATAGGGCACCAGACCCTCAACAGAACGCCTCAACAAGACAATTGCCGATGTGCTGAGTATGTACATCAACGTGGATCATAAAAATTGGGACGACGTTCTACCATACGTGACGTTTGCCTATAATACGGCACAGCAGGAAACTACCCGAAGCACGCCATTTAGTCTTCTTTATGGCCGTGAAGTTACGACAATGCTTGATGCCATGTTGCTCCACGACTGCGACGATACAGACACCGGTGCTCAAGCCTTTACCCAACGAGCTGAAGAGGCGCGGCAGCTTGCACGCGTGTGAATCGCCCAGCAACAGAGTTACGACGCACAACGTTATAACCTGCGACACCGATACATCACTTATCAACCAGGCGAGAAAGTGTGGGTCTGGTGCCCTATCCGCCGACGCGGGCTTTCTGAAAAGTTACTCAAGAAGTACTTTGGTCCCTACAATGTTGTATGGCGCCTAAGTGACATGAACTATGAGGTCATTCCCTGACAGTTTCTCGTGAACTCGCCAGCAAAAATCTGAAATCGTACACGTTGTGTGGATAAAGCCATATTGCAGTGAGCCAGTTGCATAATACGTCAACTACATACACCGCATATTTTGTCGCAGAGCATCGGGACGATGCTCTTCCTGGAGGGAGGCAAATGTCACATTCAACCTGCAGAGAAGAGCTCGCGCAGCAAGAAAGGAAGACTAAGTTCTTGCCCGGTCCTCTTCATGAGCACCTTGCATGTAATTAAAATGAGCTCTCCTATATCCGACTTTTGCTGTGTCTGCGTCGTGACAATATGTTGAACAGCCACATATGTTTTATTAATCGGTTGTTTACAGTTGTATAATGATGCCAGCAGCAACATAGGTATTAGCAACACCAGAAGCATTAAGCTGATACGTAGTGCTTGTGCTCATGAGGACGGTAGCCCTAGTACTGCTACATAACTCAACTTCAGTGCAAGCTTATTAACTACAATTCACATTAACCTCACATGACGCCTGTTATCATAAATGTACCATATTTACTCGCGTGATAAACACACTCTTTGTCTAAAAAAATCTGAGCAAAGTTGGGGTGCATTTATATGCAGGGAAAATTTTATGAAATCTTTTTCGAATGAGCAAAAATGTGATAATGAAAAAAAAAAAAACACAAGTTAGGTCGCTCAGCCTTTCGCAATGGATATGCGCGTCCGCTGTTTGGAAACAGCTTTTGTGTTGCACTTCACGCATATTCGATTGTTGAAGGACTATCTTTTGCGAGCAGTCTTTGCGCCGCCCGCGTACTCTATAAAAGCGTGTCGCGGCTTTCGTTTCTTGCAATAATTTAGCCGCAACAGTGCAGGGTTCGTACAGGTCCTTGAAATCCTTCAAAACCCTTTAATTTGGAAAATGCATTTTCGAGGCTCTTGAAAGTCCTGAAATTATTTGCCATCCTTGAAAATCCTTTAATTTGGCGAGTTATGCACTCTCATATTGGCATCGAAACTTCCTAAATGTGGTAGATCGGTGTGTCAACCTGTCAAACTCCCCATTTCTGAAGCAGTAATATTGTAAGGGTGCACGTGATCCAATTTTGCAAAAGCGCTTGGGAAAAAAAAAGTTAGTTTGTGGCGAGGGTGAAGCAGTGAATGTGATAGCAAGAAATTAGAATGTCACATGAAGGGAAAACAACCCCATATATGCAAGGCACCGCTCAAACATGGACGCACGAAAAGAAAATGCACAGGACGAGTGCTGGTGAACGACTGTCACAGCTCGACACTGGAAGCATACTGCTTAAACAAATCAAGAAGGATGCTAGAAAAGAACACACATGTATCCACAGGATGAGTGTAAATTAACCACTGTCATAGTTGTTACTTTTTGGTTGTTGAGCAACATGCTGCGAGTGTCAACTGTGCACAAGCTTACACTCTTGATAAGGTGGTGCCATCAAATTTCAAGGCTATAGCAATCACCGTGTGGGTTTAAGAATATATCTTAAGTCATTTCCAAAGTGTACCTAAATGCTCATTTTCCTAATTGAGGCCCATCGCGAGCGCATCCAACATTGACGTAGCTCTATAGGAAGAATAACGAAAGTTCTAGTGACGTCGCGCCAAATCTGTAGTCAGGTGAGTGACCTCCGGACTTGCGCCCCGTACATACCGGCAAAGCATCGCGGCTGCTGCAGATAGTGGCGAGTTTGTTTTGCAGGTGCTTGCAGAACTGACAATACTCAGCAAGATGCATGCAAAGCTTTGTGATCACGTAACTAAGTCAGCTACACTGCTACGTACCTGCTCAACTCGGTCCCCACAAGCAGGAACTGAAAATTGTCCAAATCAAAAAGGCAACAAATTATATAGCGAGAATAAATGAATCTTGGTGTGCGTATCGTGGTTATTGGCGCTATAATTAACGCTTGCAGCAAAGAGCGTGCAAGCCACAAATATTGTGGCACGACCCCTTTAAGGCCTGACTACAAATGCACGTTGAAGCCCATCGGTGCATAACTTTCCAACATGGCATCGTGCCTATCCCTATGGAGAGTGTGGGACAAGTTAAGACTATGCTCTTTTTTTTATAGTTGTCATATTCATGTATTGTAAATTGCAATAAAATTAGCTATTTTTGAAAATTTTAAAGTGAAGAATTTGAACTTAGCATGTTGCTTTGAGTCCTTGAAAAATTTGCAACAGGTCCTGGAAAATCCTTGAATATCCTTGAATTTTCGCTTTATAAACCTGTACGAACCTTGTAGTGGTATGTGCTGTGATCTCGAGGAGCGCACAGAAGTGTGCGCTAGAACGCACTTTGCAAACTTCGTGGCAACCTTGCACGATGATCGCAACGACGCCGTTCACATTGCAGCAGGTAATCACATTGCAGCAAGCTACTACTGAAGCATCAAAACAAACAGTCCCTGACAAGATTAACTATAAAATACGGCCACTGTCTCGCTGTCCATATCAGAAGTTACTATAGAAAAAATGGCCTGTATTTTGCGTTCTTTGAAGTTTGCGCGTATAACAAGCATGAAGAGCAAATTGTAACTGAAATGAGAATCGGGGGTGCTACTATGTTGTGGTCATCGTCTCAATCTTTTCTAGAGGACAAGCGATTTTTTTCTGGTTTTCCAAAAACCTGCAACGCGATGGTGACAAATGGCTCTTCGCGACAGCCATGGCGACAGCAGATGCTTTCGTCATCGCTTGAAAATCGCATGCATATGGTTGGGTCTTAATGTTTTGTATTTGCAGGAAGCAAACGCCTATTGGCATGGGCAGTTTTGTGACTGTCGTTTGCTGTGTGCTTATCAGCTGCGGTGTCTCTATTCACTCGCACTGTTGACGAACCCCGCTGTGGTGCACACATAATTATAAAAAAACAGAGAACGTGCAGGGCACAGATAGGAAAAAAATATATTGTGGCACTCGGCAGGGGGTGAGTGAGCTGAGATGGCCGAGAGGTAAGGTGTCGGCATAATAATAAAAACAGGAGAGATCCAACGGACAAGGAGGCACCAGGTGTCGATTGGCGGGACTGCAGGGTATGATTGTAGAGGATGCGTTTATTACGTGGGAGAAAAAAATCAAAATTTTGATGACCGAAGTTGGGGGTGCATTTAATATGCGAGTGCATTCATTACACAAGTAAATACAGTATATATCTAGCGCTTACAAAATGTGATAGCCAGCACTGCAATCATAATGGACGTTTCATGAACATTAGGGTCTTTTTCAAAAGCAGTGCAGAGACTTGGTGTGTCTTTCTGGCAGAATACTTGATTGCCACATAGCATGCTGGTGTTAGATTCCTGCTGGGACCCTGACATTTATTTTTGTGTTCATCAGGTCAATGCTGCAAATGTCAGCTTTTTCTTATGCTCTCGGGTTAAAATTAGCAGTGTTCTCGCTGTTCCTCGGTAGATATAAACGGTCAACCACCTGTGGCACTACCCGCCTTGGATGTACAGGTATGTGCCACACCTGTTGGTTTGAAAAAGTTTGACAATGTACGTGACCGGACTGTCACATTAATTATGTTATGATCAGAGAGTCGTATTCATCAAATTATCTCACCCTCCCATACTAATTTTGGTTTATCCCAAGTAAGAGGTTGATCGTGAGAGCACCTAGACATAGGCAGGTAGATAAATAGATATGTAGACAGATCCGCTTAAAGTGCCTGCAGTACACAAAGAGTGGCTTCACATTGAAAAAACGGTCAAACCCTGCTGATACATTTTAGGCAGGACTGTAAAAAGAACAAAACAAAGTGCTGGGAAATGTAAGAACCGAGAAACTGTAAATATTGAGAAATTAGAGCTGTGGCTGAAGGGCACAATTTTATTTCACAACTTTTGCTTGAAAAAGACTTACAGTGTCACTGCATTTTTTGTGCCTGATCAACCCAATGTGTATCGGGCACTTTCATTGCCATGTTACTTTTGGCATCGTCACTGCCTGCAAATATCTGCAACAAGTCCAGCGCTGATATGCCTGATGAAGGTATTGGTTCTGGCAGCTGCTTCAGTACATGCTTCATTTCCTGCGTCATCACTGATGCACACATCGGCACGATGATGCACACTTGGCCACGATAATGGAAGATAAAATCGTGGAGGTGACAATGATGTCATCGACCTATTGCATCAAAACTACTTCTCGGCAACTTTTGTTGAATGCATAAAAAATAATTTTTAGCACCCAGACACGCCATTGACACCACGTTCAGGTGAAAGATGCGAATCTCGGAGACGGTGTTTCTGGTGACAGGACTTAAGAATGCATCATAAATGTCTACCTCACCTCACCTCTTCTGGTGATCAGTTTGGTTGTCGATCCATCAGGTAGACCAAGAAAAGCCACATGGCTGCCTTGGCCATCTCAGAGGGCCGTTTCACAGCGTAACAATGCAGGAATGGTGCCACTGTTGCAACACAACAGCAAAGTTCCCAATGCATTGGATCCTATCGGAGCTATGCTGGGGCTTGCGGAAAATTACGTAACAACCAGGAAAGCGCAGCACCAGGGAATGTAACTGTATGGTTTTACTGTAATGCCTTTAAAAGGACCCTGAAAGGGTTTTGACAATTTTCCAAAAACACATTGGGCCGGTAGACTAAGTCCCAAGGGTAATTTAGAGAATGATTTGAGCTCTCTCCGTAAACTGTAACTTATTACAACGCTTTGAAGCTGCGAATCGCTCCAGATTGCTGGTAGTCGGCCAAACGCGTTTTGAACCGCCCGCACACCAAGTGACACGCTCTGCCCCATTGATGTCATAGTTTCCAGCTAATCTGATTGGCGGCGGGATTTACGCGTATGCGGTCTCACGCCACATCATGACGCAGGCGCCGTGAAGGCAGAGCTTACCCGGAGGGCCTGAAGGAAAAGTAGAGGGCAGTTGAGAGTCAAAGGCGGAGTGGAGGAGGAGGGTACTTTTTTAGTACTCGTAGCTCTGTTAATAATGGGTGTTTCGATTGAACTCTGGTGCGAATTATTTGCTCCAGTCATAATATAATTAAAAACGGAATGTGAAAAAAATCGTTTCAGGAACCCTTTAAAGGATTAGAAGTTCCTGGTCCTGACTGCCACATTTCGATGGGTGTGAAATGCAAGGACTCCCGATACTTGAACTAACGTACACGTTGAAGAACCTCAAATGGTGAAAATTAATCCAGAGATCTCTGTAATGGCATGCATCGTAATCATGTGGTTTTGTCACATAAAATCACAGGAGGATGAGAGCAAGGTGGTGAATCAAACCAAAACTCTGAAGGGCAAGGACAAACCAAGCGTTTGTGAACTAAACTTGGTTTGCACTTGTTCTTCCATTGTGGTTCGTGTGTCCGCAGGCCACAATTTGCAAATGTACGTTTACTGGCTAGGGGCTGGGATTCACTGGCGCAGGAATTGCTTGAAGCATACTTCATTAAGAAAATGGTTTATGCCTGCATCACTGTCCCTTCGCTCTTATTGCACAATGATGTGAATTTTTAGATTCTAGTCAGTAACCTGGTTTTTGCTTTTGTCGGCTTTGGCACCTATCTGTTTGTACAAAGTAGAAGGACTTTCAGTGGTCTGCATTTTGATGCATTTCTCAATCCAGCTGTGCTGTTTCTTTTTTTTCTCTCTCTCTCTTTCACATGTACTGCACTTGCTGCGCATGATTTTCCTGCTGTATAAATTCTTGGGTGCATAGGTGTAATCAACATATTTGCAAGTCTGTGCTCTTTCTGTCCATCTTTTTTCATGTAGTTTTTTTTTTGTGTGGTAATATTACGTGTTAGTCTTTCTTCTTTCTCATTGCTAGTTGATTAGGAAAAGCTTTCAAATCATCTGCTTCTGTTGATTATATTGTTCATTGCATTATTAGCATAATGATTGCCTTGCAGCTCCTAGCTACTGAAAAACATTTAATTTTTAAATTAAATCTGTTTTGACCATGGTTACTATTTTATGCCATATGATTTATTAAGGTATTATGTTTTTTCATATTCTTTAATTAAAATCATTTACAGAATGAATGCTAAGTACCGACTACACATCTAGAACCATTAGCCAGAAATGCATTGGGCAGTATTCCCTGTTTCACATTTTTCGAAACTTGTTTGTTTCAGAAAATGAGCTCCAGAAAACATGGCCACCTCACAATGAGAAGCCTAGATTAGCATGTCAGAATCTTCCGTAGTGTGGCTTGTTATCTCATGCAGATTATTTAGTTAAAACACTTGAGTATGGCAATTTTAATGTAGTGCATAATGTGATGGTGCCTTGCAAAATGAAAACTACCACAGTTCCTAAATTACTACTTTTATACATTATCAATTATGTGGCTGTTAGTTTGTTTTGTATGTAATAGTTGTAGACCCTTGTTGGCTATTGGTTTCTCTGAAATGAGGCAAAATAGCAACAAATATTTTTGAAAGTTACTTGTTGAGCTTGCTCAATTTTTTATGTGTTCTGTGCAACTCATAACATTTTATTTCATTGAAGTTTTCTCTTTTTGTAAGGCCGGGACTCTGCGTGGATGTCTCTTGAACGTATCGGCAGCGTGCTGTCCAAAGTTGTGGAAGTGTGCTGGCGTTTACTTGAGATTCACATGATGAAGGCTGTGCTGCTCGCAGTCTTCATTCTGGCAATATTCGATGTAAGTTTGCATATATTTGCAATAATAGTTACAGAACTTGAGCCTAAAGGTTATTTGTCGTGCTCCAAAGCTTGACGCACTTGAGTACTTCAATTTGGGTTGGACAGCATGGCAAAAATGTTCCAAAGCTTGTGCGAAGCTGTATTATTTTATTATACTTTTGATGTCAATCTTCCTTGCAGTGAGAGTATGGATTCACACTGTAAGCCACACATATTGTAACTCTCTTTAATACAAGACTGGACATTATGTGACTTTACTGGGCATGTACTCTGTTGTCCTTTATGAAAGGAAACACGGGAGCGCATGCCGGCGCTCTGTGGCGGTAAGGTTCCTAGATGAAACAAGTTTCCAAGGTAGAGGAACTCATTGTTCTTGATTGTTCTCCTCACTCTCTTGATTACCCCTCTTTTTCTCTGCCATCCGCGACTGTAATTGGTGCATTCCTTGCAAGTGATCTTGCAAATGAATGGTGATATTATTTATCATTATGTACAAGGTTCAAAACGAGTACGCATGCGCATATGGCTCCACTTATAACCAAAGACAAAGTCGTAGCCAGGACATAAACTGATGAAGAGGAGCATTTTCAGCATTTCAGTGTGCACCAAGTCGACCAAAATAGTTTCGCGATGCTCGCTCAATGCAACATCCGCATTTTTCAACTAAGCTCCGTTGCCGTAAAACAACAGGAAATGGTTTTGCTCTCTTCAAATTATCGCGTGCTTTCCGAGATGAAGCACACTGGAAGTGTAGCTATGAAACATTTAACGCTAATGCTTTCGTGCAACTCTTTCGATGTAGGTCGACGTGAATCTGTGAACTGAGTTTATTTGTCGGTTTTTATTGAAACACCAGGCGCGCGTCTAATGCACGTCTAGTGCATGCCAGTTGTTACAAATACTTGTGCGTATGCACGCATGCAGAGCAGCTGGAGGGTGTAATCAACGCACCTTCAGAAACATTTCACGCTTGACCAGTTCATGCTTAAGCCAAAACGCGCTGCTTCGAGACACCTCACCAGTAGAATTCTCACTTTTCAGGAAGTTCCGAGCACCGCATCAGAATCGCCTGGCATCGCGATTTTCAGAACAGGCACATTTAAAAAAACGTTAACGCACAGCTGCTGGTCAAGCATTTGTACCAGTCTGGCCGTAGTTTTTTCTTGCGTGTGCACAAGCCGGCTGTAACCGCTCGTCACGTCACGCCCTGTGGTCACTGACAGGATCCAGCAAGAAGCACGTTCACTGTGTCACAGCACGAACAAAACACATTCGGAAGAGTGGACTAGTTATAACTGGACAAACTACGATGTACGATACGAGACGCCATGGCTAGTGGGGTAAAATATAGAACTGGACAATGTTGCCAATTGAGTAACGCACATCTTACTTGCTCTTGTGTTGTACTGTTTATTGTACGACTCATTTTGTTCCATTTTGTTTCATTTACATCTATTCATCGTAGTAACTGAACAAAGACATTTGCTTTTTTATGAAAGTTTTGAACCTTATAAGGGGTGCTTTAGGAACATAGGCGAGAAGGAAAGGGGAAGATGTCGCTATCTTGGAAACTTGTTTCATCTAGGGACCTTAAACAACGGCCGCCTACAGCGCCATCAACCGACAGCGATAGAAAACACATTGGTTATCTTGTTCGTCGATAGATGACACCGAAAGCGAGTCTTGGCCAGTCACGGCCGGTCTTGAGGTGCGTGCTCGCAAGCGCATGCGTCCAGACTGGCCGTGACCGGTTATGGCGTATTTGCCAGGTGTTGTCCACAGGCCACGGTAGATTTTTTTCGCAGCAGATGACTCTCTGCAAGCATCGCCGGTTGCGCTATCATAGTCAACACGTAATCCAGCAGCCCTTGTCTACCGACCGTGACTGGTTATGTTGTTTGCCAATAGATTACGCCGAAAGCGAGCATATTTTCTTTCACTGTCAGTTGATGGCGCTACAGTCGGCCGCCGCAGAGCACTGGCATAGTTTGCGACTAGTCAACTGCCAATTGGGGGTTTATTCATTATTTGTACTGACCACGACTTCTCAAATGGTGGGATATTTTTTTTTGGGTAGGCATCATCAGCCTGCACTCTGTTGCTTTTCGCCATAGTATTCAAAACAGCACTACAATACACACATATTTGTGCTCTCATTAATATAAAGAGAATGAGTCATTTTAAACGCACATATGCTATAGAACGTTTGTTTATTTATCACATATGTAGTTATCATTTGGTTATCCTGGGTGTGGATTTTTAAAAGGCAGCAAAACCACTACCACTCTGCAGCAGATATGGCTGTTGAAACGGATTTGCATTATGTTCCTTGTTACTTTACGCTTGTACCTTCGTGATTGAAAATTTAATTGAATTAGTATGCAAGCAGCTTGCTTTACTGCTTGATGGGAACCACTGTTTTAGTGCTTTTTTGTGTCCTGAATTATATTGAAACGCAACTCGAGCAGCTACAGAGCCAAAATTGTGGAAATCATAAAGTAAGCTGCAAAATAGTGAAAATTCTCTAAATAATTAAAAAACTGAATTATTTGCTTTTTATCCCTAATAATGAGGCTATTCTGAAACCTGTCTGCTGAAATATGGCAGAGAGTTTTTGCTTCTACTAACTCTGTTTATTGTTTTACAGGTGTGTGCAGTGCACATTATATTTGTGGCACTTGTTGTAGTGGCCTTACCATTCCGCTGGATGCAGCTTTTCCTCACACATTGCTGCTCCATGTGGGCCTCCATGCTGCTGCTTGCCAAAATGATTTACCAGCTGAACTTTGTCGATCGATATGGCTGGGCCACAAACTGCTCAGTGAGTGGAGTGTTAATGCTAAAAACTAGCATGTGCTCTTTTGTTTATTACGCATCCATTTTCCCCCCCACCCCCTTTAATTCTTGTTGGATGGATTGATAGAAACAACTTTATTGATGTTGCAGAGTGTCACTGGATTTGATGGAAATGCAACTGAATTTCCTGCTCCATTCAATGCTACCATTGACAACAGAATATGGATTGGGTTTCAAAAGACAACCAATCTTACCTCTTATTGTAAGGTGAGGCATTTTCTCATTTCTAGGCTTTTTGTTTACTAATTAACACCATTTTCTTCTTTATGTAGGGCTACATTATGCTGATAGTAGTATTTTCAGCACACGCAATGGTGCGTTACAGACAGCGCTTTTACCGGGCACGGCATCAGCTTCCAGAGCCACGCCCTGGTGTAGTCTTTATCCAAGCCAATCGCTCCACTGCTGATGATGGTATCAAACAGTGCCTTATGTACCTGCTCAATTACTTCTTCTACAAATTTGGTGTGGAGGTGAGTTGGTATTTCAACTCCTTGGTGTTCTGAAATGACAATGAATGGTATTTCCACATTCAAGTTCAGTGCCTCATTTGAATGCCAGCTGTTTTTTTTTTAATTTTGTACTACCCATTGTACTACTCTTTGGGCATAATGAAATTACAAAAAGCTTTTTGCTTGTTAATTGGCTATCAAGTGGAACATAGAAAGCAAAGTTCTGTGTATGTAAAGTGCAGGTATTTATCACATTTTGAAACTTCTTGGGGCCCTGAAGTTTAAGCATCAGTAGTTAAGGTACACAGCTAAGTATGCCCTAGAATGACTGAGCCGAGCTAGTTGGTAGGTATTCATGTTAAAGAGAAAGGATGTGCTAACACGGATGCAAGAAAGGAGTTAAGTTCTCTCTTTTGTCCTTCTTAGCGCACCAAGTCTCTTTAAGATGTGGCCTGGTTGTCTATCAGGGCTATTTGGATCAGTGCTGCATCTTTCTTTCTGGCTGTTCTGTATATATGAACATCATTGGACTGTATACATTCCTTACATTCTTTATCTTGTGAATGTACAGAGTTCTTTCAAACGACACTTATCACATGCATCTGTTCTCTCTATCTCAAGTCTCCTAGTTCATGAAAATGTTACCTAAGCATGATGATGCTGTTTATTTTTGCTAGCACACACACTGTGCGACAGACATCAATTCATGCCGAAGGGTGTATTTACTAGATGTTGATAAATATTGTCATGGGTTTGGAAATGCCATTTCGTCATGGCTGCTGAAATAGCATCTAATGGCAGAGGACGACAACGTTTCCGCTGCGGGGCTGTCTGGAGCTTCCCTGTTGCCCTACAATTCTCTGTGCTCTGTGAAACGTTAGCTCAATCATTCCTGACTGACGACTGCTAAATAAATGCTCTCAGTAGCGATTTTGACAATATTTCCTTATTATTTATCAGTTAAGCATGTCTTGATTGTATCAAAACTTTGCCAGAAAAGTGATTTGTTATGCTCTGAATTCGAGCTTGGAAAACCTGCTCTGTGTCATCCACAAGTTCACAGGATCATACGTGGCAACAATAAAAGCATGGCTAATTATCCAGTCCTTCAAGCATCCCATCATGATTGATGACTCAGTTCAAAATGTAGTGTAGAGATAACACAAGCTCACATATGCTTGTGCTGTCATCAATACATTAAGTTGATAATTTTGATACATAACCATTTTTTCTGGGCATAAGCTGGCTTTTCATACCATGATAGGCTTGTTTATGCTTGAATAGCTGTCGTAAGTCAAGATGATGAGGGCGGCAGTGTGTTAGGCAAATTCTTTGCGTCACTGATGTGACAGAGCTTTATCATGGTTTTGTAGCCATTAGTTCAGGTAATTTCTTCAACAAGCTCCTTAACGAAATCTATGCAGCCTACAACTTAAAACTTTCTATTGTTATTTGCTGGGTTCCAGGTCATTCTGGAATTGCGGGCAATGAAATAGTGGACAAGAATGCACGGGAAGCCGCTGGTCGGCAAACCATAGATATAACCTCTGTTCCGGGTGTAGATCTAAAACCTGTTGTACGTAGAGGTCTACGCAACCACTGGCAAGCTGAATGGGACAGAGAAGTCCACAACAAACTCCACCTTGTAAAACCCCAGCTGAGAAAAGTTATCCCCCAAAAACTCAACAGGTTCGCTGAAGTCACTCTAACACGGCTCAGAATAGGCCACACTTATGCCACACATAAACACCTTTTGACAGGCACTGATCCACCTACATGTATACACTGTGGAGAGAATCTAACCGTTGTGCATGTCCTCGTACAATGTCCTGTGCTTCACCAAGCACGACTGACTCATTTCAGGGAGCTCTATCGCCATCATATCTCACTTCATCCAGCGCTGTTTTTATCACTTGATGCAGTGGTTGACCTTAAGAGACTTCTTCATTATCTTGCGAAAGTGAAATTTTTAACAATGATATCATTCCATCCTAGGCACCAGCTGCGCCTCAAGTGTGAGGTACTGCCTGGTGCATAAAAAGTATGTCTTAGCCTTCGCAGTTCTTGCTCAGGCAAGGACTTCAGCTGCGAGGGTTTTGGGCCTTGCAGACTAATTTATCAGCACAGATTTCAGCCAACGAAATGAAGGTTTTAGCAAAGTGACATTCCTTTTTAAACAAAGTGACATTCTTATAAATATACTGAGTTTTAAATGGTTCGTAGATATTTGTTTTAATATTTAATCATGTTTTAATCATTTGTTTTAATTTTTAAACTAATAACCGAATTGAAACAACACTTGTACTGGCGCTCTTTGGCCTTAGATGCCCTTGCGCCAATAAAACTTAACATAATAATAGTTCAGGTAATTTCTATGCTAGTCCTATCATCCATACAACTGGCCGATCCATTGAAAATGTAAGCATAGGGTTTCTCTGATCACTGACACAGCGCAGAAAGCATAAATTGAATTGCATAGCCTTGGAAAAGGCATTGCTAACAACATTGCAGACTTTTACCATAAAATCAAGAAGTTGCCTGCATTTTATTGCAATTTTTGTTCATTTCCAACCATCTCTCTTTTTTAACGAGGTCTGGCTTCTTAACCCTTCATGCACTTGGTTTTCTATAACATCACTGCATCCTTTCATATCCAATCTTAGGCTGTCTCCCATGTGTTCCCAAAGCATACCTACTCTGTGCAGGCATAAATAAAAAGGCATTGTGGAAGTTGTTAAGTTTCTGAGGGAAATGTTGTAGAGCTTTCATAGAGCATAGAGCCGATTCCCATTCCTACTTATGCCACTGTCGCACCATATGGTCGAACGAACATTTATTGGGAAAATTATGATTGTATTTGACACTGCACTTTGTGTTCTGTGTCCATTGTTTTGTGCAATGACACACATGCAGCATTCTAGTCAAAAAGCTTGTAGCAAAAAAAGAAACTTTAAAATTTTACGGTCACTTATGGGAAAACCTTTTATGTTGCTATTTCATGTGGCTATTCCCATAAGTAGTGTCGTATTTTGCAAACTGTACTCTGTAAAGTTCAACAATAAAAATGTCTCGAGGTGCGAATTAAACATAATTTTGTTAGTAAAGTTTTAGGAGGGGTGTGCAAGTATTCAAGTTCCGAATTCAAATCGAATAATTCGATTACCCAAACTTAGTGCATGATTTTAGGCCCCTGTGCCGGCCACTTTACACCTGCCAATTGTCATTGATCAACTTCCACAATATCAATTAGCTCTGCAATCATTACGCAAGCATTATTTGGACGTGAACATACAGCTCATGGTGGCAGCTCATATGTGCAGGCATAAGCCAATTGCAAAAGTTAGTGGCTGATTTTCAGTGCCCGTATGCCTTAAGTATATAAAATGTGTCTATATACAACTTAATATATGTGCAGAACATAGGCACGTTTCTGGTAAAGAAAATATGAAAAGCTTTCACAGCATCAAGCTCAGTTTAGTGCACTTACAAAAGCTAAAGATTTTGAAGATGAAGATATTGAAGCACTGTTTGTCACTCCCAACAAGCCTGAGTAGTTTTTCTGTGGCAGCCTTGACCAGAGCAAGCATAACAACTTGTATAATAAACTACCATGAGAAGTCTAATATACAGTTGAATCTCATTAATTCGAACATGCTTAATTTGAACTTCCAGTTAATTCGAACTCACAATGAAGTCCCATCAAATCTGTGTATTCCAATGGGCGAAAACGCCTGTTAATACGAACCCGCAAGCACATTCGACGGGTAATTCGATCATACCGCGCTCCGAAAATGCTCTCAGCACCCCGCCCTACAAAGAACAAAATTATTTGTTCTTTGTAGCAGTTTATGTGCATCAGGCAGGCTGGCTCAATAATGCACTCCTTAACTGAAATGTTCTGGCACAGATACTTCATAACTTTACAATGAAGTGTAAAATGCAGGCACATGTTTGGCATATCAGGCTGCCAGGCTTTGTAGCTATATTTGAATTTCTTTCTGTGGGTTGGGTGTTTTAGAAACTCTTTTTTGGTAACAGGTATGCTTTGTAACAATGGTCACCTGCATTGGAGTGCGGCTTGACGTTTTTGCGCTGATGACATCACTGTGGCTTTGTGCCATGTTCCTGCTGCGCCGACGTAATCTTGCCAGGGTCTGGCCGTTCTATGTGGCATACCTCTGCTTCGTACTGCCGCTTCAGTACTTGGTGGTGGTTGGGCTGCCCCCAGGTCTCTGCATTGGTAAGTTGAACTTTACTTCATTGCTTATTGTTGTCATGGAGAAGCGAACTGTGGTCAATTTTCTTTCTCTGTGCAGAATATCCATGGTGGGATCCATCAAAAAAGGTTATAAGGGAAACAGCACTGTGGCTATTTTTACCAGACTACCAAGACCCACCTCTAGCACGGAAAATTCTTGGTGAGTGCCATTAAAATAATTATCTACTAAATTTCTTGAAGTGATACTTGTCTGCTTTAAATCAATCATACACTCGCTCAATTATGGGGACTTTTATTTCTGCATGATAAATATGGGCGTGACTGAAAAAAAAGCCATTAACTGCAGCTTGTTGAAGCTCTGCTGGCCCTGTCGGAACACCATCATTCTTACTGTATGCTGCTGCATTGTCACAAAATTGACACCAAACGGATGTTGTCGAATAGATGCCGAGTACTGCTTGCAATATGCTTAGACGTGGGAACTGTATCTGCTTTCACGACCCTCAAATAGTGCAGTGCAGAGGTAACTTTACAGCACATTGGTTCAAAATCTTGCAAAGTCTCATTATTATTAAGAAATTTCACTTTACAATGTAGTCATGCAATATCAACAAAGGGTAATTAAAAATAGCATATGCAATCATACAAAGTGATCAGATAATAATGCTAAGCAAAGCATAGGAAACATTATTTATAGTCTTACTTGAAGTGTAGTAATTTGTAAATACAAAATAAACAAAGGCTTTCTCCCAATGACAGCTTTCAGCTTCCTTTTCTTCAAATCTTTTTCGTGGAACCTGGTTATAACTGTGGAATTATCATGGCACTTGAAATGTTGATCTCATGCACTGTCAGTAAAGTTGCGAGCTAAAGTCGCAAAGAATATTCTATGTATTTTGTCAGGCATAATGCAGCCACTGCTAGCTGGTTTTGAATGATGGATCGCATTCTCTCACTCTTTCCACAGCTTGCTAGTAGCCAGGACCCAGTTTGGCTTACCCTAGTCAATTGTTATTGAGAGCCACATGTTTTTTTGTGCTACATCTCTTCTCCTTTTCAAAAAGCCACTGTCCATAGAGATCTGAACATAGGAATTTTCAGCCACTGTGTATGTTTACTGCTGCAGTGCACAACCTGGAGGTGACAAATTGTTCATTTAATGTTACATTCCAATCGCAGAGTCAGGACAAATTTTTTTCGCTCATTCTGGAGTGAGTTTGTTGCATTGACAGAGTGAGGGTGGGAACCTACCTTTCCAGTGGGGGAGGCAGAGAGGATTCAGAGCAGGAATCACTTTTTGGAGCAGGAAAAGTTGCTCGGTCAAAATTGGTAGAGAAGATAGGAACTCTGCCTGGTGCACTTCCTTTGATGGAACCCTGCAACAACTTTTCAAGTAACCATCAAATCTCTTTATCACAGGAGTTTATTGCCTGGTGAATTGATTGCCGCAATAGTTTTTAGTCTGTCAAGCACGAGCGGCAATTAGTCGTACACAGCAATTGCTTTCTCTCTTCTCTCATCCTGACTAGCCTGCTGGAAGCTGAGCAGGCAGGAATAGCAGAACAGAAACTACGTTACGCGTGTCATGACCTTAAGTATATATTTTTTTTGTACATGCGTAGTTACTTTCAATGGGATCGCAAGCAAGCATGGGCACGTGGCACCATCCTGTAGCGGCATCGGTACCTTGCAGCCCATGATGCTCCAGTCAGCCAATGGCTGTGACTTTCGGTATATGGCTTCATCAGTTGAAAGAAGAGGGAATGATTAACAGCTTACTTTAAAAAATTACTTGCATATTTCAGGCGGCGTGCTGTACTCTGTTTAGCCTATGCATCCTTGGGAGCCCCAACTACCAATCGGTCGTATTTTCTGACCATGCTCAAAAAGTGTTGCAATGCCCCAGTGGTATCGCCGGTGACTACTGGTGGTACCGCTGGCATCACTGGTAGTCATGTTTTGGCAGTAATGATGGATGACATGGATGCCTGGGGACAAATTGTACAGCATTGCTTCAGCAGCTCAATAGTGACAGCTCCAAATCGGAGCTCCAGTTCCTGCATGAGCAATTCATTGGATACTGGCAGTGAGGATGAAACTGCCGTGTGTGTCTGGGAATTATACAGAGGATTTGACTGCTGAAGGGAATAATTATACACAAGATATTCAGGGTGAACTTATAAATATGACTTGCACTTCTACCTTGCTTAAGCAGCATGGCTTGTGTTCCAGTCATGGATTTGATGGCATTGCTTTATGTCCCAATCAAGTGCTCGCTTGTGGAGTCAGTAGGCTGCGCTGACTCTGCCACTCAAATTCTATAATACTGTTCTCTGGTCTGTTCGCACTAGGGACAACTGCAGTATCCCTGCTGCCACTTTGATTATTTTGCGCAAAGCTACCTGACCTTTTGCCACACTTTTGTCTATGGCAGCAGGGTTGCTTTTTATCAAACATGGCAACGCCTATTGCAGTCTAATGTCTCTTACTATTTCCGTTTAGTTTTCTGCAGTGGACTTGATTCAGGTTGTGTGCGGTTGTTAATAGAACGTACCTTATGACAGTCAAGTCGCACTGTCTGGGTTGCTGTAAACATGCCGTTTGTTAACTCTCAGCCACTCCAGTCATTATTAGCCAGCCTTTGTGACTGACTGCGTTCTCTCACTCTTTCTCATAGTTGCTGGTGGCTTGAGCCCGGCATTTTCAGATCCGCTTTTTTCAGCACCAGATGTTTTTACAGGAGTTATACGTAGGTAGATTATAAATGGGTCATTTGATATGAGATGTCAAACTGAAATTTGATATGTGTCGCCAGATCTAATGCAGTGGTTAAGGGCAATGGAAGCTATGCAAGAATTGTCCTTTATACCCTGACAGATTTAGCAGGCCAAAACCAGGTAACATTTGCTGCTCAACATTTGGAATGTCCAGAAGTGACTGCGGACTTGTGATAATCATCATTGCTGGCAATGAAAGTTGGTGCTACCAGTATGGCCTCTAAATAAACTGACAGTGTCAAATGACAAGGTCACAACAGTTTATATTCTTGAACAAATGTTCATGGCATTTTTTATGCTGAGGCCCAATGTGCTATGACTGGATTGAATCGTGAATTTTGCATTGATGTGCTAAAATGTTTGCACCAAGCACTTTGGCAGTGGCGTTATGATTTGCCATCTAGACAGTGATTCTTCTTGCTCAACAATGTGGCTCCATGCCCTTCTATACATACTGATATGTAGCTGGCTGAACACTACATTTGTGCTCTATCGCATCTCTTATTCACCTAAGATGTTGTCATGCAATTTCATGTGTTTCTTAGTGTGAAGCCGCTGCTGAAGGGCAGCTTTATATAGATGTGAGGGCTATTTAAATAATGTAAATAGTGTGCTGAAAAGCATCCTGGAAGAACCCTCTTTGGGTTCTGTGAGCTTTAAAGGCAGTTGTGTTTAATATGCAGCTATATGTTACTACTTCATTGAATAAATTGTTATAGCTTTTGAGGCAAGGGTTCTAAATATATACTGTAGTCTACAACTTAATTTTTTTCAAGCTCCAGTTTACAATTCGTTTTCTTACTTTTCAGTGGATTTTGTTCAACTTCTATTTGCCTGCTGTCAACTCCATGTATTCTTCCTTGAAAGTTCGCACTTAAGCATTGCGTATGAAGGTGGCTCCAACAAGGAAATTTATGACAAAACTGGCCGTTACATTGGCCAAACACCTAACCCTATACCCGACTTCGTCACCTACACTAAGTAAGCACAGACAACTGGTATCTTTTTCATTTATCGAAAGATGGTGTGCTGAATGAATTTTTGGGGAATTTCACTGGGGAAGAAGTGGCAGCAGGATTAAGAAGTGGAAGCAGTGCAAGGAAATAGTCAGGACAATGACACTCATTTAACAGAGGGGTAGGCACACACTCTTCCAAGAGCAGCAGCATCGAACCGGATGTTTACGACATATTGCTACAAAAAAATTTTCTGGTGTGATAGAATGATACAGCAGTCAGCACCTTTAACTTGAACGCTCCGACACGTGACCTCGGCTCACTTGGATTGAGGTCAGCACCACCAATGAACTTGAACGCTCCGACGCATGGCCTCGGTTCACTTGGACTGAGGTCAGCACCACCAAGTGTTGAAAATGATATGCTTGCTGCAGTTAAGGATAGATGTAGCGCGTGTCAGTTTCACTAGTACATTTCTGTTTCCAGTCTGCCTGACAGGCGGGTCGAATGCACTCTTTTCACATCCCGTTTTCGCCACATTTCACTCATGGCTACATTATTGTGCGCACCCATGGTGTTCATTGTCTTAAACTTATCTCGACAATGGACCCTTGCGTGTGACAGCTTACGCACCTGCGTGTTTGAATTCGCAGCTGCTGCTCAGAAGGAATCGCATCTATAAAAAGCAGAGCAAACGCATGTTTAAGGCGTTTGTAAAAGTTACATAATTAACTTGAAATGCAGTGGCGTTGTTCATGTTCTCATTCAATAATTTTCAAACAGCGTGAATCGAACTGTTCTCGCAATTTAGAGTGTGCCTTCCTGCTCGGTTCGCGCTGCAAGGAAGATGTGGTCTTGAAGCACAACATTTGTGCAGGTAACAATATCTGGAGTTTAGCGACCCAGAACCACACTTTGATTATAGGATAAGATGGCAGTTTAGGCTTTTATGTGATAACTATGCACGAAAATTGCTTTGTTTGCATTGTATCCATGCGCCTTTTTTTCTTCTAAGAACACGTACAGACGTAGCGTTCCAAAATGAAATCTTAGATGCAGTGTTAACCGAACAGAAAAGCACACTTTGAACTGCGAAAACAGTTCAATTGATGCTGTCTGAAAATTATTGAATTGGAACATGAAACCCGTCACCATATTTCAGATTTATTTATTGTAAAACTTTTACAAACGCCATGAATATGTGTTTGCTCTGCTATTTATACATGGCATTCCTTGCTGAGAATTAAAACTCTTAAGGTGAGTAAGCTGTCGCACGCATTGGTTCATTGTCGAGATAAGCATACAAGAACGAATGCCATGGGCGCATGCGATAACGTAGCCACGAGCGAAACGTGGTGAAAATGGGATGCGAAGTGAGTACATTCAACCTGCCGGTCAGGCAGCCGGGAAACATAAATTTACTAGGGAAACCGATACACGCTATATCTATTGTTAACTGCAGCAAGCATATCATGTTCAACACTTAGCGGTGCTGACCTCAGTTCAAGCCACTTCAAGCGAGCAGAGACCATGCATCGAAGCGTTCGAGTTAAAGCGGACGACGGCTGTGCATGACCCCCATACAGCAGAACCCTTTCTTCCATGGAACGTGAAGGACAGTCATTGTACAGCACAACTACCAAGTACCACTGTGTTGAAAATGATGGGACTGAAAAGTATCACAGGCTATCATTGCAAAACCAAGAAAGCTGCTGTGCAGCTGTAGCTGGAAAGGCAACAAGAGCCAGAAGTGCCTGGAACACAGTGCAGATGCTTGCTGTTCTTGAAGTGAAGAGACTGTGTAATAAAACATCATCTAGGCTTACCTGCATGGTATTGGAGGTTACCCTTGCACAGTGTTACCTTTAATAATTTTTAAAGGGACTCTAAAAAGAAACAATTACTTAGTTTATATTGAGAAACTGTGCTCTGAGAACTCTGTCGTATGTTTCATTATCATACATTCATTAATAGAGGAGAAAATAGAGGTTGAAATTTTATTCTTAAATTTTGCACCAAAATCTCTGCACTCAACATAAAAAATTTCAAGATGTATTTTTTTTTAATTTTCCCGACATTGGCTTGACAATATTTTTGGAAACTTCGTGTTCTGGGTCTATGGCACCCACAGATGACAGTATATTTAATTTTTTAGTGATTAGAAACTACATAGGACCCAGTAGACTGCCTTCAATATCTATGACATCACAGTGCTTATTATGGGAATCTCAAGTTGGTGTCTCCACCCGCATTCTCTTTTCGGAAATTTTTTCGCTTACCTAGTATTGTGTCGTGGCAAGAGGGGTGTTTTCGGGATTGTAAAATTGTACTTTAGTAATCGTATTCAAAACATTTTGTTTTTTATTGTCCCTTTAAGAAGCAACACCTTGTGATATGCTTCAGCACAGATCAATCAATTACATTTCAACAGTGCAGGCACTACCTGTACTACTGAAAAAAAAAAAAATGTAAACTGCCACTTGTTTGTCAACTGTTGCTTGCTCTGCGCTGCTGCATTTGCACCTGTATGAGGACACTGGGAGGGGCCTCACAATAGGTTTATTCGGGCACTTGAAAGCACTTCTTGCTCTATGAAAAAATACTATTTCTGGCAAATAGTAGGTTAAAAAAAAAAGGCATTGTGCATGTTGCACCTATTTACTCCAGGAAAGGCTAACTCAGTACTCGAAAAGTTTGAAGTGTATTCTATTGGAAACTACCTATCCATGTATCTGTCTGGTTAACCTTCATCCCCCACTTTTTTTTCCTCCTCCGTCCCTTTTTTTCACTTGGAAGGTGTTATTAATTATTGCTTAGTTCTATACAGCTGGTGCGCTCGCTCTTCAGTAAGCATTAACTGAATTCCACACACTTATTCTCACTTGAAGTAATGCTTATCTGTATATATAGTATTTATTACAGTGATTACTTGCATATCTAGAAAAAAAAAAGTGCAATGGTGAAAATGTTACTGATCTACATTTCCATCTCCACACAGGTCTTATCTCTCAATGGTGAAAGTATTCCTCTTCTTTTCCTTCTACTGGATCACACTGGCAGTGATGTTCCTTGCTGGCACTAATCGTGTCAGCCTCTTTGCAATGGGTTATGTGCTTGGCTGTTTCTTTTTCCTGTGGAATGGCAATGAATTTTACCTCAAGCCCATGAATGTTCTTCTGAAAATGTAAGATTTTTATTTATTTTTCTTTTGCCTGAGATCTGCAGCACTACAATTCACTTATAAATTGCTAGAGAGTTTTTTCAAGTGCCAGGCATTATAAGCAAAATATCTAAATTGTTTATTTTGTGTGTAGGCAATCGTTCAGCTCTCTGTGCTACATTTTCTTCTTTCTACCCTTCTTTTCTTTTTCTTTATTTTTAATTTATGTAAATAGCTATTACATGCATATTTGTGAAAATGCTAGGTCACTCTCCATATCCACAAACGAATTTCAAAATTAGAACATTTGTTTGTCAAAAACAGGAGTACAGTAGACTCTCAGTAAACGTAAATCTGTTAAATGGAACTACTGCTTAAATGGAACTATTGCTTTTGCATCGATTTGTTTCAGGCTTGTATTCAGCACCTATGTTAACCTCTCAGTAAACGGAACTCCTGTTTAATGGAATATACTTTTCTGGTCCCTTCAGGTTTCGTTTACCGAGAGTCACCTGTAAACTGTAATTTTTAAACAAAATAGCATCATAATTACTTCAAAAATGTTTTCACACTTGGCTTACTAAACTTTAAATTGAACTGTTTGCTTTTTCACTTTAATATGGGTAGATTTAGCTTTATACTGTTATACCAAATGTAATCATCTATTCCCCCCCCCCCTTTTTTTTTAGGTGGAACACATTGCTGGCCTACAATGTTGTTGTCATCTTCATTAAATGTATTCTACAGGTAATACATGTTTTTGACATTTGTCTCTATCATTTTCTCACAGAGGGTTAATGAAATTGTCATCCATATTTTTTTCTTGGTTCTATTGCGATATATCATGCCCTGCTGTCACAATTGTGTTTAATGGCACATGCACTACTCATGCACATGGAGTGTTCAGGGTTTTTTGATCTGCTGTTGATGTGAAGGAAAGTGAGGAAATGACAAAAAAAACTATTAATACTTTGATGGGCACTGTCTTTTTACACATTCAGGGCTGGTCACAAGATTCACCCTATTTTGAAGGCTCAGCACAGTAAAATTGTACAGATTGTGGCAGCATAGAGCACTTCAATTTTAACACTTGCCAGCAACAATAAAAACTGCTGTTGTTAAGAACTGCACTGGAAGCTGCTGACAACAAAATAGTGCTTACAGCAGGGAAGGCTAAAACTGTATTACAGCACCATGTACATTCGGGAGCAATATGAGAGTGGACACTGGAATTACTTTTTGAATTTCATAGCTGCTAAATACAGTTGCCAACTACAAAAGAGTTCAAAATACATAATGCTCAAGGAGGAAGATGTTTCTTGCAGTTCAATGCATCATGTTTATATCATCTTTAATTTTTAGTCATCTTTTAGTCATCTTTAATTAAATATGAATTTTATGTTGCCTCTAATATCGCTTACGACTAGATGTGTTCTGTGGCAAAATGAAGTGTCTAATAGAGGCTACCAGTTCACCTTGCAGGATTAACTGAGCCAAACTGTCATAAACCGATTTCAGAGAAAAAAAAAACAGAAGTAATCGTAATGCAACCAGGTAAGATAGGCTACGCACCATTTGTACTAATGTTGCACATCTATAAATTTAATTGTCCTATTCTTTGGAATTGCTAAAGAACTGAATTAGATTTTGGTGCACGTTAGAATTCCAGATTGTCAAAATTAATACAGTCCCTTCACTATAGTGTGTCTAGTAATAATATTGTGGTTTTTGCATGTAAAACTCCATAATTATTGTGAACTTAAAGATAACATTGAGGGGAGTCTCCCTTCGTGATGATGGCAATCGGCAGTGGATAGCCTAGGTAATGGTGCGAGTAATCAAAGAGATGAAACATAATAGGTACTAGTACGTGTCATATCATCTTATTCAGGATATCATCTCATCCAGGATTTAAATTGCAGATAATTTGTTAATTAACTGCATGCATAACTAGGCTTAGTGTGGAATGTGTATTCTAGACATCTTGATGATGGATTTAGTGGCTAATTTGAATAGCCTGTTCTCCTACCTAGGACCCACCACTGTGGTCTTATAGTTAGCGTGCTCGACTACTGACCTGAAGATCACGGAATTGAATCCCGCCTATGGAAGCGCAATTTCAAGGGAGGAAAATGTTAGAGACCCGTGAGCTTAGATTTAGGTGCAGGTTAAAGAACACCAGATGGTCGAAATTTCTGGAGCCCTTTGCCGTGGCTTATATCGTAATCATATTATGGGATTGGGATGTACAACCCGAACTATTGGTACTATATTACTTCTACCGAGGTAATTGGTTGGTGGAGCTAACCAAACTGAGGCTAGGCTGAAAGTCCCAGCATTATACTGGGCCACTACCAGTGTACATTTCTGCAGCATTCTAATTATCATTGTAATACCTGATGAGGTTTTCAGTGGCCATATCAAATTTCAACACTAGTTGTGTGATAGTGTTTTGATGATTGTTGTGCTGTCACAATGTTCCACAGGGCTGAATACTAATTCTCAAAAGTGCACAAGTTCCTAACACATGCAAGCCTCGTTGAGGTGGCAGTTTTATTATAAATAAAAGTATTTCCGATAATTGTTATACAATTAAATGTGGATATAAATAAATTGATAAATTCCCAGAAAAATTTATTATAAGGAAGATTTTGTTATATGCAAGTTCGGTACAAAAATTCAGAAAATAAGCACGCAAATTGAACCAAAGGGGGGGGTGACAGAAGGCAGAGCTAACCCAAAACACTTATTTTACAAAAGGGGGGGGTGAAAGTCCCAGCATTATTACAGCTGCATTACTATTGCAATTATACGGGCAATTTCGGCGGGTTTTTGTCATCGCCGCCATGTTCTGTAACAAGTCTAAATTGGTAGCATGCCCTCGTGCATCGTAACTTTCACGAGCAAGTAAAAGCGCGCGAGCGCTGCTGAAGCAGAGATCAAATGAGTCTGCTCATCCCTATCGCTTGGAAAGTGCATCGGATAACATCTCCCCGAGTCTGGAATGCTCAAACAGAAAGTAAACCACCCGTCTTGAAGCATGAAACAATGCAGGGAGGGGGAGGGGAGGCGGGATTGCTTGAATCGCAATAATGAACTTGGATTTTAAGGGCAGTAGTGATCACTGGCGCACTTGCTATCTTGGCGAGTAGAAGTGCGGTTTTAATGTGAATGAACCGTGTGAAAAGAGCACTTCTCCTTAGAGCGGCCGCATTTGCTCACATCAGCATTTTGTAGGAGTTCGGCGATATTCAATTACAATTTTTTGCTCTCGCAAGCATTGCATTGCATTCAACGTGCCGTCGTGTTGCCAAAACTAATCAGCTGATTCCGAAAGCTACCAGCCTGCAAACTCCCGGCGCAATACTGAAGCACGTGATGATTCGACCTCCGAAGATCTGTCGTCACCGTGGTCTCAGAGTTTCCATCAGCGCCTAATCTGACATCTCCTCAATGTTGATGACACGGTTGTCCAAAATTAAAAAAAAAAAAGTCACAGTTTCGCCGCAAGGGTGATAACAATTGCTTGAAATGCAACGCTGAGAACGGCAAGCAGATCGAAATGTGCAGTGCGCTGCTCATGCACACATGATGCACGAAAACACATACACAGGACGAGAGCGAACTAACAACATATACCGCTTGACACCTAATGCGCTGTTTAAACAAAAACGAGGCAAGAAACGTAATCGCAGGTACAGATATAAGTGCGAACTAACAAGTGCCTCAGTTGTTACTTTGCTGTGTTTGAAAAGCGCACTGTTTTCGCAAACGGCACCTGTCCAGTGAGCAAAGTGATCTTTGTGCACTTGGCAACTGAATGACATCGTTCAGGTTAAAGTCGAAAGTGCGCGATTTTCCCCACCGTAGGATAAGCGCGCACGCACAAGCACCTACCCCCCTCCCATTCGCGGGGCAAAGTACGCGTAGGAGATAAGCCCACGTCAGCGCATCGTGACGAGCTGGCCGCCGAGTGCAGGTGCCTTCTTTTTAAAAACGATAGTCTTTCTTGGGAACCTTCAACGCAAAAAGTTTTTTCTGTCTGTCTGTCTGTCCACCCTTAACGATACCAGGTACTTTAAACAGCACCAGCCAATGCCCCAAACGACCGACCCCGTTCGTAGCGCCCACCAATGTTGCTCAAGATTCAGCGTTCACACTTGTGCGATTGTCAATTAAAGAGCAATTATTGCGCATATCTAAAGCACCATAACAACACGTATATATTCCGTATATGCGCCTTTTACTAGAAAAGGCATACATAAGTAATTCTAAGGACCGTAGCATTTATCACGCTGCGCTGACCATGCAACGCTTGCACGAAAAGGCAAGTGTTTCCAGTGCTTTGCTAAGACGACAGGATAGTGGCACCTACCCGTTGCCTTGCGTTTTACACCTTATCACCTTTGAGACTCATAGCCGCATGCCTCGTTTTCCAAGATAACTGCCAGATAGCGCTCATGTCTCGCATGTCACGTGGTTTGAAGTGCTCGTGCGCCTCCGCTGCACGCTCTAGGCACTCTAACCCAGCGCCTCCAGAATATCATTCACCGATTTTCTTGCGCAGAGCATCAAATTAACGTTTCATTCACTCTCTCTAGACGCAAGACTATAGTCTTTCGACGACATTTGCAGATTAACATGCAGATACGGGGCTAATTTCTTTCTTTCTTCAGTTTTCATTATATAGATACGTATATACTATGTACGATGTATGACAGCGGCGGCGACGGCAAAAAGCCAGCCGAGACTGTTCATATTGTCACGTGATTACAGAACGACCACATCTGTTCACAGGAGCAGCACTGGACGTCGAGCCGAACTGAACGTTAGAGCATGAGCACAGCAACAGTCCTCTTTTTTTTTTTTCACACCATGGCACATACTCGTATTGGCATGGCTAAACCTCGTTCCATGCCTGTGGCATTACCCCTCCTTCCGAAAAAAAGAAAGTGCCGCCCGGATGCTCAATGCCGATTAAAAGTTAAAGTAATCGCGTACATGCGCAAAGGCGCATGATGATGAAGCAGTGTCAGGTGGCTCGGGGGTAGTGTGGCTTCATCCGTGACACATGAACAATGTCGGCCTGCTGAGAACATCGAGATCGCCGAGCTGTGTCTTCAAGCAGATTTTTTTAGTTGACATCTGTGAGGCGCCGTAATAGTCTATAAGGACCGAAGTAGCGGTGAAGTAACTTTTTCGAGCGGCCCCTTTGGCGAACGGGGATCCACATCCACACCAGATCACCGGGTTGGTAAATAACATGGTGATGATGGGAGTTGTACCTCTGCGAGTCAATGTGTTGTTTTCGGATCCGCTCGAGTGCAAGCTGGCGGGCCGCGTCGGCGAGCCGGACAAAGTCGTTCGCATCAGTAGGAATATTGGTCATGTCAGGCAAGAGCATGGCATTCGGCATCGTGGTTGCTTCTCGGCCGTGAAGCAACCAGAAGGGAGTGAAACCCATAGTCTCTTGAGCCGCAGTGTTGTAAGCGAACGTTACGTATGGCAAAATTTCATCCCAGTATTTGTGATAGGGGTCGACGTATATAGATAGCATGTCAGCAAGTGTCTTGTTTAATCTCTCCGTCAGACCATTGGTTTGGGGATGGTATGCGGTCGTTTTGCGATGAGCTGTTCCACTAAGTCTCGTGACGTCTTGCATCAATTGAGCTGTAAAGGCTGTTCCACGGCCAGTGATAAGAACTGTTGGCGCTCCATGGCAGAGGACGATGTTGTTGATGAAAAAATACACAATCTCATTGGCGGTACTTCGTTATAGGGCTTTCGTTTCGCAGTACCTCGTTGAATAGTCAGTAGCAACTACGATCCAGCGGTCGCCATCATGTGACTTCGAGAAGGGCCCAAGCAAGTCCATGCCGATTCGTTCAAACGGTTGTGAGGGGGGTGCAACAGGCTGCAATAAACTAGCAGGGCGCACAGGTGAGGCTTTACGGCGCTGGCAATGATTGCACGTTTTAACGTAATGCTTGACATCCTGGGTGAGCTTTGGCCAGTAGTAGCGAGTCTGAATCCGGGCAAGGGTACATGCGAATCGTAGGTGGCTGGAGGAAGGCTCGTCGTGGCAGGCAGATAAAATGTCAGCACATAGCCCTGGTAGAACGACGAGGAGGTATTCAGTCGTATAAGGTTCGAAGTTCTTTTTGTAGACGATGTCGTTGCAGAGACAAAATGACCCTGAACGTGCGAATGCGGATGGTGGACTCGAGATGTGACCTTGAATGTATTTTATAAGTTGTTGGATCGTTGGATCTCTGAATCATCCCACTGTTGTTGGGCCAAGTCAGATTCACTGACTGCACAAAGAAAATGGCCATCGGTATCATCGTCACTCGAGGTCGTCTCGAGGGGAGCGCGCGAAAGGCAATCAGCATTAGTGTGCCTGCGGCCCGACTTGTAGATGACTGTAACCTCAAATTCTTGAAGGCGCAAGCTCCACCTTGCGAGGTGCCCTGAAGGGTCCTTGAGATTGGCCAGCCAACAGAGGGCATGATGGTCCGCGACTACTCTGAATGGACGGCCATACATATACGGTCGGAACTTTGTTATCGCCCAAATAATAGCAAGGCATTCCTTCTCCGTGGTCGAATAGTTAGTTTCCGCAGATGACAGAATGCGACTAGCATAAACGATGGGACGTTCAGCGCAGTCTTGCCACTGGACGAGCACACTACCAAGACCGATGTTGCTTGCGTCAGTGTGAAGTTTGGTGGCGGCATCTTCATCAAAGTGCCCTAGTAAGGGTTCACTCTGAAGGCACGGCACTGTTGAAGGTTGGAAAAAGCGGCTCTCTGCTCTGGACCCCACACAAAAGGAGTATCCTCCTTCGTTAAACGGGTAAGGGGTTCAGCGATGTTGGCAAAACTCTGCACAAAGCGCCTGTAGTAGGCGCAGAGACCCGAAAACCGGCGCTAATCCCGTTTGTTCGAAGGTGGAGGAAATGCAGCAATGGCCATGGTTTTTTCTGTGTCTGGTCAAATGCCATCGTGACTGACAAGGTGGCCGAGGAACTTTAGTTCTTCGTAGCTGAAATGACACTTCTCCAGTTTTAGCGATAGGCCTGCGAATCGAATAGCGACGAAGACGGACTGAAGTCGTTGTAAATGTTACTCAAATGTTTTGGAAAAAACAACGACGTCGTCTAAATACACGAGGCAGGATTCCCACTTCAGACCGGACAGGACGGTGTCCATCATCCTTTGGAAAGTTGCCGGTGCAAGCACAATCCAAATGGTAACACTTTGAATTCGTAGAGGCCATCGGGAGTTATGAATGCTGTGTTTTCCCTGTCGCGTTCATCGACCTCGATCTGCCAGTAGCCACTGCGTAACTCCATTGATGAAAAATATCGGGCATGTCGAAGTCGATTAAGAGAATCATCTACGCGTGGGAGAGGGTAGATGTCTCTCTTTGTCAGTTTGTTGAGCTTCCGGTAATCTACGCAAAATCAAAGAGTGCCGTCTTTCTATTTAACAAGTACGACGGGTGACGCCCATGGACTGTTCGAGGGTTGGATGACGTCGTCGTCGAGCATCTGTTTAACTTGAAAACGTATTGCCTCTTGTTCTTTTTGCGACACGCGGTAGGCGTGCTGTCATATAGGCCGTTCGGTAAGGTGCGTTATAATGCGGTGCTTCACGCTTGTGGTCTGCTTAATTTTGGAGGTGGACGCAAAGCAGTCACAATACGTACGTAAAATCATGTGTAACTACTGCTGCTGTGCAGAGGATAGCTGGCAATTTATGTCAACTGTACTGGCTAATGCATTGTCACCTTCAGCAGCAGTGGCAATCAGGGGGATAGTGGAACATTCTTTGTCATAAATGGCTTCAAAGTTTGCAATCGCTGTTTGCTTTGCCAAGTGTTGGTACTTGCCGCTGAAATTCGTGATCAGAAGCTGAGTCCTCCGATGTTTCAGTTGGACGATAGCGCGTGCGACACAAATCTGCCGAGCCAATAGCACCGAGAGGTTAGTTTCCGCGATGCCACTATTGTTGTTGTCACAGTCGCTCTCCACAATTGCCAACATACTGGCTCGCAGTGGAAGTGCGATGGTGTCGTCAGGAATTCGAAGTGTTGTGGTTTGCGCAACTGCATCCTTTTGTAGGGCTGTATGGTCGTTAGATAACATTATGAGCAGGTCGCGAAGGTTAATAATGGCTCCATGCTTGCGGAGAAAATCCTCTCCGAGAATTGAGTTTTGGGAGCATTCGCACAATACAATGAAGGAAACAATGTATGTCGACTCACGAATTCGGAGGCGGGCAGTGCAAATTCCCAGCAGTGTGAATACGTGACCTCCCGCAGTCCGGAGGTTGGTTCCATGTCCCCAAGGGGTCGTTACCTTTCTTAGCTGTGCAGCGAGGTCAGCGCTTATAATGGAATAATCAGCACCCGTATGTACCAGAGCGATCAGCGGGTGGTTGTCAACAAGGACAGAGATGCGAGCAGAGACACGTTTGTCGTCGATGGCTGACGTCGGTGAAAGGATGTCGTCTGATGTCGGCAGGCAGATCGGGGGAGGGTCTTGTAACGGTCGATCAACAGCGGCCTCACCCCCAGAGGTTGCTGTTCTTAGTTTCCCCGGCGCGGGCTTGTGGATCTAGGCGATCTTCCTGCAAGGACGTCGACAAAGGTGGATTGTTGGCCACGTGACGTGGAACGCCGTGGAGACGGTGAGCGGGATTGGAGACGCGGAAGGGTTGAAGATCGCTGGCTTGCCAAGTATTTGGCGATAGCACGGGGCCGCTCACCATCTCTGAGTCGACAAGCATCCGGATGAAAGCCAGGAAGACCCATGTGCCTGTATGCGCACTCATGGTAGACGTGACCTGGTTCGGTTCACCACAGTGATAACATAGAGGCCGGTTGTCGGGAGCACGCCATACACTGGATTTCCGTGTAAGGGGTGGGTTGCCGTACTGCGGTGGTCCTGAGTAGAATGACGGCGCCGTCTGCAGGGTGGACGGACGGGACGGATAGCCAACAGCCGGTGCAGAAGTACGTACTGCTTCCGCGTACGTTAAAAGTGGAGCTTCGGCTGGACGCGGGGCCGTCATGGGTTGGACCTCGGCTGTACGCAGAGTCGTCATGGGGTGCACCAGCTGCCGGACCTCTTCGCGAACGACATCCGTTAGAGCAGCTACATGGGGCGGAGAAGACACCATGTGCAGCTTTTGCAGCTCCTCGAGCACAATACTGCGCACGAGCTCCGTCAGGTCCGTTACAGTCGTGACATCAGGTGTTGGCAGGGCCGACGACACTGACGAAAGACTGCCAGGGCGCTCATACTGATACGAACGCTGCCTTAGCATTCTCTCCATTGTCGTGGCTTTGCGGAGGAAATCTTCTACAGTGCTGGGAGGGTTTCGCACTAGTCCAGCAAACAGCTGCTCTTTCACTCCCCGCATTAGGAGGCGCACCTTCTTCTCTTCCATCATTGAGGAGTCAGCTCGCCTGAACAGCCGCGACATGTCCTCAACGAACATGGCAACACTCTTGTTCGGACGCTGATTTCGGGAATTGAGAAGCCGTTTCGCTTGCTCCTTTCGGTCAGAGCTTCGGAAGGTATTCCGCAACTGGTTGCAAAACTCTGGCCAGGTTGTCATGGTGGCTTCATGGTTTTTGAACCAAGTGCGTGCAGAGTCCTCGAGATAACAGTAGACATACCGAAGCTTTCGCTGCTCGTTCCACTCGTTGATGCTGCCGCAACAGTTGTAGTCGTCAAGCCAGTCGTCGACGTCCTCGTAAGGGTCACCATGGAATGGCTTCGAGGTTCACGGGGCATTGAAGAACCATGGAGGAGACAGCAGTGATGTCTCTTGGGTTTGCGTTCCCGCACTAGCCATAGTACTGTCGAGTTGTGGAAATGGTCCGAATTCAGGAGGTAGGCCTACTACGCCGTCGGTCAGCTGGTTCTTCCAAGTCGCGACTAGTGTCGGAACCTTGCTGCTGATTGCAGTGCATACAACACTACCCAGCACCTCCACCAGAAAATGTCACGTGATTACAGAACGACCACAGCGTCTGTTCACAGGAGCAGCACTGGACGTCGAGCCGAACCGAACATTAGAGCACGAACACACCAACAGTCCTCTTCTTTTTTCCACACCATGGCACATACTCGTATTGGCATGGCTAAACCTCGTTCCATGCCTGTGGCAATATAGTTGCTATAACAATAAAAAAAAGCAAACTGAACTGAAAAAAGCAAAAAGCTGAATGTTGTCTGGGGCCGCACCATGTGCGTGCAGTCAGATAATGCACGTGCGCACGGTGTCGAAAGCGAAGAGCAAACGACACGGATACAGACACAGATTTGCGGAAAACTATTAGGTGAAGCACCCTTCATATGCATCGCAGCTCCACATATGTGACACCAACCAAAAAGCGTGCCACTGCCAACGCGCAAAAGCAGTTTTTTTGCTTGTTTGTTTGGAGTGGGGTGGGATGCGCCCGCAGCAGTGAGAATGGCGGCAACGCAGGTTCATGGGGTGCAGGTCCTTCTGCCCGCCTTGCGCTCACCTGCGCGCCATAATGAGCGCTCGCTTTCGCCTGGCGCACCATGTGCGGTGCCGCCGCTTCGCGCTTCGTCGGCAGAGGGGCAGCCACGGAATATGAATGCATGCTCATATCAAAATGCCAAAAGGCAGAGCAAAATTTTTAGATTGCCCATGGGGAAAATTCGTTATATCAAAGTTGTTTACCGTTGTTACTTTGTTATATAGAGGTCACAAATACATGTGCTTCTAAGGAGCAATGGTGGGGAATGAAGAACTTGCTGATATCGAGGAATTCGTTATGTGGAGGTTTTTTATATGCAGGTTTAACTGTAGGCATATACTTTGTTACTTGCCGATATCGGCTCCAATCAATTAGCTGGTAACTCATTATGTTGGTGTTTGTTGTATTAGTTCAACAGTACTACTGGATTTTATGCCAATGAAGAATGCTGAAGGTGCTTAGCGAACTAGAATTCTGGCTTTCTTTTTTTATACAATTATGTGATTTGGTGTTTTGTCTGTGTTAAGACTTCTACTTCTTAATGGGAAATTTGGGTACTGGTGCCAATTTTGCTAACGAGCATCTCTTAGCATGGCACGTATCACAACTCTAACAATATGTGGCATAATGGTGCTGTTTTTTAATATGGTTGCTCTAGCAGTCATCATCATCAGCCACCTATTATGGTGCGCCCAGGCACGTGCGTGCCCATGTGCTGTTACGGCTCGGGGTGCTGAGTCGTATACCACCTCTGCCAACCAGTTGTTGCGGGTCGGAAGGAAGGTCGCTGGAGGATACGAAAACAAAACCCGGTCTCTTGTGGTAGCGTGGTGTAGCTTCGGGTTGAGGAAACGAGCGCTTACAAGATGGGGATACGAAAAAACAAACAAGTTTATGGCACTATTTACAAATATTTACAGCATGAGGTTAAGAGTTCACAAACCACGAGCGTGGTGGTTAAACCGTTACATGGTTCAGAGCCTTCACAAACTACGAACGTGGTGGTTGATCCTTTACATGGTTCAGAGCGACGTCCCGCACTCTGCAGCGTCCTTATAAGCCCTGTCGGGCTCCTCCTTCTTGATGGGAACACCAATCACACACACACAACAGGTGAGGGGTACGAGCATGCACGGCGCACGTGAACATCCAATTTTGAGTCGAGATCACTGCACTGAAAGGTGGCGCCAGAGGGGCTCTTGCTCGTCGTGTGTGTCGCTGGTCGAGGGGTGCCAAGCTTCGGACAGCAGACATCAAACGGTCCGCCAATCTGTCCGCTCAATTAGCAGGGCACTTTGTGGCGGCGGTCGCCGTTTCTTCAAAGGAAGACGCTGTCTTTGTTGTCCTCTCTGGAACGGCTTACAGCTTCGTGACGACACGACGTCTCATCCTTCGGCTAGCAGGGACAATACCTGGCGGGCATAGGCAGCCGACCAGTCGGCTACCTCTTTGAGGATTAAAAGAGCGCCGCTCTCCCGTCATCTCTGGACGCTGGTTCCGAGAAAACTCGGTTCAAGCGTGGGAACGCTGCCCGGCTACGCTTCTCAGCGACAGCATGGCGCCTACGGACGACGGTCATAACAGTGCCTTGCTTCATGTGCGGCATGCTGTGAGGTTAGAAAAAGAAAATATACTGCCACTGCTCCAGGGTCCCCTGGTTTTTCACTATCTGCCACGCACAATGTTGTAGTAGACCTAATCTTAGTCGCTATTACGTGGTGACCCGGACGTTATTCGAACCCTCAACCTTCCCTATGGTTGCCTTCAAACTTATATGTGTATACTGCAATCCACAAAGAAAAGACGTTGTTGTTGAATATGTATTTGATTACATTACTTGTCCATAAATCTTGTGTTCACTAGAAATGTGTACACCATGTGTGCAAGCAGGATTTACCGGGTGTCACCGCTGACTTGTGTTAATATTTAAATTGTCACGCAGTTTATTTACGTACAGACCTACTGGAAGGCCGAGGAACGCCAGAAGAGCAAGGAACGCCAACAGGCCGAAAATACAAAACAAACGCAAGCTCGGGTCGCGCGTGTGCACCAACGCTATGGCTTGCCGTTTTATGCTGCTTCGTCGTCGTTCGCATAGTTCCCTACATTGGCCCCCGGTGAATAGCGTAGCCAACCTGGCGACTTAAGGCGTAGTCACTATAGCGGGGTCATAATACGGCTTCAGGCGACTCACATGCACAATTTCTCGGCCACGACGGCGTAAGTCATGAGACTGTGTCAAAGGCTCAATCTCTTAATTGACTGGTGACGTACGGGCGAGAATGCGGTAGGGCCCGTGGTATCGTGCCAGTAATTTCGACGAAAGGCCAGGAGTGCTCGATGGAATCCAGAGCCAAACGAGAGCACCAGTCGCGAAAGTAGAGAGATGTCGGTCGGTGTCATGCTGTAGCTTCTGGTGGCCTTGGTCCTCGGTTGTCAGTGAACGGTCCAATCGTCTGCAATCTTCTGCGTACCTGGCAACATCACAAATTGCAGTGTACTCAGAGGCGTCGGGCATGTATGGGAGAATAGTGTCCAGCGTGCACGATGGTTCGCGTCCGTACAACAAAAAGAAAGGGGAGAACCCTGTTGTCGCGTGCGTAGCGGTGTTATACGCATACGTGACGAATGGAAGGACAGTGTCCCAATTGGTCTGGTCTGAAGCTGTGTACATTGTCAACTTATCACCGAGAGTGCGATTAAATCGTTCTGTGAGGCCATTTGTCTGCGGGTGATATGCTGTCGTCATGCGATGAACCATGTTGCACTGAGCGAGCAACGCTTGAATGGCGTCAGACAAGAAAACACGCCTCCGGTCGCTCAAAAGTTCGCGGGGAGCACCATGGCGAAGAACAAAGTTGCGCAAGATGAAAAATGCAAGCTCAAGTCGCGCGTGTGCACCAACGCTGTGGCTTGCCGTTTCATGCTGTTTCGTCGTCGTTCGCATAGTTCTCTACAAAATGCAATATTAGAGGCAGGCGAGGGAAATCAGATGTGTATTGCCTACAGCCACCTTGCGCCCTGGACAATTTTTTTTTGTTTAGTAATTAATTTAATAAGTAATATTTGCCTATATTACTAAATATTGACTTTAGGCAAGAAACTGTATTTTCAAAGTTTGAAAACCTCTTCAGAAACCCCCATAGCAATATTTGCAATAAATAAAAACTCCTGTGTACCATTCTTTCCAAGCTGCAAAAAATCCTGCAAAAAAAAATTGACTAACGCATTCTTATGTCACGATTCTCATGCTACTCTCAATCGTGGTTTGAGCAAACAAAACCACCTGGAGCCGTGACTCGACAGCTTCATTGCAGCAGTGGGCCAATAAGTTGGCGGTGGTTTCGAGGTCCGTGTCAGCCACTTGGAGCACATGAAGGTGCAAGTTGCAGCAAGCATGGGTCAAGAAACCACCACCAACTTATCGGCTTACCGCTGCAACGGAGTCGCGGCCGCATCTGATTTTTTTCACTCAAACCATGGTTGAAAGCGGCACGATCATAATGCGAAAAAGTGCTAGTTATGTGGTTTTTTTTATTGCACATGCTTTCCTCGCAGCTTTGAAAAAATGGTATGTGTGGTACTTCCTTTATTGGGGAGGGGGGGGGGGTAATTAGTCTGTGGAGGTTTCTGAAGGTGGTCTTAAATTTTGCGAATCCCACTTCTTGCATGGAGTCAATATTTAGCAATTTATTTAAATAAACACAATTTAATTATTTACAATAAAATTTTGTGTTGTGCAAGGTGGCTGTCAGCAATATGCTACTGATTTCACTCGCCTACCTTTAATGCATTTTTGAACCCTTGGTACAAGTTAGCTAGAGCATATGTTGCTAACATTGTCTTCTTGTTAAAGTTACTGATGTGTTAACTTGGCTAGCTCTGTGTATATATATATATATATATATATATATATATATATATATATATATATATATATATAGTATACAAACAATAAATATTCTTGTCAATGGCTAGTCAGGGGACATAAATACAAAAGGTACTTTAGGTCTTTCTTTGTATCAATGGTGTTCTTTATAAAAAAAGAAGTGGTATACAGAAGTTAAGTGATAAAGATGCCAATTTACCAGTGGTGTCATTAAATTATGACATCTATGATTTTTTCTGCAAGTTTGAATAAGTTCTTTTTCCTCAATATTTAGGATTTTTTATTATTTATAAATCTAAAAGCTGGGAACAAACAGAAATCTGACAGCTGTGGTCATTTCTAGGTAGTTGGCTGTGTCTTCTTGGACTACCTGTCGATGTATTCCTGCTGGATGGTCCAGCTTTTTGGGATCGCGTGTCTCAAACGTGTGCAGAGTGAACCTCTACCTGGTAAGCTTTTTGTTATGCCGCTCTCAAAATGTCAGTAACTTTAGTATATTTGTCACGATAGTATATTTGTGCACAGTAGTTACATGTTTCACTTTTAGCAGAGCCATTTGCCAATTTTTAAGTAAAAGAAATACATAATTCATGTACGAAATAAGGTCTTCAAATTAGAGCTGCTGATATTGTTTGTTACTGATAGTGGTGTAATGTGAAATTCTTCCAGAAATAATGGCAGGCATTGTGTCCAGTTTTTAATATAGTAGTTGTAGCGGTGTTTCGCCAATTAACTCACGGCCCTCAGTCCCCACCAGCTGCGGAGCAACTGACCACGGCGGCGGACAGATCTGCAAAGCAGCAGAGGGTGCTAGGAATCTCTGGATACGGACAGGCCACCATTGGAACTTGAACTTAGCAACGTTTAACGTTAGAACGTTATCTAGTGAGGGAAGTCTAGCTGTATTATTCGAGGAGCTAGAAGGCATTAAATGGGATATAATAGGGCTGAGTGAGGTTAGGAGGACAGATGAGGCCTATACTGTGCTACAGAATGGGCACGTCATTTGCTATCGGGGCTTGGCAGACAGAAGAGAACTGGGAGTAGGGTTCCTAATTCACAGAAACATAGCTGGCAACATAGAGGATTACTATAGCATTAATGAAAGGGTGGTAGGCATTGTAATTAAACTGAATAAAAGATACAAAATGAAGGTAGTACAGGCTTACGCGCCTACATCCAGCCATGATTACGCTTCAGTTGAAAGCTTCTATGAAGACGTGGAATCGGCAATGAGTAAGGTGAAAACACAGTATACTATAGTAATGGGCGACTTTAATGCAAAGGTAGGGAAGAAGCAGGCTGGAGACCAGGCAGTAGGAGATTATGGCATCGGCACTAGAAACGACAGAGGAGAGCTACTAGTAGAATTCGCAGAACGCAATAATCTGCGTATTTTGAATACCTTCTACCGAAAACGAGAAAACCGCAAGTGGACATGGAGGAGCCCTAATGGCGTAAATAAGAACGAAATAGACTTTATAATGACTGCACACCCAGGAGTCGTGCAGGATGGGGAAGTGGTTGGCAAGGTAAGATGCAGTGACCATAGAATGGTACGGGCTCGAATCCGCCTAGACTTGAAGAAGGAACGACAGAAACTGATACGCAAGAAGCAAATCAATGAGCTAGCACTGAGAGGGAAAGTACAGGAATTCAGAGTGTCACTGCAGAACAGGTACTCTGCTCTTAGCGAGGAAACCAACCTTAGCGTAGATACAATGAATGATAATCTGACGAGTATCATCACGGAGTGTGCAGTGGAAGTTGGAGGCAGGGTAGCTAGACAGGACACCGGCAAGCTTTCCCAGGAAATGAAGAACCTAATTAAGAAGCGTCAAATCATGAAAGTGTCAAGTACAACAGACAAAATAGAACTGGCAGAGCTTTCGAAGCTGATTAATAGACGTAAAGTATGCGATGTAAGAAGGTATAACATGGAGAGAATTGAGCACGCTCTGAAAAACGGAGGAAGCGTCAAAGCAGTGAAGAGGAAACTTGGGATAGGCAAAAGGCGGATGTATGCACTAAGGGACAAAGAAGGCAAATTAACTACCAATATGAATAGGATAGTTAAAATAGCGGAGGAGTTTTACAGAGATCTGTACAGTAGCCGAGACAACCACGACCTTAATACTATAAGAACTAGCAGTAACCCAGACGACACCCCACCGGTAATGATAGAAGAAGTCAGAAAAGCTTTGGAGAGCATGCACAGAGGCAAAGCTGCTGGTGAGGATCAAGTAACATCAGATCTGCTGAAAGATGGAGGACAGATTGTGTTAGAAAAACTAGCCACTCTATTTACGAGGTGTCTCCTGACGGGAAAAGTACCAGAGTCTTGGAAGAACGCTAACATCATCTTAATACATAAGAAAGGAGATGACAAGGACTTGAAGAATTACAGGCCGATCAGCTTGCTCTCTGTAGTATACAAGCTATTTACAAAGGTAATTGCTAGCAGAGTAAAGAAAACATTAGAATTCAATCAACCAAAGGAACAAGCAGGATTTAGAACAGGCTACTCAACAATTGACCACATTCATACTATCAATCAGGTAATAGAGAAATGCTCAGAGTATAACCAACCACTATACATAGCCTTCATAGATTACGAGAAGGCGTTTGATTCAGTAGAAATATCAGCCGTCATGCAGACACTGCGGAATCAGGGCGTAGATGAAATATATATAAACATTCTGGAAGAAATCTACAGGGGATCAACTGCTACCATAGTGCTTCATAAAAAAAGCAACAGAATACCAATAAAGAAGGGTGTAAGGCAGGGGGACACAATCTCCCCAATGCTATTCACTGCGTGCTTACAGGACGTTTTCAGAAGCCTAGAATGGGAACAGTTAGGGATAAGAGTTAATGGAGAGTACCTCAGTAACCTGCGCTTCGCCGATGACATTGCATTGCTGAGTAACTCAGGGGACGAATTGCAACTCATGATTACGGAGTTAGACAAGGAGAGCAGAAAGGTGGGTCTTAAAATTAATCTGCAGAAAACGAAAGTAATGTACAACAACCTCGGAAAGGAGCAGCGCTTTGCGATAGGTAATAGTGCACTTGAAGTTGTAAAAGACTATGTCTACTTAGGGCAGGTAATAACCGCAGAGCCTAACCACGAGATTGAAGTAACTAGAAGAATAAGAATGGGGTGGAGCACATTCGGCAGGCACTCTCAAATTATGACAAGTAGATTGCCACTGTCCCTCAAGAGGAAGGTATATAACAGCTGTATCTTGCCGGTACTTAGCTACGGAGCAGAAACCTGGAGACTCACAAAGAGGGTTCAACTTAAATTGAGGACGACGCAGCGAGCAATGGAAAGAAAATGGTAGGTGTAACCTTAAGAGACAAGAAGAGAGCAGAGTGGATTAGGGGACAAACGGGAGTTAAGGATATCATAGCTGCAATAAAGAAGAGGAAATGGACATGGGCCGGGCATGTAGCACGTAGACAGGATAACCGCTGGTCATTAAGGGTCACCAACTGGATTCCCAGAGAAGGGAAGCGGGGTAGGGGGAGACAGAAGGTTAGGTGGGCAGATGAGATTAAGAAGTTTGCGGGTATAAATTGGTAACAGCAAGCACAGGACCGGGTTAACTGGCGGAACATGGGAGAGGCCTTTGTCCTGCAGTGGACGTAGACAGGCTGATGATGATGATGATGAGTTGTAGCATCAGCACCACTTCAGTTGCACTGCTTCTTTTGGGCATCTTTATTGCATTGTTCATTTTTTATGGATCTTTGCTTTTATGCAGAAACCAAAGGTAGGATGTTTGTTTTCTTTCTTTTTGGCTATATGTATATTTTATTCTAGAAGGGAATAAACATAATCTTGTGGTGTCCGTGCTTTTACGAGTACAGTCAAACCTCTTAATTAGAGACACTGGTATATAAGAAACAAACGATTATAAGAGACACCAGTGTGCCTACAGTAAAATACGGGTTGATAAAAAAATGCATATGAAGTACCTTCATTGTACGACATCTCATATAGAAGACATTGCTGCCCAGAGGATGCTTTTTATAAAGGTTAACTGTATAATGAAAAACAAAATGTGGCCATGGCAATGGCACATTGTTTGAGCTTGTGCTGCCATATCCAAATTTCGTTATAACTTGCATTTATTGATTGCTGTGTTATGTGTGACCAGAATGCAGGAATCCCACTTCTGCCCCAACTGCGTCGTGTGTAGACAACTTCACCACTTAGTTTTTTTTTTTTTGTATGCATGAAAAAAGCACATAGGAAGTGCCATAATTTTAATGTTTTTTATGTCGTGGGACAGGTGAGACCTAAACTGTGATGCAGGAAGCTCACAAAGTGCTTTTTCAGAGTGTTGCGACTGCCCTGCATTCGTGCAGCATATTTAAGAAGTCCTTGAATACTCTACAGTGGCAGCATCGTGCTATAACATGGACTTAGAGGTATCTTGCATTGACCAGACACTGCAACTCGTAAATTTTTTCTAGTGTCGCTGACACCAGTTGCTGAGGCTGTTAAAAAAGATAAAACAACCTTCCAAATGCCAAGACACTCTTATTTGTGTGCAAAACACTGAGCTTTGCCAAGTCCAGAGATCAAGCTTGATAATCGATAATGCTCTAGCTGAAGTGTTAAAATGCAATCTTTACTTCACAATGACCATCTGAAAAAGTCATCACAAATATTCTTCCCCATTCTAATGTCTAAGCTCTGTATTCTGGGGCTGCTAAAAGCGATGAAAAACTTCAGTGTGAGATACCCAAGTGGAAGCTTCAGCAGGTACTGCATCAACATTCATTATGTCCAATGACAATGATTTGTCATAGGGTTGGCTAATATATCAAGTCTTCCCCCACCAACAAATAAATAGAAAAGAGTCACTTTACTGAAGGGCAGTGCAATGAATGTAATAGCAACATATTGGAATATTATGCAGAAGGAACATGAATTGTAGTAAACATGAACTTGCTAAGTAAGCAGGTATGCTCTGGGTAAGCAGAGCATTTTAGATTGTATGTAAAGCATAATGTCTTCCACATGGCGTAAAAAACTCAGCATCCCACGGTACCGGTGCTTCAACGTGCCCTGTAAGACTACAAAAAAGCACTAGGTCTGTCGGGAACACACAGCTCAGTCACAGTGGAAGCGGAAGAGTGGTCTTTCGAGATCCTGTTGTAAACTCGTGGGACAAATATTGTAAGTGTAGTTGCAAAATACCTGCTACACCATAAATCAGTATAATTTCGTGAAGTAGGGTAGTACCCACTTTACCATTATTCATCACTTTGCAGAGAAGTGGAGTGTCCGTGGACAATTGTGGCACCAAAATTAGATATTGTGATCTCGTAACAGCTTTCTTTGAAAAAGCGGTATTTGGGCTATCTTGCTACCATGCAGTAATAATAGTTTATATCAGTGCTTTCCTTGCGTTGTTACTGCATGGCACTTTGTGGTCACGAATAGCATGTAGCTATCAGCATAAGATAGCACTCTAGATAAAAAAATAGCACACACACAGTTTTTGGGAAAGGAAGTGCAAACAAATGAGATTGCAGTTACTGTTGTGTGGCATTGAGTGACACCAAATGCACCTATTTGCCTTTGAGTGTGAGGGCTATAGGATGTCAGTGTATCTAATACAATGCTGCAAAACTCTGCCAGAGCATGTTAGAGAACTTGCAGCAGTGACATTGTGTGCTGAATGTCACCAAGATGCAACTGGAATGCTACTTCTGTTTGAAAATCTACGGCAGAATTGCCATGCCTGACCACAACAGATGCAACTTTCTGACCATGCTAGTCCTCCAACAAGTGCGTGCCAATGTTTGCACTGGCACTCACTCGAACGCAAACTAAGGAGGGAGAACATATCATCCCCAATGTTATCAGTTTCCGTCACAACTACACGTTATACTCGTCGCGTCACCGATAACTAAACAACATGGAGCCTGTGAGGATGCGCCAATCCATATACTAGACCCCTTGTGGCATTTCGTGGGAATTTAGGAAACAAGTCTCGGCAATGCTAAAGCAGCTGAAGTAGTTCAAAGACACACACATTGCCAGCTCTGAAGTAATTGTATCAATAGCTCATCATTTGATCGAAGGAGCATGCATGTACTCATGGCTGAATTGCCTAAGGTGCCTGTTTGGTTCTGCAGCTGCACTCCTCGAACAGATTTTCTCGAACATTTCGGTCATAGTGAAAATGCTTTTTTAGAGTGTGCATAATTACTATTGCAATATAATGAAAAGGCCAGCATGGCATTAAAATTTACGTAAAACATTTTGAATTAAAACACTAGGTTTCTAGTTTTTGACCTGAATAGCTTCGTGGCTGTGGACTGCTGGCTGCAATTCGATTGTGACATAGTGCAAAAAAAAATGTCAATCTTCTAGGCTTAGGTGTATCACTGGGTTTAACATGTAAACTGGAATATTTAAATATTTTTATAGTAGGTGACAGCCTAAGAATAAGTATAAGCTCCACCCAAGAGGCTGCATTGCCCTTACTTTCCATGCCTCCGTGCTACAATTAAAATACTTCCTAAACAATAAGGATAATTTTCATGCATATACTAAACAATATCTTGCAATACAGCATTGATATGAAATTAACAAACAGAAGCTCGATAAAAAAATTGCTAACGCACAAAGTTCAGTGTCAGCTTAGCAATATATGTGTTGTTTAAATCTCAATGTCCACAAAGAAGTGATAGAAATCTCTCGAAGGTATGTTTCTGCTTGGTATCTATTGTGGTACTAAAACAAACAATGCCACATTCAACGTAAAGTGTAAAATAAAGGAATCATTATTTTGCAGTTTGGCACAACAAAACAGGGACATAATCACATTTCATACTGTCAGTTGCTTTTTGTTTTTCTTTTGTTGTCTGCTATAACTATGGCAACTGTCACTCAAAGCAAAAAATGGCGAAGTGATCCGAGATTGACTTCATGAATTTTTATTCTTGTGCTTCTGTAAATACTGCATGTGCGTCTCGCATCGCTATGCTTGTCATCGTGTTTGAGGTAACCACCAATGTTTCATTCGATGTCTTGTTTCAACAAAATAAAATTGCGTAGTGCACGTTGTGTTTAACAGTGGAGGTCACAGCATGCCGTATTTACTTGCGTAATGAACATACTTTTTTTTTTCTTGAATGATCGAAGCAAAGTGGGGGATACATTTATTGTGCGGGGTGAATTTCATGAAAACGTTTTTGGGAGTAGCAAAAAAAAAGTAGCGTCGCTTAACCTTTCACAATCTACAAACCTGTACGCTGTTTAGAAACAGATTCTTTGTTGCACTTTACTCATTTTCAGAAGAGTTGTTTGTTGGGCAAGTTGGTATATACTTAGTTAACTACAAAAGAAGGCACAAAACGTTCAATATCGGAAAAAGCAGTTTATTTTCCAAAATAAACGTCACTTGTTAATGCCAAGTCTCTGCTGTCTCTGTTTCTGCTACTCTGCTTTTTCCAACTTTGAACGTTTTGTGGCTTTTGTAGTTACTCATCTTCAATGGTTGATGGTGCTATCTTCTGCAAGCTGTCCCCGTGCTGCCCGTGCATGCCATAAAAGTGTTCTGCAGCTATCTTTTCTCGCTATCGTACAACCGCAACAATGGTATCTGCTGTGATCTCAAGGGGCGCCCAGAAGCGTGCGCTACGACACTGCGACACACTTTGCCAACTTCGCGGCAACCTCGCACGACGACTGCGACGACGCTGTTGACATTGTAGCAAGTAACCAACATTGCAACATGTTACCCCCGAAGTATCAAAACAAACTGTCGATAACAAGATTATTAACAAAATACAGCCACCGCCTTGCTTCCACATGCGAAGTTCCTGTTTGTGCGGAGAACAAGTGAAGCGAGAATTGGGGGTGCTTCCATGTTGCGGAAATTGTCACGATCTTTTCTGGGCGACAAGCGATATTTTTTTGTTTTCCAGAAACCTGTGACGCGGTAAAGACAGATGACCCTTCACGACAGCAAATCCTGCTGTTGTCGCTCTTAAATTGCGTGCACGTGGTTTGGCCCTAAAGTTTGGTATTCGCAGGAAGCGACTGTCGGTTGGCGGGAGCAGTTTCGTGGCCTTCGCTCGCTGTGTGCTTATCAGCTGCGATGTCTCTACACTAGCATTGTTCGTGAACCCCCCTGTGGTGCACAGTTAAAAAAAGACAGGAAACGTGCCGTGCACAGATAGAAAAACAAAAACAGGCGAAGGGGGGAAGGGAGCGAGCCAAGGTGGCCGAGGGGGGTCGGCATAATAATAAAAAACGGAAGAGATCCAATGGGTGAGGAGGCGCAAAGTGACGGTTAGCCGGACTGCAGAGGATGAATGTAGGAGGTGCGTTTATACGTAGGAAAAAAAATCCTAATTATGACGAATGAAGTTGGCGGTGCATTTATTATGCGAGTGCATTCATTACGCTAGTAAATACGGTATGATGTTAATGCCAAGGCAGTGTGCACAACTTAAGTTGCAGCAACTAAAAGCTGTACAGGATTTTCTTTTTCTTGCTTCAACAACTTTCACTGGTGTTGCCATGAAGCCAGTCAGCCTGTAAATATCCAACTTTTTTAAAGAGGGAGCCAGTTTCGCTGAAACAGGGGTCACTACCTTCTATGAATGTCTGTGTGAAGGTGTGTTTGCGCAAAGGTGCTAGGCAAGAAGGTTTTCTCTCTCCAGTGAATGATAGTGAATTGCAGGGCAGACTTTGCTTTCAAAGGGGCGTGCAATGCATCCCTCAAGTTGTCTTTCATACAACTGTACTGTAATTTAATGTAAACAAAGTATTACTGCGTAACACATGCATACAATACAGGCGAAATGCTCCCCTTCTTTCATCTAAAACAGAAATACACACATGTTAGACGAAAGAATTCCTAATAATGTATCATTACACTATGATACGTCTTAAAAAAAGAAATTTTACATAGTGCACATCATTTCGCTGTTTGAAGAACCTTGCATGGCGTTTTTTATGCAAAGCGTTCGACGCACAAATGCAGGACAAGTGCTTAAACAACGGGCACATATAATTTTGGGCTGGTGGAAATTAGTTCTGTTAAGGTGATGCAGCTGTGCCAGTAGGCTGTGATGAGGTTCTTCAGAATATTTGGATTAGATGAACTTCGTTGCTTCATTGACCACAACACCTTTTAAAAATACACCGAGGCTGTTTTCAGTTTCCTTCGCTTTATCAAAACAATAGACCGAAATAAACACACAAGGATATTGTTACGGGGATCGCAAACACACGGAAGAGAGAAATGAGCGTATTTCCTATATTTACATGTAAAAGTGACGCTTCAGAGCTGCCAGTCTCTCGCGCGGCGAGTCCACTTCTTTTTCATCGATCTGTTGTCCACGACGGTAGAGCCATGCCCACTGCCTCGTAACATCACCCCCGGCGAACAAAGCGCCGTCACGGCGCCCCTAAGTCAATCAGGACTGGCAGTATAGTAGGGCTTTAGGCGCGACACATGAACAACATCAGTAGATGGTGTGGCAGAGGATGAGTGCGGTTGAACGGGAGTGATGAGGTAGTCGACGTCGGTGACCTTGCGGAGAACTTTGTAGGGTCCTGTGTATCGTGGGAGGAGCTTCTCGCACAAACCTTCACGTCGATACGGCGTCCAGAGTAGGACAAGAGAGTCATCAGGGTAGTCAACGTCGCGGTGCGAGTCATCGTAGCGGACTTTTTGTGCGGCCTGAGAAGCGCTGAGCCTAGTGTGCGCGATTTGGCGAGCGACGCGGGCTCGAGAAGCAGCGTCCTGCGCATACACCGTTGGTTGGATAGTAGCAGAAGGAAGGAGTGTGTCGAATGGCAACGCAGGGTTGCAGCCGTACAAAAGAAAGAATGGAGAGTAGCCGGCGGTGTCATGTCTTGACGAATTATATGCAAATGTAACGTAGGGGAGCATTGCGTCCCAGTCACGGTGGTCAGCAGAGACGTACATAGACAACATGTCTGTAAGAGTTCGGTTGAGACGCTCCGTGAGACCGTTAGTCTGGGGATGGTAGGCAGTAGTAAGGTGATGTTCGGTAGAGCAGCTCCGGAGGATTTCGTCGATAACTTTTGCGAGGAAGCAGCGGCCCCGATCCGTCAAAAGCTGGCGCGGAGCTCCATGCCGCAGAATGACGTCATTTAGGAGAAAGTCTGCGACGTCTGTAGCGCAGCTAGTTGGCAAGGCACGAGTTATCGCGTATCTGGTCGCATAGTCGGTTGCGACAGCGATCCACTTGTTGCCTGATACGGACGTCGGGAAAGGTCCGAGCAAGTCGAGGCCGATGCGGAAGAATGGTTCCGGGGGAATGTCGATAGGTTGGAGCAGGCCAGCCGGACGGAGAGCGGGACGTTTCCGACGCTGGCAGCGCTCGCAAGCAGCGACATAACGGCGCACAAATTTATACATGCCAGGCCAAAAGAACCGTTGCCGCACGCGGTGATAGGTGCGTGAAAAACCCAGGTGTCCCGCCGTCGGTGCGTCATGCAGATGTTGAAGAATAGTGGCACGCAGGTGTCGGGGAATAACTAACAAATATTCCGGGCCATCAGACTTCATGTTGCGACGATACAGAATGTCGTTGCGAAGGACATATTGACGGAGCGAAGGGTCGGAATGTCCTGAAGATACTCGCTGAATGACCTTCTTGAGGGTTGCGTCCCGGCGCTGCTCTGTGCCGATGTCGTGCAAATCAGATATGGCGAGCACACAAGAATCGCCTTCATGGACAGCGAGGCTAGCAGGGTCCACTGGATAACGCGAGAGACAATCAGCATCTTGGTGCAACCTGCCAGACTTATAAATTACGTCGAAGTTATACTCCTGGAGACGTAGAGCCCAGCGACCTAGGCGACCAGTTGGGTCCTTGAGCGACGACAGCCAACACAGAGCGTGGTGGTCCGTAATAACTGAAAACTCCCGGCCATACAAGTAGGGGCGAAATTTCGCTACAGCCCAGACCAACGCAAGACACTCGCGCTCTGTTATCGAATAGTTTCGCTCAGATGTGGAGAGAAGGCGGCTGGCATACGCAATAACACGCGTTTGGCCTCCCTGGTGTTGAGCGAGGACGGCGCCGATTCCGTGAGCACTGGCGTCTGTGCGTACTTCAGTCGTCGCAGACGGGTCAAAGTGAGCCAGTATTGGTGGTGAAATGAGCAGGTCGATCAGCGTGGAAAACGCAGCTGCTTGGTCTTGGCCCCACGAGAAGGGCACGTTCTTTTTGAGAAGATCAGTTAGTGGTCGTGCAATTGTAGCGAAATCGCGTATAAAGCGGCGGAAGTACGAGCATAAGCCCACAAAACTCCGAACATCTTTGGTTGAAGAAGGCAGAGGGAAATTCTTGACAGCGCTAACCTTGTCAGGGTCAGGTTGGACGCCAGCAGCACTTACAAGATGACCAAGGATCGTGATTTGTTGTCGGCCGAAATTGCACTTTTTCGAGTTCAGCTGGAGTCCTGCTCGACGAAAAACGGCTAAAATGGTCGACAAACGAGTTAAGTGAGTTTCAAATGTGGGGGAAAAAACAATCACATCGTCGAGGTAGCAAAGACAGATGGACCATTTATAACCACGAAGAAGAGAGTCCATCATGCGTTCGAACGTTGCGGGGGCGTTGCACAGCCCAAAAGGCATAACCTTGAACTGATAAAGGCCGTCCGGTGTGATGAAGGCAGTCTTTTCTCGGTCTAAGTCGTCGACAGAAATTTGCCAGTAGCCCGAACGCAGATCAATAGATGAGAAGTATCGCGCGCCATGAAGGCAATCAAGGGCGTCGTCGATTCGTGGCAGCGGATATACGTCTTTGCGGGTTATCTTGTTCAAGGCACGGTAGTCAACGCAAAATCTCCAGCTGCCATCCTTCTTTTTCACTAAAACAACAGGTGACGCCCATGGACTTGAAGAGGCCTCTATGACTCCTTTGGAGAGCATTTTCTCGACTTCTCGTTGTATGACCTGGCGTTCGGACTGGGAAACACGATACGGTCGCCGTCTAAGAGGATTAGCATCGCCGGTATGTATTTGATGACGCACGAAGGACGTTTGACCTAAAGGGCGGTCATCGAAGTCGAAAATATCTCGGTAGGTAGTCAGAACGTGGTGGAGTTGCGCCAACTGACAGGGCAGAAGATCAGGGGCGATCATCATCGTGATTTCGTCGCTAGGTGCGTTTGCTCGGCTGGCTGCAGTAGGGGACGAGCAGTCTTCAGGGTCCAATGCCACGATGCTACATGCATCAAGTGGGGAAACGTGGGCTAACGAAATGCCTTGCGGGAGAACTTGGGTCGAACTACTGAAGTTAAGGAGCGGAAGCTGAACGTAGTTGTCCACAATAGTCACGATTGTATGCGGCACAGCAACACTTCGAGCCAAGAGCACATCCACCAATGGAGACACTATGTAGTCACCGTCAGGAAGAGCTGGTGATATCGTTAAGGCAACACACGTGGTGGCTTGCGGTGACAGCCGAACATAATCAACAGCGCACAAGCGGTGTGACGGTGAGGACGGCACAGGTCCAAGTCGAGGCAGTTCAAGTTGAAGAACGCCGGTTGCACAGTCGATGAGAGCAGCATGGGTGGACAAGAAATCTAAACCAAGAATTAGGTCATTTGGGCACTGCTCAATAACTGCGAAGAGAACAGATGTGGGGTGATCGGCGATAGTGATGCGTGCTGTGCACATTCCTGTGATGGCAAGACTTCTTCCGTCGGCGACACGAATAATGCCAAGAGCAGCCGGTGTGAGCACTTTCTTCAGGCGGCGACGAAGTCGGGCACTCATCACAGAAATATGCGCCCCAGTGTCAACAAGTGCAGAAACAGTCAGGCCGTCAACGTCGACGTCGATCAAATTTCGTCGTGTCGGCAGTACAAGGAGAGGATTTGAGGTCGGTATCGAGGATGCAGCTTCACCTCCAAGAGCTGCACCGCTTAGTTTCCCTGGTGAGAATTGAGCGGGGAGGTCGGGCGTCGTCGTAGAGGAGAAGGGGACGACGGGCGACGTCCTGGCGGCGAACGAGACTGGTGACGTCGAGGCGACGGTGAGCGGCTGTGCTGCGTATCAGGGGCATCGCAGGCGTAGGAATCGACGGGCAGAGGCCGGCGGTAGTTGTCGGCGATCGGCTCAGGAGGCTGGAAACGACGGTAGCTATCGGTGCGGCGAGCAGTGTTATACTGGTTTCGGGACGAAGACCAATGGTTGTGGCAATACCGTGCGACGTGACCTATGCGGCGGCAGTTAAAGCAGATCGGCCGATCATCCGCAGTTCTCCATTCGGCCGGATTGCGAGAGCGTGGATAAGACCTTTCTTGGGGTGGTGACCTGGGGCGAGGCGGCGACCTTGAACGGAAGCCAATTGGTCGAGACTGAGCAACGGCGCAGACATCGAAGCCCAAATTGCTCAGTTCTTCCCGCACAATCGACTGTACCAAGCAAACCTGAGGTACTTGCAAATCGACGTGGCCGTTGGCGGGAAGAGTAGGTGTAATTGCTTCGATTTCCCGCCGGACAATTCGCGTAATTTCAGACGCTGGTGAAGACTGCCGATGAGAGGACAGTCCATCTTCGCAGGAGGACGTCGCTGCGGTGTTCGGCAGTCGAGTAAATGATCTTGAAATCCGCCTGCTTTTGGCCAGTTCAAAACGCCGGCATTCCTCAATAATTTCGTCGACGGTCGCACAGTTCCGGCACATTAGCAGGTTGAACGCGTCGTCCGCTATGCCCTTGAGGACGTGGCCAACCTTGTCAGACTCCGACATGTCATTGTCAACTTTACGACATAGAGCCAGCACGTCCTGTATATATGAAATATACGGCTCTGTGGACGTCTGAGCACGTATAGACAACTCCTTCTTTGCAGCCGCCTTTCGACCGATGGGCTTCCCAAATAAGTCGCGAAGCTTTTCCTTGAAGGTGTCCCAACTGCCGATCTCCTCCTCATGGTTCTCGTACCAGACTTTGGCCGTGCCTTTCAGGTAAAACAGCACATTGGCCAGCATAAGAGTCGGATCATACCGGTTGAGAGCACTGGTGCGTTCGTAGTCGGCTATCCAGTCGTCGACATCAACTTCGTCCGTACCGCAGAACGTTCCAGGATGCTTCGGATGCGTCAGCACGTACGTGGGTGGGGGTGGGGCCAGTGGAGGCGTTGCCGTGGATGGTGCGGGCGTCGCCGAGGCCGATGGAGAGGTGGCCGTGGGATCAGTCCCGTGTTCCATCACGGAAACTCCGATTTGACGACCACTGCGGAGCTCCGTTGTATGGCGCTTCGTTACCCAGCACCTCCACCAATTTGTTACGGGGATCGCAAACACACGGAAGAGAGAAATGAGCGTATTTCCTATATTTACATGTAAAAGTGACGCTTCAGAGCTGCCAGTCTCTCGCGCGGCGAGTCCACTTCTTTTTCATCGATCTGTTGTCCACGACGGTAGAGCCATGCCCACTGCCTCGTAACAATATTATAAGTGAAGACATCGCATTACAACACGGAAAAAACTCCAAAAGCATCATGCGTGTCGAGTTTAGTCCAAAGGGAACCGAAACAATATCACCGGTGAGTGCTACTACCGAGGTGTCGGAGACATCTACTGCGAGCAGATACAAGCACGGGGATGTAATCGTCTAAGGAACTTCGCGAAGAGCAAGACGACTCTTAAGTTTATACACCGACGGAGCAGGTGGGCGTCGAAGACAGGGCCGAGAAATTCGGGCAGTCTTCTCCTCGGGCGCACGGACCAGGAACCACAGCCAAACACTCGGGCCTACACCCGACATTGGACCTTGTGGCTGTGGTAGCTTGCTGCTGGCTGCGTGGACTGTCGAAGGGGGAGGTCAAGCGAAGCAGGCTGCTCCGACTCTTGACCTCTACCAGGCCTCTCGGGGCAAACCAAGACCGTGACGCTGGCGAACTGTCTCCACTCTCGCTTCCGCCCAAACCAAGACCACCTTGCCAACCGCATGGCACTCCTTGGTTAGACTCGTTAGCTTTGCCTTTTCAATCCTTTTTCTCGCACACTGGCCCACTTGTCCAGTCTTGGTGCATATCGTGGTGCCCAACTGTTGGCCTCTAGAATCGCCGTGGTCAATTCTTATTGGGCCACTTGCACGTCGATACCTTGCGCCACGCGGTCTCGTGCTCGACATTACTTTGACGTCGTCGTCTTCGTTTCGGACACCGTTCGTGCACATCCTTTTATTAATGTTGGCAACTTCAAAAACGCACACTTTAAATGCGCACCAAACATCACATAGGCACACTCTGTATAATTGCATACACACACGCCGGATGACCACAATTCTCATTATAGTGAACACACCACTGCATATTCTCCATGCCTGGTTTATTGCCTTTCGTACTGTGTTGCATTAGCAGGTTCTGTTGTTTACTTTTCTCTCGTGCCTCGTCCACACGTACATCACTCATGTCAGTGCATAGAGCACAATGCATATCGCAAAAGATCAGATTTCCAAATTGCGACACTTAAGTAACACGCACATGTGGCAACGCTGATGCCATGGCTTTTGCAGGCATTAAAACACAGACACGCACATGCCAACTTCACCTTCATATTACTGCACACAAATGACTGAGATGACAGTCGTTGAAAGTGGTCACCATCAAACGATATGCTTGGGGCATCCGATCAATGCAAGGAGTAGATGCCGTGTTGCTGCTTCATGCTACCAAAACCAACGTTGCTAAAATACTCTGTTTCAGAGATCCACCGGAGAGGCAGTCTGCGTTGTGTTCACAAGAACTAATGGCGCTGTAGTTAAATCTTGCCTCCGCGGCTGGCACATCTTGTGATCAACGTCGGTGAAGTACAAGAGGTTATTGCAAATGGTGCGCTTCTGGGATTGTTTTTGGTACTGCATAGTTGCTTGTACAAGCATGCATTTGTGATGTATGAAGCATAGCGAGAAAGGTCAGAACAGTGTGGTATGCCGACTTGTCTTGCGCTGGGCTTCAAGAGCGGTGACCGCAATTGCAGTTCCTCTTCACACAACTTATGTATTTATTTTCTCTCTGTAAACATGGTTACACAGTGCAAAGGGCCAAGATAGAAGATGCTTTAAGCAGCTTGAGATGCTCGTCACCCCCCCCCCCCCCCATTTCTTTCGCTCTGAGGTTATGGGCTAGCAGACACATAATCGTAAGGGAATTTCTTGTCTGTCTAGTCTTGCACATTACCCGAGAACTCGTATTGTTGTGCAAACAATTTATTATCCCATTCCACTCAATTGTTCTTACATGCAGCAGCAATTGGTGAATATGGTTCAGGTGATGATATTCAATACTATATGTACTGTGTGACAACAGTTACAGAAGAATTGCAAAACCTGGACAACGCTTGAGCTTTACCTTCAAGAGTGGAATGCAATACTGTCGAGTCCGCTTATAATGAACCTGAGCGTAACGTGGCATCCGTTCGCTGTATTCTGAAGTTCATAGTAAATTAAACACAGCTTTTAAAAAAAGTTGCAAGTGAAAAAACACTTTTTTTGCCCCCAAAAGTTCGTGATGCACGTGTTTCGAAGAGCAGAAGCGATAAGAGCTGTCTTGAGTTCATTTAAAACGGCAGGGTGCTCGTTCGCCGAGGCCTGTGGCATAAGCTGCATGAGGCACTGGCTCCAAAGTTTTGTTGTTTTCACAATCGGATTCCTCAAAATCGCTCTCGCCACGTGTTAATTCACAATGCCCCAAACTGTGCACGATTCCACAGTGTCGGCATCATCATCGGCCATAATTAAAGCATCGCAACAGATGTCCCACTTGCTCTCCCAGGTCGGAGTCAATGCCACAAATCGCCGCCGCAGTTCGGAAGCTTCATGCTCGGCATCGGGCCCGGCGTCGACGAAGTCGGCCTCGCGAAAACAATTTAGCGCGCATGTAGTCGTCACTATCACCCACGAAATATTCACCATCTCCACAGCTGAATACCGAGATGCCCAAAGCGGCAAGTTGGCTGCCAGGTTGTCAACAGCTATGAGCTAGCAAGCGCTGCGCAACGTGGCACCTAATGCGCGGATTACACTCAAGCCAAGCGGTCACACTTTGGACGTTTTGTTGAGCGGCAGGAAAAAGTGCGCTAGTTCTCCCGTCGGCCATCATGACCACACTTGCACACCAAGAGCGAGCAAGAAGCGCACACGCGACCCACATGCCTGAAAGTGTGGAACAGCTCTGGGCCTGCTTCCAGTCAGAAAACGAAACTAATTCGAGCCAGCGTGGCAGGCGTCGCGGAGCGGTGGAGATGGGTGGTCAAAGGGGTTGTGATCAAGAGAGAAGAGCAGACTTGCGAGAGAAAGGCAAGGAGTTGCGATAAAAAGAGGGGAGGATGCGGCAGGAGAGCGACCTTGAAAACCAAAACACACGGGAAGCAGGCAGGTTGGGTAGCTTGCTTCAAAGGTCTGTGAAACTCGCACGTAGGAAAACTTGTAAAGAGTGCCTGCGCGCCCAGAAGTCAAAGCATGGCCGCCTGGATCGGTGCGCGCGGCAGTGTTCGAAGAATCGGTTGCTATGGTCAAAAAATCTTTTTGTTGTGCGGGCGGGCTCGCATGGCATCACGAATTTCGATATTTCGCGATTTGCTCTGCGCAAATTAACAGCCGTTTTTGCGCTTCCGCACGCCCACGGAAGGCATGCTGAGCAGAGTGCGAAGTGAGCAAGAGCAAGTCCTAAACACGAAACGAATCGCAAATTATCAGAGTCGGTGGGGTAGCGAATGCGCGTGCACTAGTCGCAGACTATCGGATACAGTTGGTGGCTGATGATGTTGGCAAATGGTCTTGTCACTCCAGGCCGGCAACACCAACGACAGTACCAGCGATCAAAGACAGGGTAGATGTCAGACCGGTCTTCGAAAGATCGGTGGCAGTGTAAAAACACGCACGGGCCTCGTCTGGCGATGCGGGGTGCTCAGAGTAGCGGGGAAAAAAGAACGGAGGGGTGCGTAACAAAAGCAGTCAGGGCATGGAGGAAGGAAACGGCTTTCCTTCCTCCGTGGGTTGGGGAGAGCAGCAACCAGAGGGTCGCGGAGGCGGGGGCGGCATTTAACAATAAGAATGTATGGGCACCTTGCTGATGCCTGATCGGTTGGTCGAAATTGGTTTCCCGGGAAGTCGGCAGACCGCTGACTCCGTTCGCTGTAACCAATCAGCGGTGCTTAGAGACGTTCGTTGTAGGTGCGATTTTGTGCCTTTGAACCAATGTATATTTTGATGGTCATGCGGATATTGTTTGTTTTAAGCGAAAGTTCGTTTTAAGTGGGGGCGTTATATGTGGGCTCGACTCTATAGCATAATCGGGCTCTGTGCGAGTCGCCTTCTCAGTTGTTAGCCTGGCTTCGGTCTTGGTGCGTGCCTCAACCATGCCGTAAGAGAATGAACTACTGTGCATATAACACTGGCCGTTTCAAACTATCATAGAATGCTTACTGTAAGTACAAATACCCACTGCGCCATAATTGTTCTTTTTGTGAATCAGCAAAGGGCCCTCTACGCGTTGTGGGGACTCAAAATGATTGATTCTCTTGGAACAAACTGACACAGCTGGCTCAGGTCAAGCAAACTGTACAAAAACATTAATTGAACTACTTTTACATCAGCGATATCATCAGCTGAATCAAATACATCACTAGTGATCAACATACTAAAACAATTTTATGCAATATTCCAGTACACTCAATTAATATAGCAGTAACCACAAGGTAACGTGAAGGCGGTGTCACCAATTTTCGACTCGTCGTAAGGGACCCATGGGAGACGGCCCGCAGTCACCACATTCTGCGGGACCCCATCAGGAGACGACCATCCACGTCAGCCATCACGCGCCAAAGAGAGCTTGATATGTCTCATGTGCCGCCACCTAGCCTCGCCGCCAGGCGTCGCTGCTGGCACTACCCATGCTGATGACTACAATGGCGTACTTTTTCGAGCACTGCTACACCTACTGCTCCGCAGCTGTTAACCATGAATGCAGCCTGTCTGTGAAACATGTGTGCGCCATGCGGCACAAACAACTTTACTGAGGGTGATAGCATCTCCACAGCGTACATGACGGAACACGAGAACTGATGTTTGAGCGCTCTGTATTGTGTGGGCCTTTAAAACACCCACTTTTTGTGCATTTCATATGTTTTGACGTCTGGTACAATTCTACGCTTCTACCATGTGATATTGCGTGCGTTAAAGGGACTCCCACTACGTGAAGGAAAAAAGTGTAATCTAAAGGGCCCATTTTCTTTGTTATAGAACTTGTATTACATGAGTCGTATTGCTTTTTTCTAATCAGTTTCGATTGTTGCCGTGGATCTGTAGTGCAACACCTGATTGCCATGCAGACAGTCTGCATTAGATTTTCACTGGTACTGAAGTTTTTGTTTGGTTTATTGACATCTTTTTTTATTTTTTTGATCACGGACAAGATGATGATCTTTCGCTCACAACGGATTATGTAGACATCGAAATTTCTGTGAAACGAGCTCTTTAACATTTTCATGTTCAAGTAATATACAGTGCATAAACCTAATTACAGGGGAAAACATAATAGTTTATTTGACAACATAATTTCAGAGCATGATAAAGGCACACACTGAAAGATAGTTGTAACATCCAACAAAGGGAACCTAGGAGAGGGACAGGACGAACGAAACAAGTTGAGACCATGTTATTATAACTGAGGTTTCAAATATCGCATGGTGAAGTGAATCATTTGCATGCCATAATTTCTTCTTGATTGGGGTATAAACCAATGTTTACTGTGGCAAACCTTCAAAATAATCTGATGCAATTCAAAAGGTGAGAGCAAAGATAGAAAGCTCATGGCCAAACACAATCTATGACGTTCAGTTTAAGAATTACGACATTGTAAAGCACTACTGTCATGTTTTGCTGGACATTTCAGTCTCGCACAAAAAGTGGGAGCTCGCACCTGGTACTCTACTGTGCTTGTTCCCAGCATTTCCACCCCATATATCGAAGCCAAAATGTTCATAACTAAGGTACCAATATCCCCAAAAATGCACAGCATTCCTCGAAAGTTCAGTGCTTAGTTTAAAAAAACCACCATAAACAGAACAGCAAGAGAAAGAACAGGCAATGAACAACACTATCAATAATTAGAGTTCAATGATCAATTGTTGCAGTTCCTTCAGAGCGGTTGATTTTTTTTGCTTTAATATATATTGCCTTTATGAAACAACACAATTATCATGTTTTAGCAGTGCAAAGGTTTTGTTACATTTCGTTACAGCAAATTAAAACAATAGATATTTTTCTTAATGATTGTGCACCGGGAAGTAACCCACCGCAAGTGTGCTACATCTGTGGGTACATTTGCAGAAAAATGGAATTCATTCCCTAGAGGCCTTCTTTCTACATTAAAAGCAATTGGCAAAGCTTTTTAGAGGCCTTTGACGAAAACCCCACAGCAGGTGACATTTTTTGGATTGTACTTGGAAAGTTGAAGTGGTTGCCAGTGAACGTGATGGCTAGAGGAGTAATGTACACTGTGATGAGAACATCCTTTTTTTTTTTGCAAGAAAATTATCGGGAATGACAGCTTTCTGAAAAGTTGAAAAATGCCAGAAAGAAGTTTAAGTGGCTGTAACATTTTGCACTCTACGAGACAAGTTTTCGCGACAGCAATCAAGAGCGAACAGTGTAAAAGCATGGGTACTGTTTCTTTGAAAGAATTTTTTTTTAGTGTGTTAACCTACTAGAGAACACAAATACTGTATTTCTCGAGTGTTTTCGTGTGGTTCAGTCAGTCAACTCGTTTGAGGCTTTTACAAAGGTTTTGGTTCGTTTTTCGTGTAAGACTTCTGTGGTTGAAATGGTAGTGGTCATCATATCATAAAAAGTACGCTGAAAATGCTCATTCACTTAGAACCTCATGCACTTGAAGAGGCTTAACACAATGCAGACAGCTGAAATATAGGTCGGACATACAGTAGACTCTCAGTAAACAGAAATCTGTTAAACCGAACTGCTATCTAAATAGAACTTCCCCTGATATCATTGGTTTCATACTTCAATGCTGGAACCCACTTCACCTTTTAGTAAATGGAACTTTTGTTACGTGGAATGCATTTTCCCGGTCCCTTTAGGTTTCGTTTAATGAGTCTACTGTAGATTCTTAGCCAATCATTGAGGAATGGATCCGAGCCAATGCGGACAAGCGACCTTGTGCATATCCACACAAATAGTCAACAAGTGTGACGCGAGAATGTTGATTGGAAGCATGATAAATGGTTAAGTTTGATAATCGTTACAAGAAAGCCGCCACGAGCAACAGGTGGTAGACTGCCACAGTACACTGCCATAGCAGATGATGCACTGAGAGTAGCGCTACATTTGACTGCAGTGCCGCTAGTTCTCGCGAACTCCGGTTGGACCAGAAACGCCACGGGAAAACCGAACTGATGCCTGCCAGTCTCAGTGCAGCGGCACATAGCCTCTCGTCTTGAATGGCGCTATGTATAATTTGTCATTGGTTCATCATCACTGTTATGTCATACTGAAGAGCGGCTGCTGTTGGACGCCCGTAATACAAATGTACAGTGGTACACTTTACTTTTTATTCTTGGCGTGTCACCAACTATAGTTTATTATGGTTATATGCATTATGGTTATATGTATTATGGTTATAGGCATGAAACTAAGTATGACAAAGGCAGCACTTCAAGCAAAATCCTTAAAAGTGCCATTGCCTACAGAGAACCTTTGCTTATGCGAGATGCATTACATAGCAGAAATTCGCATGTTCTTAGTTTTTAGACAAGGCACTGCTTATACTGTTCTGCATTTGTGTGGTTCCAGGAAGCAGCACTGGATTACCCAATGCAGCGGTTGGGAGCTGCCGGGTACCTCTTGATGAAGCTGGCCTACTTTGGGATGGCATCTGCCTGGCCTTCTTGCTGATGCAGAAGCGACTGTTCAACTCCTATTACTTCCACCATCTCATCATTGAGATTTTGGCCCAACAGCAGCTGGCCTCACGGGGAGCTGAAATGATACACGAAATCCAGATGAAGGACGTGCAAGTAAGTTTCGACATGCACAATGCTTGTCATGTTCATAGTATTGTGTATCTGAGCAACGATTCTGCTGCATTGTGTGCAACATAGTATAGTCGTTTCTTTTACAGCAAAGAGCAGTCTTAGCGGAGAACCCATGGTCTAGAAACTGCTACCTGCACGCCGTGATAGGATTGTCGTGAGAACATTTGAAATGGAGATTGTCACTTGTTATCAATAAGGGTAGCCAGATGGGCCTTTGCTTCAGTGTGTTTGAAAAAGAAAACTCAAATATTGAATTAAGTGACAAGTAATTTTTATGTAAAGGACAGTATGGACAAGTTCGTTTTCTTTGCTAGTGGAGAGAAATCATCCTTAGCGTAAGTGTGTTATTCATAATTGAGAGAATTAAAAGTGCTTCAGTTTATCTGGCTACTGGTACAAACACAGTGTGGCACAGTGATTATATGCAAGTAGATTTACTCTATTAAGTTTCATCGGCTCTTCCCTCAATTTCAGATACTGTTACTTTCTTTTAAGCATAAGTATTTACGTGCCATCTCATGCTATCTGACAGAAAAGTAGTACATGGGCTTCAGTAGTTAAAAGCTCACCAGGCCGACTATAATAGAGGCTCATTTTCCTAGGCCAGAACATGTTTCATTGGAAATTTTCCCTCTGCGGTGTTAGAACCACCTGCAGCACAGAAAATGCCACCAGGAACAAAGCTTTCGGTAATGGACAAAGCTCTCCATTTCAGTTGGTGTAAATAATGACAGTGTGTTCTTCAACCCATCAGTCCTATGAAAGCTTGCCTAGTGTGTACTTTCCTAATAATGCCCTAGTATTTGGCTGAATTAAATATTCATAAATATTAAACTCTGAGATCAAATACATACAGAAAAGCAAATACTATTCTCTTCATGTTCAGTCTGAAATATTTACATCTGTCAAGTAAAGTTTCTTACAGGCAGGTTGTAGATTGGTTAGGTTGGCTCTCCCTTCTAGTTGTTTTGTTTAGATTAAATCAACATCTGAGCAGCGTGTCAAACTTGCACATTTACGCAGGAACAAAGAGCAGCAGAGAGAGACATAATGGAAAAAATAAAACGAAAGATGGACAAAATTCGGGCAAATCAACACAAAGTTAGAGCTGGAGAATATGTTGAACCAGAAACACACTTTCAAGGTAAGTGTATTTCTTTGTCTAATTTTCAGAGATTTTTCGCTAGGTGTATGTAGCAAATTATTCTAGATGCGGAACTGGCACCAGCCACAGTTGAAGATGGTCTTGACATAACACGACTGGTTCAGTCCTTTCATCAGGGCTTTACTGCGTCAGTTCAATAAGTTTACTATGTTTGTAGAAGTGTGTGTGTGTGCGTGTCTCTCTCTCTCTCTCTCTCTCTCTCTCTCTCTCTCTCTGTGTGTGTGTGTGTGTGTGTGTGTGTGTGTGTGTGTGTGTGTGTGTGTGTGTGTGTGTGTGTGTGTGTGTGTGTGTGTGTGTGTGTGTGTGTGTGTGTGTGTGTGCAGTGCACGCGCGCGTGTGCGTGCGTGCGCGTGCATAGGAAAGCAGGGTTTTTTTTTTGACAGAATCTACCAGCACACAAAAGGACAATGTAGGGACTGTGAAAGCTCAATGCACTGCCCTTGCATCGATTTTGGCAGTGCTTTTATCATTGAAAAAGAGACAAACACAGGGAGGAGACTTATCAAGTTGTGCCGCTTTAAGGACACTCCTGCCAATATCAACTGCTCATTGAGAGTGGGCCCACTGTGTATGCTTATGGACATCAACATGGCACAAGGAGGAGAAACAGAAATGATAGAACCACGGTGCTGCCACAAGTGGATCAGTAACTTAGGTGCTTGGTTGCTGGCCTAAAGGTCGCGGGTTCGATCTCTGTCGCGATGGTTGAATTTCGGTGGAGGGGAAATGGTAGAGGCCCGTGTGCTGTGTGATGTCAGTGCATGTTAAAGAACACCAGATCGTGAAAATTTCCAGAGTCCTCCTCTACAGCATCTCTCATAATCATATCATGGTTTTGGGACGTAAAACCCCAGATATTATTATGATTATATTAAGAAATGATAGATGCAGAAGTGAAGCTTTCTCAACCAATACAGTCAACCTCTGAAAAAATGTCATGGCCACCTTGATCTGTGGCTGGGGCTGGTAGAGCATCGAACATTTTACTCGTCCAAATAGATCTCTGGCAAAGATGTTTACTACGCTTGTGCTAAATGTAAATTTTAGGTTCAATGCAAGTTTGAAGCAAAGAGTGATTGGGTAAAATAATTTCGAATCGAATTTGAATAGTGTATACTGCATAATATAAAGAAAAATGAGGGTATTTGACATGACCCATCTAACCTTTCCTTTTTTTTAAACAAGGCATGAGCAAATGTTATTCTTATTAATTCAGAGGAAGTAGAAACAACTTTGAATAGAAGCAAGATTTGACTTTTGGTTGAATGGAAGTGATAACGTACAAAAGGTTTTACATTTTAAAATTTACTATTCCTAGAACATATAATAAGGCAGTATAACAAGCTTTTAAACCTAAAACAGAGAGTAATATGTTCATTATTCTTGAGGGCTTCGTGATAGTGCGGACATTTTTGTAAAGGTGTATTAACGGCATAGCACTTTTTTAATGCGGTGAAACCACCTTTACAGGGAGTTTTATGGGGTCTGATATACATTATTTGTTCATTTGAAATACTTCAAAATTTCCAGTAGCTTGAATTTGAATCTAAATGAATTCGAATACATCATTATTTGTTGGAACATTGAAAGTGTTCAGATATTTGCATAAGCCTAATGTGTACATTGAAATGGATAACCATGAACAAAACGGAGACATCGAATAAACCTATGTAGCCCTGTGTAAGTGCAGACACTGAAATACTGAGTTTGTGCATGTGTTTGCTTTCCAATAAGCATAGCTCACTTGATATATTAAGCTTGAGTTTGTCCTTCCAGAGCATTTCGTGCCTTATATCTCTAATGCAACAGCACAGCTTCATTAGGCATTGAGTGTCTGTAATTAATGAAGAAGACAGCCACTTACGACCCATCTTTGCAGCTTTAAAATGACCACTATGTGCCTAAAGTCACAAGTTTTGTTTGTCGGTGGGGAGTTGAGGTGACTGAGTGTAACTATAATTTATTGGTTCAGTTAAAATAGACACTGCTTAGCCAGTTTGGCTTGTGTTTAGTTGGACCAATCTGGTTTTTATAATTGAGCTGGTGTTCAAGTCTGCTATGTTGTCCTTGAGTTCAAGTTCTTGTAATACACCTCTTAGCATTACAAATGAAATTACTTTGAATGGAGCACTTTTTTTTTTTTTTGAGTGTATGTGTTGCACTGTTCCTCTTATATTATGCAAGAGACATCAACATTGTAAGCATAGGTGTAACCAAAAGGGAGTGGAGCAGGAGGTTTTATGCCTGCGTGCTTAAACCAAACACCCCCCAAGCACCCCCATTTCCCATATGTGTGTACCTTTAAACCTTGAGATAAAAAAATCTGTACAAAATTGGCGATTTCCATTGTTATATTGAAACTTTCCTCCATTAAACTTCATGAAATTGGAATTTGACCTTTTAGAAAAAGTTTATTCAACGAAGGATTCATTTTTACATAGAAAATGCTACAAAAAGTGAAAGTATGACAGTAAAAAAGCATATTTCAGTTGCATAGAAATTTTGTCATACCTCGATATAAAGAACCTTAATTCAATGAAACTCTCTATATAATAGTTTCTCAATTTTGATTGCATTGAAAACAGTCTATTGTTTCACTTAATGAACTAAGTAATTTTAACACACAGTCTCGCTATAAGTCTCCAACACCGCGGGTAACTGCGAACAGCTCGGACAACTATAGCTGGGCTATTCAACCCCTTTGCGATCTGAAACCTGTATCCACCTTCCATTCATTTCACTGCAAGACTAAAAAAAATGTAAAGTTCAAGTAAAAGAAACATCCATAGTATTTTATAGATAGCTCATATTGTAGTGAGAAAATGTGCGCATGAATAAACCATAAAAAAGCTTGTCCAGCAGCACCCGACAACAGACCTCTGCATTCATGTTCAGCTGTCGGGCCCTTCCAAATAATAGACAGAAAGGGTTAAAATATGTTGCAGTAGTACCTTTATGAAAAAGAAAAGAATAAAGGAAATCACATTTGCTTTAAATGCACTTATAGTCGAGTTTCAGTGCTTTCACTGAAAACTTAGCTCCCAAAATCAGAGAATTACTTTATTTTTCAAACGTTAGACCAATTATTAGAGTACTTGTGTATGTTTTGGGATGCATAAGGTGAAACACTATCTAATATGCTAGAGCTGGGACAAAACCGTGCAGTCTGCTTAGTCAGTTGTAACAATGACTTCATGTTTAGTGTTACTGTACTAAAGGATAAGTTTGGGTGAGAATTACCTAGTACACATAGAAAAAAACATTAGAAAAGTTTTTCAAAAATTTTCACTGCTTGGTTAATTAGTTAAACTCTTACCTTTTACCTCCCCATTTCTTATTTCACAGAAGTGACCTTTCTCTAAAAATAAAAAAGTTCTTGGAGAACAAATGTCTACCAACACTCGTTTTTTTTCATGCACAATCTCCCATTAGAAACAGCTTCCACAGGAGATTGTTGACTATCGCTCTGAAACATTGTTTATAAACATACTGTTACTCATAACTAGATCTTTTTTTCAATTTTTGTGTTAATCTTGTTTTTATGGTTATTTTTTTTTTTCATGTTAGAATATGTTACGCTGTGTATTTCCCTCTGCAATAATTCCTTCAGATGGTGCAAGTACTTTGAATAAATAAATAAATAAATAAAACTTAGTTTGGACAGAATTAGTCATCCCAAACTCTTAAGAGCCTAGTTAAAATAGTCTCTTTAGAGCTTGCAATCATGAAGAGTAAGCTCTAAGATACTCCTAATCAAACAGTGATGTCTTTTTTTTTCTTGCTTGCCGAGATAGCTTGCAAGATATTAGCCTTGTCGGCAACATCTCTTTTCTAAATTATTGCTTGCAAGATAACTGAGAGCTTGCTGGCTTTGCTGCTACCACTTTCTATGGCTGCTCATGCTTATTACTTGACATGCAGTGATAGCAAAAACACGAAATTGGGTGTTTGTACATGGCACTCGAGACATAAAATACAGAAAAACACAATGTTGGGAAAGTGTGTAATATGGTACACCACGATTTTGGATGCTACCATCATTGCATGTTCGCTCTCACCACCTCTCTGAAGGAGAGAGCATTGGGATGCCTAAAAAACTCTGCTCTGTTTTGAGAATGGCAGAGTTGCGAGATTTCATAAGTGTCTTCACAAAAACCATGTGCAAGTTAACCAAATGACCACTGCTGTCACTGTATGCTGTAATTTTTCATCTCGGATTTCTCCTTTACAGCAATGAAACTTTGTCATTATATTAAAATTTTAGATAAATGCGTGTTCTTATATTGAAGTTTAAAAGATGTGGTGTTCTATATGCATGTCAAGTTGTAAAAACTCATACTTCATTATATAAAGAATTTCATTATTTTGAAGTTTATTATACAAACTATATGTATATACTGTATGTATATACATTTTTTGAGAATCGAAATTTTATTGATACAAATACTGGAATATTAAATTTAGTGGATGTTTCAAGAATACACTGAAAATTTTCAAGACTAAGGTAACTGTGATATTTGCTCGCAACTTTCAGCATTACTTCACGACTACAGAGACTACAGACAGCAATCACAAAAATAATCACGGATATTAGAATAATTTTTTTAATTGGAGGGAACAGGAATGGGCTAAAATAGAACTAAATTGCTTCCTTTGAGGATCTCATTGCTGCTTTACAATTTCGAAAATGGGACCACTCGCAATTGTTGCAGACGAAGCATGATGAAATAATTAAAATGATGAAAAGTGATGAAATCGGACCAGTTTTGCCAGCAAAACAAAAACTGAAGCGCTGAAAAGTGTGATTGCCATGCGCTTCTGAGACACCCAAAATAAGAGCAACATTACCAACCATCAATGCACTTTGCTTTCGGGATTTCAGGCTGTGCTTGCCATGATAACATGCACCGTGCATGTGCAAGAGTCATTGCTGTTGGTTAACAGTATCATCACCTAACTTGGAAAATATTTATTTTAGTTTTTATGATTAATGTCATTTTTAATGCTTTTGTTCATTTTAATATGTCTGCCACCATGAAAAAATAATGCTGTAAGTATCAAGCAAATATTGCACTTTTATTTTTTATTATTTTTGAAGGTATTTTTTTAAACACTGTGTATATATGCACAGATATGCAAGAATATACTGGTAGGGGGGCCAAAGCCCCCTCCCTGAAATAAAAATCCTGGCTATAGCCTTGATCGTCAGCTATTCTTATGTCAGTTAGAAAAGGTCCTGGTGCCTGTGCCAGAGCAGTCTCCAGTTACATCTTAATTGTCTGAGCCAATTTCTAGTTATGCCTGCAAGTTTCTTAGAGGCATCAAGAGTTTGTTTGCTTCACGATCTAATAGTGACCCTACCTATATACTGCAGAGGGAACGTGCATATGCCGTTGCAGCGTTAGGCACATTTGTCCATTCAGACATTGCTATTTTAATTCCAAATATGAAACTCGAGTGTATGAGGGTTTTCTATCATTGTATTGGAATGTGAATTATCTGAAGAAAAAAGCTAATCTGAAATTCGAAGACAATGTCCTCCTTCTATTTGTATGTGCAAAACCCTCGTCATTCAACTTTTAAGCTTCATCGTGGACCACTTTTTTTTTCACAATGTCATTATATCAGGCATAGCTGTATAAGCACAGAGTGTAGTTGTTTTCTATTCTGCTTACCCTGTCAAGTTTAACCAGGTTTGCACAATGCACCAGCATTTTGGTTATATTAGTGTTACCTGCCACATTAGCTTAGTGACTATGCTTTTATTATGGTGCTGAGCTTAGTCGTAGATTCTATCCTGGCTGCTAGGGCCATGTTTTAATACAGGAAAATGCTAAAATGCTAGTGTACTTGGCAAACAAACCCCACATGGTCAAAATTGATCTAGTGTCTCCTGCCATGGTGTGCATCATGATCATGGTTTGCACACATTAAGTCTCTGAATTAAATTAAAATTTTTTTATTAGTGTTTTCTCATTTGAAGAATGCTTTGGCGAATTTGAAAGTTGATTCATGTGCCCTTTGCCTAAAAAGAATGCTGTGTCCTATGAAGTTCTCAGCCCTGCTTAATTATTTCATTTTGGCCTTAGCATCTCTTTGTACTCAGATGCCATTAGATATCATCATAGGTATTTGAAACAGGACTGTCATATGTGTAGCTTTAAACATTGGGATCTGTGTTTAAAAAAAAATCAATTTTCTGTGGCAGTGGATTGGACAATAGTGGTTGGCAGCCTGCCTTCAGTCTTTACTTTAGCAGCAAAACCATTTGGCATTATTACTAGTATCTCCAAAGTGATGTACTGTCTTAAGCTTTTTTACGATGCGAATACAGCTTATTCTCTTAATGATAAAAAGATTCAGATAAAAAAAATGGGTACATTGTTTATGAGAGACAAGGTTAATCGAAGTAAAATCTGCCCCTCTCTTCCCCCAAAAACCTGTGACAATCTGCAAACAGAGTACTCAACCCCATACTCAACCCCTGCGGGGGGTCAGTCCTTACTGGAAGAAGAACCTCCCGCAGGAGGAGGAGAGTCTCCATCCATGGGGCAGCTGACAATGTCACCTGTCTCGGCGGGCTTCACAGCATACCTCGACAGCTACATGGAGCCCCGGCTTTCAACAGCAGGGCAGCCACATGTGCGGCTTGCCAGTGTGCCCCGGCCTTCAGCCATTGCCCCGCAGCGTCAGGGGTCCAGTCGTCGCTCCTCACACTATGCGTGTAAAGCTGGCCTGCCCTTAGCTGCCCGTTTGTGCCTGCTTGATTTACATGATAGCCTCTCCTAATAGCTGTTATATAAGGCATTGTAATTTATGCACATTTGCATGTTTTTTTTTAGAGCATGCAGTTAAATGTAGATTTACATTACTTCTGGTACAGCTGTAAGTCATGCAATAGTCTGTTGGATTTTATACATTCCGTTATTTACTTACATTGATGATAATTTCAGAAATTATGTACTTAATCAATGTTCAATATCAGTTTTACTTGCTTTTTTCACAGTTTATAAATTGCTCTGGTTCAAGCAAAGTGGCAGACTTGTTACTTAAATTCTTCTTTTTTCACTATGGTGGTTATGGAAAATGAGCTGTTGCAGCGTTGAGGAGTAAGTCATCATGTGAGGTCTAGTACACTGCAGGCTTCCCATCCCTGTATTATTGTGGTCATGCACAATGTTGTGAATGCTCTTGCTATATTTATATTGTCATCAAGCTGTCTTATGCGTATACTTTACAGGCAATGTTGTCTTGTGGCTTTCGGCTGTTTGTGCTGGACTCCTTTGTACCCGAGTCATTGCTGATCTCTCTCGAGCACATTTTAAAGAGCTACTTTCTGCTTAGCCATATCAATCACACATGGAATAAAAAAATTAAAACTGCTTATGTTCTATCACAGCATGGCGCTTCTGGCTGTCATCAGAATCCAGCAATTGGCAGGCACTCAGTGGACCCTGTTGCTTCTGTCTTGTTATAGCGGCTTTTGTTATTGGCACTGACTGTTTGCACTCGTTTATTGTGCTAGCTATGGGGACTGATTTGTTGCTACTGTCTTTTGGCAGCCATACGCTCTGGTGACTACTATCTTTTTGATGACTTTGCTGGAATGGATATTGATCTTGACCTTGATGTCAAAAGCCGAAAAACTACCGAAGAGGAAGATGCCGACGTCAAAGTCAGAGGCATCAATGCTGTGAGTAGACAAACTAGAATAAAAGAACTGACTAATGGTAAATTGGGCATGCTGAAATGTGCATGAACCATTAGAAGATTGGCTGGAAGCACAGTCTGTCAGTCTCGCCGGAAAGATGGTTAGGCTTTCTCTTAGGAAGTATGTGCTCCCTAAGATATGACAGGCTTGGCTACAATCTATTATACTATTGTGCTGAGGGGGAGTATACTTACATTAATATAGTACTAACTGTTTAACTGTGGGTAGGCTATAGTTGAGCTAACTGCAGGTGGTTGAAATTTCCGGAGCCCTGCACTACAGTCTCTCTTTTTCATATGGTGGTTTTGGGACGTTAACCTTTTACTTGCCAATGTTCCAAAATAGGAACATACGAAACCTAATTTTTTATTTCCTCTCCAATATATCACATATGAAAATTTTATGTTTACGCATACTCATTGATGCTTGCGAAAAACGTAGCAGTTTTACTTTCTATGATGAACCTATGGAGAATCATTAGATAAATTTTTAAAACAGGCATAATTTGCGCTCCTTGACCACCAGATGTTTGTTGCATTATTCCGCAGGGAAAAGTAATGTTGCAGTGAGCAAAGCAGAACTAAAATATCGGCAAATAGTTCGGGATTACGTGGCAATACAATAAAAAAATAACAAAGACAATCTAGTTTTCAGCTTGAGAGTTTTGTGCGGATTTTTTTTTTTTTGGAAAATTGGCGTTTTACAGTGTCGAACGCAGCGTAGACGCGCACAAGCGTTTTGCCTCGTTCTTTTTCTTTTTTTTTTTTTTGCCTTGTCGATGGCGCCCGCTGGGCGGCGCTTGGCAGAAACTTGAACATAAGCTTTCCTGGGCGTCATTTTGAGTTTGCCAGACACGTGGAAAGAGCAGCATTGAACTACAGTGCCTAGCTGCATCACTCCCTGTGAATGTAAGTAGAAAACTACCTTGCGGCTGGTTTTATTTTTGTAGTACTGTGCTTTACAGCGCAATAACTTTCGTTGTGGGTCATGGCACAATGCTTTCTCACTTTGGAGGCAGCAATTGACCTTCTGTTCAGCCTTCCCGATGATGAACGCAAAAGTGCGTCTGTATGCCAATTGCCGCCTGTTGGAGATGGCAATATAACTGACGAGGAGCACGTGAACGAAAATGACTTTGCTGAAGTTGTTCCCGATGATGTTTGTGGGCACGTTGAAGTTATGCAGTGCAGCGATGAAGACGTTGATTCGCCTTCTGCATGTTCGAGTCCTGAGCCACGACGAAAGAAACCAGCGGGGCGGCAATTCACTGCTGGAAAAGGATGCAAAGCTTCAACGAACGCTCGAAAAACAAATACTCCAAAGCGCTCCCATACACCAGTATGGGGTGACCATGCCACGTTTGGCAAAACACTTCCCAGCGAGAGTCCTCTATTGTTGCTAGAGGCATTTCCTGATCTTGCAAACATGAGTCCATTTATGCTGTTCAGCAAATTTATTTCTCCAGAGTATCTTGGTTCACTGGCTGAACTAACTGCAAGATACGCACTCCAAAAGGGGGAGGAGGTGGACGTCACAGGAGCGGACATAGGTCAGTTTTTCGGCCTCTTACTTTTCAGCAAGTACTACTCCGTTCCGTCTGAGGACTCGTATTGGAGCACTGCAGAAGATCTTCATGTGCCTATAGTCGCGACAGTGATGGCCCGCAATAGGTTCCGGCAGCTGAAAAGGTTCTTTCATGTTGTTGACAACACTCAGTTGAAAGCAGGCGAAAAAATGGGCAAACTTCAGCCGTTTTACGACGGAATCCCCAAATGTTTCCGCCAGTTTGGAGTGTTCAATGAAAGCCTCAGCATCGACGAGTCAATGGTGCCCTATTATGGCCACCACTGGTGCAAAATGTTTATTCGCGGTAAAGCAATTCGATTTGGGTACAAAATATGGATGATGTGCTCATCGAATAGGTACCCCTATGCGATGGAAATATATTGTGGGAGGAACGTGAAGGACGACAAGACACCTCTCGGGATCAGGGTTGTTAGCAATATGGTATTGGTCCTGGAAGCGCCTGAACATCACGAGGTCTACTTTGACAACTTTTTCACTTCGCACGGCCTCTTGACGAAACTGGCTGATCAGGGGATTCGAGCGACAGGGACTGTGCGAGATTCAAGAACTGGTGGTTGTCCACTGAAGAGCTTGAAAAACATCGAAAAGGAAGAAAGAGGATCTTTCCGCTACAAGTGTGACGGGGCAGTCTGCGCATGCAGGTGTAATGACAATGCAGTCGTCACAGTTTCTTCTAACCACCTCAGCCCCGAGCCTGTTGGAAGTGCGAAACGCTCCTCACGACGCTCAAACAAAAAGATGGACATTCCTCAACCATAATTGATCAGAAAATACAAGGAGGGCAGGGGCGGAGTAGATGTCATGTACCGCCTCCTCGGAAGCTATCGACCGAGACTGAGGAGCAAGAAATGGTGGTGGAACCTTTCTAGCAATGGTTTGAACATGACTGTCGTCGCAGGATGGCTCCTTCTCTGCGAGCTTCACAAGGGTAGTGATGCCGCCATGACGCACATCGCCTTTCGGCGGGACGTCACCATGTCCTTTCTGCAGCTCAAGCAGAAACTCACTATAAGACCTGGACCCCGGGTTCATCCGAGACATGAGGGCAGAAAAACTGATGGCCACTACATCATCTTGACTCAGTGAAGGTGCGCGGATTGCAAGAAGAATACAACGAATCAGTGCCAGCAGTGCAAAAAGCGGCTGCACAAGAAAGGCTTTGCTGCTTACCACTGTTTGTGATTTGCTCACTGTAGTACAGCCAGTAGTATGAAAGAAGAAATTTTCATGAAGTGTTGTTATGACTATTTATACTTTTCAGAGACATCGTATGGCGCTAAATATTATTCTTCAGTTATCCTGAATAAGGAAACCCGACTGAAAAGTCAATAAAAGTTGTTCCAGAGAAAATGTGTGTTTTGCATATGGGAAATGCCAATGTTCCAAAAATGGAACATGCGAAAAAACATGCTTAGTCATTGTGAATGTGGCTGTATTTTTGATCATAGTTAATTTAGAAGGCCAATGCAAATTATCAACATAAATTTTAGTTTTTTCCTACTGCTTCATAGTGCGGCATTTAAAAGGTTAAACCCCACATATTATTATTATTATTATTATTATTATTATTATTATTATTATTATTATTGTTGTTGTTGTTGTTGTTATTATTGTTGTTGTTGTTATAGTTAAACTAACAATTTAATTACTAGCATTACTAGCAATAGTTTAAGTAAAAATGAAAAATGAATTATTTATGGATTGAACTGTATGGGAAAGAGTATACGTCAATGTTAATCGAGTTGAAAGTTTTATACGTGCAACAAAGGAGACAATTCTATTCCGATAGTTGCAAGAAATATTGCAAGTGATTGGGACGTTAAACCTCAACCAAAAAAATGAAATACTGAAACTGCATTCCTTTTTAATAATGTCAGAATTGGGACATTCACATTCACATTTGTCTCAATATTGTTCACTAGAAAAATGTAAGGCTTTAATAGTTATTGTAACTGTGAAAGTAGAACTCGGTTATCCTTTTATGTCTGCTTGCTGTGTATGAGAATTGTGTTCAATTTCAGCTGCAGCAGCCAGAAATTGACCTTTATGGAAACTGTGGTGTAGGTTTGCCACACTGAAAATGTCTTGCAAGACTTTTATAACTGCATGTGACATGTATGTTTGTTTGAATTGTAGAGCAATAGAGTAATTTTACGATTATTTTTATTTTTGAAAAGGGTTTGCCATCACCATAGTGACTAATAATTTTTCCCTTCAATTTATATTATCATAAAAAAACTCCTTTGCTGTGAAACAGGAGTGCAATAGCTGTGGCAATTGTGCTAATTTAATTTGTTACAACTCATAACTTTTGTGCCAAGCTGAGCCAACATCGTGAAGTTTGTTTAAATTATGCAACACTGCACCAAAATGTCTGACCAACCTCAAAAATTTTCATGTTGTGCTAATATATAGCGAGAAAAAAGGCTGCATTGGCCATCTACAGTTTGGGCATCATTAATTCGATCTAGATGTGCAGACCGTAACCTCTCCATGAAAGAAAAGAAAAAGGGCAGTGGTTCTAAATTTTCTTGTTGCTTGATATGTTGTGTGAAGAATGCTTGTTAAGCCACTTTAGCGACAGTGCACTGGTGTCTGGTGTAAGAACATTCTGAGATTTAGAAGGGTTCTTTAGCACTAGCTGTCGGGGGACACATCACATTTTGTTCTTTAATTACTCATTCGTGCACGCTTTGTGTAATTACAAGTAAAGTATGATTGCCGATATCTATAAAGTTACTGATAATCACTTAGAGCTATGCGTTAAGTTTCTGTGGGCCTGCGAAACAGTAAACAGAGACGTACACTATTTTTCTTTCTTGGCCACCCCCACTCCACTCGCTCCTGCTTTATAAATCTCCCGAATTTTGATGTCGCCAGATTCTCAGGTTCACATTAGCACTTGCAGCTCCTGTCAAATTATTTGACCGGTTCTGCAAATGCTGTGTGGACTTCTTCACTGTTTGTACTGTGGGGTTGTTTAGCACAGTGGTTTTGTTGAAATAGTAGTGTTCACGTGCAATATACACAAGTCGGGTTTTGTTGAATGGTGTGTACATATTATCTTTTTTTAAAGTAAGGCTTATTTCTTATACGGATCCGAATCAGGAATATTATGCTAAAAGAATTATTTTTTTTGTAACCTGCTCTAAGTTTTATTTTCATGCTCCAAAAGCACCATTTTTCTGCTTCAAAAATTGCTCCATATCCTATTTTTGTTGTTGCACCCCTGTATGAAAAGTTCACAGTTGCTGCTACAGTGGATGAGCTCCGATCATCGCACACACCTCCTACAGTTATGTGTGCCCGTTGTCATGCAACCTTACATCTAAAACTTTTCGCCGTTGAATACTTTCCATGATGCTTGGCCAGAATTTGGTCCAGCCAACTTATAGCTTGCTTCACTTTTCATATTAAGATTTACGAACATAATAAGACACTAGTTAAACTAGTTCTATTTTGGGAGTAGTTATGTGGCTTTAAAGGATAGTGACACCATTTGTTGAAGCTAACTTTACTGTGCCATTTGCATGGGAAGTTACTCTATTGCTCCTGTATGCAGGAACTGACTGGTCTGAGCAAGTGTGAAGCCCAGGAAATAAGATTTTGTTTTGACATTAAAATCATTTTTTCACATGACACACATACTGACATCGACACTAATGCTACATCAGGCTACAATATCAGTTCTGATTGCTTCGCACACCAGTATGGCTAATTGGGATGATATCAAGTACCGAGAACATACAAAATGGCCGCTTTTACATCACCGATGAAGCAACAAAGTCGAGTGGCCATGAAAGCACCGGGAAATCTTGTGCGAGCATGTGACGTTAAGCTCATACTCTGTCGTCATGTCAAGATACTGTCACAACTGAAAGTACCTTTTAAAACATGTTGCAGTTTTTTGGGGCACTCTTGTGCTAATCGGTAAATCTTTTAGGCTCTTTGAGGAAGGCTTGGCCTTTCTTGCAAGAAGGAACAACTAAGAACTTTTGTTTCAGTAACTCTTCTAAGAAGGAAGTAGATGAAGGTGCAAAAGTGGACTTGACCATGTGAGACCACAGATACATTGTACATATGACGTATGGACAATTGTTTACCACTTGTATTGTCAAACTGTACAGTCATGTGGCTAGTATCATCAATATGTAGGTCAAACAAGTTTAGTAGTGTCTGCAAGACCTGACAGCCTAACGTAGTAGTCACTGAAGACACAGTGAGAGTTATTTGCCATTTTCAGCTCAGTCAAGTTCATGTCTATGTGTAGTAGAGCGTGAATGAAAAATGGAGCTACTGAAACTACAATGGCTCAAATACCCTAGATTAATTTTCATTCTTCAGCTTTATGAAACAGATTTGCAGCATTATTAAAAATAGAATGTGGAAGTATAATTTGGCATTAAAAGTCTAGAATATTAGTTCTTAAAAGAAAAATGTAATTCATCAACTTGTACTTCCTCTTAAACAAAACTCTAACCCACTCACTGAAAATCTAAAATAAAGTTTGTGCTTATTATGTGTTGCAGATTTTTGTAATTCACGTGCAAAGTGCAAGGTCAAGTATGGCCAGATACAGCACATATTCTAATGCATCCTAGTTAAATGGTGTGCATATGTTCTTCAACTTCAGTGCTGTTTATCTGAGTTATCTTTTTTTCAGCTGCTGAGCAATGCAATGAAAAGTGGCACCATAAAGTGTGCTTCAGAAGATGCTCGCTTGGTGTCGGAGGAGGCAGATGATGTTAATGAATCGAGCCGTCTATCGCCAATTGTGAGCATGGACCGATCACCACTCAGTCGCACAGTTTCAGGAACATCACAGGTTTGGCTTTTTCTTTTACTATTACATCTTCAAGCTTGCATCTATTCAAGCTTGCATCTTTATTTTGCATCTTCAAGTTGGGACTATTGATGTTTCAAAATTTTGAATATTGTTTGGAAAAGATTTTTAAGTGCCAGTTTATAAAGCTCCTATATCAATTTTGTTTTGTTTTTCTTGCATTAAGAGAATTGGTCATTGTGGATTTAGTGTAAAATGACCTATTTTACACTGAATGTAATGTATGATGGTTCATTTTTACAATAAATGTACGATAGCCCACATGCTCATGTATTCATTAGCTTGGACTAAATTTTTCAAGTTCTTTTAATGATTTACATAAACGGGCCTTTTCCTGCTTGCTTCAGAAAACTGAGTTGTAAATAATATCGGATATTTTTTACCTTCAACCAACAGTTACCACCCTAAGTTTTGAGCTACATGTATTGATTTAGTCAAATCTTGTTTTTCTCTTCTTATTGTAGAGCTTGCAGTCATTCAATAGGTGGTTTTTCAAATATGCTAGCATAAAGAACATAACTAAGAGAAAGGAGAGCATCAGTCAGTTCAAGGAAATGCTCAGACTTTTGTTCATTTGTGAATTATAAGAACGACCCACAAAACCGCCCATTGCGGTGACTTTGTAGCTAAGGTGTTGTACTGCTAAGCACGAAGGCACAAGTTTGGTTCCAAGCCATGTTGGCTATATTGTGATGAGGACAAATCCAACTGCACTAGTATGCTCAGATTTAGGTGCATGTAAAATAACTCCAGAGGGTCATAATTAATCTAGAGTCCTCTGCTACATATGCCTCATTATCATATCGTAGTTTTGGCATGTAAGACCCTGGAATTTAATTACCTCAAAATCGGTAACTATGTCCGAGCGGATACTGTCGAAATGTGTACATACTCCTGGATTCACTCTGTGGGGGGACATGCGACACATGGCTGCTATGTATGAGATAAGGAAATTTAAAAATGTTTATTACTGAATATCTTAACTTTATATGTTCTTGAATTTGGCTAGGTGTTGTATGAGCTTGTACCTAAAGGGTATTCTTTTAGAAATGATGGCCAAAAGTTACTGGACATTGCCCTGAGGTATTGGAGATATTGCAAAAAATGAAAAAGAAACAATTGTGTACTACTGTGAATTTAAAGATTGAGGAGAAAGTTGCAGAGCCAAGCTAGCCAGAGCAAGCTTTTGATAAATTCAAGAAATCCACAATTTACTTAAAGGTTAAATTCATATTGAAAATCAAATCATTGTTGTAATCGCAGTTCCATAGAACAAAATCTTGCCGAACTCATGCTGGTTAAGTGAAGACAACCTCTTATTCTAGGCGACTGTAAATCCTAAAGGCTGTGATGTTAGAATATCTTGCTGCATAAAAGAAAGAGGGGGTTTGATTGAAGCCTTTTTTTATTTATTTGAGACATAATCTAACAAAACCAAAAGACAGTGAAGTTTAGAAAGGGACATCATTTGTGTGTGGAAAGGAATTAAAGTAGACAAAAAATCAAGTTGCTGCAGGTAAGCACTGAACCTACAGCTTTTCAATGTGTCTGATGGTCTACTATACACATGTTATAGGAATTGTGGGTGGTTCTGTTTGTTCATGTGCATTGCCAATTTTCAGCATATGAATTACCTTAGCTGCTTTCCAGTCTCTGGGAATACTGGATAGTTCAACTTAAAAAAGAGAAGGAAGGAACACTGACACAAAAGGATAGAGTTGACACAGGGATAGACTTGAAAGTTTAGCACCATGTGTGTCTCTTCCTTCCTGTTTCCTGTGTCTAAGCGTTGTTTAATATATTGACTCCCACCCCAATCTACTTGTTTTCTTCAGGGATAGAACTTGTCCTGTGTCAGTGTTTCTTCTTTGTCTTCGTTTGATTAGATTGCCCTACCAGTAGTACTATTTGTAATTATCAACAAACTAGTCTAGCAGCATGTTTTATTAAGCTTCCGGGAAGTTGCGTAAAGAGTGCCGAAATGGCCAATTGCCACACCTTTGTCAATATGTTACCGGGAGAATATTCAGAATAGGTATATGCAATGATGTGAGGCACAGAATTATGCATTATGGCCAGGGCAGTACCATCAACTCATGGTGGAGACACTTCAGACTCTTCTTGTCCTCACAATGTTCTTTTGTGTCCAATGGCACCAACTTTTACATGACATTATGTAGTGGCGGTCCAACCACGCCAGTTGCGCCATTTTGCTGCCATCCGGTATCTCTGCACGTTCCTGTGCACATTCGAGTACTGTTTGCATAGTATCAAACTGTTTATGATCCAAAAATATTCTTGGTCTGGTGACAAACGCAGCTAAATCTACTTCATAATGTCCCTGGTGTCCTCACTCTGTCCTAGTGATTTGCATTTTGTCAGTATTTTCATAATAAAGGGATACTAAAGGCAAACAATGTTAAGTCAATGTTGATGAAGTGCTTATTTTGGAATAAGATCTCCTTTTAGTGGTCTGTATCGCATTCAGATCTGACACCTGAAAGCAGGCTGTCTCGCGTCACTGTTCTCATGCCCACCGTGGCCTGCCATTATTGCGTGGCCGCAGACACTAGTGGCAGCAGAAAGAAAGGAGAGGGAGCCACAATAGCAACAACGGCCATTGAACAATTTTCTGCTTGCTTGGTTCAACTGAGCCCTGCTAAATGGCGCCACCTGTGTAGCCTAATCGGGCAAAAACGGAATTTTTTAACCACTCACACCATTCTCCATAGTAACGCCAGGTGGTTTTTTTTTCTATAAATCAAATAGAAACAGTCAAACAGCAATACGTTACGTATCTTGATGCATGAAAGGTTCTTTTTTTTATTGAAGCTAATTTGATTACTATGATTAATTGTAGTCGCACGCTCTCACGTCATCGAGATCATTTCTAAAATGTCCCTCCTGTGGCGCATGTCGTGTGATACATTGAGCTTAATTGCTCGGTAAATAGGGCACTGCTGTGAATAATATTGCAGTTTTAGACGTTGCATACATTGAGCTTACTCTGACATACATTGTTATTTAGCTTTAGTTTCCCTTTTGTTGCATGCTCGGGCCAAAGTTGCAAAATCTGTACTGCCACATGTCTCCATTGTAAGTTTAGCATTTCGTCGATAGTCTTTATTTGTTAGGGAACTGGCCATAAAATGAAGCGATTTTTTTTTTTTCGCGAGTTACTCAATGTACCTTAATGTAGTCACTGAAGCCAACTGGCAACAGCTATCTGCACACTTTTTGGTATGCCTATTGTAAGATTATGTTTAAGTGGCACATTGGGGCACAACTGCCACTTGTTCATTTGTGAATTATAATCTATGCGCTTGTTGCACGTCTTCATTGCAAAACCTATGTAACGTGGTGGCAAGCCAGCGAATGTAGAAAGTGAGCCGCGCAGTCAGCCACAAATACAAAACGTGCTCTCACGCGTCCTAAAATCTGGGAAAACAATGTTGTCAATCGACACAATAGGACAAAGAAGCTGCCCCGACTCGCAAATCTCCCGAAACGATTCCCTTCCTGTTGTTGAAAACTTCGCTTTCGAGCATTTTCAGTGTAGCCACTGTTTGTTAACTGATCGCTCATTGACGAGCGTTGAATGGCACTGCCGTGGGGATCGATAGCGGTTCATGAACTACGTAACTAAGTCCAAAGTGTAATTCGAAGCCATAAATTGATGGGAGACAAAACAGATGCAATCTTATTAGTAATGTTCTTCCTCAGCCCAGTCTTATAGGACCCCATCGAACGGTGGATACAAGCGGTGACGATTATGGGAGAGAAGGGGAGGGTGTTTAGCCAGCGCCTCCTCTATTTTATCAATGCCAGTCAGATGTGCCCGATCCAGCTGTTCACCACCCACTCATCTAGCCATTTCCTGCTCTCACCCATCACCTAGACTTTGCCTCTGCTTTGCAGTCTTGGGGAAGAGAGCCCTTCATGCAGTGCCTCGCAACGAGAATAGTATAAAGTAATCTTTTGTTCATTTGTGTACAGATCCGTGTGGTGGCGTCTTGCATTCTTCGTTATCACAATGTTGGCGGTCATGCTTGCTCTGTAAGTGATAGGGTCTTTTCAGGTAGCGTGTCGCCATTCGTGGCGCTACACGGACAACCAATGGGGAAGCGTTACTGCAACGCAACGGCATGCGCCAACTTTGAGAGTGCTGTGATGCAGTGGCAGCATTGCTTCGAGCCACAAAGAAGGAGCCCGGAGGAACAAATTGACAGACTTATTAATTTGGAGTGGGATACATGTCTGTCGCATCACCGGGGGAAAGCCCTCAGAAGCACGCACGACACGAGCAGCAGGACCCCTCATATAGCACCGCGTCACGACTACTCCCTGAACTAATGTAGGCAGACTGCTCCCATTGGGAAGCGCACGTTTGCACTGGAAAAATTGAAAGAAATAAAGGAGGCATTGGTTCAGCCATTCACTTTGTCCTTCCGGCCTACCCCCCTTCCCTCTATAAAAAATTTTTAAAAATCGCAGCATATTTACGGAGTGAATGCCATCCGTGCGACCATTCATGCATCCGTCTGTCCGTGCATTCGTCCATCCATCTGCTAGTCTTTCTGTCCGTTTGTCCGTTCGTGCATCCATCTAGTGAACACTCCAGGTACTGCCATCTCACATCTCGCATCCCCTGTGGCACATACCTGCTCTAGAACGGCTATGTGCCACTGGTGGCTACCTACTACTACATACATCGAAGGATGTACAGACTCACGCCTTAATAAGGAGCTTTGCCCCTAAAAAGAAATAACCGGTGGCACTCCTCCTATCTAACCATTTGATTGTCCTTTACTGGTTATTTGGAAAACCAGAAGTGCTCAATCCAAAGTGCTTGAAAGTAGAAGAGAATGTCACTCAATGCTCACGCCTCTGAGCAGTTATTTAGTATGCTAAACATTATCCATTGTGAGCTGTGGAGAATATTGAATGCACTATCTGTGCAGGCAATTTCAAACAGTATGTTCTCATTTGCAGTGAGTTTTCTTCATTGTCTTCCTTTAAATTTCAGACTAATGATTTTCAGGTTGGGATTTTTTTTTCTTTTTGGAATGACCTTACGAGGCTTCGCAGAAACCATCATTGCCATGCTTGCCTTATTTCTGACACTTCACTTCACCACATACCTTGTGGTTTGCACTGAAGCCAGAATGTCTTTTGGGTTGAGCACTTGGTTAATGGCAGCTCTCTGGATGTTGGCTTTGTCTCCTTGTTTACATTGCAGCAGCATTTCATGTATGCACGGTAATAACAATAATCATTAAAAATTGGGGCATGTCCTGCTCCAAGTGACCCTAATTCCATTTTGGCTGTTCTAAACCTTCTCGAAAACACAGTGCCTCCAGCTTCAAGTCTGCTCCAGAACACTTTTTCTTGCTCCAAAAATTGCTTCAGATTCTAAACTGCCTGGACCACCACATCATTATGGTATAGTGTTATGCCGAGATCAGAGGTCATTTTTTTACGTGTTTGTAGGTTAAATTGTTATATTTAAACTTAAGTAAATTAACATGAACTCTGGCCACAGTGGGCTGGGCAATTTTTGGGTTTCTTATAAGGCTTGATATTGCTTTGATACTAACCCATCAGTGATAAGCTGTAAATGAGTATAATCAAGTGCTTGAACATAGGGTAATTTACGACAGTCTTCACTGGTGGACAAGGTTGAAAATAAATTAAATGTGCAGGCATACTGGTTATTTGGTGAAAATGTGCAACTGTCGTCATGAAACCAACTTCTGTTGGTGTCTGTGCCACAAGACTTTCTTGTCCAACACTTAGCAACAAAGGCAGACCTTGAAGAAAGCATCTATTTTTTATAGCTTGAACAGTAATTGCCTAAACAGTAAAACCTCATTAATTTGAACTCGGATATTTTGAAATCTCACTTAACTTAAAGTATTTTAGTGGTTCTGTATTTTGCAATGCAATGCAAGTTTGAGTGGATAATTTGAAGCGGCGGTCAGCACCAGTCCGATTATTTCGAAAACTTCGGGCGCAGTGTACCAATTTCCGATCCCGATTTTGCTGCAAAAACACGGAAACAACAGTCCTTAAGGACCACTAGGCAATATACTGTAGCAATTCTGCTGAGTCGCAGCTGAAGAACCCTATTCTCGATACTTCGAACACGAAAAATACTATTGTAAAAGAAAAAAACGGTCTCGTGATCAGCTGAAATGTGCGCCTGCGGAAAACAAGACACCCTTCACTGCAACACAGAAGTGACGCGCTGGCAGCATTTTTCATGTTTCTTGCAACAGCAGCGTGTCGTGCTCAAATTTGGGTGCACATTAAAGAACCCAAGGTGGTCTAAATTTCCGGAGACCTCCAGTGGAGGTCAGTGCTCCACTATGGCGTCTCTCATAATCATATGATGGTTTCGGGACGTTCAACCCCACATATCAATGGCAGCAAGTCATGACTTACCCAATCTTTCTAATAATATAAATAAATTAATACAGGATAGTCTGGCGGAATTCGCAATGTATGCAAACCTCCGATTGCCGGTGGCTCCAGCAATTTGCACACTTGCACTGCTGCTGGAGTACTTTCCTGCTACACCTACTTCGGAAACTCGGTTTGAAAGCTTTAATGATCATATTTTCCAGCCGAAACATTGCGAATTTTGTCACACTGTCTGTTCTTAACTTGTTTCTTTCACTAGAAACAATGGGTAAATAGTTGCATGATGGTGACACGCTGCCTGCATGTCACTACAGCGTTGCAGTGAAGATGTCTTATTATTTGCAGACACACATTTTAGTTGATTACGATTGTTTTTTTAGCGATTGCAGCAGTGAGACTCGGCATTCCCTTTTGCTTGTGGACAAAACTGTGGCCTTGTATTGCTGGAAAAGATAACCCTTGGAGCCGCAAACTAGCCAGCACAGCAAACAACCACCCTGATACTTCGAATGATTTTAAATTCCTTGCATTCCACTTTTTGTATGTTCTGTTAATTTGAAAACCCACTTAATTCGTAGATTTCTCATGGTACCAGTGACTTTGAATTAACGAGGTTTTACATTCCTACATGTTTATTTTTTTTATGAAGGTACCTTATAAACCAAGGGTTGTAATGATTATTAACATGAGCGTCTGCAGGAAGGTGCAAAAAGGGCATGTGTCCCCCACCCCCATGCTCACCCTCCTCAAGCCACACAACCAATTCTTCCCCCACCCACAGCGATGCAACAAGAGGTTGCACCACCCAAAACAAAATGATTGTTCATTATTTTTAATTAAGAAATAAATGTATAATTGGTTCACTAATGCTTACAATTTCTTTTTAAAGAATCGCAAATTCACATCGAATGACCAACTGCAGAACAAGGGAAGTAGTTCAGTACTATAAAATGAGTTCAATTATCGCATACTGTAAGCTTGTCTGGGCTAAATAAGGCAGATAGCAGTAAAGTAATTTCAGGTAGTTTGTGAGAACTGAAATCATTCACTTAAGCTGCTACTACACTCTTTGAACAAAAGAAGGGTAATTTCGAGGGCTCGTTTTTTTTATTGCTGGACACAAATTTAATAAGAACAAACAGAAAATCAAGCCAAGGAAAGTATAGGAGACGTGACACTTTTTGCTGTTTCAGGAGCACTGTGGACTTCATCATACATAATCAAGGCACTTAGTTATTGTTTTTCATATCACTTCATTGCAGCAGTTACTTGCATATTTCAGGATGATGTCTGTAAAGAACACTTTTCCACAACATGTGGAATGCTGTCTAGCAATCACGTGTTACCTTTGTCATGCAAGAGATCTGAACTCAGTGCCAGGGTGATATGACTGTCTTGCAGTGTACTACATTTATGAGGGCATCAAGAACTATCTACACTTTATGTTCTACAGTTTATTGATGTGAAGCTGGGGTTATACTATTCGCATAATTTTGATATGTAATCTCTCTCTTTATCAATGCACTTGGCACTACGGTAACTCATATATTCTTTTAAAAATGAAAGTTTCTGGTTGGTCGTGAAACCGCTTTTGCACTGCATTTTGCACGTCAAAATTGACCATGTAGAACATCCTCGAGTGGCCCAAACAAGCATAAGTCGCATGAGGCTAGGTCTGGGTTGTAGGGAGGGTGTTCCAATAACTCAAATTTCGTCTAGTTGATGGTTTCAATGGTATGATTAAAGCCGTGTGTGGGCGTGTAATGTCATACAACAACAAAGCTTTCTTCAACAACACACCTCGGCATTTGTGGCGAATCGCTTGTTGCGTTTGTTGGGAATTCTCTGTCTCATATGCTGTGATTGGACCATTTTTTTTTGGACACAGGAGTGCTGCATTCTCAAACAAGCATGTTAAAGGCCAAGGCTCATGCAATTTTGACAGCCGTTAAGCACATGAACGAATCTAAAATACCTAGAACAGTTATGTAAACACACTCTTTGAGTATTGCTAAGGTTCTAAAAACTTCCAAGATTCACAAAAATTCAGTGATGTTGCTGTACTTTCTTGTGTGTCATGTACACTGCTAAACAGCATGTCGTAGTGTGTTGGGTGCCAGGGCACCGTGAAATAGAAGGCAAAGTGCTGGCTGACTAGCTCGTGACATCAGTTTCTTGAAAAGCTGAAAACTTCTCACTGAAGTTACTTGTAATGGATATGAACAATCAACTTCTCACTATCAAGTCATGGTTATGTAACTAGGCTTCCACCTTGAAATCCAGAGAAAGTAAAGTCCTGTTTTTTAGACTGAGAATAGGCTAATAAGGCGGCAATGGGGGCTGGCTGGTACGTTTTCATGCTTGTGATGCTCTGCAGGGTAAGGAAAAAAAGTTTCTCTGTGTCGTCTCTGGTTTTCTTCCTTAACCTGTAGTGCATCACAAGCATGATGAGAATAGGATACACCTATGGCACCCATAGTTACCTACTGACTGGTGGGTAAAACCCCGTGTGGGGAAGCACTGAGCCTACTTCATGAACTTCTACAGTGCTGAGAGGTGGAATCTAAAAAATAAATTTTTTTAAGCTTATCAGGAGCGCATCCCTCTTCACCCCATATTATCATTAGGTATCGATCACTTGTTTGACAGAAAGTCAATTCTTTCATTTTTAAATGTTGTTGGTACAGAATCATTTGCTCGTGAGAATCTTAGCACATCCTCTGCAGAAAGATGTTGCTGCGAAAGTTCCATGTTTTTATTGCACTAAACCTCCACCTCCTTGCTTGCAAAGGGCCGTGCTGGGGCCACGAGTGCGTACGAGCTACGAGTGCATCGTGCACGCTGCAGCCACTTCGTGCTTCATCAGCAGCGGGGCAACCGGGGAAAAAGCATGCTCGGGCCGAAATTGCAAAATCTGTGGCCAAATTTCTGAATTTTTTGCGACGAAAATTCGTTGTATGAAGGATGTCTTCCACTATTACTTTATTATATAGAGGTTAGAATGGTGGGTATAGAAAGACTGTGTTATATCGAGGAATTCATTATATCGAGGTTCATTATAAGCAGGCTTAACTGTAGTACACATCTTAATAAAAAAATTGTGTGCAATGAATTTCTGAACCTTTGACACTCTCCGACCACAGGAAACTGATCACTGCTTGTTCTTCTTTTTTGGTGCAAACCGCTGGGATATATCGGCTATGGAAAGAAGAAAAAAAATGGATAAATTAAGGTCAAACTTTCATAGCTTACCGCGACAGTATAACAATTCAATATTTGAGGACAGAAGCCAAGCTGTGCAATATCAAGAAAAGTTATGACAAAAGTGTAGATAATTTCTGACTTGCCTTTGTAGATACTCGGTGCTTTTGCAGCACATGTTTCTTAAACATCTGGGCTTCAAAGGCTCTCCTTATGGCGAGGTGGCCGAGTGATTAAGGCGATGGACTGCTAAGGCTCTTCTTATAAGGATGTGTTTGTTGGCAATCTTTACTGTATCCACAGCCGTCAAAATCATCTAGCAGACCTCTGCCAAGTGCAAGCGACTTGCCTTCCACAAGTGCTGATGAGGCAATCCTCCCAGAGGATTCTCGTCATGAGGGTGAGGCTGCTGCACTCCCCGCTGCACCCACCTCTGCTGCTTCCAGTGCTGCTCCTACTGCTGCTGCTCCTGCTGCTGCTGCTGCTGCTGCTCTCATCATTGCACCTTCTAGTGCTTCCAAGTCTGCACAATCTGAAGAACCCTTACAGGTTAGTCTCCTGGCTTCTAGCACATTTAATATGCTTAAAGCTGAGGGAACTATTGTGATATTCACACTGACAAATTGTTGCTGTTTTTACATAAATACTGTTAACACTGTTAGTTCATTTTTATGTTTGGTTTGGAAAGGCTGTTGTGCAAAGCTACTGTAAGAGAATTTGTAAGTGGCAAGATGAACAGTGAAATGCTATTCTGCACATTTTGTTCTTGTACTATGGCACAGACAGGGTTCTGTAATAGTGTCATTCTTTGCTGCATACAAATTCATTAGAAGTTGGCCCATTTAACTATGGAGGCTTCTCTACCTGCCACTACTCAAGTAATTGCAAGCATGATAGACACTTCTGTCCCACTGATTTGTGACCAGCATTTATTCCCAAAGTGTTTTTGTTAAGTGCTTGTACTAAAGATGCGTATTTTGTACATCTCAAAAATGTGACTTGCGGTACATATGAGCTTGCAGATTTACTACTCTTGGAGATGGATCAATAATTATTGAAGTTTACCCGTTACATGTGTGAAGAGGTTTATTAGTCGTTAAGGACAGCGGCGAGACAACGTGAAGAACCGTCCAGAGACTGGCACAGCAGCGAACCGAAGCACGAGCTAAGAGAGCTGGGCGTTGGCGGTGCTGCTTGCTGCAGGCACATTTTCTTCTTCACAATCGCCTCTGCTGAGAAAGGGGCCATCCTGGCGACCTAAAAAGTTTCAGGCAGGGGCTCATGGTACGGTTTCAGTTGGGAAACATGGACGATGTCACGTGCACGCCGGCGCATGTCGTTCGATTGGGAAACTGGCTCAATTGGGAAATTAACCTGAGAGGATTTCTCCAAGACGGTGTAAGGCCCCTCGTACTGGGGGACAAGTTTCGAGGAGAGTCCGGCAGTTTGGTGTGGGATGGCGAGCCACACAAGAGGCCCTGGGGCATAGCTGGGATATAGAAGGGCGGTGCTACGGTGTTCTTTCTGGCGTTGCTGCTCGTCCGATGTGAACGTACGGGTGAGCTAGCGGCACTCTTCGGCTTGTCGAGCAACATCGGAGAGCGGTGGACGCTTGGAAGCATCAGGACAGTAGGGAAGTAGGGTATAGATTGTATGGGAAGGCTCGTGTCCTTAAAGAAGAGAGAAAGGTAAAAATCTCATGGTTGTTTGTATTGCAGTGTTATATGCAAACGTGACGTATGGGAGCACATGCTCCCAGTTGCTATGATCAGATGCCACTTACATTGAGAGCATATCACACAGCGTGCAGTTAAACAGTTCCGTTTGTCCGTTAGTCTGCGGGTGGTATGCTGTCGTTTTCTGTTGAATAATGTGGCATTCCAAAAGCAGAGTTTCGACGACCTCGGAGAGGAAAGCGCGGCCTCTGTCACTAACGAGTTCTCGAGAGGCTCCATGTCGAAGGATAAAGCGGCGTAAAATGAGAGGCGACATCTTGAGTGGTAGCGCTTGGCAAAGCGGCTGTTTCGGCGTAGCGTGTCAGGTGGTCGACCGCCTCTATAATCCACAGATATCCATCTGGTGTCAATAGAAGGGGGCCGTAGAGGTCAACACCGATGCGATCAAATGGCTTGGCAGGGCATGGAAGTGGCTGCGATGCGCCACTCGTACGTAGCGGTGTTGATTTGTGTCGCTGGAAGTCGGGACAGCACTGCACAAATTCGCGTACAAAATTGTACATGCCGCACCAGTAATAGCGATTGCGAAGGCGTTCATATGTTTTGAACACCCCGGCGTGGCCACATTGTGGATTGTCTTGAAGAGAGACGCATACTTGCGATCGTAAAGTGCGTAGAATGACCAGTAGCCTCCGGCGGCCATCGGGAGCGCAGTTGCGTCGATGAAAGAGTTGATCGCGGATGGCAAAATGGAAAGCTTGATGTCGGAGGGATCGAGATACCAGAAGGTTGGGCGTGTCAAATAGGTATTCAAGAATAGATGCGATCCACAAGTGACGACGTTGTTCGCTGGGAATAGAGTCGAGATTTAGCGATGACAAGGTCTGGAGGCAAGTATTTCAGCATGTCGGATCTGGTGGTAAAGGTGAGCGGGAAAGGGCGTCAGCGTCGGAGTGTTTGCGCCCGCAGCCCGCAGTGGTATATGACACGAATGTCATACTCCTGGATGCGGAGTGCCAATGGCGCAAGGCGGCCAGAAGGGTCTTTCAACGTGGAGAGCCAGCAAAGTGCGTGGTGATCAGTTACTAGATCGAACGGGCGGCCGTATAAGTACGGCCGGAACTCTCCCAAGCGCCCACATCAGAGCTAAACACCCTTTTCCGGCACGCTGTAATTAGTTTTGGCTTTTGTCAGAGTACGGCTAGTGTAGGCTACAACCTATTATAAATAGCCGGGCTTTCGTTGAGCGGGGACAGCGTCTAACCCGACACCGCTGGCATCGGTGTGCACTTCGGTAGGAGCCGTCGGGTCGAAGTGGCGAAGAATAGGTGGGGAGGTGAGCAGAGGGCGCAGAGTAGTGAAGGCAACGTCACATGCAGGGGACTAAGAGGAGAGGTTCACGTCACCGTGAAGAAGCGGGGTTAATGGTGACATGATGGATGCAAAATTGCGAACAATGCGCCGGAAATAGGAGCATAGGCCTACAAAAATGCGAAGTTCCTTCATGGTCGTCGGCTTGGGAAATTCTATGACTGCTCGAAGTTTTGCTGGGTCAGGTAATACGCCGTGCTTGGACACGATGTGGCCTAGGATGACGAGCTCGCGTGCAGCGAAGCGGCATTTTTTCAGGTCAAGCTGCAGGCCAGCATTGATCAGACAAGTCAAAATGTTCCTGAGGTGAAGGAGGTGCGTAGGAAAGTCATGGGCGAAAACCACGACATCGTTGAGGTGACAGAGGCACATATTCCACTTGAGGCCATGTAGCATAATATCCATAAGTCGTTCAAATGTAGCAGGCACGTTGCAAAGCCCAAAGGGCATGAGGTTAAACTTGTATAGTCTGTCTGGTGTAATAAGTGCAGTTTTTTGGCGATCGGCTTCAGCCATTGGAACTTGCCAGTAGCCAGACCGCAAATTAAGCGACGAGAAAAATTCCGCTCTGTAAAGGGTGTCAATGGCGTCATCAATGAGCGGTAAAGGATAGACGTCCTTGTGGGTTATCTTATTCAAACGACGATAGTCCACGCATAATCGGATAGATCCATCTTTCTTACGCACCAGGACGACAGGAGACGCCCAGGGACTGTGAGATGGTCGAATGACGTCTCTACAAAGCATATCTTCGACTTGATTGTTGATGACGCGGCGCTCTTCAGTGGAGACACGGTATGGTCTTTGACGCAGTGGCTTGTGTAGGCCGGTGTCAACATGATGTTTGACTTGCGACGTGCGGCCCAGTTGAGATTGCGACACATCGAACGATTCCAGAACTCATGCAGAAGATCCAGCAGGTCGGCATGTTTGATGGGAGTGAGGGTGTCGGCAATGGCGCTGGAAAACGTACCCTTGGACGACTCGTTGAGTGCCGACAGTGCTTTTGAGTGTGTCGCAGTAGTCATCCGGGACATCAGCCAAAGACGAAGGGTCGAGATCCTGCATGCGGCCGAGACATTCTCCCGCAAGCAAAGTGACAGGTGTGGAAAGCGGATTGAGTACGAACATATTGCTTCTTCTGGCGACAAGGCAAATCGTTGCGAAAGGCAGCAGCAGAGTTCGACGACTCGCGAAGATATCGGAAGGCATAAAAAAAAACTGTAGGGTCAGTGTAGGCACTGCATGAAACGAGAACAAGTGCGAAATTTTCAGGTGGAATATCGGTATCTTCATGAACGAGCAACTTCGGTGGCTGATGAAAAGCGTCAAGTAATGGGACATCACACAAGGGTGAAAACTCAACTTCGGCGCGTGCGCAGTCGATGATGGCATTATGGCGAGATAGGAAGTCCCACCCGAGGATGACGTCATGCGAACAGACAGCGAGAACAATAAACTCCACGATGTAAATAATGCTTTCGATAGACACTCTTACAGTGCAGGCTGCGAGAGGCGTTACTTGCTGCGCGCTTGCGGTGTGAAGCGACAGTCCCGAAAGCGGCGTCGTGACTTTGCGTAATAAACGCACAGATTGGCGGCAATAACAGAAACAGCGGCGCCGGTGTCCACAAGGGCGAAAGTACAATAACCTTCAACAGTTACTGTGACCACGTTAGCAGGAGAAGAGCGAGGGCTTAAACAGTTTGAAAATGGCACAGTTCTTGCCTCTTAAACTGTGGTGCTTAGTTTTCCTGGTCGAAGGGTCCGGGCCGGCGACACATGGGGGAGGGCGATCGTCGACGATTAAAGAATGCGCGCTGCAACTGGAAGTCAAGGTGGTCAGTAAGGGCATACCGAGGTGACGAGACCGGCCCATATTGGGTGAATGGTTAGCTGCCGGGTGGCGACGACCGGGCATAGTTGCCGAACGTCTAAGGTCGACGACGGCAGTAGCGGGCAACGTGTCCAGGAGTGAAGCAGATGTAGCAAATCGGTCTGTTATCGGGCGTCCTCCAAGGATTGGTGACTGGTGGTGCCGCCCACAGTGCAGTATAAGCAGCCGGGTGTGCGGGCTGTGAGCGCGTTGTGTGGGGAGGTTGTGGAAGCCTACCCACAGCGTCTGCATATGTGAGCGGCGCGGCTACAGGCCTAATCTCTTGCGAACAGGGGACAGAAACAGCTACAGGCTGCGCTGCATACATTAGGGGTGCGGCCACAGGCTGCACGGCTGGCGTATAGGCGACAGTAGCGCCTACCGGCTGCGCGACACGTGGACAGTGGACACGGCTAGATGGAAGCGGCTCGTGGTGCGCAAGGGAAACAGCTTGGGCAATTTCTTCCGAAATAGCAGTGCGAAGTGGGGCAGGTAGACGGGTGGTGGTCTCGTGAGTAAAGGGCACTAGGGAAAGTTGGCGGGCAACTTCCTCACGGACGAAAGCTCGGACTTTCTGAAGCAATAGTGAATTGTCAGGAATGGTGTCGAAACTAGAAAGTGACTCACCACCACGCTGAGGCTGCCGAGTCAGAGTGCATTGCTTCTTCAACTCTTAGCTCAGACACAAGCCAACGACTTCAAGAACTGTGCTCGGAAATGCGCCATCGTGTGTTTGACCTTATCGTATGTGTTTGACCTTGTCAGACTCGGGCATGGTATCATTCCCACGTCGACAAAGGTCGACGACGTCCTCAATATAGCTGGTAAAGTTTTCGCCAGTCTGCTGAGAGCAAACGCGCAAGCCTTGTTCTGCCCGCTGCTTGCGGACAGCTGGCCGACTGAACACTTCAGCACACGACGTCTTGAAGATGCTCCATGTTGAGATGTTGTGTTTGTGGTTGTTAAACCACAATTTGGCGACGCCAGTGAGAAAAAGTATGACGTGGCCCAGCTTGTCGGCTTCATCCCACTTATTATTGGCGCTCACCAGCTCGTAGTGCTCAAGCCAGTCTTCCATGTTGGTCCCATCCGCACCGCTGAAGACCTTCGGGTCCCGTAGCCTAGGATGGCCAGGGCAGTTGACGAACTGGGGCGAAGGCGCCGATGGGTTGGCGTTGTCAGTCATGACGGCCGGTAGCGTGCGGCTTCGCAGCTCTAGGGTGTAGCGACGGGGATAAACAGCACCCTCTACCAAATGTGAAGAGGTTTATTAGTCGTTAAGGACAGCGGCGAGACAGCGTGAAGAACCGTCCCGAGACTGGCACAGCACCGAACCGTAGCACGAGCCAAGAGAGGCGGGCGTTAGCGATGCTGCTAGCTGCAGGCACATCTTCTTCTTCACACATGCAATGCACAATTGTCATCAGATGGTTTATGGCAGTGTCCATCATGCCTAGTGTGGGCACCAGTGCAGGCCTTGAGAGTAGCACTTAAAAAGCACTGTCATTGGATGAATGTTGTGGGGGGCAGATTATTTTAGTGTGTATATCCTATTAAGCCCATAGAGAGGAATTTCTTTCATGATAGAAGGGAGGGGAACTTGCTGAAGGCGTTGACCGTTTGGGAAAATCACCTATTTGCTTTATTTATTTTCAGAAAAAAGAATCATCATCAAAATTTTGAGGGTGGGGGGGGGGGAGTGCATAAGTGCAAGGTTTCACCTTCTCATGAACTCCATGCGGTTAAAAAAAACAAAAACTGAGGTGGTCAGGATTCATCCAGAGTCCTCCTGGATGTTTCCATGCCTCATAATCTCATCATGGTTTTGTCATGTAATAATACTTTATAACTTGATAATGAAGAGTTTAATCTGAAAAATTTACTACAGTTCTATCAAAAATAACTTTATCCTTAGCCGTAGAATGTACTGTTGCCCAACCCTTAATCATGGTATGTTTCAGTCATTTCCAAGTTTGTGTGTCTGTGGCCATACTTTCTAGGGAATAGCTGTCCAACATTGTTGTCATTTTTAGGTGCCAACAAGTGAAGCTCTGCCAGAAGGTGCTGCTCAACAACCTCCAGTAGAGGACACATATGCTGAGAGGATACGCAGCCTTCTGGCATTTGGCTGGGCTCTTCTGGACAGCATGTTGATCAGTGCCACTGCCAAGCTCAATTCAGTCTCTCGTGACTACCGTTACGTGGCACGCAAGCTTGCTGATGAAAAGCGCATAGTAAAGGCTCAGGTGAGAAGTAGCTGGCATCTTCGTGCAACTATAGAATATAATAACTACAGGAGGCTCAAGGAAAAAAAGTGTAAATGCCTGACAAGTATAGGATGCTTTAATTTTATGGCAAAATGCATGCACATTTTATTTTCACACACAGTGGACAGAAGCCTCTAAAGTGCAAAAAGAATGGATTGTACAAAAATTTCTCATTTTTGGCGTAAGCTGAAAAGTTTCAAGTACACGTGAACAAGACTTGCATTATATTCATGGCCAATTCAATAATATCAGGGGTTTAATGTCCCAAAACCACAATATAATTATGAGAGATACTGTAGTGGAGGGCTCCAGAAATTTCGACAATCTGTTGTTTCTTTAGGATGCACTGACATCGCATAGCACAGAGGCCTCTACCATTTCGGCTCCATCTTCCAGCATCCATTGAAATGGTAGAGTACACAGTACACAGGTTTCTACTATTTCGCCTCTATCGAACTCGCGACTTACGGGTCAGCAGTCGAGTAGTGCAACTGCTACACCACCACGGTGGACTTGAAAATTTTTATGTCCAAGTATACTGCTAAAAAAAAAGCACTAAACCATTTATGCGTAGCAATTGTGAAGTTTGCTATTTTGGAGCAGTAGACACTTAGTATGCACCTGGCTTCTGTGCATCTTTTTCTAATTTAATGTTAATGAATTGACACTATAATGGAAATTTATTTTATTAATTCACTGCATACACATTACCATTTTATTTTCAATTAAAATAAATATAAATATATTTTATCATAATTTAGAGATGAGCCAAAAAAATAAAAGGTTCACTTCGAAAATAAATATATTCACCAAGGGTGGGCTTCTTGTAATATACTCTGTATGTAATCTATAGCTTTTGAACTAGTGGAACATAAAACAAGGGCTACTCACAGTTTCATGGGCTTGGTAGGGGCTTAAGTTGTGGAAAGTTGTCATTCAATGGAGACATGATATATACAGTTGTGCAGTCAATGAACTCTCGAGCCTTAAGTAGATGCTGTCAGAGGACTAAGTATTCCACTTCTTATGAGAAAAGAGCTTAAGCATCATGGAAGTTAATGTTTTGGGGTTATGTATATAATCAAGAGATGCTGAACTGCCCACACTGTTAACTAAAATTTTCTGCTTATGTGACCAGCAATGTGAGGGGCACATTACATAACAGCAGAATAGAAATCAACAAGTACCCGTCATGATGGTCTAGTTTTCAAGACACTCTGTTCTTGACCCGCAGGTCACGGCATCGAATCCCAGCCACGGCGGCCGCATTTTCAATAGTGGCAAATGCTTGTGGTCCGTGTGCTTGGATTTACGTGCACATTAAAGAACCCCAGGTGGTCAAAACTGCCAGAGCACTCCACTACAGCACCTCTCATGATCATATGGTGGTTTGGGGACATTACACCACAACAAATATTATAAAAATCAACAAGTGTACTTTGATAACTGTCAATCAAACGAATAGGACATAGTACCACACATAAGAACATGAAAGCCTTCTAGGTGCCATGAACATTTTTCAGTACCTGATTATGCCCTATACTCATTCAATGAATGTTTCACTTAGGCTAGGGTTGCATATGTCTTACACATTTTTTTTGTGTGTGTGTGTGTGCACTTGTGAAGCTCTGCGCAGGGGTTTTTTAAGTGTTGAACTCTCTATCTGCCAAGTAACTTATAAAGGACAGATGAATATGGGCAGGGAAGTTTTCAATACTTCTAGAATGAAAGGCCTAAGCAGCTATCTTGGCAAGGGTAAAATTATCAAAGCTAGTTTAAGAAAGTAGCAGTGTCTGAAGGAAGCATAAGTTGTAGAAAAAGTGGCATTGGAGATGATTTTTTTTTCTTATGGTTTCAAGCAACAAAAGATAACCATTTATTGCAGAGATCGGAGCCAGACTGGCCAGCGCTGCAACCGCTCTTGCAAATATATTTCGCAAATATATTTGCAATATATTGACTCATTAGTCATGTAATAATATTAAATTTGCAGGGTGTTTAAAAGTGTTAAGCCAAATAAAAAAGTATCTGTAGAATAAGGAATCAGTGTATCAAAACAGGTCTTGTGAAAAGCTATGAAAGAGAACAGGGAGAAAAATAATGTAAACTGAAACGTAGTGAAGAGTATATCATAAATTAAGTAGTCAGAAAACAAAAAAAAACTTTCAAAGAGAATTATAAAAAAAAAGTATAGTTAACTTCATTCTACGTGTATGTGCAACTGTAAAAGTTTGCTGCTGTTTATGCTTTCGCTCAGAATGTAACGAATAGGTTTTAAATCTCTCTTTGACACATTAGTGCGGTTCATTTGTAATCTGTTGAGCTTGTAGATGGGAAAAACTGTACATTTTTCTCAGTGTGAAAGAATGAAAGATTGACAATTACTATCATAAATATGAATTTTTAGTGCTTTGCTGGGTGAAGTGTTCAACTGCTCTGAGAATCCTCTCAGCTGTACCTTTACACAGAACTAAATCCACCAAGTTGGCTGTCTCTGCTTACATATAGTGCGTTTTGCTTGTTGCCTTGACAGAAGAATCTCTTGCACAACGCCACTGCTCTAACTATCACATGTAATACTTAATTTAAACACTATGAAGGTATACTCGTTGGGTAACTACGAGTGCAACCAAGATGGGACACATTGCTTTTCTGTCACTATCACACTAAGTGATTATCACACCTAGTGAGCAGCGATGTATGTATGCTAGGTGATGTGCTGTGTGCTGCACCCTGATGCCTTCTTATCAGGAATGAGGGAAGCGAGCAACCTGGGTGCTAGCTGCGGAGTGCGGCACGAGGGGAAGGCACGGTCGATTCACAAAATACTTCCATTTCTCTGACCCAAACTGCACTTCACTTCAGTTTATTAGCTTGCGATAACATCCTTAGAATCAGGATAAGGAAACAGCAGTAATGAAAGATTATGTAATTATGGATAAATCTGTTATTATGGAATGTAAAGGTCAAGGAAACTAACACCACTGCTGATGCATATGTTGCAAAGCAGCACCTCAGTCAAAATTGAAGATCATGTGAACTGGCAGATTTTGCGTAGCTTTTTGCTATTTTCATCTTAATATTACGCATGAAAATTATGTGAACGGCAGATTTTGTTATTCCATCTCGAAAGTACTAGTACAAACAGGTGTAGGAAAAAACTTCCCTGGAATATACGTCCCCGGAAGAAACTGCCCCTCTGGCATAGCTGTCTAGTAAAAAAAGTCCCCAGGTGAAAATGACCGAGAAACGAATAAACTGCAATATCTATTCAACACCCCACGAATTTTCAGAATGTGCTGGAAAATGAATGAAGGTAAATCGTGTGTCCAACAGCCTTCAGCGAGATAGAAGTTTCCGTCCATAAACCAGGTGCTGTTCTCTGATAATAACTTCAAGCACGTTGCGCTGGCAAACACAAGTAGTTTTTTTGGGTATCTGGGCTAATACCGTAGCACAGGAAGCGCCCTGGATGGTCACCCGAAGCGATAGTTCGAGGTGCCGGAATAACATGGTTCCTGAGGTTGACAGAATTCGGTAGATATACATCTTGCTCCGCTGCTGGCGAGTGCAGCATTTCAGGCTCTTTTCCCTGCCTATGCGGCATTTTGTTTCGTTGAGGTTTCTGACGGCACCTGTGACAATGGCAGCAGGTTTTTATTTCGAGACAAGTTCAGTGTCTTTCATTTGCTGCCTTGTCCTTGTGATATTAACCACAGCATTATCTGTAGGGTGGTTGTGGTGAGCGCTTAAGTGGTAATCCGTTGCTTGAGGATTTCTCTGTAGTTAAAATGCTTTTGCATCCATTACGTTTAGCACAACGCCCAGCGGATACCCAAGGCAGTACCTTTTTGTCTTTACATATAACCACCCAGCCGCAGATTTTTGCCTCCTTTGTTCGATTTCATTATCTCTATTTCGCAAATAAGTAGTACCATTAAGTCAACTGAAGGGCAAGTATCGATTGAGCTCCCGAAAGCGCACACTTAACTGCAGAGTGCTGGTGCGGCCAGGCTGCTAAAATGGATGGGCGCTGAACTGCCACCCTCAATATGTATTTTTCTGGCATTGGCATAGCTAGATTGCATTTCTCTGAAATGTGCATTGTATGTAATATTGCATCTGACATTACACACAGATGAGTTGGGGCAGTTGGTATGTCATTATGGTGCTTCATCAATAATTTTTCAGGGCAGTTGGTATGTCATTATGGTGCTTCGTCAATAATTTTTCAGTAAACTGCAATCTTTGCGCACGTGGTTTTTTTTTTTGTGTGTGTGTGTGTGTGAGAAGTAAAGAATTGGTGACCGGAAGGCGCAATATTCAATGATGTTCATTGGGGACGTTTTTTTCGACATTGCAAATGGGGACATTTTTTCTAGGGACATTTTTTTCTGGGGACATTTTTTCAGGGAACGTATCTTCTCGGGACATTTCTTCCGGGGACATTTTTTTCGGAACCCAGTATGAACGGTGGCATCCAATATTTGCCACCATCTTCCTCTGAGACTTTAAATGTTCATTGCTCCGAAACCCAAACCTTATGCTGTATACTTAGCTACCTAATGAACAGTATTACTTTGATGCTTGATGTGACGTCACAAGGGAATTGTTCGAATTGAATTTGCAATAGCCCAGCAAAGAAACTGCCCAGCTGATATTATGGTGGCTGACTTTACTTAAGCTCCTTAATTTTCTAATCTGATCATAATATGGGAATGAATTAATCTAGATGGTATTATTTTGCTTAAGAAAAATCTGTCATTTCTTTGAGTTTTGTCCTTTACCCTGTGTTGTAATGAAAATATATTCAGAGGCAACATTTCTTGCAACCTATTATACAGAATTTAATAGAAAACCACCATGAAAAGAAACTGAAAGACAGAACTGAGGTCTTAGTGTTTAACGCTATGCTGACCAAGATTCATTTCTTAAATTTATTAAATTGATTTAAAATTAATTTTTTAAATTGAGTTAATATAGGCAAATGTTGAATATATAGTCAAACGTTGATGTTTTGTCTTCAAGAAAATTGTGAAATAGTTCAACTTATCAACAATTCAAAATGTAAAATATGCCTATCTGAACCTCCACCTATCTTCGACAGTTGCCTGAAAATGTGAAAAGTAGGAATTGAGCAATTAGTTTTTCAAGGCGGCACTAAAGGCATAAAGATTTACTTACTGTTTTGTTGATACTTTCTTTTGTAACAAAGATCTTAAACCATGAACTTATTTTTGTTTTTAAAGGAACATGGCTTGTCCCTTTTCTTTATAAGAGACGGGTAGTATGCTTCACTGCAGGCCAATCAATTTTCCTCGTATTTTTCACTGCATTTCACAGCTTTGTTGCACTGAAGCTTGTTTAGCCTTTTCACTTCCATTGACGAGTATAGTCATGAGATTTCGTACCAAAATGACCAATAACAAGTACAGTCAAACCCACTTACTACAATGGCAGTTATAACAGTATATCATTTATAATAATGAGGAGCTGCTGAACCGTTGTGGTGAACTCTACGTGTGCCACGCCACGGTGCAGCAGGAGGTGCTGCCAGCGTGTTCCTTTCCATCCCTCTGCACTGCCTCTACCGACACCCCTACCGTCATTCCATTCCATTCCTCTTCATTGTCTCTGCGCTCCTCGCACGTACCACCACAGTCAACTTTTGTATGTTTTTTATCGTGAAATAACCCGTTTACAGCAATGGCCGCGTGCCGCATTATTAGTAATAAAAATGAATTCTGGCTATTGAGCGTCCACACCATTATGTAATAGAACGCTAAATCCTTGAAAAGAAAGAAAACGGGTATTCAAGCTGATGAACAGCTCTAACGTACTCCAGTGCCCCTTCGGATTTGTGGTATGCTTCTCTGCAAACCTGTGGCATTGCGGCAAAGCTGACTTAGACATTTGCTGCAACGCATGAGCAGTGATGGCTTCTCTAAATTTGAGTAAAAAATTGACCCTTCAAAGAGTTTTAGCATCCGCAATTTCAGACATTGTCATACATTGGCCTGTAGGGATGGTGGCGGTTCCGTGAAAGCATCCGAATTGTCATGCATGTCCGAAAAATTTGTACCTTAGCCATTTTTTGTCAGAGGTCTGTTAGCATATCCCATCCAATATTGTTGCTTTCTTGCAACAGCTTGCCTATTTTGCTTTTTTTTGTAACCTTTTAAAACATTTTTCAGTTATAACAATGAAATTTTTGTGGCACTTGAGTATTGTTAAAAGTGGGTTCAGCTGTGCACTCAACAAAAATTGGTACCACATGAAACCAATGGCGACTACAGTACACTGATGGCCTTCAAGGTAGTGCGCCGGTGGGTTTCTGGGGGCCACCGGTGTGCAATCTCAGAGGCCATGCTACACTCGTCAGAATTATGTTTCCCGGCATTAAATGGCCACACCTGTCCATGTTGTCATTTGCATTTCAGCTTTCATGTTGAAGCCATCTTTTGTTGTATTAACATACAGTGAAACAATCCAGGTCATTTATTTACTCAGTTAGTGAAATTATAGAATGTCCTTGAATTGAAAGAATGGTACTGCTTTATTCATAAAAATGAATGCTAAAAATTGTGGGACAAAAATTTCTCTAAATTTTATAATCTTTTTTTTTTTTTCAATAGCAAAAGGGTCAAGTTCTTAATTATACAACACACCCACTTCACTCTTTTTTTTTTCTTCATGGCATGCTCTGCTGTCTCTGCCCAACAGATTCAATTCCTTGTTTGCAGCTTCTGCCAAAACAGTGCTTTTTTGTTGATGCAAATGTTTCCAGGGGGTAGTATTAGTGGCTTGAGTATTAGAAAAATGCATATTTGAGCAGCCCTAAAGGGAGCAAAACTTGGTGTCATTGGTGGGTGGAAAAAAGAGAGCAGAACGGGGAGACCACCATATGAAAAAACGAGTAACCACAACACCGACGGCTAGGCCAGGCTACTTTCTGTTCCCATTAGAAACACTGCTGGGTGTCCGGTATCACTAGAAATCGAACACAGTCCTTTTGCACTGCCGATTGGCACTCTAACCACTGAACCATCACTATAGGTAATTTCCGATGATGTGAGCATTGGTCACTTGCGGCGCATTTCAGGAGCACAGGGTTCAATATATGGAATGTTGAGATGAACAGAAAATACATGTACGCACAAGTTATACCTTTGCATGTAATGTTTAACTCTTTCGTTACCGACAGAAATTTGTTTTTTTCATGTCTCGCCAATAAATTTATTGCCTGTTTGAAAAACGCTCCAGCACACATTGCAGCATATGAGATTATGTGCAACGTAATATTTTTTTAAATATAAGTTGTAGAGCAACAAAAACATTTTGGAATGAATAAAAGTGTGAAAATTGTGTAATATTTGGTTGCCAGTACATTAACTGTGCAATAAAAACACTATCTATGCATTATTAATGAGAGCTCACAGATTGTCAGTTCTCATCAATATTGTGCCTAAGCAAAACAAGCCCTTAAACACACTTTTCTTCTCTGTATATGCAAGAAACATTCATAAGAAACTTGAGAATATACATTTTGAAGATAAGTGACCCAGGAATAGTATAAAAATAATGAATGTTCTACACAGCGGTTTTAATAACATATACAAAGAAAATGTAAACCAAGAGGCCGCGTCATTGCTCGTGCCATGCAGTGAAGCATTGCTTCATTTTTCGCGAGGTACAGGTTCACTCGTGCACATTTATCTTCTTTTTCTTTTTATTTTACAATAAGTGTGCAGGTGTTCTAATATAAATAGGTGCTCGGGATACGAACAATATCTCTATAAGTCAGATATCCAATGAACTTCACTAGTTCATCTAGGATCACCTCTTTGCACGAGCCACCTCTCTCCACATTCGTTGGCATTTCAACGTATGCATCCAAGCATATTTATTTGTATTTTTGCAAATAGTCTTGAAAAAAAATCTCGTTCAGTCCTAAAACGTCTCCCACCGCTCCATAGTGCGGGGCCAAGTAGTGCTCCAAAGGCCTTAACTTGAGAAGCTCTGCAGCTGGCGCCAGCACAATGCGCCCCAGCGATATGTGTGGACCTCGCATATGACCAGATTAGCTCTGAGATGAGGCACAAAGGTCAGCAGGTACACACGTGCAGCAGAGGAGACAACTTATGGCCGTAAACAAAACCAACCCCTTAACGTCTGCGGATGTCTAAGGCTGACGGATTACATCGTCGCCACAAGAGCTTGAGGCTAAAGTGTTGTCATCTTGGATTCAAAGCTCATCATCACTCAATTCAGGTGCGGTTGAAAGATAGTTTCAAGCAGCATGTGTGTTTCATGGTGCATGAGCCCTACCCATGCACGTGTGACAACGATGTCATAGAAGCGACTAGTGACACCGTGTGCAACCCTGTGTCTGATATAACAATACGAGCGGTACCAAAGCTGCTGTCAGCAAAGTGCATTTTTCGAACAACACACATTGGTTCAATCAAAGGTCTGTAAAAAATTGCTATGTTGCGAAAACAAGCAAATTCAAAATGATTATGAAAGTTCAGTGACTGGATTAACTACTAGGATGTGCTGGGTGCACGACAAACAAAAATTGAACATGACAGTCAGATTCAAAGCAATAATCGCCAGTGATAAATTTGGATATGCATGGGAACGAAAAAGTTAAAGTGCTTTTAAAACTGTGTGCGATAGAGAATTGCATCTATTCAAGTTTAACTGTATAATGTTATTTTTACATTAAAATCTTGTGTAAAATTTTGTTTTTGCGAGCATTTTTGTATATTCTTTCCCAGTTTATCCATGGCCTTGCCACCACCCTTGGCGAGCACACTATGAAGAGCAGGAAGTTCCACTTCCATGAGTAAGTACACCTCCCTTGGGGTTCACTCATAACTTTATTAAACTGAACTATGTTTTTATGAATTTATTCACTACTGAGTTAATCAGTTTTTTGCTATGTAAAATTTTGCTTTCATAGTGGTTGTTTGGGTGCATTGTTCATGCACTATAATATACCAGAATTTTATTTTTAATCTTGAGAGTAGCCTTATTAAGATATGTGGCATCTTTTAGACAATGATAAAGACATTAAACATGGAATAAGTTATAAGAACATTCTGTGTGAATAAAGATGTTTTCAGTGGTTCAGTCAATCAGTGTAGGTATTTTTAATGTTTTAATGTATGTCTAAATATTTTGATTGTGCAGGTTACAGCATTACTTATAGCTTCTATCATCTAAATTTGTAGCTTGCTTTGCCCAATCACCGTAATATTCTTGTATATTTTACTTATACTGAATGATTTTGTTATAGACACTCTACAGAAGGTCATCATGCTAAGACTGTGTCTGACAAGAAAGGCAGTGAAGAAATGCTGCTCAGGTAGGAAACTTACTTATTGAGCTCTGATGATAAAGCTTTATCATCTTGTCTATAACTTGGGTTTTTCTTTAGCCTAATCTGTCCTCATCTCTCATGATGTCAGTGTTAACCTCAAGGCCACAGCTTTGACCCTGGCCTCAGCAGCCACATGGCGATAGGGGATAAATGTACAAATGTTTGGGCTTATTTAGATTTAGCCACTCGTGAAAGAACCCACTGAAATCAATATTAGCCTGGAGCCCTCCACTAAAGCATGCCTTATATGAAGCTTTTGGTTGTCACGGTACTGGCATCGGCGACCATTTTCGCCGACCATGTGGAAACAGCTGAAAAGCCTGCTATTACACTCGCCACCTAGACGAGTGAGGATCGCATCGTGGTTTTTACAGACTCGCAAACAGCGGCACGAAACTACCTCAAAGGCAGGGCCTTCACGGTGGCGAATAAGGTACTAAAACGCATGGATGATCCCCCCCCCCCACACACACACATGCATCGTGTGGGTTCCGGTTCACGAAAGTCTCGAGGCAAATGAAGTGGCACACTCCGCAGCCTGTGAATGCGTCAACTGGGCATCCCTGTACGAGATCCGAGGCACCTCTCTTCAATAGCAGAAGCAGAGGCAAGAGAACCCATACCACTAACGTATTATGCATTACTACAACATTATCGGCTTGAACACAGGTCATACCCTACACCACATCCAAAACTCATTAGAGACGAAGGCACCGACTACAGGCACCCTCAAAGCAACAGGTTCACCCACAGCATACTGTTGCATCATATGAGGCCAACGTTGCACAGCTACATCTATCCTAACTGCAATGTGGCAGACACTATGGCACGCCTCTTAATGCAGGGCAAAGTAAGCATCCCAAGGCTACAAGCAGCAGCACCAGATGCTGACCAAGACCTCCTAAGTGAAGTGTGGAAGGCTGCAATCTCCCAGCCGGACCTGGTCAACCAAAGTCAACTCGTCGCTCAAGCCCAGTAGAGGGTCCAGGCCAGAAAGCTGCTGGAATAAAGGACCCTCCCACATTCACTCACAAGCTTTACTCAATAAATGTTTTCTCTCTCACGAGACTTCAGCACTTAGTTAAGTTTTGATTATCTCTCATAAGTGCCTGTGCACTGCATTGTTTGTAAGGCTTAGGAATTTCAGAAAACGATGAAATGGCCTCTTACACAAGCATTCATGCTTAGTGATTTTTCCCTATTATGTTAGTTCTTATTGCATAATGTTTTTTCAGAATACTTGATGCAATCATTTTCTAAGGTTCCTGGGCGGTAGTGTGAAAGTGCCTGAGTAGTTTTTTTTTTTTTTTCAGAAATGTCAAGAAAGAATAGTACAGAAGCATTTGTCTTTGAATAGTGTTAGCTTCAGCAAGTTTGAAGTTTACTGATACTAATACTGTCGCCTTTGTGGTTTATAAGCGAATTACATTATTGATAACACTAGTAGCAACCAGTTTGAGGTGTGTGTGTGTGTGTGTGTGTGTGTGTGTGTGTGTGTGTGTGTTGTGTGTGTGTACGTGCACATAACACTAGTAGCAACCAGTTTGAGGTGTGTGTGTGTGTGTTGTGTGTGTGTATGTGCGCATGCATGCACGCACACACACAAACACACACACACACAGGGGTACTGACAAAAACTTTGGCCTTTCTTGCTGCATTGTCTTGCTGGGAGCTTGGTAGTCTTAACACGGCACATCATTTTCTGTAGCGTGTGGTAGATAATTAATTACATGCCCTTCATTATCGACCAGTTTCGGTTTGAGAGTGCTCCAGAAACAAGCCACTGGATGCAACTATCACATTCTAGCGGGTGCAGCTCTCAGCTACGTCAGCACACAGAACTGTGTTGTACTTCCGCACAGTCGCCCCGCCACGGTGGTCTAGTGGTTAAGGTACTCTGCTGCTGACCCGCACGTCGCGGGATCAAATCCCGGCTGTGGCGGCTGCATTTCCGATGGAGGCGGAAATGTTGTAGGCCCGTGTACTCAGATTTGAATGCACGTTAAAGAACCCCAGGTGGTCGAAATTTCCGGAGCCCTCCGCTACGGCGTCTCTCATAATCATATGGTGGTTTTGGGACGTTAAACCCCACAAATCAATTACTTCCGCACAGTCCACATCAAAAAGTCCTTTCGAATAGGAAACGAAACTGCAGTGTCGTGAACCACAAAAATTTACTTGCATGCGCCATGGCCAACCACTTGAAACCAGCCTCAAAGAAGTATAGACTGCTGGAACAAATGCGGCAAAAGAAAATGGCAGCTATGAAGTCGTCATGACTTGTTTTATTGACTGCAGCATAGTGACACGAGGGAAGTAAGGGGGTCCCCAAGGGGTCCCTTTCGATGGTGTCATCACCTTGAAAATTCCAACTTGCGGTAATACGGTAAATAATACGAAATTGCGGTAAAATACCTTCCAACCTATATTCGCTGTTAATATTTTGCAAATGATATATGCATGTTCACGAGAATCGATCCCGCAGGCTGTCTCGGCAGTGAAATTTTGTCAGTTCCCCTTTAATGTTATAAGGAACCCTTGAAATGATTTTAAAAACACTATTTTTCAAACATGGCATTTACCTTTTTTTTCTTTTTATTTTGCAGTGGGAGTCTGGAAATGATGGATGGCCTTGACAAGCAAGATGGCCATAAGCACCACCCTTCATTAATACGTTTTATGATTGCATGCTACTATGCCATTGTGTCACGCTCGGAAGTTGTTTGCTACCTGGTCATCGTCCTCAACCAAATGAAGTCAGCCAGCCTACTGTCATTGCCATTGCCTTTAATGGCATTCCTGTGGGGCTCCTTGTCTGTGCCACGTCCAACAAAGACTTTCTGGATCACGATCATTACTTACACTGAAGCTATTGTGGTTGTCAAGTACCTATTCCAATTTGACTTCTTTGACTGGAATGACTCCGTACCTGTAAACAGACCGTTTGACCCTCCGCGCATCTTGGGCATTGAAAAGCGCAAGGAGGACAACGACTATGCACTCTATGACCTGCTTCTACTTTTGCTGGTCTTCTTTCACCGTTTCATGCTAAAGAGCCTTGGCCTTTGGAAAGACACTGATCGAAGTGTGAGTGTATCTGCGATTCAGCAGCAAGAATCAGTGCCAAATGACGAACACTACTTCACAGCAGCTATACGGGCATCTGAGCACACCACGGCTGCACCTAGCTTACTCACCAGTGTACCACCAGAGCAGCAGCCCGGTACCAGTGGGGTAAGTTTCATGAAATATTAAAACTAGTCTTCTGTTCATGATTTGCAAATAGTCACCTAACTGTGCAACAGACAAAATGTAAGGCCAGTGCTTAAAGGACCTGTAAACTACCCAGAGGTCCAAATTCAGTTGTTGTGGAGAAATTGTGCACGAGTGTACGATGAACACAGAGCCATGAGAATTTTTCAAAATTGTGCTGTAATAGTGGAGCTAGACGTGTCTGGCTATCAAAACAATGACGAGCCCTCTTTTTGCTCTCTCCTGCGCTACCCTCCATGGTATTCTCTCCCAAAGCCGCTTTGCCTGCTCGCCGAGCGCCCATGCCAATTTTGTGTGGCACACGTCATCGCTGACGCATTGCCCAAAACACAGTCTACTTCCAGTTTCCGCGACTTCGTTGGTCAACTCCGTCAGTTGCGTTAAAGCGGTGTGCTTGTTGGTGAACCACGGCTGCCGTGCCTATACGAATCGTATCATTATGGACCCTGCATTGCATGCACACCTCCAAAAGATCGCCAACAGGATGGACCCATACGAGGACACGCCATGCCAGATAACCTCCGCAGCTGATCTGTGAGTGGGCGCACGCACACTGGCAACACGACGAACAACAAGCAGCGTGGACAGCTGCTTTCAGACTGACCGGAAGTCATAGGCTCTTGCTCGACCAATCGCAGCATATTTGGATCGGCGCGTCAGAGGTATAGGAATGGCACGTCACGCAGAGGCACGAAAGGCCCGGAAAGAAGGAGGGATTGTTTCTTAAAATTTGTGGCACGCCGGTGGCTCGTAGTGCTGCCATGTGTAGAATCATTGATCGCAATGGTATTCTCCACATGATGCGCGTGTTTACATTAAATGTTTCAAAAAATATCGGAGGTGATTTACGGGTGCTTTTAAGGTGCCCTGAAATACTTTTTTAAGTAACCATGGAAATAATTCACTGGAAACGCATATTGACTCACAAATTTAATGCCACAAAACTTTTAAAAATTCGTCTAGTACAAGCAGAGTTAAAGATTTGTCACACGCTGCAATCGCATTTTCTCATCTCTCGTCCCAATGAAAGCACTGGAAGCTAAACAGGGAGGGATGGGAGGGGCAAATAAAAAACTTCACGCGCGCCTCGTGATCTTGAGCACTTTTTTTTTTTCTTCAGATACGGGGCTTTTTCAGTGTGATCGTGCACGCACGCGGGGACAAGTGACTGCCTCTTGCGGGGATCTCTGTAACAATCGTGCGCGCCATGTTCAAATCAGCTAATAGCTGATAGATGGGTAATCTGCGTGTGATTTTTGAGCGTCTTTTGTCATTTGTTGAGGGAAAAGAAAGCAATTTTTAGCTGACTTTGATAATTTATTGTGAATTCTAGGTGACGTGCTGCGCTATGGCATTTGGCTCGCAAGTTCTCGGGAGCCTGTACTACCGATCGGCAGCGTTTTCTGACCATGCTCAAAAAGTGTTGCAGGGCCCCTTTAAGTGCAAAAGTAATGGTCCTGTCTAGACAATGTAGCAAAAGTAGAAGACAATCAAGAGCACTACAGCAGCTGTAATTAGCGTACTTTTCTTCTCTGTTTATCATATATATTTACATGAATATGGTACTTTTTCCCCCCTGTAATGGTCATCTTAAAAAGGTTCCTGTGCTAGCGGGAGCATGAAAATTTTTTAAATGGTAGCTGATGTGTGCTCTTCTGCAATAAACATATAACCAAAATTATCTTTTGAAATGTTGTAGTGGTAGCAAAGTTCCAAGCATTTGGTGAAAAACTACACAGCCACCAAGGTTTCTTACTCCTTTGCTACCATCACCTCTGGAGCTCTGATCTCATTCGATTCTCACTAATTCAGTGCATTGAAGTAAAAGCTGATGATTTCATTAACAAACCAAAAGTGAGGCTCCTTCATTGGTGACACTTTTTCACACATAGCCTTATGCTGACCGGATGGAAGCGTCATAACAGATGTTACATTTGTAAAGGGGGTTTATTGAAGGACTGAGCAAGCGGGTGGTAGCACTAAAGGAACGCAGGCGAACCCAGATGACGGTGCTTGATCGCCGATCTCGTGCCTTCTTCTTGTGTTGATGATAGCTGACCTGATGGTAACATCGTCTTTCTTATTCACTACAATTACCCCCGGCGAAAAAGGTGAAGCCATCCTGGCGATCTAACACGTGGGGACAAGCGGGTCAAAGTACGGCTTCAGACGGTTTACGTGAACGATATCACGTCCACGCCAACGACGGTCGCTCGGTGGCGTGAGGGGTTCAATGGCGTAGTTCACGGGTGAAGTACGCTCGACCACGCGGTAGGGACCATGATAATTGGAGAGTAGCTTGGGTGATACACCAGGGGCGCAGGGCGGCACATGAAGCCATACAAGTGCTCCAGGAACGAACGTTGGTGCAGAACGATGGTCGTCGTCACGGATCTCCTTCTGGCGCTGTTGGTCGGATGTAGTAAGCCGCTTGGCTAGCTTGCGGCACTCTTCTGCGTAACGAGCGGCTTCCGAGACAGGCTTGTATTCGGAGGGATCTGGCGAGTATGGCAGTAAAGTGTCGATGGTGTGTGATGGTTCGCGACCGTACAGGAGAAAAAATGGGGAAAACCCGGTAGTGACTTGCGTAGCGGTGTTATACGCGTATGTCACAAATGGGAGAACGAGGTCCCAGTTTGTTTGATCAGAAGCGACATGCATAGCGAGCATGTCCCCCAGAGTACGATTAAACCGCTCAGTCAAGCCGTTCGTCTGCGGGTGGTAGGCTGTACTCTTCCGGTGAACCATATGGCACTGTTGAAGAAGTGCTTGAATTACATCGGAGAGGAAAACACGCCCTCGGTCACTGAGGAGTTCTCGAGGAGGACCATGACGAAGCACAAAACGATTGAGTATGAAAGTTGCGACGTCTTGTGCTGCAGCTGTGGGGAGAGGAGCAGTTTCAGCGTACCGTGTTAGATGATCCACTGCCACGATAACCCATCGGTTGCCTGCCGTTGTTAATGGTAGTGGTCCGTAGAGGTCAATTCCTACACGGTCGAATGGGCGGTCTGGGCATGGAAGTGGCTGCAATGAACCTGTTGCAGGATGTGGCGCGCTTTTCCGCCGCTGACATTCGTGGCAGCCGCGAATGAACTGGCGGACGAAGGTAAACATTCCGCGCCAGTAATACCTTTTTCGTAGGCGCTCGTAGGTCTTGAAAACACCGGGATGAGCACATTGCGGGTCGGAATGAAACGACGCGCAGATGGTAGAGCGCAGCGTTCTGGGAATGACTAGTAGCCATTTCCTACCATCTGCTGAATAGTTGCGCCGGTACAAAAGGCCATCCCGAATACTGAAGTGCGGAGCCTGGCGGCGCAGGGTTCGAGTGGTTGGAAGTGTCGGTGCCTCGGATAACGCGTCAAGAAGCGAAGCGATCCATGGGTCATTGCGTTGTGCAGAAGAGATGGTATCCTCGTCAAGCGCTGACAACGTGTCGTCCGAGGAAACAGATGCGATGTCCGGGGATACGGGAGATCGTGACAGTGCGTCAGCATCGGCATGCTTGTGGCCGGAACGATATACCACGCGAATGTCATATTCTTGAAGCCGAAGAGCCCAACGGGCAAGACGACCTGATGGGTCTTTAAGCGACGATAACCAGCATAATGCGTGGTGGTCCGTTACTACATCAAAAGCACGGCCATAAAGGTATGGGCGGAACTTGACAAGCGCCCAAACGATCGCCAAGCATTCCTTCTCGGTGACGCTGTAGTTTGATTCAGCCTTGGTAAGAGTTCTGCTGGCGTAGGCGACGACATACTCGGCGAATCCAGGCTTGCGTTGCGCGAGAACCGCACCGAGGCCGACACCACTGGCGTCGGTGTGGACCTCAGTTGCTGCCGTAGGATCATAGTGACGCAGTATTGGTGGCGAAGTGAGGAGACGACGAAGGGTACAGAAGGCTTGGTCACACTCAGAAGACCATGACGAAATATCAGTGGTGCTGCCTATAAGTTCGGTCAAAGGCGCAATGATAGAAGCGAAGTTGCGCACAAACCGGCGAAAGTAGGAGCATAACCCCACGAAGCTCCGTAACTGCTTCATAGTCGTTGGTTTGGGGAAGTCGGCGACAGCACGTAACTTAGCCGGGTCTGGAAGTATACCGTCCTTTGATACGACGTGCCCGAGAATCGTAAGTTGCCTAGCAGCGAAGTGACACTTCTTGAGGTTGAGTTGGAGCTGAGCATTCTGCAGGCACGTGAGGACGTGTTTGAGGCGCTCGAGATGTGTTCCAAAGTCTGGCGCAAAGACGACTATATCGTCGAGATAGCAGAGACAGATTTGCCATTTCAAACCCCGAAGAACCGAGTCCATCATGCGCTCGAAGGTGGCAGGCGCATTGCAGAGGCCGAAGGGCATGACATTAAACTCATACAGACCATCCGGTGTCACGAAGGCTGTTTTTGGTCGATCGGCATCTGCAAGGGGGACCTGCCAGTACCCTGAGCGCAAATCTAATGATGAAAAAAACTCGGCACCTTGTAAAGTATCAAGGGCATCGTCAATCCTGGGTAAAGGATACACGTCTCTTCGAGTGATCTTATTTAGGCGCCGGTAGTCCACGCAGAAGCGAACGGAACCATCCTTTTTTTTAACGAGCACTACAGGCGAGGCCCATGGACTTTGTGAAGGTTGAATGACGCCACGTTGCAGCATATCGTTCACCTGTTCGGTAATAACTTGGCGTTCTGCTGCAGAAACACGATATGGTCGCTGTCGTAGTGGCGCATGGGAGCCGGTATCGATGTAATGTAGAGTGGTAGAAGTGCGGCCAAGTGAAGGTTGAACAACATCGAAAGATTCGCGGTACTGGTACAGCAGTTGGAGGAGTTCAGATCGTTCAGATGGTGACAGTCCGCCTGCGATCGCCGAATCGAACACTTTTGAAGCCTGTAGATGAGAGTGGTTAAGAGCACTGACGGCGGCGAGGTCACTTTGGGATGATTCTTGCGGCACGGTAAAAATTTGTCCGTTATCAATGGGCTGTACGCATCCAAGAGACTCGCCTTTAAACAGTTTGATCGTATGCGGAAAGGGATTGGTAAGGCAGAGAGCACTGGCTCCATTAGAAATTGAGAGGGCTGAATAAGGGAGCAGAAGTGGTTTCCGGCTTAGAAAGAGGCGTGATGGCTCGAAAAATGCTACTTCATCACGCATGCCGTCGGAGACCACAGGGAGCAAAACAGCTGTTGTCGGTGGAATGTCAGTGTCTTCTTTGACAACTAGCTTGTGCGCGGCTTGATTAGTGTGGTCGTAGGGCTGGTCGAAGAACGGAAGCAGTTCAAGTTCGGAACGGGCACAATCTATAACGGCACGATTACGGGATAGGAAATCCCAGCCAAGTATGATGTCATGAGAGCACGAGGAAAGGACTATAAATTCAACAATGTAGTGGTGCTCCGCAATTTTGAGTCGGGCAGTGCAGGCGGCTATAGGTCGAACAGGTTCTCCATTTGCTGCACGTAAGAACATATCAAGCGGCGTGGTCACCTTTCGGAGCTTGCGGCAAAGTTTGGCGTCTATAACAGACACAGCGGCACCGGTATCCACAAGAGCGTATGTATGGGCGCCGTCTACAAAAACTTCGACGATATTTGACGGCAAGGTGCGAGGACTTGAACATTTCGATAGCGCAGTTCTTGCCCCTTGAACTGCGACGGCTAGTTTCCCTCATTTTGAGGGGCTGGTCGTGGACGCATGGGTGACAAGGAGCGTCGATTGGGTGAAGGTGAGCGACGAGACGAAGTTGCCGGATAGTCACGGGAAGACGTGTTTGACTGACGATCCGAACTTTCATAACCAAAAGGTGGTCGGTTCATGTAATTGCTTCGTGGTCGGACGTCTGTGTAGGCGGGCACGCGACGACGGCAGTATCGGGAGATATGGCCAGGTCCGCCACACGCAAAACAAATCGGCCGGTTATCGCGCGTTCGCCAGGCATTTGCAGCAAGGGGCGCCGCCCACGCGGCATACGGCTGAGTCGAGGCTGTGGTAGTGAGGGGAGGAGCCCAAGCGACGGAAGACTGAGTAGGAGCGGTAACATGCGGCAGTCCATTGAACGGCGAGGGCTGGTGTGGCTGCTGCCTCTTTACTGCGTCAGCATAAGTAAGAGGCGCGGCGACAACTTGCTGCTGAAAGGGCACTGGCATAGCCTCGGCAATCTGGTCCTGAAGTGCATGTCGGAGCATGGGAGCTAACGGTGTCGATGGTTGCTCTTGCTGCTGCTGCGGGAGCTCTTGGCGCTGACAAAACGGCAGGAGGGAAAGCTGACGTGCGACCTCCTCACGCACAAAGTCTTTCATTTGTGCTAGAAGGCGGGAGTGGTCAGGTACGACGTCCAGTGCAGCGAGTGGTTGGTTAGGCTGAAATGGACGACGGGTGAGAGCTCGTTGCCGTCGCAATTCGTCGTAGTTCTGGCACAGAGTTACCACTTCAGACACCGTGCCAGGAGACTTCGCCAGGAGCATTTGAAAGACGTCGTCATCAACACCTTTCATAATGTGCTGGATCTTGGCACTTTCGCTCATTGCGGCATCGACGCGCTTGCAGAGATCGAGTATATCTTCGATGTAGGCGGTAAACGTTTCGCCAGGTTCTTGTGCCCGGGAGCGCAAGCGTTGTTCGGCACGCAACTTCCGCACGGCAGGGCGACCGAAAACCGAGGATATTGCCTGCTTGAAAGTGGCCCAGTTCTCGAACTCGGATTCGTGGTTTGTATACCACAGTTTCGCCACATTAGCCAAGTAAAAGTTGACGGTGCTCAACTTAGCAGCGTCATCCCACCTGTTTGGTCCACTGACTTTTTCGTAGGACGACAGCCAGTCCTCGACGTCCTGGTCTTCGGCGCCCGAAAAGATCGGGGGGTCTCGCTGGTGAACCGGGCCGGGGCAAGTAGGAGCCGCGAGAGGTGCTGTCTGTTGGGCAGCGTCAACTTGCATGGTCGACGGCAGGGTGCGGGATCGGAGTTCCAGGGTGTAGGTGATGCAGTTACCCAGCATCTCCACCAAATGTAAAGGGGGTTTATTGAAGGACTGAGCAAGCGGGTGGTAGCACTAAAGGAACGCAGGCGAACCCAGATGACGGTGCTTGATCGCCGATCTCGTGCCTTCTTCTTGTGTTGATGATAGCTGACCTGATGGTAACATCGTCTTTCTTATTCACTACACATTTAACAATTCAGGATGTTCTTCACAAACAAGCTACAAAGTGTTGTGATCAAAAGTTACTGAGGGCAAAAGTATTGGTTCATTTGAAGAGATCTCAAACAAGATTAATTACCAAAAGATAACAGAGCCTAGATGTAGGGAGAATAATATCGCAATACTTGGGGCTGCAATCAAAAACAAATATGCAACTTGGGAGAAGAGCTTCAGTAAAACTTGTGTTGGGTCTAGTTGGTACATAGCAATATAAGAACTTCTTTGGCGCAAACAATATGGAAAAATGAAAAAAAAAAAAGGTGGGAAAAGAGAGAGATTGATGCCAAACTAGCAACTGCTTTATTCTTCTCATAGGATCACACACACACATATATATATATATATATGACGCAGGAGGCGTGATGGCTGTATGATGAACCATTTATTTGTCTTCGTCTTCCTCCTTCTCTACCATTACACCACACCGTTCTCGTGTGGTTCGTCACACGCTTCCCCCCTCCCCCGGGAGAGACGTAGGTGCAGGGGCGGATGATATCGTTTAAGTCTCCCGACATGAACGATGTCAGTCTGGTGACCGAGTGGAGCCACGCTGCGGTCGATCTCGTAGTTAACTGCCGAAATCTTACGTATGATCGTATAGGGTCCTTCCATGACTGCGCTGAGTTTGCCGCGGTTCGGGTGCCAGGGTGTTTCATATAGAACAAAGTCTCCCACTTGAAGCTCTAATGGAAGGAACTTCTTGTCATATATGATCTTGTTTTTCTCGTGATATGCTACTGAATTGCGGACTGCGTTTGTACGAGCTTCCTGCAGATTTTCGGTAATGCCTGGAAGAAGATAGGGATACGATGGTGTGCCATACATAAGAAAGCAGGGTGGGTAGCCTGTGACTTTGTGAGGCGTTCTATTGTACTCGTCGACAACGTTCGAGAAGAGACGCGGCCATGGTTTTCGGGGTTCATCGTTGATCTTGCATCGGAGGCGAGTAACGATCGTCTGATTAGTGCGCTCGTTTAGGCCATTACACTGCGGGCGTTGTGAGCTTGTTAAAAGCTGATGAATATTGTTGTGCTTGAGGAACTGCTTAAATTTGCCGGCAGTGAATCCTGTGCCACGGTCGGAAAGGAACTTCCGCGGCTTTCCAGCAGCGAAGATACTCTTCAGGCAAGAGATGTACGCGTCGCAAGTCTCATTCTTGTGTGCGAAAGCCCAGACATAACGGGTGGCATGATCAACGGCTAAGTGAATGAATCTTTTGGATGAGCCGTAGTTGCCAAAACCTCCGACAGTGTCCATGGCCAGAAGATCAAACGGTTGTTCCGCTGGTGGCAAAGACTCCAAGGAACCAAATTGTTTGTTCTTCGGTTTCTTGCAGCGCTAGCAGGTATCGCAGTGGCGTATGTACTTGCTCACGTCGGTGATGATGTCGGGCCAATAGTACTGTGGAGAGAGAAGCCGCAGCGTCTTCTTTACCCCGACATGACCGAAAGCGTCATGAGCGTTTTGGAGAAGAGAAGACCGGAGGGCAAAAGGCACATAGACTTTTCGTATTCCCCTGCGTGTCACTATACTCAGTCCGTTCTCAATGGTATGCTTTCCGGGTGGTTTGTCGTGGTCATGCTCTCGCAGTTGCTCAGCAGATAGGAGTTGAACTACCGGGCTCCGAGATAGTGCATCAGCTTCAATGTTGTCAATGCCCTTTTGGTGTTTGATGTTCATGTCGTACATGGAGAGTTTCAAGGACCACCGGAAAAGTCGGCCTCGGGGATTCTTGATGCTTTTAAGCCATTGCAACGCTGCGTGATCTGTGATCACAGTGAAAGGTTTCCCGCGTAGATAGCAGTGCCATTTATCGATGGCGTCAATAATTGCCAAACATTCGAGTTCTGTGATGGCATAATTAATTTTGTGGTTTAGGAACTTCCGTGAATGGTATGCGATTGGGTGCTTTCTGCCTTCATCATCAGCCTGCTTCAAGACGGCGCCGATACCTCTGTTGGATGCATCGCAGTATAGCACACAAGGCTTAGTGGCATCGTAGATGTTAAGGATTGGCTCTTCTGTCACGCATTTCTTGAGCTGAGTGAAAGCCAGTTCACACTCCGCATCCCAGTTCCAGGTGGCGTCTTTGCTGAGCAGGCGCGTCAGTGGGTGAGCGATTTGACTGAAGTGGTCGATGTATCGCCGGTAAACATTGACAGTGCCGAGAAAACGCTGCAACTCTTTAGGGCGTGATGGTGTCGGAAACCGCAGGATTGCGTCCACGTTGCTTTGCTTTGGAGTGACGGTGCCATGCGAAACCTTGTGTCCCAGGTACTCAATGGAGGTACGAGCAAATTGACATTTCTTTAATTTCAGCTTGATGCCTTCGCTTTTGAAAGCTTTCAAAACGCCCTCCAGATGCCTCAGATGGTCTGGAAACGTGTCAGAGTAGACAACAATGTCATCGAAGTAATTCGTGACGTTCTGCAAACGGTGTTTTGCCAATACGAATTTGACAGCCCGTTCGAACGTGGCCGGAGCATTCTGAAGGCCAAAAGGCATGACGAGCCACTCGTAGTGACCGGTACGTGTGACAAACGCCGTTTTCGGAATGTCATCAGGGTGAATCTTCACGTGCCAGTAACCTGACGTTATGTCTAATGTCGAGAAGTACGTACATTTCCCCAGAGAATCGAGAACGTCATCGATGCGAGGGATGGGCTGATAATCAGGCCCCGTCAATTCGTGCAGCTTACGGTAGTCGATGCAGAAGCGCGTGCGTCCTTCCCCTTTTTTCTCTGCCAGAAGTGCTGGCGCAGCGTATGGGGAGGTAGATAGTCGTATGACACCTTGCTTGAGAAGCTCATTGATCTGTCTGTCCATTTCAACGCTGTCAGTTTCTGAGCATCGATAGGGAGCTCTACGAATGGGAACGTTGTTGTTGAGATGAATGCGATGCATTTCGCCGTTGATGCACCCAATGTCTGTCTGCGACTTGGAAAAAATGTCATCGTACTTGTGGATAAGCTGCTTCAATGCCAACTGTTGAGTTTTATTTAGATGTAGTACATGACAAACTTCAACACCTTGCAAAGACGCGCCCTTGTTAACCGTGGTTTGGTTCTGTGTACGAGAATGGAGGATGTCTTTCCCTTGGCGTAGTGTCATAGTGTCAAGGTCCAGCGACAAGTTAAAGAGGCAAGCACTATCCAAGCCAAGAAGTAAGTTGCTCTTCATGCCTTGTAGAACATGTGCCTGAATTTCTCTTGTCACTTTTCCTATCTGTACCTTTAGATTAACGCGACCCAAAGTTTTGGTAGATGATGTGACTTGTTGAACTGAGATGCATGAATTCCTCATTATTTGCAGGTGAAGTGCCTTCAGCACTGCTTCGTTGATACAGGTAATCGTAGCTCCGGTATCAAGTGTAGCGCTGACAGGGTACCCGTTAATGAGGGCATGAAACTGAATTACATGAACTCTGGGTCGCCCTCCTCGTTTCCCTGGTTGGTGGAGAGGGCGGAAATGCTTGCGCGTCGTGGGCATTCATTATGCCAGCGCATCTGTCGGGGTAAGCCATCCATCGCGCAGTGTTTGCACTCACGCACGGGTGTTCGTACCGGGGTATTACGTGGACGCTGACTAGTTCTGTCACTTGTTACGTTAATCTGTGTATTCCGAGCTGGTGGCAAGCGATGCAACTTCATTCTCTGCATGGTTGACTCTACACGATTCACGAAGTGCAGCTGTAAGCCATGCCTCTGGTGTAGACGAGGTAAGCCAAGCAAGCGCCATCTTCATATGCGCAGGAAGGCCGTCGATGAGCCCTGATATAAGGTGCGTGTCCTTTAGGTCGGCGAGGCGTCCGAGAGACATTTTTTCATTATAGTATTCCTTCAAGCTCTGACCTGCTCGCAACCGGCAATGAATGAATTGGCAAAAAGGATCCGCGACGCCGCTCGTAAAGCGTCCCTTCATGCGTTCACATAAGCTCTCCCAAGACGCGTCTGTGTCGAAAACCTCGGTGAGAAACCATCGGAAAGCCTCACCTTCAAGGTAATCGGAGAAGTAGCACAGCTTGTCTCGCTCCGTCCATGCTGCGGCCGCAGTCCTCACCTCAAAGAGTCGGAGCCACTTGTCAAAGGGGACGTCCGTAGATGCTCCCGTGTACTTCCGGATGTTGATGACTTTCTTGGATGTGGCCATGATGAAGGGCACGGTAAATCCTGCCGACTTGTGTGACGCAGGAGGGGTGATGGCTGTACGATGAACCATTTATTTGTCTTCGTCTTCCTCCTTCTCTACCATTACACCACACCGTTCTCGTGTGGTTCGTCACATATATATATATACCAAAAACTGCATACAATGCATGCGCACACAGCTTCGTATTGTATACGTAACAACCTATCATATACCATAATGCGTCGCACCACAATCTCTGACTGTACACACGTAGTGTCATATTGCACATGTAAAACACAATATTCTAACCCAATGATGCTACCGAGGTCTTCTGATTTGGAGAAATTTTTGGAGTAGCAAAATTTTTATGTTGGAGCACTTTAGAGCAGCAAAATTTTCTATTTGAAGCTCTTTGGAGCAGCAAAGCTTTCTATTTTGGAGCAATCGGGAGCAGCTAACTTCAAATCCTGGAAGATAAGCAAGTTGAATTTCCTTTCAAAGACATGAATAATTATTCTGGGGCTCTTGTGAAAGCCTGAAATATTTTGATTCATTGAAAATCTGATGGAGCAAATTATCTTAGGAGCGCTCTCTATTTCAGTTGATGATGTAAGAATAATCATGCTGTTGAGCATTCTGGAAAAACTTGTTCAGTGATTGTTTTTGTAGCAAATAAACAGAATACTGCTTGAATAAAATTGTACTTCATGAAGTAACATTTTAAATGCACCTATGTAGTTATCAGCAGATGTAGTAAAAACAAATGCTGTGACTTACAACGCTAGACTGACACACTCCCAACTGCATTTCCCTAAGATTACTTCAAGAATAAAGAACTGTTCTTTTTCTTCACAGCTGATCACACTGCTGGGTGTTAAATGACGTCATTTAGCTACTCGTAAAGCCAACCTCCTCCAGCGCTCATCTCTGTGTTGAAACTACACAATTTAACAAACTTCATTTTCCTTTTGCAGCAATGTCTTATGTGGCTAGGGTGTTCTGTTTGTACTCAAAAACCCCCTATAGTGTCCTCAAGAAAGCAGTGCATAAAGAAAAAAAAAAGCCTCACAGGGCACCTTATGCATACGCCTAAGACGACTCTAAGGTGAAAGCCATTTTGTTTTTGATGCGATAGCAAATACATGGACATTCTCGACTGGTTTTTGCCATTGCCAGGAGCGTGAGCAAAAATCTAAGAAAAAGATTTGGGCGAGGGGGTGGTGCTCCTCGATCTGAAGGGGGGGTCAGACAGGCAAAAAGTCATTTTGCGCAGTATATGCCATGGCGAAAAAAATTTCAAGATGGGTTCACACGTTCTCGATGTGCCCCCTCCCCTCCATGATGCCACTGGCAGTCATGTTTTGTGCAATGTCTCAATCGATAACATCCCCCCGCGCATCGTGTTTTTCACACGGGTAAAAGCACGGGACAAGCGGGGGCGATAAACTTGCCCACAGCAGAGATAAAAAAAGCTGCTCGACCTATCTCCTTTACACTGAGAGTGCATCCAATAACATCACCCCGCATGCCAGGCATGCCATCAATTGTTACTCAAGCAGAGAGGAATGCGCTGCCAGTCTTCAAGAAGCAGGAAGAAACTAGGAACGCAAGAGGGGGGGGGGGGGGGCATTGTTATTAACTTTGACTTTAAGGGTGTGATAGCTGGTGCGCGCCATATCGGCAGGCATTAAAGAAGATGGCTGGTACACCCTTCTACATTGTACTCTCAACGCAAACAGACTGCACGAAAAGTGCTTCGCTTTTTAGAGCGGCCATCATATAAGGGTAGGCACTGAACTTTGATTGCGAGGCGGCCACACCATCGTCGCGTCATTTCAGAGGTCCGTCCGTACATGCCTTCGTGCTGTACAGATCGAATAACACTCATCTAGAGCAGGGGAGCGTGTGCCTCTTGACACTGCAGTTGGCTGCGGCTTCTATCTCATGTTAGCTACAAGCGTTCGTTGATGCTTACATTATAGCACGATGACCTAACATGCACTATGACCATGTTTAGTATCATTAAGGCATCTCTGTTTATACATTTCTGAAGGAAACGGCAGCTAGAGTGGTTGGCTGGGCGCTCCAGACAAGTCTAGTTCGATCTGTTTGTGCATCGGCATTCAAGAGGTGTTCAATAACAAATTGTATCTTTTGGACCCGGTATCACGTAACTCAGGAAAACGATGGCTAAAGAGACAATGATCACTCTGATTTCCGAAGCTGTTTTCGTGCTGTCAGTTATCTAAATTTGAAGCAGAGAGTAGTAACACTGAGAGTTTACAAGCAGTCTCATTATTCCTAGAGATAGCAAGCGCCAGCAACTGCGTCCTTTAAGAGACGCAGCCTCTCCTTCCGCTTTCCCTTCAAAACGAAGCAATGAATACGATGCCATGATGGGTGGGCTTCTATTATTTTTTTATCCTTCTTAACCGTCGGCTATTGAACCTGAAAAGCGAGAGGCTGGTGTGTAACAAGGCAAAGCTGCTTCACAGTGGGCCTTTTGGCACCAGAGCTATACCAACTAGAGCCGTCAGCGATGGCCTCACTACTGGAAGCTGCGCGTATTTAAAATCGAATTGGGTCTGCTCCGACCAAGAGGCATGCTGTTATTAATGAGGTGAGATTAAAAAAAAGCATGCCGAAATTTTGAATTCGCACCCTTGCAATCTCATGTTCTAAAAGACGGGGTCTTTCTTTTTTTTTTTACCGCAACAGCGATTACAAACGAAGATGTGAGGATAGAAGGAATTTCGAAAAAACTCTTCTGGGTGATGATCCATGGATAAAGTATATGAGAGAAAAAGTGTTATGGCCACGAAGCATAAAAAATAAGATTGCGATGTCTAGAAGTAGACTTGACATTCTAGTGGCATGCATACAGTTATTAGTGAAAATTGCTTTATGTGTCGCGTAACTCTTCAAACGAGCTATTAGCTGTGTTCCTGGAACAGACATCCGCCAATGAATTGCTACTATAGTTTCACACTACAATTGTACTAGACATAATGAGCTCCTTCGGAAAAGGAGTTTTGCCATTAAGCAGACTTGCACAACAGTAGTTGCGTCGGCACTAATTATAGCATCGTAGATTAGGACGCATGCGCGACCGCTGTTTTTTCAGCGGAATAATTCTAGGTTCGTGATTGACATTGGTCGACCCGAGAACAAGGTGCACATGTTTGATGTGCACACGTTTTCTTTTGATATTATCAGGATGGCGCAGTAAATCTTATTTGGCAGCCCCGCAGTGGTGGTCTAGTGGCTAAGGTACTCGGCTGCTGACCCGCAGGTTGCGGGTTCGAATCCCGGCTGTGGCGGCTGCATTTTCGATGGAGGCGAAAATGCTGTAGGCCCATGTGCCCAGATTTGGGTGCACGTTAAAGAACCCTAGATGGTCAGAATGCCCAGAGCCCTCCACTACGGCATTTCTTATAATCATATGGTGGTTTTGGGACATTAAACCTCGCATATCAATCATCAATCAATCTTATTTGGCACACTTTGGCACAGTTGGTACAGGAGTGGGATCACTGCTAGCCAAAATGTGTATGTGAAAATTTATATTCAGTGGCATGCAAAAAAAAAAAAGGTATCGCTGATACAATCAGCTCCACTTTTTCTAATGTGATATGCTTCTAAAGCAAGCCATGCATCTTTATTTTTGCTTCTGCCAAGAATTGGCGTATCATGAAATCGTGGTGCTCAGTCGATGCAGGAGTTCAAATGAGCAACAAAATGTGCCCCTTTGTTCACTTTGCTAGCTATTTTTTGCTCGTGTTCTCTAAGTCGCTCGTTAATGCATCATCTCGTTTGCCGAACGTTGGTCCTGCCACACACCAGAAGCATGACATATGCCACACAGGTGTTGCAAGAGATACAGCAGACACTGTGTTTCATTTGGCACCCATGTTTGCTACTACCATAAGTGCGGGAGCACATCTTTGAGAGCTTGGGCGAGGAAAACACCAAAGAGACACCATGCCTGTTAGCAACTTTCCTGAGTTGATGTGTGACCTCATGTAAATAAGGCATCACAACAGGCCTGAGTGGTTTATGTTCACAGGTCGGCTTCTTACTAGCTTTCCTTTTCTGAAGCAGGGTTTCAGCCATGGCCATGAAGAAGCTCATGGGGTAACCTGTAGCCAATAATCGGCGTACCTGATATTCAAAACTCTCCTGCATTTTGTGCTCACACGACTTTTTGAGAGCCGATTCTGTACATGTTTACACTATTTCTCCTTTAACAAATTTCGAGTGGGTTGACTTAAAAGGCACTAGCTATTTTTGTGCATGGGGAGTGTAAGCCCAACATACATGCCGGTCACATACTTTGAGACTTAAGTACAGAGCTTGTAAAATATTATTCTTGGGCAGTTCATGCGTGAACGTAAGCTCTTGTTCGTATTGCTTAATAAGGGGGTGGACTGGTCTTTGAGACTGAGAAGTGACAAAAAATTTAATTTTTTACAATTGACATATTTAATTTTTATAAATATTTTTCTACCTCTAGGCAAATTTGCACGCACCAGGAAGTGGTAATTTTTTGTAATGTCATTTTGACTGTCCAGATTCTTAGTGCTACCAAATGAAGAACCTGCAAAAAAAGGGGGAGCCTTCATTGAGGCTTCTTTATAACTTGCCAGCACCTGTGTTCGAAGCTCTGCTACCAATTTATGAGCACCTTTATGAGCATTGCAAAACATATACACCCTGATTGCTTCTTTGTGAAGAAACTGTGTGTTATGAGTTTTTTCTATTTTCTCAAAAAAATTTAATTTACGACTGTTCAATTTTGAGGCCTCAATTTTTCTGCAGCTATGGCATGTACAATATATTCTTTTTGAAATGCAAACCTGTGCGTGTATAGAATGCAAGTATGGGAGCAGAATTTAGAGCACAAGCCTTTTTAATTAATTACTCATCAAAATTGTGACACGATTCTAACTGCTTTTGAAAATGGAAAGTTCATTTTGCTGTAAAATAACCAATGAAGGCCAAAAAACAAAACACTTGCATGCTTTCAATCTCTAGTGATTAGTAATGCCATATGTTAAATATCACTTTTAATTAAGCACTTTTTTAAGGTTGCCTTAAACAATAGGGGGTGAACTTAAGTTGTCTCGGGAACAAGATGAGTTACAGAAAAAGTAAATACCTACATATTTGAAAATAGCAGAATAATCTGCATATGCCTGCACAGTTTGATCACAATCATTGAAGAAATAAAAAAAGTCCAAGGTGAGTCTGCCCCCTTGAAAACATTTAAAATGGCAATCACCGTCTCCTATAGTCAGATGCAGCATTTAAAAACACAATAAAATCAACCTATCTAAAAACTTTTGAAACCTTTAGATCATTAAAAACGTTTTGTACAAGTACAGGAGCAACACAGGACCCAGTGCAAATGCCATTTATGCTGAATGAAAGGCTGGTGATTAAAAACAATAAATGTGACTTGAAGAGGAAATTTGCCAAAGTCAGCTCAACTTCGTTCTGGAACGAGATAGCCCCATTCTCTTCAATGCATTAACGTACAAATAATAATAATAATCCTTGCTGTGATACAGAGCAAAATACTAAATCCTGTACATCAACTAAAAAAACATAACCCACTTTTTTATTCCCACAATAAAATAGCACTATTTCTTCAGAATTCTTAGTGTGGAACAGGTCATTGACACCTAGCAACTTATAAGTTGCTAGGTGGATGGCTGAATGGGTCACTGAACAAAAGGGGTTGTAGATATTCTAGTAGACGGCCATAGTGATCGCATTTTGATGAAGGCAAAATGGTAGAGGCCCATATACTGTCCGATTTTAGTGCACGTTGAAGAACACCAGAAGGTCCAAATTTCTGGAGCCCTGCACTACGGAGCATACCATGCTACGGAGTCTCTCATAATCGTATCTTGGTTTTGGGACGTTAAACTCTAGGTATTATTATTAGATATTCTTGTGAACAAAAAGCAAAAGAAGTGGGCCTGGGCTGGCCACGTAATGTGTAAAACAGACAATGGACAGTAAGAAAAACATATTGGTTACCAAGGCATAGCAAACTCGGTTGAGGAAGGCAGAGAATTAGATGGAGTGATGAAATGAAGTTTGCAGGGATAAAGTAGTCAGCTCGCACAGTGTAGGGCAAACTGGAGGTCATTGCAAGAGGCCTTCGTCCTGCATTGGACTAAAGTAGGCTGAGAATGATGATGATGAAAAGAATGGCAGAGAAGGGAGAGTGGGTCACACACATGCACACTCCAAAAGAGAGAGAGAGAGATAGTAGACTCTCTTTTAACGGAACCAGGAGAGACCACAAAAAGTGTGTGTGTGCGCGCGCGTGCACACGTGCGTGTGTGCGTGTGTGTGTGCGCGTGTGCGTGTGTGCACGTGCGTGCGTGTGTGGAGAGAGATAAGATTTAGTGGTAGAAAAACTGAAAGATCAGCCTGAATCAATGTCCTGACCTCTTGTTCAGAATTTGGAAAGGGGTACGGGTGTAAAGACAAGGAAAGGGAGAAAGTGTTTATGAGGGTGAAGGTGGTGGTGTGAAATCTTGAATAGCCAGACTTGTTAAAGTGTTTTATCCAGTCTGCTTAAGAATATCAGTTTATCAGTGAAAGTCCTAATAGTAGCTTTCGAGAGAATTGTTGATGGACAAGCTTTGACCAACGTGCACTTCTCAAAGGGAGCCGTCGGTCCGCCTCACTTGAAAGAGTGGTCGTTATGCGACGCCACATGAGGGGCAGGGCTGCTTGCATCACACGTGCTTCTGAGCGCTTTCCCACGGAGAAGTAATAGAGGTGTGTCCCTCTCTAATATCATACATCTGTCAGGTTTGTTCCTTCATGCTCCTTCTTTGTGGCTGGAAGCAATGCTACCGCCACCTGACAGCGCTGGTTATGCAGTGGCGCCACCGTGACGCGTCCCCATTGGTTACCCGCATAGCACCACGAAAGGGGACACACTATCTCAAAGCACCGTATTTTTAACAAACCCAGCGTGACCGCCAACATTGTGATCATGAGGATTACAAGACGCCGCTCCACTAAATCTGTACACAGCGAAACAAAAAGTACTTTGTATTATTCCCATCGTGAGGCACTGCATGAGGAGCTCTCTTCCCCATGACTGCAAAGCACACACGAAGGCTAGGCTATGGGTGAGAGCAGGAAAGGGCTAGAGAAGAGGGTGGTGAACAGCTGAATCGGGCACCTTTGGCTGGCATTGATAAAATAGAGGCGACGCTGTTTTGACAAAAATTGAACCATTGAGTGGAGCAAGTGTCCACGCGTCTACAGCCTTCAATGAAAAAATCACAAAGGCCTGGCTGAATGGGCTTGACCAAAGTAGGCTGCAAACACGAAGCTGTTAATGTGTTCTTAGAAGTCAGGCAAAAAAAGCTTCACTGATTCTATTGAAATAAGTAATTCTGTTGAAACAGAAGCTGAGCATTTAAACTACGAGTCATGACTTGGTTTATTCCACACGGCAGTTTTTTTCTTGGCCCCTGGCCACTGAGACAATCTTTCAGAGGGTAATTGAGATGTTTAAGTGCTAAGAATGGCCAATTACCAATGTACTTTATGAGTACCGAGTTGCATTTTCATGTCAATGTCACAAGAAAACTATTTCGCATAGAGCATCTTAAAGGCATGTTGATATTATGGGACTCACTCTGTAGATAAAAAGCTTTAATGGTCATTTACATTATAATTAGTATAAATAGTAGCACCTAATAAGGTTAACTTTATCAATTGCAGACTCTAGAAATATCAGCTTTACCAGTGGATACTGCTTCATCAGCGTCAAGATGCTATGATGGTGAGTATAAAGCATTTTCAACCAGTGTTGAAAAAAACGACGTTGCTGGAAAGTGTTGTGGTTGAAGGATAAAATTCTGCCCCACCACGATGGTCCAGTGGCTAAGGTACTCGGCTGCTGACCTGCAGGTCACGGGATCGAATCCCAGCTGCGGCGGCTGCATTTTTTATGGAGGCAAAAAATGCTGTAGGCTCGTGTGCTCAGACTTGGGTGCACGTTAAAGAACCCCAGGTGGTCGAAATTTCCGGAACCCTCCTCTACGGCGTCTCTCATAATAATATGGTGGTTTTGGGACGTTAAACCCCACATATCAATCAATCGAAAGATATAATTCTAAAGTAAAATATTTATTGCTTCTTCTAGAGTGCCGAACATTGTGTAATGGTTCTTTGCTTTCTATATGACTAGATGTTATACCTGGGCAGAGTGGCTTGGAAGAAAGTTTTGTTCATCTGAGCAAGCTATTTGATGGGTGAGTACATGTATTAAAGAAAAAAAACTTACTCTCTATCTGTATATGTATTATATATATATATATATATATATATATATATATATATATATATATAATTGTTGCTTTTTGAGTGAGACTGTCATTCATTCAATTAACTAAGACTTACTTATGAACTTTTTAATGACTTCTTTAAGCAAAAAAACTTGTTTTCAAAAGCTTGTTTTTGTTCAGGGCAAAAAGTTTCTATTTCCATTTGTAAAGCTTTACTGCAGATATAATCGTATTTCTAGGGTGCAGTATGTTGCCATGAATTAATGGTAAAGCACAAAAGTTTTATAGGGGCACAGATTTCACCTATTAAGAAACCGTAAGAAAAAATTGCTGGAAGCCATACAGAAAAGCCAACTTCTCGCTTTACATTAGCAGGTTGCACGGTACCCACCAACCTGCCCGCCAGTCTGTCCTTTTGAACACCCCCTGTGTTGGCTTAAAGGCTATGGCATTGTACTGCTTAGCACGTGGTCATGCGATCATTTGCTTGATTTTCTGTCATGTCAGCTGCACTTTGATAGCAGCAAAATGCAAAAGTGCCTGCATATTTAAATTTACAGGCACATTTAAAAAAATCCTCCCATTATGACAGCTCCTCACACTACGCTGGTGTCCGAACTTCTGTATGTTCTCAGACTTTGACATTTGTGCTGTCACTTTGGTAGACGCGTAGCCAGAAATTTTTTCAAGAGGGGTGGAGAGGCACCTTTTTTATTTTGGGGAGGGCGCCCCCTCGAAATAGTCGTTTTTCGCTCTCTATCCCACTGCAAACAAAATAGGGGGGGGGGGGGGCACGGGTTCGGTGTGCCACCCTCTGGCTACCCCCCTGCACCTTAAATAGGGATGCAGATTTATTTTTGGACAGACAATGTTCACACAATATATCGGCCAGCAGGCTGAAAGAACTGAACAGCCAAAAGCATCTACTTTTTTTACATCCTTGATACTAAGACTATATATAGGAGCGTTACTAAGTGACTGAGAAACACTAAACTGACCAAAAGAGCATAGGGGGCCATTGAATATGTAAATTCAGGTAGTGTTTGCTATTTGAGCTATACTTTTTAAAAATGCATGAAATAGTAATTCAATTTTATTACAATAAATTTTTTGCTAATCAACTAATGTACATGTCAACTAAATTTTGTTCTAACGAAAAATTCACATTAGAAATTTCATTTCTAAAGTAATCTTTTAAATTCATTATCAACCATCAGATAGTGCTTTGAAGTGACTTCAAGAATGATGATGCATCATATCGAAAACCCCAAACATGAAAGTAAAGTATGTTGCATTGCATGGGCCTGAACAGATTCAAGGTCTAAGTGAAGTTAATACGCACAAGTTGTTGAAAAAACCCTAGCTCAGAGGTTTACTGATAGATGACTTGCAAACATGATGTTATCCTTTGTTTATGTGAAAGGCCTCAATTATTTCTTGATTTAGCTTACCTCAACATTCGAATACAACTGAAGTGTCCGGCCATAGTGATTCAAAACTGCTTCGCTGACAACAATGACAAAGGTGCTAACAAGGCACCTTTTAGTGAACTTGGGTACTTCCTGAGCTTAATATCTTGGCTGCGACCTATCTACCCACTGTAATTACAGCCATATAAAAATGGAATATGGCAGATAACACCACATTTTCATGGAACAAATTTTATGCCATGCCTGGACATTTCATTCTAACCCTAAGCTTATAGTTCATCTTGGACTTGGCAGTGCCATTTAAGGTTATACTAAGCATGACAATGCAGTGTGTTTTGAGCACTTGTTTGCTTTCTGTGCCAAGGACATTTCCTCTTTGTAACATCAGTACATTGTGAATAAAGTACATCTGTAGGAAACTACTGGTATGTGATATTTGGCAGCTTAATGAGAGATTAACAACATATTGTGTAGTGCTGTGTTTTAAAAAAGTTATGCATGTTTTATTTCTTGTGATATATTGAACAAAGTATTATCACCATAGAAAGAATAACTGGCTGCATTTGTAGAATTCTGGTCATTTTTCGAATAGAATAGAGGGTCAACTAATTTTTAATGTCGCAAGGTAGCCTGTGCTTGTGGTTTCTATTTTCTATCATCGCCCTCTTTATATGCGCAAGTGGTCTGAAAATCTACTGCAAACATTAGCACAGAGTACTTGCAATGCCTCATGACCGTTTTCTCTTTTTTTTCCCCAGAATTTCTCGTTATGTGGAACCATTCCGCAACTTCTTTGAAAACCTGCTGCACCCTGTGTACAGAGTTACAACAGATGTGTATGCTTACATGTTCTTCTGCGATTTTGTCAACTTCTTCATTATGGTCTTCGGCTACTGGGCGTTCGGTGTACGTATGCACATTTATGAACTACTACACCGTAAACCATACTTATAAAAAAAAAAATTTGAACCTTTTGGCACTGCTAGCATTTCATTTATTAGAAGGCACAAAAACTATTTCGACTTTGTGTTAGTCACTACAAAAATTAATTCCCATATAATTCATTGCTAAATTTGTTGTGAGCTCTTAATGATTTTTTTCATGATCAAAATTAAAACATAGAAAATCAGTAGAATAAATTCCTACGAGAAACAAACTCAAGGTATCTTTGTCCAGTTGCCCAACTAGGTTGTTATATTGAGTGAATACATTTATCTGGTTCATGCCTCCTAGTTGATCAGCACTACCTGCACTGTAGGGAAAAGCAGCCCTGTACAGTGGTAAATTATGAACCTGCATTTGAACTCATTGTTCATTGAGCATCAGTGCTGCGAACAAGATATTTCTCTGGGGGTAGGTTGGCGAGTTGCTAGAAAACAAGAAATGTTCAAAGGTACTTCAAAAAACCTTTTTTTTTTTAGTGGTTGTGTGCTACGTAGAGAACATTGAAGAACTGGCATAACATTTATATATTTTTTCTATACTTTATATATTTTTCCTAAACTAAAACTCATTGAGGTTCATTGCATGCCTAATAATGTGATAAAAAAACTATTCCAACTTTTAATGAAAAATGTTAATTAGCTAACGAGCTATGACTGTTTGTGTATGAGAAAATATCAGATATACACGTTCTGAGAAAATTGACAAAACAGATTTTAAACAGGCGTAGTGCTTACACAAGATACTTGGGAGGGCTAAAATTCTCAATATTAGTAGCCAGTTTCATTGTGGACCTTACTATTGTGTGCCTCTTCTCCAGCGGCAACACTACACTTTTTTTTTTTTTTCGAGCTTGTTTTGCAGCAGCAGTGACAAGGAGAGGTGCTCTCATGCTATGGTGCTGCTCGTTTGTGAGGCATGCTTTTCCAATGTAGGAGTCAGGCTTGATCTCAATTGGCTTAAAAATGTCAAACGTGCTTATGTTGCCATTACTAAGATCACGCACATCATCAAATAAAGCAAATTTATAGGCTCACATAAGTTCCCTTGAGCGTGAAAAGCACATCTATTACGTCATGCGTTCACCTGGTGTAAAAATTGACTTTTGACCTGGTGAGATTATGTTTACAGCGTTTTTAAAGCATTATCACATGTTTGCTCTTCATATGAGTACTAAATAACTAGCAAAATGCTATGTATCAAGCTAATGCTATGGTTGACACAAAATTGGCACTTTGTTTTGGTGTCGTCTGCAATGAGTAGTCGAACATTTTTGCTTGTATCTTTAGAAAAAAACTTTGTAGACTGAAGGTTTATGCAGTAAAACGATGGGCAATAAGTAGGGCATTTAGCATAGTTATAAACTGAGAAATTACAGTTTGAAAAAAAAAATTGCTTTTTCCACTTGGCTTCATACCTTAAGAACAAATGACAGTTTAGCCAGAATGGATGCATTCTGTGCTTGTGTACCTTCAGGGGGGGTCTGAACTCCCCCCCCCCCCCTAATTTTTGTGCACCCCTCCTTTGACCACCTAAAAGCAAACATAGTCAAAACACGACACATAGATTCTCCGCCTCCATGCCCACCTAAAAGAGCTCTTCTGTCGACGGTGCCCCCCCCCCCCCCCCCAGTAAAAAATTCTAGCACCGCCCTTGTGTGCCTTGCTCATTAAGCGTAATGTTAAAGTTTCACACAACTATATTTCTATTTGGTTTGCATGGAAGAACTAGTCAGAATTATGTGCTAGCCCTTCCATTTCTTTACCCTTCTACTAGTAAAATAGATATCCAAGTAACGCAAGTGTTCCAGCATTCACCCTTTTTACCCCCACCACATCCCTTTTTATTCTTTCTGTTGCTCTGGAACATCAGTCTGCTGTTGGTCACGCCAACCTCTTTATCACCTAAAACTATATAGCTCTCTGTTTCTTTTACTTTTTTTAAGCTTGGGGGACAGTGAAAAGGGCGTACACATAAACACAATTCTAAGGAAGGCTGTCCTGACAAAGACAAGTCCTGTTATTGAAACATTAGCTCTAGTGACATTCCCTGTTCAGTGATTTATCAATGAACAAATCCGTCACTCACCATAAATTTCTCCTTTGCATGATGGCTTATAAAAGGAAGTGACAGGAAATAGCCTAGCTGATATAAATACATGTGATGGTAGTGTAATGTTGAATGAGGAGTATTAATCAAAGTTATGGAAAAAAATACACCTACAAAAGTTCAATGAGATGTTTTTCATGTAACATGTGCTTAACACAAGAAAGCCCAGAAAAGTAAGGAGATGTTACCTGCTACCTTTGAATAACACGTCTGATGCTCTACTACCTTGGCTACAGCAGCAGTCATCCCCCATTTCACTTTATGAGGCACATATGTGCATTTAAACGTGGTAGTGGTAGTCAGCGCACTAGTAGCCATGACGGCAATTGTGGAACATTTTTGTCTGCCAATCTTAAGTGCGTTATCTTTTTATGAGTTTGCAGCCGACCATTGATCCCTTGCATACTACGTTAAGGCACCCAGTTTGCCTGAATGAGACCCCCGCTATGGATGAACACAACGACGAGAGTTTTAAGTGCTCGTGCTTTTAAAATTCTCCTTGTTTTATTCATGTAACATGCTTGACATGCCGAAGCTTTGTGTAGCTCCACAGAGCTGTGGCCACTCTGTTGTTTTCTAGGTTGAGCCACCAAGTTACATGCCAGAGCAGATCAGTACTGGTGGCAGTTTTGAACATGTTGACCACATTCTAACTGTTCTGTAGTACAAAAACACATTGTTTACTGTGTTCTGAGTTATCAAAAAGAACCAAGAGTGCTCTACAATTGCAGTGTCCCAGTGTTTAAAAACCCCATAACTTAATTCACTTTGGCATTCATAGATTAATCTGGTATTTCAGTGTTGCTTTAGGGCATATGATTTGAAGCTTTTTTGGTATTAAGTGATCTCATTTATTTATTAGGGTTGTCATCATGTGGTCTCAAACAGTCTCGCTTTTTTTTTTCTTTTGTTCTTTTATGTGGTATGCTGTTTTTCAAAATATGTCACTGTTGTAATCATGGCATTATTCCAGACTGGAGGGTCCGAAGATGGTGTCGCATCATATTTTCAGAAAAATGAAGTAAGTCATGAGATCTTGCTTTTTAAGAAACCCTTAACCATATTACAGTATAGCTAGCATGGGCCCTAGAAATAAATCTTTTCTCATCATCACTTGTACTTTTTACAGGTGCCCGTGCCTTTCTTGATCATGCTACTGGCACAGTTTGCTCTTATTGTGATCGACCGGGCGCTTTATTTGCGCAAGTACATCCTGGGCAAGCTGATATTCCAGGTGTTCATAGTATTTGTTATCCATATCTGGATGTTCTTCGTACTGCCAGGCATTTCTCAGCGATCCTTTGTGGAAGAAAAGAATTTGCCACCAAAACTGTGGTATTTCATCAAGTGCATTTATCTGATCCTCTCTGCATATCAAATACGGTCTGGCTATCCCACTCGGATCCTTGGAAACTTCTTCTGCAAAAAGTACAACTACATTAATTACTTCCTTTTTAAAGGGTAAGTGTCATTCATACTCATTCTAATAATCTCAGTACCAAGAAGTTTTGTGGGCAATATAAGAAATATCTCTTTCGCTTTTTCATGTGAATTGTGTGTTTTATGCTTAGTGTTTCAAATGTAGCAATCAGCCAACATGACAGCCAGTGCTATTTTTGGCCACCAATGGGTGCTTAATTAAGGTGCCCTGCAACACTTTTTCAACATGGTCAGAAAATGCTACCAATCAGTAGTCAAGGTTCTTGCAGACATGCGAGCCAAACATTATAGTGCAGTGTGTGGCAAGGAATTTACAATTAAATTTCAGTCGGCTAAAAATTGCTTGCTCTTCTTTTGAAATATGATGCCATATACCCAAATAGACTGAGTCACGTACCAGGGAGACGTGGCCATTGACTAATTTGAACAATGTGAGCTGTATAATGGCTTCCACGGTGTGCCACAATGTGCCCAGACGCAGCACTTTGCGGTACAAACAAATGAGCTGTGTGCATTCAGAGAAAATAATAAAGAAGTCAAAGACATAATGCTCTTGACCCTCCCCCCACTCCCCCTTACAGTGCAGCTTTCAGCATTCTTGCTGGGACGAAAGAAAAGAGCATACTTAAAGCATGATTTAAATCTCTCTAACTCTGCTGACTTTATACTGAGTGCACACCCAGGCGTCGTACAGGATGTGGAAGTGCTTGGCAAGGTATGATGCAGTGACTATAGAATGGTACGGTCCAGAATTCGCCTAGACTTGAAGAAGGAACGACAGAAACTGATACGCAAAAAGCCAATCAATGAGCTAGCACTGAGAGGGAGAGGGAATGTACAGGAATTCAGAGCCTTGCTTCATAACAGGTACTCAGCCCTTATCGAGGAAACCAGCCTTAGTGTTCATGCAATGAATAATAATCTGACGAGTATCATTACGGAGTGTGCAGTAAAAGTTGGAGGTACAGTAGTTAGACAGGACACTGGCAAGCTGTCCCAGGAAACGAATAATCTCATTAAGAAGCATCAAAGCTTTTAAGCTTTGATGCTTAAAAGCCTCAAGTACAACAGACAAAATAGAGTTGGTGGAACTTTCGAAGTTGATTAATAAGCGTAAGGTATTCGATGTAAAAAGGTACGACATGGAGAGAACTGAACACGCTTTGAAGAGCAGAGGAAGCGTCAAAGCAGTGAAGAGTAAACTTGGGGTAGGCAAAAACCAGATGTATGCATTAAGAGACAAGGAAGGCAAACTAACTACCAATATGGATAGGATAGTAAAATTAGCGGAGGAGTTTTACAGAGATCTATACAGTAGCCAGCACAACCACGATCTTAATATAAAAACTAGCAGCAACCCAGATGACACCCCGCCAGTAATAATAAAAGTCAGAAAAGCCTTGGAGAGCATGCAGAGAGGCAAAGCTGCTGGTGAGGATCAGTTAACATCAGATCTGCTGAAAGATGGAGCACAGATTGTGTTAGTAAAACTAGCGACCCTTTTTACGAGGTGTCTCCTGACAGGAAGAGTACCAGAATCTTGGAAGAATGCTAACATCATCCTAATACATAAGAAAGATGACAAGGACTTACAGGCCGATCAGCTTGCTCTCCATAGTATACAAGCTATTTACTAAGGCAATTGCTAACAGAATTAAGACATTAGAATTCAATCAACCAAAGGAACAAGCAGTATTTCGAACAGGCTACTCAACCATCGACCACATTCATACCGTCAATCAGGTAATAGAGAAATGCTCAGAATATAGCCAACCACTATATATAGCCTTCACAGATTACGAGAAGGCGTTTGATTCAATAGAAATATCAGCAGTCATGCAGACACTGCGGAATCAGGGTGTCGACGAAGCATATGTAAACATCCTGGAAGAAATCTACAAAGGATCAACTGCTACCATAGTACTTCATAAAGAAAGCAATGGAATACCAATCAAGAAAGGTGTAAGGCAGGGGAACACAATCTCCTCAATGCTGTTTACCGCGTGCTTACAGGAGGTTTTCAGAAACCTAGAATGGGAACAGTTAGGGATAAGAGTTAATGGAGAGTACCTTAGTAACCTGTGCTTCGCCGATGACATTGCATTGCTGAGTAACTTGGGGGACGAATTGCAACTCATGATTACGGAGTTAGACAAGGAGAGCAGAAAAGTGGGTCTTAAAATTAATCTGCAGAAAACGAAAGTAATGTACAACAAGCTCGTAAAAGAGCAGCGCTTCGAGATGGGTAATAGTGAACTTGAAGTCGTAAAAGACTATGTCTACTTAGGGCAGGTAATAACTGCAGAGCCGAACCACGAGATTGAAGTAACTAGAAGAATAAGAATGGGGTGGAGCACATTCGGCAAGCACTCTCAAATTATGACAGCTAGATTGCCACTATCCCTCAAGAGGAAGGTATATAACAGCTGTATCTTGCCGGTACTTAGCTACGGAGCAGAAACCTGGAGACTTACAAAGAGGGTTCAGCTTAAATAGAGGACGACACAGCGAGCAGTGGAAAGGAAAATGGTAGGTGTAACTTTAAAAGACAAGAAGAGAGCAGAGTGGATTAGGAGGCAAACCATGGTTAAGGATATCATAGTTGAAATCAAAAAGAGGAAATGGACATGGGCCGGGCATGTAAAACATAGACAGGATAACCGCTGGTCGTTAAGGGTAACTAACTGTATTTCCAGAGAAGGCAAGCGGGTTAGGGGGAGACAGAAGGTTAGGTGGGCAGATGAGATCAAGAAGTAGGCGGGTATAAATTGGCAGCAGCAAGCACAGGACCGAGTTGACTGGCGGAACATGGGAGAGGCCTTTGTCCTGCAGTGGACGTAGTCAGGCTGATGAAGATGATAATTATGAACTCTGCTCATACCTGACGGATACTAAAATTTTGTGACAGTTGACTCGTTAGGTAATAAACTTCGATAGCAAAGTCATTTTGTGGGTTCATGACGGCATGTGGTGAAAGTGAGAGCCTTCGTTCCACATCCCAAATTCTTTATCATCTGTCTGCTGGTAAATTCAATTTGGTCTCATCATATCTGCTCCCACCTGGAAAAAATTCTCGTCGCACCAATCACTGTCATGTATTTCTCTCTTATAGCTCGTGAATTGATGTGTATAACTATTCATTTCTTGTTTCATACATTAGCCAAATGAAATAGCATTTCTCTGAAAGTTTTCGGTGGCATTGATAGCTTTGCATCTTTTGAACGAAAGCTGGAGTTGTATCTTTTGTGAGCTATAATTACTATTGCTTGTGTGTTTATTTTTTCTAGAGCATTGTATTTCATAGTGACCGATTTCATTGTATTGTCTGTATGTGCAAATTCCACCCTGTAACAACCTGTATGGGCTTTTAGTATTCTAAATATATAAATGAATAAATGAACATTGCAACTTCATTTGACCTCTATGCATGCAGCCAGTGCTCACTGGTGATGCAAAAAAAAAAAAGGCACTGGCTGCTATGTGGGCTTGGTATCTATCGCATTAGGATTGATGAGCACTGTACAGCTCTAGTATGATGCCTTGGTAAGAATTTTGACACTTGATTGCTTTGCTTAGCCAGTTTATATATAAGTTGTATGCTAACACTGAGGTACTTGTGGCAAACAGCTGGTCTAGTTGGAATTTCAACATTTGGTGCTTTTTTATTGCTTGAAGGAAAATGGAAAAATAATGAAAAAAGACAGAATATCAGGTAGGACATTGTTCTTCAGTGCATCAAAAGTACTGAAATTCAGGGCAAAAACATTTTTATTATGTTTCCGAGGATAGGCAGCTCAGTAAATCTAATTCTTTACCACTTCAAAGGAAAATCGGTGTGAAAAGTAGTGCTCTTGGGTCACTTGCATTATATGTCAAAATGTTTAGGTGTACTGTCTTTATGCACCGCAGGATTAGATTGATAGCAATGCAGTGAACTTGTGTATTTTTTATGCAATCCATTGTGACTCGCCTTCATTTCTTTTCTGTTAATTTTTTTTATTTGTACATGCTTCGTATAACTTTTAGAAATTACAATATCCTGCAAAGAACTGCCATAGTGTTAATGTCAGTGAAAACTGCCAAAAAAGAACAACATTCAGTTTATTTCCAATACATAAGCAACGAACTCAACTCTGCCAGGTTAGCCTGTTGATCTGTGCATCAGTGCATTTGATCTGTGCATCAGTGCATTTTGTACTTGCTGCTTACATGCCCCTTAACATTGTCAAGCTGTATGTTATATTTGTCCTATTCAACATCACTTGTGGTTCATCTTGCTTTGTGAGAAAAATGCAGCCATTAAACCCCACAAATCAATCAGAAAAATGCAGCAGATTGCAAAAGAAATCTTTTGGCCACAGAAGGCTGGAAATTTTGCCAAAAAGAAACTTTAAAAAAAATTGAGATGACACTAATACTAGTTTGTGATGTACTTGTGCCTGTTGGTAAGCAGAAATAAAACATAGAGGATATATGGAATGTTTCTTGCAAGTAGTCACTTGAAATCAATTTGGATAGTGAACCGTGATAGAATCGGCCATAAAATAAAAATCAGTTTTGGAACTTAGCATCTGTGACTAAATAATGCTTGTGTCAAGCACACAGGTAAAAGCAGAAAAGGAAACTTTTTTTTATGCATGTATCTGTTATGCACACCTCTATGCGAGGCAAAATTCATATCGTGACAGTAGAACAGAGAAGAGGCACTGGTAATTACCGACACATATTAAAAACGATATTATGCATAAATGTACAGTGCTCAACTCTCATGGTATAACGATGGAGCGTCCCACGCAGAACAGCGCGAGAAATATCTGCAGTCGCAAATACGCCACATCTAAGCATGCGCGGCGCCAGCGATGTGCCTGCCTTGCAGTTGCCACCCTTCTTTATTTCCAGGGTCGTGATGAATGCTTTGGCCTTCAAAGTGCTGTCAACATTATAGAACCGAAAGAAAAAAAAAGAAACCGGCTGTTGCCCAGATAGGCACCTTTTATACTTTAAACTTATTCTCACTTCGTGATATAATATCATATCACATCACAGCAAGAACAGTTCCCTTCTTTGTGTGTGTGTGTGTGTGTGTGTGTGTGTGTGTGGTGTGTGTGTGTGTGTGTGTGTGTGTGTGTGTGTGTGTGTGTGTGCGCGCGCTTATGTGCGTGCTTATTTTTTTTTCGCTAAACCGCTCAGAGCGCTTAAGACGGCCAAAGCAGTTGTTGCATTTGCGGTGATAAACAGGGATCAGTATTGTAAGGCAGGCACATCACTAGGGCCGCACATGCTCAGATGTGGCGTATTTACTACTGAGTGGATTCAAACTCATGTAGCACTACTACTAGAAGAGGGGGCGTAGGGATGGGCACCGGTGTAGCTTGGGTAAGAGGCAAGGGCTGGTAGGGGCCTGATGGAGGCCGGTGCCCCTTTTGCATCCCCCTGCCGATTCCCTTGCAAACTGCTGTTTAGCTCACATTTTTATCCACTGGCTGAAGGCCTTGGCTATTTAAGAAAATGCCTATTTTAATTATTTTCAGTAAAACATCCCCCTCCACCAAATTTGAAGAGGGCCTTTGGCTAAGGGTCTACTTATCTGACCATGCTGGAAGTGTTCCAGTGCCCCTTCAAGTGTTAAACTTTGGAGGCTGAAATTTTCGCTCACATGCAGTATACACGTCTTTCAATTTATGCCAAAGTTTGTTCTTGTAGTCTTTATCTTTTGTGGGCAACATGAACACACATTGTACCACATTTTTCACTTAGTGAAGGTTGCAGAATATTGTAGAAAAAAGAAATCACTTTCTCAACATGTCACCAATGCACAAAGGCCAAGCCATGAAATATATTGATTTATTCTTCAAGTGCTGTTTTATACAGAAGTATCTACAAATATTACTCATGTCATGTATAGTATACGGGCGAGTTGTGTGCTTAGTGGTTTCCTTAGCTTTGCAAAATTGATGGCTCATGATACGGCACAAAAATATTGTGCGGTATTATACGCTAAATTTTGGTAAATGGTAACTTCATTAGTTTTGCAACACTGATATGTAGTATCAACTCAAAAAGTGTTTTTACACGCTAACGTTTTATTCCTTTCACTGTCGCTGACACCTTGTCACTCCGTGTGTCACTCTGCAAGTCTGCTGATCTACTGCTAATGTGAAAACGGAAATGTATTTACTTCTTTTTTTTATTTGGTTTACTGATTATCAAAATTAAAAGCAGAAGCTATGATTCACATTAGGATATTCAGCTATAAAATGTCTCATTAATGAATTGTTTTAGGCCCTTTTATAGCTATGTATGTCGCATTTACACATTGCAGCTGACATCTTCGGTAATGACTCACCACCAATTTCTTGGTGCTGTCTGGCCACATTTGGCCTCGGCACTTTTTAACTCCATAAATAAGCATGGAATTCACCTTAACTGTAAATTGTCAAGACTATCATCCTTGAACATACAAAGTATTAATGAGTGATGGGCTGGTTTTCTTTAGTCCAGTGTTTTTACCTGCACATTTATTATTTTTCCCACTTTCGCATAAGCTTGCAGGGCCCTTAAATTTATATTGAGCTAAGTTTTCTCATATTATTGAGAGGAGAGAGAAGAAAGCTCACCTCCCTCATCCCCCCCTAGCTATTGGCTAGAATTTCCGTGATATGGCAGTAGCAATGGCTTGACTTATGATGTCCTGAAGGAGATTAGTGTCTTGGCTGCATAGCATTGCCTCCCAAGGTTTTAGGGTGTGCATGCTGTCACATTTTAGTTGGACATGTCTATACCACGTGGATCGAATTTGTGGCCCCATCACTAAATTTGTGCTGCGACTTGAGCACTTCTGTATGTCACTTGCGGTAGTATACGGAGCTTGGGGGAAAAACATCAATAATTTTTGTCTTGCAATTGTATATTTCTTAATTAGCAGTAACACATCATCATGGTTCGCTCCTAGGTATATTTGCCAATTCCGTTTGTAGTGTGCAGTGATTTTTTGGAATCTTCTGTTTGTAATTTTGGTGACTTGAGGTGTTCTAGGGGTTGACCGGTAAGTGAGACCTCGGGCGACCAAATGAGCCACCTTGTTCTTTCCAAGTCCGTGGTGAGCTGGTGCCCAGACAAGCAGATTCATCTCTCTGTATCCTCCTACCCTGTTTAATATATGGATGGCAGTTTCCATCATCCTCCCCAATTCATTATTTCGCTTTTTTTTTTATTAGTATACAGGATGTGCATTCGAAGCCTTTTTTAATGTGGTGTATTATTTCTGCTTCACTGTCTAAAAAGAGGTGGCCAATGTTGTTCCTAGTAACCACACTATTACAGCATTGCTGTCTTTGTTTTCTGCAGCTACATGCTGATTCCCTTCTTATACGAGCTGCGTTCACTCATGGACTGGATTTGGACAGACACAAGCATGAATCTTACCAACTGGCTTAAGATGGAAGACATATTTGCCAATGTGTTCCAGCTCAAGTGTCAGCGACGAGCTGAGGAAGAGTACCCAACTCCTCGGGGCTCACGACGTTCATCACTCACCAAGTATGGCTTGGGTGGAGTCATGCTGTTTGCCATCATTTTGGTCATCTGGTTCCCGCTGCTGCTTTTCTCGTTGGGTAATACTGTTGGCCAGACTCTTCTCCCACACGACTGCACTGTGGAGCTTAGCCTCGGTGGCTATGAGCCCATCTTTAAAATCAGTGCACAGCAGGGGAACCTACGACAACTGCCCTATGATAGCTGGGTTCGTCTGCAGGTCAGTGCTATGCCTATCATTTGCTTGTCATCGGGTTACATTTTTTGTGCACAGCTACTGAAGGAGTGCCTTATATCTGCCCAAACCATTGAAAAAAATAGCCTGCCCCTTTAAAATTTTTTATGCATGCAAAATGCTAGGGCTCTCATAATTTAAATAATGATAATTATGTGAACAAGCATTATCATAAGCTTTTATATCCCACCTTTTAGTCCACTGCTTTCTCTTGTATTTATAAATGCACCTTAACATGAAGTTTAACTTGATTTGGTCAAGTCCATCTCTAGATAGTGTGCGACTTCAAGCTTGTTAGTTAGCCACTGCATTTTATATGTCCTATGAACTTCCTCCTTTATGTCTACTCTTGCTCACAATACGATGCATCTGGGTGTGAGATTGTAGTACTTACCCAAAGATGGAATATCTTTTTTCAGAAAGAAAAAAGAAAAATTAAGCTAACAAGAAAACATTATGCCATGTTTGCTGTGCAGTAATGCTGTGTTTTCGATATTCAGAATATGTAAAGCTAAGGAAGAACTCCAAATGTGGGTTAATGCAGCATCATCAAATAGACTCTACTTTTTAGCAGACTTTTAAGCAAACTTTCTAGCAGACAAGGGTATGCAGAAAAAAAAATGGAGATGGACACGTCTGCAGCACTGCTTGTATTTCAAATTTGTTTGTGACACATACAGCAAGTCAACAGCGACAACTTTCCAGCACAGTAAAAAAACATACTGACCAGCAATTGCAGAATTGCTGTCGGCAATAGACCGCCATTTCCACTACTAGATTTAAATGGCAAGAAAGCCAGTAGCACCACAACGATTTCCTTGAAGAATAAAGACGATAACACTTTTATTAGAAAGCAAGTGCTCATGATTTATTCATACGAGAAATGATGCCCGAGATTTTCGTCATACACTTCGGTTGGGTGTTCTCTGTAGCACAATGACAGCCTCTGCACTCACAAAAATGTGTGCAATTTTTTGATTGTTGTGTCACAAGCTCTGCATGCAAAATGAAATGCTGATAGTCCTTTAATGATGCTGCAACTTTGGTGGCATTCCACAGAGATGCAGCCTACCACCAAAGTGCTGCTTCTAAAACCGATTTTATTAGAAAGCAAGTGCTCATGATTTATTCATACGAGAAATGATGCCCGAGATTTTCGTCATACACTTCCGTTGGGTGTTCTCTGTAGCACAATGACAGCCTCTGCACTCACAAAAATGTGTGCAATTTTTGGATTGTTGTGTCACAAGCTCTGCATGCAAAATGAAATGCTGATAGTCCTTTAATGATGCTGCAACTTTGGTGGCATTCCACAGAGATGCAGCCTACCACCAAAGTGCTGCTTCTAAAACCGATTCAAGACTATTCACGTATAGACTTGCTTATGAAGCCAACTTGGAGCCAAACTTCCCAGAAGAACATGTTTTCAGCTGAGGAGGGTTTATGAAGCCTGTTTGTACTGTCTCAAGGCACTCACAGATAAAGTTTAAGTAAAGATGTGTCTGTAAATTTGGAAGTGAGACAGAGCTGGCATTTGCCCTAAAAGCAATATTGGTAGCACCAGTTTAACCATAATGTGGATTAAGGAAAATAGAGAGTGCTTTGCTTTGTTACTGTATCCTTTATACAGCACTGTCAAAGAAGAGATAAGGTATCAATTTCCTACTTTGAACTTTGACAGTTGAAGTTTGATGTAGATTAAACGTTAAAGATAAGCATTAACTCCAACTAAAGTTAAGCATATGAGTATCTACAAACATTATTGAAAGCAAAACAAAAAAAAAGCGCCATCTGTAAGTACTCCATACTCGGATACAACATCAAGGGGGCCTTCAATAACCTCAGCCAGAATACAATCCTCAAAAACCTCAAAGGTATTGGCTGCGGCATCAGGAGCTACAAGTACCGTATTTACTCGCATAATCCTCGTACTTTTACAAGTACCGTATTTACTCGCATAATCCTCGCACTTTTTTTTTTGCGGAAAACCAATGAAAAGGTGGGAGTGCAAGAATTACACAAAATTTTCTACAAAAACTTCAGAGTTAACAAAAAGAAGTGAAGTGACTGCAAATCAAGATTCTCACACTAGCAACCTATAAGCTTTGAGAAGTACTAATCAAGACTTACCTTAATAATAAAGCCACAGGTTCAACGGAGAGCAAGATTTATTTGAAACACAAAAGCAGCAATCAAATAGCAGAGAGTAGCGAAATACCACATGCAAAGCTTGCAGGCGTTGTGGGCGTAGCATTAGCGTTTTTCATTGAACGGGAGCCCACAATAGGTTAGCATACTACGTCAGCCTTGGGCTGATGGCAACACGTAATCATCCACAGTTACCTTCTTACGAAATTAAGTTTTACCATCTATCCCAGTCCTAGGCACATGGAAGAAAGGCCCAGCGCATCTTGGAAGCTTTCATCTGTCCATGCTGCCATTACCAGTATCGAACACAAATGCCTATTGGCGGCCCCAATGCCATTGTTCAGTGCATAAGTGATCCCTTTCAACTTGAAAACAGCCATAATCACAGAAGGAACACAACATACACTAACAAGCCACAACGTGCACTTGCCACTTTGACATGACTTGGCTTATATTAGATTGGGGCTCTGTGTGTTGATAGTACACACAATGCATAAGAGATGGTGCCAGGCTGTCGTGCGCTATCATCATCAGAGATTGGAAGGAGCTGACGACATTACAGCTGCATTTCTTGGGGATGCGATAATTACTCACAGAAAAAAAAATTTTATTTTTGTTGGGCAATGTAGTGGGTGCGAGAATTACGCGAGTAAATACGGCACGTCAGAAACTTTTATGACAGACCGTACGGCAACTGTAGACATCTGCAACATTCGCAGCCAATGCTTTCAATTACTAAAAAAAAGGCCACGCTGCAGGGATCGGTTGTCTCACCGTCAATTTTTAACGTGGCTTAAGTTTTGATCAATCTGCCAAAATTTCTCAATAAGATACTAGATCTACGACATGCGATGTATGCTGATGGCATCATGCTCTTGATCAGGGCTTCGAACAACGAAAGATAAAAAGAGCTGCCTACAAGACGCCGTTGATATATTCTAAAAGTATCTCTGAAATTGCGGCTTCCACTGTGCCCAGGAAAAGTCCAAGCACTTCGCCCTTAAGGCGATAACGAAAGGAGGCCACCCGTATACATAGAACCATACCCTAGCTTCACCCTCAATGGGACATAAATTCCAAAAGTTCAGGCTCTACAATTGCTTGGACTTCACATTCACAAAGATGGATTGGGAGCTGCCACCTTACCGAGACTCGAACAGACATGATCACAACTCCTGCACTTCTTCAAGAGGATCGCAAACCAACAAAACGGTCTCAAGTAACACTACACGATACGTATTATGCAAGCTATTTTTATCAGCTGTTTTACGTACAGCACACCATACCTGAATTTGAAAACTGCTGAAATAGAAAAACTTAACATTACGATAAGAGAGGCAATCAGTCTCCCTGGGACTTCCCGTCATGGCTTCTACTACACATCTCCTTAAGATGGGCGTCCACAACACATGACAAGAGCTCGCCGATGTGCATAAAAACAACCAGTTGGAACATCTCAAGCTCACACCTACAGGGAGGTCAGTGCTGTAGTGCTTCAATTACAGCAAGACTTACTTTACCGATGCAAACCAGAAAAAGCACATTCATCTGGATGTTAGAGAGTCCCTGTTCATCTGTCTATCTAACATACCATGTATTCAGCTTTCCACTGAAGTAGATGAAAGGCTAGAGTCATTGAGCGAAAGTTCAAGCAGACCCAGACGCCCGCTACACTGACACAGCCAAGCATTCGCATAAAAACGCCATACATGCTGACAGCGTATGAGACTGTTTAGGCGAGTGTTGGCAGCGGCCATGATCAAGGCACTCAATTCAGATGCAGGGGAAGAAGCGGCAATCGCTCTCGCCTCTACCACATGTACAGATGTCGTGATGATCTTCACCGGCTCACAAGCTGCCTGCAGAAATTACGCGAAGGGCCGCATCTAAGCCAGTGCTCTTGATAACTTAAAACGGCGATGCACTCCGCTTCTTTTCACTTGCGTATTATGGGTGCCAGGACACAAGGGTCTCCAGAGAAATGAAGCGGCCCACGCCACTGCCCTCAAGTACGTCAGCTGGGCTTCCCTCGACCCACAGGCTACCTGACCCGTGGCTGAAGAGGTGGAGGCTGTATAGCAGATTTATCCGTCGCTACTGCAGCGCTACTAACTGCAGTGACGAGTGCACCCTCCCACCATGCCCAAAACTGACAAAAGAAGACAGCGTGGTATTCAGATGCTTGCAGAGCAATACATATGCACACGGAGCTTTAGTGCACCGCCTGTACCCAACAAAACATGGCCACCTGTGCACGCTTAGCGGCATACCGGACACCCTGGCACACTTGCTTTTTAAATGCCAGTGAGTGGCATGCAAGCCGCAACATGCAACCGAAGATGACTCAGAATGAAACAGGTTGAACGGACGACGACCACCTAAGCTAAACATGGGACGTGAAGCTTGTGCTCGCTGATCTTCCAGATCAGCAACAAATCATTCACAGGGCCAAGAGGGCAGTCGAAGCCATAGGACTTCTGGACCTAGGGAGCCCTCTCACCTTAGGGTGATACCGGGCATTACTTGGAACACTGTTTCCATAATAAATGTTTATTTTCTCTCTATCTTGATTAGTTTTTATTTATTATACCGAAATTAAAACTACACCAGTAACTTCTCTTGCAAATTTATAAATTGGGCCACAGACATATGATGCATTATTGCACATTGGCTTTTTCATTAGATTCATTAATAAAAAATGTGTATCATACACTGCTGTGAATTTCTGTGAAAAGTTCTGAAAGGTAAAAAATTTGCAACTGAGGCATAACTGAAGCAGCCAGACAGTATTCTTTCAAAAATAAGTCAATATGCTCTTAGTCAGTGCTTCTCAAATGGGGGTCTGCGGACCCCCTAGTGTCCGTGAAGCCATTTGTATGATCCGCAAACCCCTCACCCGCATTTTCTTTAGGTGTGACTGTGCCACATATTGATGAACTGCCCAAGATGAAGTGATGTGGCACGTGTGTTTGATGTTTTTGGTAGCAATAAAAAGCACCTGTTTCACGTTCCAGTTGTGTTAATTTACCTACATAATCCCCCCTCTCTCCCCTTTGCTACAAGGGGTCCCCCCATTGCCTTCGGCCAGTCCACAAGGTATCCCCGACACATCCATGGCTGAGAACCACTGCTCTAAGTCTTACTAGATGACACAACAAAAAAGAAGCACATTATGCTTCCTTATTTTTCTATTCTATTGTCATACTACGGGGGAAATGTAATGCACATGCAAATACAGTCTGAACTTTCATCTGGAGTATTTGCAATCTCAATCAGTAGTTGTCTTTTTTAACCAGTAAATGCACTTTGACCCTGCCTTGATAAGACGCCATTCTAGAAACATGCTGTTAAAAGAGGCTTTTGGTGAAGCACTCATTTTTGGAATTTGTGAAAGTTGGAACATGTTCACACACCATTAAACATATGCATGAATGATTACCCTCCCTGTATGCTGTTGCAAGGTCAAGACTGGAGGACATTATATGACCCATACCTACATGTTGGTGCTAGGCCAAGATGGGAGGATGTTATGTTACTTGTAGCAAGAGTTTTTTGCTGTTAAGGAATGAAGAATTAGTGTGGCAAAACACTAATTACAAAGCACAAAAAATCTTTAAAATACTGGGGTTATCATGCAGCTCCAGCTTGAACATGTGCAAATTCTAATTGAGTTTTTCAAAATATGTTGGTGGGAGCAATGCAAGGAGTCCAGGGGCTTTTATTGCAAAGTTATTCATACTCATTAGTCATGCTAACATGATCGCCACTGTACGTAAAAAGCTTTCCAGCCTTGTGGACAAACATTCGAAATTCTCATCGGACATTTCATATTTATATTTATGCATATACTAAAACCTAAAATTAAGGGTAGGAAAAATACTGACATCCCTAACTGTAAAGCCGAGTACAGGCTTTGGTGTGTATATTAAGTGTTCCTTTTTTTTTCTTTGTATCTGTTTGAACCTGAACCATCCTGCAATCATTGTTTAATATGCATAAATTATCTGTCATTAAAAATTATGTTACAGGCATACTCATAAAATTTGCATAGTGCTCTTGCATGTGTTTACTTAAATCCATCTTTCATTAGACAAGTCAACCTCATAAACTGGAAAGAGAAGCGGGAAAATAAGAGGGGCTATCCATATTCATCCTCTCCTACATTTTTCGCTACCCGTATTTAGTCACATATTGCACTTTCCCTCCAGTTCTACCATGGCTACTCATACCTTTAGCTCAAGAGCATAAAGCACCAGAATGGCCTTGAATCTGTACTGTAGCTTTACTGAGACACATGAAAGCACTGCGTAATATCTACTTTGAAAATGCCATGGCTGAAATAATGCCAGTGCCAATAAGTCAGCATTCAAAGTGTTAATTGAACAATTTTTTAAATGTAATTTCTAGGCTTGTGCGAATAGTGAATTTTGGTTTGAAGCGCATTCGAAGCGAATACTCATTTTGATCGAATAATTTCGAATCGAATTCGAATGGTATGTATGACATATAAAAAAAGGGAATATTTATCATGATTCAACTAACCTGCACAATATTCGTTTTGAAAATAAATAGGGCTCTATGCAAATGCTATTTATCTTTTCATTCAAAAGAAGTCAAAACAACTATGAGTAGTAGTTTTGGTAGGATGTGAGAGATAACCTGTAAGATACTTAATGTTTTAAAATTTATTATACTTGGAGCATATAAGTCATCATAACAAGCTTAATAAAATGAAGAATTGATTTGAGGGTAACATGTTTCCTTAAAGTGGCCCTGGAACACTTTTTCAAGTAGCCATGAAGCTAGTTAACATACTTGTTGCCTCACAAGTTTACCGCCGCAAAGTTTCTAAAATCAGTCCAGTACGAGCGGAGTTCCAAAAATTTGTTGCACGCTGCAATCTCATTCTCTCTTCTCGTCCCAGCGAAATAGCTGGAAGCTAAGCAAGAAGGAATGGCACAGTGAAAGAAAATACTTCACACGCACCTTGTGACCTTGAGCACCTCTTTTTCTATGTATACTCATGGACAAGCGGCGGGCCCAGTAACGACAAGCGCACCATGCTCAAATCAGTTAATGCCTGTGACCAGAGCTGCATATTCTTTCTTGGCTGTGACAAGTGATTTCTGAGCTTGTAATGTCATTTGCCGAGGAAAGAAAGCAACTTTTAGCTTTGAAAATTTATTTTGAATTACAGGTCATGTGCTGGGTTATAATATTTGCCTCGCATGTTCTCGGTAGCCTCAACTACCAATCTGCAGTGTTTTCTGACTATGTTCAGTAAATGTTGCAGGGCCCCTTTAAATTTGAAGAGGGGCTTCACGTCAAAGCAAACTCTTTTTTTTTTTTTAATAAGTGTTTTCACTGCTTAGCACTCCTACATTGCAGTGAAATCACTTTTACAGGCGGTGACATGCGGATTAATATACATTTATTCGTTGATTGCGAATACTTCGAAAATATTCGATAATTTAAACTCGAATCGATGCAAATTTGAATATTACCACAAGCCTAGCAATTTCAGAACACAAAAATAGTGATGCCAGAATACGCCATACAAAAAGTGATGTTGTGGCTTTTTTTTTTTCAATAAAACAAGAAGCATTATACTGACATTTTGACACTGGAAGTTAATATAAATGAGTAAAAATATAGAACTTTATAAAGCACTCGTTCATGCAAGTTGGTTAGAATTTTGCTATTTAAATCAGCTCTTATAAATTGGCACTTCAGGGTGTAAATAGGAGTCTGCTTGTATTAGTTACTATAATTGTACTATGCATTTTATGGTAACACCAATTTTTTTTCAAACTGGACTAGTCTTCGCCTAGCTAGAATACGGCTCCACTTAAAATGTACTTTTATGGAAAAAATGACTTTTTTCCAAGTAGGCACTTCTTTAATGGATGTAAGGGTACATATTTTATGTAAGTCAGGTTTTAGGTGTGTGATTTATATTCTTTGTTCCCATAAATGATTAATTGCTCAGTATTGTTATTTTTTGATGATGCTTGAAATTCAAGTGATAATTTTGCAGCTTAACTGCCATCATATGCAGTGCTTAAGGCTGCAACTTAGCACTTGTCTTCTATTGGGCAACCTCCTTGCACAATACGTACGTTTGGTGGACATAAGGGCCTTCTGAACATACTATCCAGTAGTATTTGCGATTTGTGACTATGTTTAGGTTGATGTAGGCAACCCTTAACCTAAAGCCAAACTGTCTCGTAAATATTATTTGTATAAATGCTGTTGCGTGCCTTTTAATATTCAAATTTAGTCATTCAATGATAATAAAAAGTGAAAGCAAATTATGAACAATGTGACAGCCATCAAGAAGCGGAACTGAATTTTTGGGTAATTACATACTTAAAAGCTACAGATGGCAAGAGGTATGCTAGGTTTTGGTGCTAACTATATCTATAGGCCAAATCACTGAAGTCAGCATTATTATTAGCTTTTGAAGATCCGCAAGAAATCAAGCTACATTGTAGGCAAACTCTGGCCTTTTGTTGATGAATAACTGTAGTATGGGCTGAACATTGGGAGATTTCTGCTCAACATGTGATTCAGCAAGCCATCAATGGATCTAAGATAACCGCAAAGAAACTCAATTGGGAGCGAAAAACTGGGACATAAGATTTATGAAACTTGTCAGTAAAGTGCACTCCCCTTCTAATGACTTTCCATCAACTTGCATTGAGAGAATGAAGAATATTAGCATCCTTTGTTACAGGGCTACTAGCTGGTTGTAATTTCTCAACCAGCATGGCTTTCTTCTCTCCATATTTTTTTTATGTAACCACTACCCTATTAAAACCTATGCGAGTTAATATTCAGTGATATGCTAGTACGTCATTCCTAGACAGATGTTTAAAAACTATATTGCAAAGAGAACTGTTCGATTATGAGAGAGCTCCAGTATTACAACTGGCTTAGTTTTTTCAGGAGTGTTCAAACTGTTCTCTCAGTAACATTTAGCAAGAAAAGTGTTTTTTCTTGTTTTTTAGTTTATTTCACCTGTCTTTCCACCTGCGTATTTGAAAACTCATTGTGCTGTTTTCAACAATGAACCAAGTGGCTACAGTGTGCGTAGTATTAAATAGAAAGCATGCATGTCATACTGTCTACTCCAGGTATCATAAATTCTGTGAAATTACCTAGCTAGGACTGGCTTTTGCAAGCTGAAGCAAACCTACATCAGTTCCCGTGAATATACCTGGTCATTTATACACCTATTCTGCACCTTTTGAAACGAATTACAGGGTTCAGAGGTCATCAATGCTGCACCGCTGAAACAGATGACTAGGTGCAGCACCTCGTGAACTGATTCATGTGGTGCAGGCGAATCGAACGGACTTAAAGCACATGCTTATTGCACATAGCCGGACATACTTCTTGGAACTCTAGTACAAATACTGTTGTAGAGAATTTTTTGCTGTTGCCTCAAGGTCTAACACTTCTGTCTCCTATGGTGCCATTGGCCCATTCTTTTTGGTTGCTGGTGCTCTGCATCTTGATGCAAGCATATTCACAGCAGAGGCCTACACCATATTCCTAGCCATCAAACACATTAAACAATTGAAACTACAAAGTGCAGTGATATACACAGTTTCTTAAGCATGGTAAGAGGCCTCAAAACTCTGAAAAAACATAAAAGCAGTGTCCTTTGTCTTTTTCTACTCACTCAAACAGCATGTTGTACAGTCAAACCTCGTTAGTGTGTACCCACTTTAGGTATACAAAATCAAAACATAGTTGTGACGAATCCCCGACCAAGTGTCATAGAGACTAATGCGTTCGCAGACCATTTAACTCTTTTGTTACCATGCCTATTCAAATTTATCATCAGTGATCGACACTTTTTGGTCATCGTTTTTGGCATGTTAAATTTCTTTCTCGTGTACCCAGCACTTTCTAGTAGTTATTTCAGCCACTTTTAGAATTTTTTTGAATTTGCCGACTTGGGCAACATAACGATTTTTTTTATAGACTTTTACATGAACCAATGTAGGTGTGTAGTTGGAAAAATGCACTAGGTAGGCGAACTTCACAGAAGGGCATGCCCCTCGTGAATATTCTACAGTAACATCAAAGTTCTGTAATGAAAAGAAACTTTTCAAGCCGAATATCGAATTAATGTGTTAGCTTCGCAATTTGACCGAGTTGAGTTGTAATAATTGTCGGATATTTATGCCAGCTAATCAATAGGGAGCTGTCTATAGAAGTCAGGGAAAATTCATTCTGCAAAAAGATATTTCCCATGGTCCGCCGCATGTATAAAGTGTGCAGGGGGCTCTCGCAGCCAGTTTTCAGCCGCTTTGATTTTGCTTGTATTTATATATCAGACACAGGCTCACATCTAGTGTCACTAGTCGCTCCTATTACGCGGTCGTCACGCATGCATAGGGGTGCATCAGCGCCGCAAAACACATGCGCTGCTTGAAACTGTCGTGTGAGCCCACCTGAATCGAGGTGAGAGCAAGCTGAGATTTCGTGGATGACAGCACCTCAGCTTCAAGTTTTATGGCGATGATGCTTTGCGTCAGCCTGAGACATTCGTAGCCGTTCATTGGTTTGTTTTGTTTGCATTCTCAAGTTATCTCCTCCGCCACAAGTGCATATACCTTCTGACCTTTGTGCATAATCTTATAGTTACTCAGGTTACGTGCGTCGTCCACACTTTGCTAGGGCACGATGTGGTGGCGCTGGCTGCAGAGCTTCTCCTAATGGCAAGGTGGCCCCGGAGCACATCTTGGTCCTTACTACGGAGCAGGGCGAAACATTTTAGAACTGGGCGCGATGTTGTCGTTTTTTTATTACAATATGCACAGAGATGAAAAGGTATATGCTTGGATGCATATATTGGAACAACGATCTATGCGGTGTGAGGTGGCTCATGGAAAAAGGTGACGCTAGATAAAATAGCGAAGTTATTGAACATCTCATTTATAGAGGGATTATTCACATCATGGGTATCCATCTGTATTGGATACCTAGAGACTCTTAATAATCACAAGGCAACAAAAATTTACTGAGAAGAGTGTACGAGTAGACTTGTGTCACGCGAAAAAAACCGTGCAATGCTTCACCACATGGCATGAGCAATGAAGCAGCACCTCGTTTCTGATTTTCTTTGTCTATGTAAACAGAAACATTTTGTAAAACATCAATTATTTTTATACTGTTCCTGGGTCATTTATCTACAATATGTATATTCTGAATTTTCTTTGTTTTGAATATGTTTGCATATTTAGTGTTTTTTTATTCCATTGTTTACCAGATGGTGATGAAAAATTTCACTCTTTCCACATTTTTATTTATGCTAAAATTTTTTTTTTTTGCTCTACTACCTATATTTTTTGGTAAAAGCATTTCATTCTGCAAAGTTTGGTATGCTACAATGTATGCTGGAATAGTTTTCGAACTTGGAAAAACGATCTTCCCAAGACCTATGAAAAACAACCATTCTCGCACAGTAACGAAAGAGTCAAGCTGTAGTGTTCAGCTTATGCCTATCGGTTTGTGTGTACTAACTGCGTACCGCGATAACATTTTGCACCCCAAAATTTTACTGCGCCGCTGAACTTCCGGACGCCACAATGTGCCGTGAACAGTTTTACGTCATGTTGATAAGTGCGAAGATCAGCCGATAGTTATTCAGACTTTCGCGCAATTGCGGCGATGACATTGCGAGTAACCATTGCGAGTAATCAGCAGGGTGGCAACCCTGCTGATTACTCGCAGTGATTATCACAGTAAGCATATCTCCGGTTATCTGCTCGGGCATGCGTGGGGCATAGCTCCATTTTAGGTCTACTGCACACTTGTAGTAGGTGGTGGTGGTAGAAACATTTAACGAAAAAAAAACTCAAGGGAGGTATGCAGTGACCGCGTCATAAGAGTACTGCACCCTCAACTACTAGGTGGGCATCCGAAGTACGGGACCCCATTGGCGTTGGCTGCTTCTTGGGCTCGTCGAACCAAGACCTTTTAGCAGGAGACTACCTGAACGCGCTGGGCCGCCAATCGCTACCGCTTCGTTATGTGGGACCGTGTTCAAAATCGCACCGCTTTACAGAAACGCAAGCAGCTTGCTGTCGCGAAGTTTAGCGTTGCAGGTCGCGGGCACCGAGAAATCTTGCTGTGTTATGCCAACACGCGCACCATACAGCAAGCGTAGTTTTGTTGTAACCATGCTGCACGCTTTTATTCAGCGACAGCCCGAGCATGCCACGGTTCACTGCCAGGACTGGTAGAGCATTGTGGAGAGCTCATTTCTTGCAGAAAGCTCTTCATCTTGTGCGTTAACCCAGCAGGATACTTACCGCATCTGTGCATGGCCTGAAGCGGAGACTGCGTACTCTACAGCAAGTGGATCGGCAGTCACGATGTGCGCCGAGTGAGCGAAGTGCTGCATGCAACTAGCCATGCAATAAACGATTTGGCTCTCTGCGACCGTACCACATTTAAAAAGAAAAAAAAAACTGCATCAGTTTTCGCTTAGAAGTAGGCCGCGTAACAACTGTATCACTGACAGCCGATTGTGTCCATTTTTTCATTGTACCATGCTGCGTATTCCAGATACCGCAGAAGTTTCGAAATGCTCATCGGCATTGCCACCGCGTGCTATTGAGCAGTTGTGTGAGAGTCGCACTTTTCTGGACTTCGGCAAAAAGAATCAAGTGGCTTTGCTGTGGGAACTTTAGGCAATATTTTCCGTAGCAGTGAGTTTCCTTTGTTGACGGCAATGGCGTATGTCAGGAGATGCAAATTTATTGCTGGTGGTTGATGCGTAGTACATTTAGTGCATAGTTATGCACCCATTCCGGGCAAGTATGTAACAGGGTTTCACTGTATAGTGCTGGGTGCCATATCACCGTGACATACAAGGAAACGTGTTGACAGACCAGCTAGCTGCACCGTCAACCCAGCCACTGCTGATACATCCATAGCTATTCCTGCACTTGGCCTAAAACCTCTTCTGAAGCGAAAGCTCAGCCCTTATTTGCAGAGCGCACGGGTCGCGCACACACACCAAATAAACTGCACATTATCAAGTCGCAACTCGGTCATTGGCCATCACTATCAGTCACGCCACAAAAAAAACTAACACCTACTAGACTAAGAACAGGACATACATACACGGTACACTCATGCCTTTTGTCTAGTGGGAATCCACCATTATGTGAGAGATGTGATGAAGCACTAACCATGCTTCACATTTTAATTCAATGTGAAGAATTAGGCACTCTTATAAAACAATTTTTTTCCATTACCCTGCTGACAACAAATACCGTTTCATTCTGCAACGTTCATCGGTCGGGAGTCACTTTTCATTCAAAGGCATCTACATTCAAGGGCATTTACAAGACATTTGTGCCAGTGCCAGGTATCTCCTTCATAGTTTTATTATCACAATTATTCAACATTCATTCTCACTACACACATTTCACATCACACTCGTTATTTTAATAGTTAGACTTGTACGTGCCTTTGTGTGCAGAATTTTAAGGCGCCTATACAGCCACGTAACATAATTGTTGTCCGCATCTCTTGTTTCATGAAATAGTGCTCTTTGGCCATCAAATGGCCCTTGCACAAAAAATGCCACACATCATCATCATCATCATGCAAATGTTTCATTGAAACTAAAGCAGTAGTCTAATTTTTATTGTTAAGTTGAGTAAGGCATGGTCTGCAATAACAGGTAAAGCTGCAGTTTAGCTCAAGAGCAGAAGAGCACCAAATTGTGCTATTTGGTTGACATTTATTTGGTTAAAGTTTCTACTGCGCTATAACAAGGACAACAGAAGAAATAATAGCAGGTGCACAGTGCCCTCAAGTAGGTGCAGTATTATTAATATTAATAGCAACAAAATAGTCAACTGGTACTACACGAAGGTTCTTAGTTCTATCAGCCACATGTATTTTAGCAGACCTTTGCTTTGAATTAAATTAGCAGGCATACAGTGTCGCACACTTCGGCAAATATGAAATGGATCTCACTCTGACCGTAGGCAGAAGGGAATAAAAGAATCGCATTGGTTCTCGCTTCAGGGCACCTTAAAAACACCGAGGACTTCCAACACCAGGTGTACTGAAAACTGTGCAAGCAAAGCCACTAGCTATCTTAGCTTGCTCAGGTTTTGCACCTACGGCAAATGGTACATGCAAGATAGGCAGTGCAAGGCTCATATGAACTCGGCTACATAGAAAGATAGTGCCAGCGCAACGAAGCTAGCTCTGGAGGTGGGAACGCACTCTCCCGTCTCCTCTCTGCTTTTATTGGGTATGTCTTAGGACTGTGGCATCAATCCACCATGCTTCTCAGCTCACCCTCACATACGTTTTCCCCACTTACACCTACTGTGTACTGTGCACAGGCACCATTTTCTAGATAGTTACAAATGCAAAATCTGTTCTGTGAAATTGGCATGTTTTTTTAGATATGATTGAGTTTATATAAGCAGATCGAAGTTAAAGCTATCATGCTGATAGATCTGGTGGGTCTGTTTTTTCAATCCAGGCAGAATACAAGTCCAGTGCAGCAGCCCAAGCATTCTTGGCCAATTACGATGCAGCTGATGTTGCTGTGGTGACATTGAACGGCAACTCAACTGCCATCTGGACAGTGAGCCCTCCGAGCCAGGAGGCCCTTATCGCAGAGTTGAACCGCTCCGCTGTGCCTCTTCGCCTCAGCTGGGCCTTCTCTCGATCAGTGGACAACACTAATGCAGAAAAAGTCGTCGGCAATGAGCGAACAGTGCAAATTTCTGACAAGGCAGTGCGTAAGAGTTTGGCGGAGATGCTTCATGGAACACCCAACAATGTTACGGTACCTCCTATTTTACCCCGCTTCCTCCTGGTACCACGCAAGGGCAAATCGGACGTAATTCGAGCTCTAGACACGCCTGGTATGGAACCATACCGCAACTTGACCCTTCGACTGCGAACTGGAGCCTTCAATAACTTGAGTGCTCGCAGTGAATGGTGGGAAGTGCAAGAGCATTGTACAGATTCATATCCATATCCATTCCTGCGTGATGATCAAGGCTCATGCACTGACTTAAGCCTAGTTGTCTTCAATGACAAAGTCTTCCCTCAAGCCCTTTCACAGCTGACTGGATATGGGTAAGCCTTCATTCCTTAATTATGTTGTAAATTCACAACCACAATTTTTAGCATTTACATGACTATAGAAAAGCTACTGCCAAACCTTTATACCTTTTTAACAGTTTCTTTTACATTACATCTGTTCAATAGTAACGGAAGGCTTCAGAAAACTGCAAGAACTTGAACAAAATTGTGTTTTTATATTTGGTGCCTCTTATAGCTGCTTTGCAGTAATGATGTAATTTCTGGTAACTATCTTCATTATGTATGGTACAACGGATGCACAGAGGAACAGCCCCTCTTGAAGTAGCATCAGAAGAGTATTCTTGCCAGTCGCTGGTACTTCCACCACTAATGCATTCTAGGGTTTTGAAGCATGCGTGAATTTAATAGCTACGTCAGTGATGGGCTCTTTGTATCTTGCCGTGTTAATTTAGTAAACATGCCCTGCCGCGGCGGTCTAGTGGCTAAGGTACTCGGCTGCTGACCCGCAGGTCGCGGAATCTAATCCCTGCTGCGGCAGCTGCATTTTCGATAGAGGCGAAAATGCTGTAGGCCCGTGTGCTCAGATTCGGGCGCATGTTAAAGAACCCCAGGTGGTCGAAATTTCTGGAGCCCTCCGCTACGGCGTTTCTCATAATTATATGGTGGTTTTGGGACGTTAAAATTCACATATTAATCAGTTTTAGTAAACAGGACCAATAACATTTATAGTATTAAAAGAAAAATTACTTCATTCTCTACAATTTGATCTCAGATCCTCCCCTTGTTCACTTTATTCATTTCAACCATATATTTGGTCTCTAAGTATTACTACCATTTTTAGTGCTCCAGCAGTTAAAATAAATTTAGAATGACAAAGTTGTGCTGGGTGGTGAAGATTCATCGCAGAAGGTAGACATGCAGACTTTCTTGTGTCCTTGACTGTGCACTTTTTTCCATGAACTTCTTTTAACAGAAGACTTCGAAGTATGCTTAGCCTAGGCAAGAGAATAAATGTTCAAGCATTGAGGTTTCATTTAAGCATAAAGAATGCACGTGGCACTCTACAGTACTTTACATGACCCTCTTAAACGGCAGTGCTTGTCAATATTGGCATCTGTGTTGAAGTCTGCACTACGTGTGTCATTATGAACAAATCGTGTAGCTGTGATTGATTTAAGCTTTCTCTGTAACGTAACATACCTGCCACTGGCATCATTCAAATAGTTCCTTCTTAAGTTCAGTATTAAGATATAGAATTTCTCACATATCCTATGCGCTCTGGAAATGGACATTATACAAAGCAGTCAGTGAGGAGCTGACTATGTTGCATTGTTTGGTTTCGAGCTAGTTTTTACAAAGCCTATCGATGGCTTCATGCAAACTAAACAGTTGTGTGCATGACACAGGCTTTCAAGGCATGCTGACTTCACTGTGAAGCCTAAAGTGTAGTTTATTGTCTTAAGTAATGTCAATATACTCATGTTTAAGTGCAGATGCCCTATTAACACAGAGATATACATGCTACAGTGCTCTGACATGCATACCACAAGCAACATTTCTTGGCATGTTCATGCTGGGTCGAGTGTCACTAGACTGTTAGTGGCAGGTTTTAGTGGTATACTTATTTTTGATAGTTATTGCATTCTCATAATGGCAGATAGTCACCACCACAGAACTGTAACCAACATTAGGGTAGGAAAGCCTAGCTCACAGTAGACTGTTATCCACTCCTAGCCAACTTTGACAGCAAAAGCCAGCATTAGCCAATGCTAGCTCTCATTCATTTAAAATAAGCCATAATTAGTCAATGCAAGCCTCCACTTAACCAAAATTAGCGAGTGGTGGTAAACACAAGCCTACATCAGTAAGCACTGTCCATCATGCAACTGGGTGACAGTTGGCCAACATTAGCCATCAGTGACACTATTAGCCATAATTAGCACACACCCTATCAGTTAGCCGTAAATTTGTAGCTTGCCGTAAATTTGTAGCCATTTTAGATGCCGATAATCTGCTGCTCTGGTGGCGCAGTGGGTTGACGCGCGCGCAGTTTGGGATGCGGTCGTGCCGCACGTCATTAGCTCAAATCTCGTTTTGGATTGTTTTTTACTTTTTATGGTTTTTTAATGCTGTATTGCTTTCAAGGAGTCGTAATTTCGCTTTTTTGCGAGAAAATCGCGTCGCTGTTTGTGCCGGTTAATAATCCCTACCGCGTTGATTTTTCGAGGTGCAGTGGGTATGTCGTTGGTGTGCAACATGATGCGTTGTTCGAGTCACGCTGACCAACTGAACTTTTCTTTCTTTTCTGCTTTCATTATTGTTTCGAACAATGCTTCCTATTTTTAAGGCAGCATTCTACAGTGAAGCGATGGGAGGAGTCGCTGGCGAGCGAAAACCTGGGCGATGACCTGAGTCGAGGTTCTTGCTGACGAACCCGGCTCACTGAGGGGCAGCTGCCGCGGGGCCCTGGTTTGAGCTCCGCCCACCATGAAATTTACTGCAGTACTGCAAGTGTAGCGAGTTTTCACCACCACCATTAAAAGCACGTGCACAGACACTACTGCATCGAGGCAATTAATACATGTAGCACGGTAATGATGTTATTATGACGTGGCCCTTGTTACATAGTGCTGCTGTTTGTGCTCTTACTGAAGTGATTGGAGACGTTTTTATTTGTTTTTGTTTTTTAGTGCTACGTGAGGTTACTGCGTTATACGGCTACCTTCCCTCATCGTAGGATACATCAACGCTGCTAGATGCACGTTCATTCTTGCGTATTCGTTTCATCGAGTCAGTCACACCTTGTGGTTTACCCAAGCTCGCAGCCGCACCAGCCAGCACTTGCAAATTAAAGCATCCAGACAATCGGTCACACCCACGACTTCAGCGCACTCGCATTTTGATCACCGAGAACGATGCAGAATACGTTTCGCTCCCGCAGAACAAGCATCGTCTCAGGATGGGAAGACAGCTACAGAGAGCACACCACCGTGCGAGTATCTACTGGACCGTAGAGAGCTCAAATGTCTATCTACCTTTGCATAGCAAGAGCACACATTCATGGGGCAAAACGTGCGTATCCCCTTGTTTGAAGGAACCGATTTGATCACATGAATAAGCCTGTGTATGTGATTTCAGGCGAAGGAGGCCCGAAGTCACTGTCCAACTACACAGCTCTCAGGGTTGGAACACATCTTATGTTGACCTGCACAACGTTTGGCATCAGCTCGCCCATATGTTGCCTTTATACAGTGACACTAAAAATACACAGAACAGATTAATTTGGGAACATCACATTATGTGTAATGAATTATTAGTTGGAGCTACAGTATCTATGCAAAGGAACAGAAACCACGCCAAGGGTGGTTGTTCAATGCAATAATGAAGTTAATTCGCACGCATACAGAGGAATGTGCTAGCCCAGTGCTGTAACAATTGGAAATTATCGTGGAAAGTTTGTCATTGCACGTTGGACGTAAAAGAAGGTTGATAGTTATACCCCCGATAAATAAACGTGATTATCATTTAAAAACAAGTAACAATACTTTAAACAATACTGAGAGAAGAACATTAAAAAGAGCGCGATTCGCACCAACGTCGAACACCAACGACACTGGGCCACGAAATTCACATGGTAGGGCCGTCTAGCAACCGCCGCAGACATGATTTTCTTGCAACATTACCTTGAACAAAAAAAAAACAGAAATGTGAAGCATTCGAAAACGGAAATTAGAACTGACAACATGCGTCAAGACACAACTCCAACTGCACGTCAAGCCACTACGCCACTAGAACAGCTAGACCGTGATGTCTAAAACGACTACAAATTTACGGCAACGACCCCCTCATTTTTACCATTACACTCAGGTGACGGGCCCCTTCATCGTAGTCATTGTTTTACGATGACGGGGCTGTTGCTATAGCTGCATCGCTACTATTACACGCCTCGTCACTGTTACAATTTCACTATGGTGATGGGCCCCCTCACTTTAACGATAGTACTGCGCTGACGAGCCCCGTAATTGCAGTCACAATTACACTATGCTGAGGGCCCCCTCATTCTAACGATAGTACCGAGTTGACGAGCCCCGTCACCATAGTCACTGCCTTACAAATATTTCTCGCACGCTCCAAAGGCATTCTTTCTTCTCTCATCCCAACAAAAGCACTGGAAGCTAAGCAGGGAGGGACGACAGTGGCAAAGAAAATACGTCACCCGTGCCTCATGACCTTGAGCACTTTTTTTTTTCTTCAAATATGTGGCTTTTCTACTGCAAACATGTGCACATGTGTGGACAAGTAGCGGCCTCTCGCGGTGATCCCTGTAATGACCAAACACGCCATGTTCAAATCGGCCAAAGGCTAATAGAAGGCCTTCTACGAGTCATTTTTTAGTGTCTTCTATCATTTGTTGAGAGAAGAGCAAGGAATTTTCAGCTAAATTTGATAATTTATTGTGAATCACAGGCCACGTGCTACACTATAATATTAGGCTCGAGTGTTCTCAGGAGCCTTTACTATCGATCGGCAGTGTTGTCTGACCATGCTCAAGAAGTGTTCCAGGATGCCATTCCTTACCACATGATTGTCACCCATATATTTGCCTTCTGGTATATATCGTGTTAATTTAAATGACATCTATGGCTTTATGTGTGTCATGTCATTTGTGAAATTCCTTTCACCTGTACCATGACATGAATTATACAACATTCATTTCATGAACTATTATAAATGTTGACATACACTTCTGTCATACACCATGCTAATTTTGCTGTTAATTTTGCTGTCTAGTACGATGTTAACAAAATGACTACGGGAGCATCATGGATGTACTGATACATTTATGCAAGAGCTGCACTTTTTTCCCCAATTTCGGTGGAGTGCAACCTTTCCACGGAAGTCTGAAATTTTTGTACAATTTTTGGTGCACGTATAAAAAAACCTATTCAACCTTGTATATACTATATATTACCGGGTTAACTGGCGGAACATGGGAGAGGCCTTTGTCCTGCAGTGGACGTAGTCAGGCTGATGATGATGATGATGATGATGATGATGATGATACTATATATTATAATGTAAATGCAAGGTCAAAAGCGGTAGCAGCATTGAGACAGAAGCAGCAAGAGCTGGTCCGGTATACGGGCAGCGTTGCAGCAGCAACTAGGCAGTCCTAGCTCGCGCCTCTCACCAATGCGTCGATGTCGCTGCAGTAGTGGGCATTCCTCTTCATTACAATTTGTTCCCCATCGGAAAAGAAGCCATCCTGGCGACCCACGGAAAATGTAGTACGAGCGGATCGTAATACGGTTTCAACCTCTGTACGTGAACGGTTTCACGAATGCAAAAGTGCTGGTCTGTGGATGGCGTAACGGGCTCAACGATGTAGTTAACAAGTGAAGTCTGCGAGATAATGCGGTAGGGTCCCTGGTGTTTTGAAAGAAGCTTCGAGGAGAGACCTGTAGAGATAGAAGGGACCCAAAGCCACACAAGGGTGTCCGGAACAAAGTTAGGGTATGAGTGGTCATCGTCACGCCGAGATTTTTGACTTCATTGATCGATGGTTGTGAACAACTGGGCAAGCTTACAGCATTCCTCAGCACGGTGGGCAGCTTCAGAGATGGGCGTAGACTCGGAGGAATCGGGGTGGCAGGGCAGAATGGTATCTAGTGTGGTGGAAGGGTCTCGGCCATATAAGAGAAAAAATGGCGAAAAGCTCATGGTCTCCTGTAGAGCAGTGTTATATGCGTATGTCACGAAAGTCAAAATGAGGTCCCAATCAAAGTGGTCTGAGGAAACATATTTGGATATCATGTCGCCTAGGACATGGTTGAATTTCTCCGTCAAGCCATTTATTTGCAGATGGTAGGCGGTGGTAGTTCAGTGAATGATACGGCATTCGGCAAGGAGTGCATTGATTGCTTCAGAGAGGAACACATGTCCTCTGTCGCTGAAAAGTTCACGCGGTGTGCCATGACGGAGAATGAAGTTCCGCAGGAGAAAAGATGATACATCGCGTGCTGTGGCAGCAGGCGAAGCGGCTGTTTCTGCGTATCATGTTAAGTCGTCGACAGCAACAACGATCCAACGGCTTATGAAAGCTGTGAATGAAAGCGGCCCATACAGATCGATTCCGACGCGTTCGAAAGGCCTGGCTGGGCAAAGGATTGGCTGGATCGGTCCAGAGGCGCGATGAGGGAGAGCTTTGCGTCGTTGACACTGCCGGCATGACTGAATGTACTTGCGCACAAAGGCGTACATGCCTCGCCTATAGAACTGGTAGAAAAGCCGAGCGTATGTTTTGAAGACTACCGCATGTGCGCACTGAGGGTCAACGTGAAAGCTGAACATATTGCTGCACGAAGATGGCGAAGTACGACCAGTAACCACTTTCGGCCGTCAAGACTTTTAATTCCTGCGATAAAGGAGGCCATTGTGAATCTGTTCAGAAAGATGGAGAAGTCGACGGGCCTGAAAGGAATCACAAATGACCACTGATCCAGTCATCCTTACATTTCTCAGAGACCATGTCGCAGTTTGCTGGGAATGCAACCGTTTCGCCCACAACAGATAGGCATGCAGAGCTTTCGGAGGAGACAGGTGAACATGATAGGGCGTCGGCATCAGTGTGACGTCGGCCAGGCCTGTAGACAACACGCATGTCAAACTCTTACAACCGCAAAGCCCACCGAGCGAAACGGCCGGAGGGGTCTTTCAATGTGGATAACCAATAAAAAGCGCATGATTGTCGGTGACTATGTCGAATGGATGACCATATAGGTATGATCTAAATTTATCTAGAGCCCAAATAATTGCCAGACACTCCTTCTCTGTCACAGAATAGTTCTTCTCCGCTTTGGTGAGGGTACGACTTGTGTATCTGACTATGTACTCCTGGAATCCCGATTTGCGCTACACGAGCACGGCGCCGAGTCCAACACTGCTGGCATTGGTGTATACCTTAATTGGAGCAGTCGGGTCGAAGTGATGCAAGATTGGTGGCGAGGTTAACAGGCGGGGCAACTTTTCGAAGGCATCGTCCCAGGCGGGTGACCAAGCGTAACTTTTCGAGTCGCTCCGTAGAAGTTCAGCCAAGGGGGCGGGGATCATCGCAAAATTATGAATAAAGTGGCGGAAATACGACCAGAGGCCAAAAAAGCTGCGCAGTTTCTTCAGAGACGCAGGTTTAGGGAACTCTGCATTGCTCGAAGCTTGGCGGTGTCGGGAAGAATGCCGTCTTTAGAGACAACATGGCTGAGGATGGTGAGCTGACTTGCGCCGAAGCGACATTTCTTCAGGTTGAGCTGAAGGGCAGCATCAGTTAGGCAATGCAGTACTTCATCTAGCCTGCGGAGATGCATTGGAAAATCTAATGAAAATAAAACGACATCATCAAAGTAGCACAGGCATGTTTTCCACTTCAGGCCACGTAAAAGATTGTCCATTATCTGCTCGAATGTTGCGGGCGCGTTGGAAAGACCAAAAGGCATGACACAGAATTCGTAAAAGCCATCAGGTGTGACAAAGTTCGTCTTAGGCTGATCTTCAGATGCCAGAGGGACTTGCCAGTAGCCGCTCTGTAAGTCAATAGAAGAGAAGAACTGCACACTGAAGAGGCAGTCGAGGGCATCGTAGATTTTTGGTGATGGGTAAACATCTTTTCGAGTTATTTTGTTAAGACGACGGTAGTCGAAAAGAAGAACGGGTCAATTTGCTTCTGTGTTAACGAGAATGGCTGGAGTCCCAGGGGCTATTCGAAGGCTGGATGAGGCCACGCTTGAGCATGTCAGCTACTTGGTAATCGATAACCTGGCGCTCGGCTGCGAACATGCGATAGGGTGTCCGCAGACTTCTATAAGAGAATTCTATGAAGACTTCTGTAGATATAGTCAAAGTGCCTTTCTTTTGCTAATAAATGCTTCAGGTTTGAAAATTAGAGTGTATTATAGAATAGTTTACAGGGGTGTGAGCATGCTATCGCAAATAACATGCACTGCCATGGTCCTAAAAGAATTGTGCTGTAGTATAATAGAGCCAAAAATGCTGTATCTGCAGTTTGCTTGTTGTTTAAAAATAGACTTTGGAATTTCTTTTGATTTTAAAGTTACTATGGCACCCTGTCATTTCTTATGACCCACATGTGTTACTAAGGTTGGCTGTCTCCATAAAAAATTAATAAAGAATTCAATGTGTACAATAGTGCATTGTATTAGTATTGAGTATGGTTTGCAGCCTTTATATCTAATGTCCTTTTAATTATATTTTGATTATACCATTGCAGAATTGCGGGGCTATACACCACCTTCGTGCTTGTCGTTTCTCGTCTGATCCGAGGTTTCATGGCTGGCAGCTCATTCACCATCATGTTTGATGACATGCCTAATGTGGATCGTGTGCTGCAGCTTTGCCTTGACATCTACCTTGTGCGGGAAAGCCGTGAATTAAGCCTTGAAGAAGACCTGTTTGCCAAACTGATATTCTTGTATCGTTCCCCAGAGACTTTAATCAAATGGACACGTGCGGCAGACCAGCAACCACTGGCCTGATTGCATCACTTTGGACAGATTCTGTTGCCGTTTTACTGATTATGTTGTGGCATTTTGATACTTCCATCACTTTCTATCTTCACTGCATTGGAGACTGTGAGGCTGTGGCAGCAAACTTATTGCACCATGTTGCTTATGCCTACCCATCCATCTACTTTTGAAAGTGTGCCTGCCTAGATTATGATCATTGCAATACTTACTAAGTCATTGTTGGAACGAGAAGAAATCTTAGACTATGCAAAATATTATATATTATAGTAACAAGCAGCATTTCTCTTTTGTAAAAGATACAAGCGTTGTTATTTTTGGTAAGTGCCATAGTTTAGGGCACCTGTCTTGGTCTTTCAGATTGTGGTGATGCGCAGTGCTTTGTATCATTTGTAATATATTTTTTTACTGTGATGCGATGCATAGAAACATCCAAAGATTTATTATGCTCGAATAACTACTCTTGTATATGCATGCCTGATGTGAGATAATGTTTACTTGAAGTAGATAGGCCAACAGAACTGGCATATGGAAGGTTTGTTCCTGCTGATGTGTCTACCCGAGTGTAAGGACCATAATATTTTAATATTGAGTAATGAAGCTTTGGTGTAAATTTTTTCAGAATATTATCTGTTATAATTGTTTTATTGTCATAGCATACTGTGTAAATGTAAGTTTGGAAGTTTTTTTGTTTGTTTGAATTTAAGTTCGTTGACATTTGATAAAGCAAAAAGCTGCTTATGAGTCACTTTTAGCATTCTGTAATTGATATCTTGTCTGATTACGCCTACTTGTAAATTTGCGAAGGAGTGGTATTTAAGTCAATAGCTGTAAAGCTGTAACCTTTTTTGATTTTAAAAAATAAAGTTGCACTATGTATGCTGGCACTTTTTTATGCTTTGCTACAAAGGACAACCTCCATGGCAAATTCTCTCCTAAAAAGTAGTGTATAGATCATTTGATATACATGCATCGTCTCCACTGCTTCATTTGAGAATTCACTATTTGTAGTAGTCTAATTTTCGTTTGTGTGTAATGTAGGGTAATATTGACTGTAGTCAGAAACAATGGATATGAGGACAACCTCCATGTTCCAAATGCCTCTTCAGTAGGATAGCACATTTATGTTTTGCAGCGGCAAGAGCTTGATAAAGGGACCCTGCAACACTTGTTCAACTAATCGTGTAATAACCACACTTTAGGAGCTTGCGTCACAAATCTCTTGCCACAAAAATTTTTCAAATATGTCAAGTGTAAGTGGAGTAATAAGGGTTAGTCACTAGCTCCGAGCAGTTTATCCTTTTTCACTGGAAGCTACACTGGAAGGAATGACAAGAGGGCAGAACCTATGTTGGCACACATCATGGCCTTGAGCATTATATAGATCGCCATCTCGTGACAGCCGCAGTTCCTATTAAGAGATAGAGGCAAAAGCTTTTATTTTTAGTACTAGGATAACGAATATTTCTCGTTGAGTATAGTCCTTCATTATAGGCCCTGTTGGCTTTTGCCACTCTGTCTGCCCACTGAATCAACAGAGGCTGCTCTGAGCTGGTCAGCACAGCCTCCCAGGGGGAATGTGAAAGCGAAGTAATAGAGGGGTAGCCAAGTGGTGTCCACATGTAAATCGGGAGCAAATGAAACTGTGTTTTTAACTGAAACTGCTTGGGCTACCTGCGCAGCATGAGAAGCACAACTGTTGTGCTAACAGATAGCCTGTATTCCTGAAAATCTGGTGTACACTACACCAGCCTTGTTATACACCAGCTTTACAGACAGGTAGTAGTATCCAAATACACCCGACTCATTTTGAAGCAGTTTCAATTGTCTGACTACCAAGGGATGTCTGCAAATGCATCTAACTTGTGAGGCATCTATGAGAGTAAGCGAGCACTGATAAATGACACAGTAGTTTTGGAAATGACTGCACGCATTGATAGAGACTGTTTTAGCAGGCTCAGAATGAGGCAAGTGACTCCGGGACACGTGTTTAAAATGGAGTGCTGCACGCAAGTGCAGCACTTCCAGAGTTTCCACACATGAAAATAGAACAACACTAGACGTTAAGCTGACTTCCATCAATTGAGTGCCAATGTAAGATCAGATGAGAGTGCCAAATAACTTCAGTGTTTTTGATAAAAGGCACGCACATTTTTTTTGCTTGAGCCCAAAACAAACAGAAGCATTACTGAGGAAGCTTTTGCAATCAAGAATTCAGTTAATATCTGTATCCTTTCCTTTATATATGTAATACTTTTTTTCAGTTAGTACGTAGTTTGATGTGACAAAAGCAAGTAAAGCTTTGCTTCAAATACAGCCACAATCGAATTCCCTGGTTTGGTTAACATAATCTTTGGTTCACATGTTCAGAGGAGTTGACTTCTAATTGGCAGCATTTACTGGCTATACTTAAAAGGAGTTACAGAGCCCTTTCAACCAATAAATAAGGCTCTTAACTACCACTAAATATTTTCACTCATTCAATTAGAATTCCTTGCTCTTAAGTACACATGTATTGTTTATTTGAATTCATTCCAATTTATGATTGGAGCAGTCTTGCCATGTTTAAATCTCTGAAGAAACAATGCATGGCCCTTGGTTAGATATTACCACACTTCTTGTGTTTTATAATTGCAGAACTGCATGTACAGTGGTGAAAAATTGAATTGCAAACAATTTATAACTAACTAAAACCCCCTTTCTTTTGCCTCTATGTTTAATAGCATGATTTTACCTCGTGTGTGATGTGAGGTCAAAAAAAAAAAGTATTTTACCACTATGTAACTGCCAATACAAGATTGTGCTTTTGACTTCTTACAGAAGGTGTTTCATTTTGAAATTTTTTATTCATGTATCACTTGTCTGTGACCGTACATTTTGGTAACATCTATTGGTAACATCATTTCTGTGTTGCATCAGATAATTCAAAGTATCGTATTTGCTCCTCAGTTATTTGTATGTCTAATTTTGGATGGTATTATGCATTTGTAAATGTATATAGGCCCGATTTCTTGTATCAAACTGTCCATCTTCAAATATCATATCACAATTCAAATGTGAAATTCATAGTGGTTTTGGGACGTTAAATTCAACATATCCATCAATCATCATCAATCAAATGTGAAATTTAGTGCATACACTCAAGCCTCGAGATAACGAAGCCATGTATAATGAAATATCAGTAGTAAATTAATAGCCTTGCAATAGATACAGGGTTCGAAATATACCTTTATAATGAATTTTAGGGTATAATGAATCAATTTTGATTAGGATGCAATTTTATTATATTGAGGTTTGAGTACTCTGTGATGTTAAGTGCTGTCATATTGCATTCACTAGAATACTTGATTGATTTGAATTTAAGCATGCATATTATGCCCAGCCCTTCACATATGAAAGAAACTCTTGGATCACTCCCAATAACACAAGCTTCCACAGTGCTACAATCGTTACGTTGCTCAACTGCTGACCCCAAGGTTATGGATTCGGTCTCAGTTGCAGTGATTTCATTCCGAAATACTCTGAATGCTGGGGGCTAGTCTTGGTTCACACTTACTGAGGGGCTTTGATGCATATAGAAACATACCGAGGCTTCACAGAATTTTGCACAGACAGATCCAAAACAAACGGACACATCGGCTCTGGAGTTATTAGAGTAAAATAGGAAGAAGGGCATACACTTATGGAACCACGCTTCCATGCTCGCTGCTTAACTCGTCATGGTATACACAGTGGCAGAAAGAGTGATAGAAGACGACAGTCGTAACATAGTTATCAGTTGCTAGTGATTCTTTTAGCGCACTCCAGTTGCTAATATATATATATATTATGAGACCACGTCCGGTTCGACAGCAACCAGGTTATCTTTTTAATCCAGACGCACGAGCCAGAGAGCCAGCCCGCGTGACGTACGATGATGATCACTACAATGGTTTGGTCATACAGATGAAGATGAAGTACACAGTCAGCGCTCACACTATTTTCCCCCCTTCGCGAAAGAGGGCAGCAAGGGTTGGGACGCCGAATATATCGTTTCAGTCGAGAGACGTGGGCGATCTCGGTGTGGCGGCGACGGTGATCAGGAGCCACGTTGACAGGAGCAACGCGATAGTTGACTTCAGAGGTTCGTTCCAGGACGGTGTATGAACCGAGATATCGGTGAAGGAATTTTTCGCAGAGCCCAGGTACACGAACAGGTGTCCACAAAAGGACTTCGTCGCCTGGGCGGAACACAACAACTCGACGCTTCGCATCAATGTCGATTTTCCTCTTGTCCTGAATGGTAGCAGTGTTGGCGCGGGCGATTTTACGGCAGCGGGCGACGCGAGCGGCGAACTCTTCCGGGAGAGACGAAGATGGATTGGAAGCTATGGACAAAAAGGTGGTGTCCAGAACAAAAGTCGGTACACGGCCATACACGAGAAAAAAAGGGCTGAAATTCGTCGTACGCTGTATGGCAGTGTTATATGCGAACGTGACGAAAGGAAGTATTGTGTCCCAGTTTTTGTGATCCGGTTGCACGTACATAGAGATCATGTCGGACAAAGTTCGGTGAAAACGCTCAGTCAGACCATTAGTTTCTGGGTGATACGCTGATGTGGTCTTGTGGATGGTGTTAGAGGCCTGTAAGACTTCAGCAAGGACATGTGAAAGAAATGTCTTGCCATGGTCACTAAGGAGCACACGCGGTGCGCCATGTCGTAAAATAATGGTGCAAAGGAAAAAATCGGCTACTTCAGAGGTAGCACCAGATGAAAGAGCTGCCGTCTCCACGTAGCGAGTAAGGTGGTCTACGGCAGTAACAATCCAACGGTGACCAGCTGGCGTAAGCGGAAGAGGTCCGTATAAGTCTATGCCCACAAATTCAAAGGGAGTGGACGGGCACGGCAGTGGTTGCAATGGCCCCGCGGGAAGAGACGTGGTACGTTTTCGGTGCTGGCATGACGCGCAGGAAGCGACGTACTTGGCGACAGAAGTGGAGAGGCCAGGCCAAAAGCAGCGAGTCTTGAGGCGGTCGTAGGTCTTGTGGAACCCTAAGTGGCCAGCTGTCGCATCGTCATGGAACGCTTGTAGAACTTCCAGACGAAGTGAGCGAGGAATGACGGGAACCCATTGGTTACCGAGAGGATGGTAAATTTGCCGACATAATGTTCCCTCTTGAAGCTTGAAACGGGCAAGTTGTCGTCTTAGGCGGCTGTTTGGAGCTCAAGATAAGCCAGTGAACCGATCGATGATAGTGCGGCAGTAGGTATCGGCATGTTAGAGCGAGGCGAGATCTGTGGGCGAAAAAAGGTCCGCCAAGGCAACTAACTGTTTCAAAGCAGCAGCCGCCTGTTTGGTGGTTTGGCGACTGACGGGAGGTGGATGGATACGGTGCAGGATCGTATTCATCGGGTCTCGGGGCAAAGTCTCTCTCGTGAGCTGAGTAACGACGTCGTTCATCCTGCTGACGGCGGCGGCAGAAACGGGATATATGACCCCTTATGCCACAGTAGAAGCAGATGGGGCGCGGAGGACACCATGTAGAATAGCGGCGTGGCCTTGGCGCTTGCGTTGTCATCGCAGCCACATGGTCGCATCCGACGTCCGCAGGCACGGTTGGAACTGGTGCAGGGGCCCGCGATGCAACTTCTGCGTATGAAGGCACTGGGAAGCGCACAGGAGACGGGGCATGTGCAGCGCTTGTCATTGATGCCAGTTCGTCCTTGATTATCTCTCGCAGGTTGGGAGGAGGTGTGTGGACAGACGCAACGGTAGGGTTGCCTGGAATAAGGCCGTGAAGTTCTTCTCTGACAATTGTGCGGATAAGGGCCCGCAATTCATGCTCCTTGGTAAAGCGAGCGTTGCAGGAGGCGTGTGAAAGGCGCATAGATAGAAGCGCGTCCAGACGTTGGCATGTAGTGATGACGTCCCGGACGGTAGTCGGATTCTGGATCACTAGAGCATTGATTGATTGATTGATATGTGGGGTTTAACGTCCCAAAACCACTATATGATTATGAGAGACGCCGTAGTGGAGGGCTCCGGAAATTTAGACCACCTGGGGTTCTTTAACGTGCACCCAAATCTGAGCACACGGGCCTACAACATTTCCGCCTCCATCGGAAATGCCACTAGAGCATTGAAGGCCACAGAGTTGATACCTTTCAGTAGATGTCAGATGCGATCGGCCTCCGGCATGTCATTTTGTGCTCTGCGACAGAGAGCCAGAATATCTTCGATGTAGGACGTATACGATTCGTCGTCCCCCTGGATGCGGGTTGCAAGCTTCTGTTTCGCTACTACAGAACATCCTGCAGACGTGCCAAATACCTGACGGAGATGCCCCGTGAAGGCCGACCAATTGGAGAAGTCGCTCTCATGGTTGTAATACCAGGTTTTAGCGACGCCATCGAGGTAAAAAGGAACGTAGCGCAGTTTGTGCGCCTCGTCCCAATAATTACAAACGCTGGTTCGATCATAACTGTCCAGCCATTCCTCGAGGTCTTCGTTGCGAAGGCCGGAAAATACCGGAGGGTCTCGGTGAGAGGTACTCACGGTGTAGTGAAGCCTAAGTGGCTGAGAAGGAGCGGTTGCAGCAGTAGACGCGTTGGGTTCTGCCATCGCTGTTGCTTGAGGGCACAACCGACGACCAGACCGGAGCTCCAGGGGTGACGGGTAGAGCAGGAGGACGTGGGAACCGAAGCACGCTCCACCACTTATGAGACCACGTCCAGTACGACAGTAACCAGGTTATCTTTTTAATCCAGACGCACGAGCCAGAGAGCCAGCCCGCGTGACATACGATGATGATCACTGCAATGGTTTGGTCATACAGATGAAGATGAAGTACGTAGTCAGAGCTCACACTATGTGTATATATATATAAAGCTGGCTCTTCATTGTAGAAGACATACTGAGAATCGCTGGCTCTTCATTGTAGAAGACATACTGAGAATCATCGCAGCGGCAAATTAAACCAAAAAAGCTATCCAATTTTGTTGGATCCTGAGCCGTGTCGGTATAAGAGGAAATGAAAGGGCAGATTAAAATGCATATATGGCTACAAAATTACCCGTCAAAAACCTAGATATACATTTACCGACTGTATAGCAGCACATACCGACGAGCACTCAACAAATAATGGCATCTAAAGTGGGATAAAAAAACGTGTCTGACTCCCCTATATGGGAATCGGTATAACATGAAAGTGAAACGTCTCTTTACAGAGGTATTTGAGCGTTTATTGTGCATTGTTTCAGCAACAGCAACCAATTGGAAAGTCACATTACGAACTATAAGCAGCTCAAAACTTGCTGCGCACACCTCAAGCAGAAAGCACACATGAAATTAGCACACACAGGACGAGCCTGGACTAACAACTGTCACAGCTTTACACTCAAGGTGCGCTGTTCAAACAGGCAGAAAAACTCTAGAAACGAGTGCACAAGTATACTCAGGACAAGTGTGAACTGTCACAATTGTTCCTGCTTTGTGTGTCAGCAGCGTGCTCCTTTCTTAACGCAGCCATTGTGCAAAATGACCTTCATCCTCTCTCGCAATAAGAGCCTGAAAAGTGCACGCTCCGTAGAGGCGGCACTTCATAGAGGCGACAGTCTTTAGAGCGCGCCCAACGCTAAGGCCCTTTGATCTAGGAAAGTGACAACACTCTTCTTCACGCTTGCGTTTCTTTGATTTTCCTCGCGCGTTTGTGGCACACACTGCACCCGGCTCCATCTTTTGCCGGGGCTCGCATAGATGCACTGCCGGATTCAATGGATGCACGTGATTTCTGGCCCCTTGCGCGCCCCGGAAATGTAGTGATTTCGGGAAAATGGCGATCACACGATAGAGAATACTGGAATGAATGTTTACTAGAAGATTGGGTTCTTCCGAAAGCCATGTAAATGTGGCATGCTACTTCAAAAGCAGCTTCAAGGAAAGTTCTATGATGCAGGTATCTTTTTCTCTTCTTCCAGATAATAACATGCTTTATGTTCGCATCATATATAGTTTTGCTTGGGGCAACTACTATCGACGTGAAAAGGAGCAGGTAGCAGCAACCACTCACTATTATCACCTTGAGGTTCATGTCTCTGTCGAGGGTGCTTCTTGTGCTTCACGGCAGAGTGGGAGAAAAATAATGTTCAAACTGCGTTGGGTTACAAGTTTTTTCCCCAAATGGTTGAAAAATGGGTAGTGCAAATTGGTTTTCAATGAAATATAGCAAGGACTTGCAGAAAGCAGCTGATCATTCAGACACAATGAATAATTTCATTTACAAAATGACAAGTGACTAACAGGCAGCAGTGCTAAAAATAATTGGTACAGAATTTCTCTCAACTATTACGTAACAATCAATCGTAACTGACTGCTAAAAACTTGTCGATGCTATAATTTGGACTCATGTTACATAAATAGAAAAAGGTCCCCAAAAACTGCAGAAAGGTGATATAAAAGCACTGGCTGTGCGAGCGAGGATTTTAGGCCTCTGCCTCAAAGTGGATATCAGCACCAAGTGAGTATAATCACGTGAACACTGCTTGCACGTCGCCCATATGCACGAGAAAACCAAATAATAATCTGTCCTAAGTCATGTGCATGCGACATTCAAACTAAGAAGTAAATTAATGCCCCGCTGCGGTGGTCTAGTGGCTAAGGTACTTGGCTGCTGGCCCGCAGGTTGCGGGATTAGATCCCGGCTGCGGCGGCTGCATTTCCGATGGAGGCAGAAATGTTGTAGGCCCGTGTGCTCAGATTTGGATGCACGTTAAAGAACCTCAGATGGTCGAAATTTCCAGAGCCCTCCGCTACGGCGTCTCTTATAATAATATAGTGGTTTTGAGACGTTAAACGCCATGTATCAATCAATCTGAAATATCAGGGGTGTGCTTACGGTTCAGACGAAAGCCTTAGCTGCCTCATCAAACGTGCATTATGACTGTCGGCGTCCTGCATCGTTGGGAGCAGGTGATGCAAATAATATCGCGAGATGACATCGCCATATGAAGGCATGACGACATCACATATCACAAAATTTGTGGTGTCATAATGATGTCGCAGACTAACAACCGCCGTGTGAAATAACTTACGTCAAGTGACATCACGGCTCATTTTCACTGTCAGGACGCTATTGTTTTTCTCGACAGTTCTTTTTTTTCTAGCACCAGATCACACTAATGTCATTATTTTATGCGTGAATACCACCTCCCCTCTATAAAAAAAGGACCTCATTTGGTGACCATCGCTAGCGTCACCTTGATCTATTCTTCATTGACTTAATTTTACTGCATTCATTTTCAATGGATTTTGACAATCACGATAAGTGCGATCTAGAAGTTGTATCATAACAGGTAACTGTTCGTTGTGGAAAGCATTTTCTGGAGTTAGTTTCAGACTGAATAACAGTTCCTGACATGCGATTTCATGAAGTCTCAGCAGAATATTCAGCATATTCAGGAGAATTCTATTTTATGCAGCGCATAGTTAGCTGAAAAAAAAATTTGTTCGTCAGGAAAAATACTAGACATACATACAGCATTTGGCGATGCTTTCGTACGAGCAACAAGAAAAGCGCCGTAACTATCAAAGAACGTGGTCTTTGACGAAACTAAGTTGTTTCGGCCGACGTAGTAATGCAACTGCTTCTTACAGAAGCTATCGCGCCTACCTTGGGTATTGTTAAAAAATCATAGCCATTTGTGTTCTGGTTGCAACAGTTACAGGCGCAAGCATGTGGCATAGCACCAGTAAACAGCGTAGAAAACAAAGAATGCGCAATGTTCGCTACGCGCAGCCCAGGTGAAAAATGGAGCTGGCGAAAAATGGAGCTAGCGAAAAAGAAAAATATCAGCGCAGCGCATGAGTCGTGTGTCTCCACCAGCGACCGCGAAAGAGACAAACCATCATGCAGAAACAGCGGCAGAGAACGGGAGGAGTTGAAAGGGGTGCGTCTTACAATGACAGCTGTTGCAATTGGCAGTCGTAGTGTCATTTCTTTTTTTCACTTGATCCATGTGGTGGTAAGTGCAGTTATCCAAAAAAAGTTTATAAGAGATTGAATATTATTGGTTCACACATGGACATGAAAACATCTATGCTAATAGTGTAAAGCATGTAGAATGAAAATGGTTTGTTTCATTTGATTTCTTTACATTAAAGACCACAAAGGCATATTTAATAAGGGGTAGTTACACAAACGAAAAATTGTCCTAGAAAATATTTTGCAACTTTTACAATGAATATAAGTGAAGCGGTGATGTTGCGGAGGATGAAATAAGGTTAGATGGTCTGACATAAAATTAAGAAATTTGGAGGCATAAAATGAAATCGGCTTCATAGGTCGGCAAAGCTTGTAGAGCTCACTCAGACTCGCTCATGAAATATATTTTGTGCTTAGGACTCGCTCGGACTCATGCTCGCCAAAATTTTTCTGAGCCAGACTCGGTCACACTCATGAAAATTTTCTTCAACCGAACTCACTCAAACTCACCATAAAAATACTCAACCGGACTCGCTCAGATTCAGACTTGCGGCTTGATCTTAGTCTGAGTGAGTCCTCTCAAGAGTCCATTAGCCTAGAATAATGATTTTCGAGGATGATGTCAATGCTCTGCAACACCAATATCTTACTTAACAATGATCTTCTTGGCGCCTTTTGATATAGTACCTCCAAATATGAGATATGAGTGCTCGTAAGTCAGCTGGGACATTTTTTTCTAAAATTTCTAATTTTGAAAGATTTGGTGGGGGGGAGGGGGGTCAAGGTTCTCCCTTATGTGGTTCTTGCCTCTGATCAATAAATATTGAAATAGTATGTGAGACAGTGCTTCAGAATGTGTGTAAGTAGATGTGATAAACGTGAATCCAGGTAAAGCTGATAGTAATGCTGAAGATTAGCAGATATGGCCACAGGTCAGCGAAGAAAAGAACTCACTCAGAGTCTCCCAAAAAATATATACCTTGTGCTTTGGACTCACTTAGTGTCAATCATCAAACTTTTCCCGATCAAAAATCACTCGGACTCACTCTCACAAAAATTTGCTTCAACCATACTCGCTCGTACTCAAACTCGCCAAAATATCACTCACCTGAACTCACTCAGACTCACGGCTCGATCTGTGTCTGAGTGAGTCGACTCATGAGCGAGTTCATCGACCTATGCTTGCAGAAAACGCTGAGTGGAGCTGAATGAAAGAAGCCTTTGCCCTGTGGGAGACATAAGATAGGCCAACTATGATGAAACCTTACACTCGTTGTCTTTAGTCATAATACAATCCAGCGGGACACCTAATAACTGTATGTTACTCACCAGGCATTCAGAACTACTACTGATTAGGTAATCTAAGCTCTCAATATTACCGTCTCTGTCTGGACGCCTCTCCCTTGTTACAACTCAATTACTCACACCTTCTTTACATAAATGAGTGAATAATAATAAAATTGTGCAATGAACGGCACTACTATAAATTATATTTATATTTACACATGAAATGACCCTTAAGTGAGCTTTACCACAATAATGATGCCGTATAAAGGTTGTGGTGGCTTGTCTTACCCTAATGCAGCTGCAGTAGTGTTCATGGGACACCTTTCTGTAGATTCAAAGTGATGCTGAGGCAAGTGTGAAATACAAACCATTGCTCTGGTGCCTTCTTAAAGTGCACATGTTTCTGTCACAACATGTGCACTGAGTAAATACAGCATGTGCATTGTGCTACTGAGGAGTTAGACATTGTATGAAACTCTATACAGGGGCTTCTTCCCTGATGGTTTGGTGTCATGAATGCAACAAGTCCTTGCAACAAACTTGCTAACAAGACACCTGTTGCTCATGTTGCTGCATTTTTCAGCAAAAGCGAGAGTTGGGCTAGTTGGTTTGGGTTCTATTTGAAATAGTGCAAAGACTAAACACATGGAAGACAGCGCTCGTGTTGTCCAGTTTTCTTCAATGTAACTCTTCTTTTCGCTGTCCTAAAATGAAGTTCCATGAACTTGTGTTCTGCACTAAGGCTTTCGCTACTATGGCCTCCCACCGGCTGCTGTCGTTACTGTACTGGCCTTCGCCAATGGTGTATTCTCGGTGCACCCATAAGCAAGCCAGCATCTGTTTTCGACACTTTTAGCACAGCTGTACTGCTGAGACGACGGACAGCAGACGTAGCATCTCAAGCATACATGAACGCGGTGGTTCGAAAAACAGATGCACGTTGCATTTTCTTCATTTTTCAGGTTCATAAATTAATGCATGCGCAACTAAACAGGTAGAAAATACGGTGACATGCTTGTTTATTCACAATGACACTATATGGAAACCAACCAGTTTCTGTTTGAAAAAAAATTGTGGGCAATCATTTTAGTGCAGTATTTCATCTTTCACTATCGTTGCAAGAAAATTTTTTTGCAATCTTCAGAAGCTGTTTAATGTTGCCATAATGGGTACAACCTAGGTTGATTAAAAAGAAAGCATCAATACAATGCTGCTCGAATTGATAAGAACAGATGCTAATGCTAAGTAACATCCAAGGGGATGTTATTTGTAGGAATTATCATATGAATGTAAAATGGCTAAAATGACAACTTGCTGCAACAGATAATTACTACAGATAACATCTCCTACACTTTCCTTGCCATTACTCTCTATTCTCATTAATATTGTATCTAACAAAGAAAAACAAGTTTTTAGATACCCTTCTTTCATTAATACAGCACGGATTGTCCTGATCTGCTGCTAGTTGCTAAAAAAGGAATGGTGCTTTTTATCCCTCCCACTGCGTGCGCCTTTCTGTTTAGATATGCATTTTAGTGAAAGCAAAACAGCAATGCTGCACCCATTTTCACATTTTGTTCAGATGTACAAGATATACAATAGCGTCACACGTCGGGATAGTTGCTAGTAACTGTGTCAAAGAAGCATGGAGGTTGATGATCAAGTAGTTTTAAAGAATAAGGAGCATGAATGTAGAATGAGTAAGTGAGGGTGTCACACTATTTGCTACACCTGAATGCGAATAGATGGCAACATCAAAGTTGAAGTGCCAAATTGCTACACGAACCTATTCTTCAATTCATTCGTGCCGAAGAGAGCATCTGAGTAGGTGACGTGTAAACACGCAAAAGCCCATGGGAGGCGCCGTCTGAATCGATTTCCGGTTCAATATATCCTTGGCGCCCTGTTTTGCTGGCCGCCTTTTTGGAGCTGTAGACATGTCTTTTTTTTATTTTTCAATTGTGTTGCAATCTAATCGCTCGCGCAATCGTGGTTGGTTATAGCATCAGTGAGAGGGTGGCAAGTATCATAATCAAGTTTAACAAAAGGTACAAGGTGAAGGTGGTACAGGCCTACCCGCCTACATCGAGCCATGATGATCATTTGGTCGAACGCTTTATGAAGACGTAAGTCGGCCATTAATAAAGACACAGTATACTATTCTTATGGGCGACTTTAATGCCACAGTAGGCAAGAAACAGGCCGGAGACCATGCAGTGGGGGAATAAAGCATCGGCTCTAGAAATGCCAGAGGGGAGTTATTGGTAGAGTTCGCAGAAGGCAATAATTTACGGATTATGAATACCTTCTTCAGAAAACGGGCTAACCGTAAGTGGACGTGGCAAAGTCCTAATGGCGAAACTAAAAATTAAATCGACTTCATTCTGTGTGCACACTCTGACATTGTACATGATGTACAAGAAGATTAGATGCAGTGACCATAGAATTGTAAGAGCTCGTATACACCTAGATTTAAAAAAGCCAAGACAAAAACTGATACGCCAGAAGCCAATTAATGAACTCGCAGTGAGAGAAAAAATACAGGAATTCAGAGTATTGCTTCAGAATCGATTCGAGGCACTAAATGAGATAACCGACGTTAGCATTGACACAATGAACGATACTATTACTAATTCCATCAAAGAGTGTGCAAGTTGGAGGTCCAGTCACTAAACGAGAAACTGGCAAACTATCTCGGGAGACAAAAAAATCTTATTATGAGACGACAAACGATGAAAGCCTCAAATGCTACCAACAAAATAGATCTAGTGGAGCTTTCGAAGTTAATCAATAGGCGTAAAGTAGCCGACATCGGGAGGTATAACAGGAAAAAAATTGAGCAGGCTGTAAAAAGCAGCAGAAGTCTAAAAGCTATGAAATCAGACTTGTGCCTGGGCAAAAATTTAATGTATGCATTGAGAAACAAGGAAGGCAATGTCATGATTAATATGGATAGGATAGTCGTGATGGCGGAGGAGTTCGACAGAGAGCTGTACAGAAGCCAAAAGAACCAGGATGGTATTAGAAGAAACTACAATAGTTCAAGAGAATTCGACATCCTACCAGTAACGACAGGGAAGTAAGGAAAGCCCTAGAAGAAATGCAAAGAGGCAAAGCCACTGGTGAGGATAAAGTAACAACGGACCTCCTGAAAGATGGCGGAGAAATTGTGTTAGAAAAATTAGCCATCTTATATACAAAGTGTCTCTTGACAGGAAGGGTACCAGAATCTTGGAAGAATTCCAACAGCTTCTTAATCCATAAAAAAGGAGACGTCAAAGGCTTGAAAAATTACAGGCCAATCAGCTTACTCTCCGTTTTTTACGAAATATTTAAAAAAATAATAGCTAATAGAATTAAGACGATACATGTATTAGAGTTCAATTAGCCAAAGGACCAAGCAAGATTTCGTACCGACTACTCCACAATAGACCATATTCATACTATCAATCAGGTAATAGGGAAATGCGCTGAATACAACCAACCCCCATACATAGCTTTTATAGATTATGAGAAGGCATTTGACTCAGTCGAGACATCAGCAGTAATGCAGCAGCTATTAAACCAGCGCATTGAAGAATTCTACGTAAACATACTGGAAGAAATCTACAGAGAATCCACAGCCACCATAGTTTTCTATAAAGAAAGTGAAAAAATTCCCATAATGAAGGGTGTAAGTAAAGAGACACGATCTCTCCAATGCTATTCACCGTGTGTTTACAGGAGGTATTCAGGACCCTAGACTGGGAAGAGTTAGGCATAAGAGTTAATGGAGAGTACCTTAGTACTAACCTGCAATTTGCTGATGACATTGCCTTGATGAGTAACTCAGGGGACGAATTACAGTTCATGATTACTGAACTTGTCACGGAAAGCAGCAAAGTAGGTCTAAATTATTATGCACAAAACTAAAGTAATGTGCAACAATCTCAGCAGAAAGCAGCACTTTGTGATATTTGGAGAGGTGCTGGAAGTTGTTAAGGAGTATGTCTACTTACGACAGGTAATAAGTGCAGAGCCGAACCACAAGATTGAAGCAACTAGAGGAATAAGAATGGGGTGGAGCACATTTGGCAAGCACTTTCGAATCATGACTGGTAGATTACCACTCTCCCTCATTCATTCATTCATTCATTCATTATCAGCCTGACTACGTCCACTGCAGGACAAAGGCCTCTCCCATGTTCCGCCAGTTAACCCGGTCCTGTGCTTGCTGCTGCCAATTTATACCCGCAAACTTCTTAATCTCATCTGCCCACCTAACCTTCTGTCTCCCCCTAACCCGCTTCCCTTCTCTGGGAATCCAGTCAGTTACCCTTAATGACCAGCGGTTATCCTGTCTACGCGCTACATGCCCTGCCCATGTCCATTTCTTCTTCTTGATTTCAGCTATGATATCCTTAACCCCCGTTTGTTCCCTAATCCACTCTGCTCTCTTCTTGTCTCTTAAGGTTACACCTACCATTTTTCTTTCCATTGCTCGCTGCGTCGTCCTCAATTTAAGCTGAACCCTCTTTGTAAGTCTCCAGGTTTCTGCTCCGTAGCTAAGTACCGGCAAGATACAGCTGTTATATACCTTCCTCTTAAGGGATAGTGGCAATCTACCTGTCATAATTTGAGAGTGCTTGCCGAATGTGCTCCACCCCATTCTTATTCTTCTAGTTACTTCAATCTCGTGGTTCGGCTCTGCGGTTATTACCTGCCCTAAGTAGACATAGTCTTTTACAACTTCAAGTGCACTATTACCTATCTCGAAGCGCTGCTCCTTGCCGAGGTTGTTGTACATTACTTTCGTTTTCTGCAGATTAATTTTAAGACCCACCTTTTTGCTCTCCTTGTCTAACTCCGTAATCATGAGTTGCAATTCGTCCCCCGAGTTACTCAGCAATGCAATGTCATCGGCGAAGCGCAGGTTACTAAGGTATTCTCCATTGACTCTTATCCCTAACTGTTCCCAATCTAGGCTTCTGAAAACCTCCTGTAAGCACGCGGTAAATAGCATTGGGGAAATTGTGTCCCCCTGTCTTACACCCTTCTTGATTGGTATTCTGTTGCTTTCTTTATGAAGCACTATGGTAGCAGTTGATCCCCTGTAGATTTCTTCCAGAATGTTTATATATACTTCATCTACGCCCTGATTCCGCAGTGTTTGCATGACGGCTGATATTTCTACTGAATCAAACGCCTTCTCGTAATCTATGAAGGCTATGTATAGTGGTTGGTTATACTCTGAGCATTTCTCTATTACCTGATTGATAGTATGAATGTGGTCAATTGTTGAGTAGCCTGTTCGAAATCCTGCTTGTTCCTTTGGTTGACTGAATTCTAATGTTTTCTTTACTCTGTTAGCAATTACCTTTGTAAATAGCTTGTATACTACAGAGAGCAAGCTGATCGGCCTGTAATTCTTCAAGTCCTTGTCATCTCCTTTCTTATGTATTAAGATGATGTTAGCGTTCTTCCAAGACTCTGGTACTCTTCCAGTCAGGAGACACCTCGTAAACAGGGTGGTTAGTTTTTCTAACACAATCTGTCCTCCATCTTTCAGCAGATCTGATGTTACCTGATCCTCACCAGCAGCTTTGCCCCTTTGCATGCTCTCCAAAGCTTTTCTGACTTCTTCTATCATTACTGGTGGGGTGTAATCTGGGTTACTGCTAGTTCTTATAGTATTAAGGTCGTGGTTGTCTCGGCTACTGTACAGATCTCTGTAAAACTCCTCCGCTATTTTAACTATCCTATCCATATTGGTAGTTATTTTGCCTTCTTTGTCCCTTAGTGCATACATCCGACTTTTGCCTATCCCAAGTTTCCTCTTCAATGCTTTAACGCTTCCTCCGTTCTTTTGTTTTTTTTATTTTTTTTTACTCTCCCTCAAGAGGAAGGTATATGACAGTTTCATCTTGCCAGTACTTACCTACAGAGCAGAAACCTAGAGGCTCACAAAAAGGGTTCAGTCTTCTCAGTCTATTCTTTCCCGTGTTCGTTTTTTCCGCCTCGCGCTACATAAATTTCTTTCAAATGTTTCACCAACAAGCCCACATTGCCACTCTTGTGTTCAGCTTAAATTGAGGAAAATGATAGGTGTAACCTTAAGAGACTAGAAAAGAGCAGAGTTGGTCAGGGAACCAACCGGGGTTAAGAATATCATAGTTGAAATAAAAGAAATGGACATGGCTGGACACTTAACACGAAGGTAGGATAACCGGTAGTCATTAAGGGTAATGACTGGATTCCCAGAGAAGGCAAACGCACGAACGAGAGACAGAGAGTTAGGTGGGCCGATGAGATTAAAAAGTTTTCGGGTATAACGTGGCAACGGAAAGCACAAGACCTGGTTGATTGGCGGATCATGGGAAAGGCTTTTGCCCCGCAGTGGGCTTAATCAGGCTGATGATGGTGAATAGTGGTTGGTTGTGCAGCTGTCGGTTGCACAAGTTCGAGCACCAAAGAGAAAAAGATGTTCAGATTCTTTTGGAATGAAGATTGAAAATTGAAGTGGGTTTTGTAGTGATAAGGGGATAGCGACAGTGAGTGGTACAGCCTATGAATGCCTGTCATCAGGTGGGTGATAGTTGTCCCAAATCCTGCATGCATGGTTTTGTTTGTCTGACACATTTGGTATTTACGTACAGACGCTCGCAGCAAAGATTCATGGCAGATTGACTACGTCATGTCGACATTTTGGCATGATAAAAAAGGAACTGAGGCGTCAAGACAGTAGCACGAAAGGCATTTGAATGTGTAGATTTTTCTCAGCACAATCACTATATACACAGTTGCGACAAGCATATGGCGTTTCCACTGAAATGCACGGCCGCTGTGCAACGTGCAGCCAGCTGACTCCGATACCGGAAATAGCGTGACACAGCAGCCAACAGCCGCACGACATCAGGCCAGCGGTGAAGCTGCAAAATCCATAGACGCAGCATTTGTCAATGACATCAACTGTAGCGATGTATATGCAATCAGTCAGTAGTTCTGGCGGCGACAACCTCGCACCAGTGGGAGAAAATATCAGTAGCACTATGTACATAAGAAAATACTATTCTACTTATAGAGCAGCTATACAATATGTTGCTAGTAATTTCAAGTGTTCTTCCAAGCATTTCTTTCTTAGTAGTCAATTTATTCATACCTGATTCGGTGCAGATTGACCGAACAGGTAACTACGCATAGCAAGCACGCTGCCCGACTATGAAGCGAGTGTCGTCTCGGCCAGCCTGTTCACCAATACGGTGCAATACGTGAACGCCAAATAAGCTCCACTTCGCTAAAAAGAAGTTAACGCCAATATATCTTGCTTTTGAAAGCTTTGCAAGCGCTAAAATATAGTCAAGGTCATTACGCACAAACAATTTAACAGTTAGCCAGGCTGCTGAACGCATAGTTTTAGTAATGTAGGATACCCCTTTCACACAATGAACATTTATATATATATTGATTGATATATATATGGTGAAGCTATGAATGCAAAAACAGCTGAGCGCCCCCACAGATGGAAACACGTAAAAATAAGAGCATTAGTGGATGACCTGCATTAATATGCAAGTGTAAATTGGTGGAAAGACGTGACAACCAAGGCCACGTCAGTAATTGTTCCGAAGAAACGCAGAATCGTGATAGCACGTACTGTCCGTTGTTTGCCACTTGAAATGAAAATATTATTTTGCAATGACAGCACATGCTTCCCTTTTGTGGTCAGTCATAGGTGCGGCTATGCTAACATGCTTTAGGAATTCACAGCATGCACGTTGGGTTGCATCAAGAAAGCGAGCAGACCGATGCCCAAGGAGTGACGCAGCAGACGGACGGAGAGTCATTGAACCGCAAGCCAGTGCAGACTACGTGCATCCCATGAGTCTTTGCGAGTTTACACATCGCATATAGAACCACTTCTCCGTTCAGTCGCTAACAATTCAGACCATTAATCTTTTCAAGCTGTCTTGCACAATATTTTATAACGTAAATGTATTTACCACTCTCCTCTGTACACTGTTTGACATTAAGAGTATAATTTCAATAAATGATTTATGTTTAGCCACTTTGCTGATACAGTCAAATTAAAATTTCATGCTTGCATGTGTATGGAAGGGCATACGAAAAAATTTATTGACCGAAGTTTAATTAGAGTGACTTGTTTTAAGCAAGAAAATTTATGTTGAACATCTGCTACGTCCTGAGACGCCAGCTCCTAAGTCCGCTTAGCTGTACCACGCACTTTCTTGAGACAAAGGAAAGAAGCAGCAGTCATGCGTATGGTAAGATCATATGCTTCTTTTTATATTTCCACAGTTCGACAAGCATTCATCAGCTTTCTGCAGTACCACCAATTCACCAAGTTTTAGATGGTTCATTCAGATATATACTGTTATAGTGTAATAAAAGTACATAAATACTGTGGATACACTTTTTATTCTTTCTTTTGTTATTTGCAGCTCCTCTAAACATGACTTGCATATATCATGTCTTGGAGCTTCCTGTTGCTTCAGTTTCTCGCACTTCAGCAAACGTGAACTTTTTACTCTGGAGATTACAGCACCGATTGAGTGCACAGATTCTGCAGGTTGTCCTTTGGCCACATTTCTTGGAGACCTTGTGTAACATAAGCATTGTGAATGCTGAGCATATCTCTTTCTCTTCATACTTTACATAGAGAGCCTGCAAAAAACACAACAAAAAACAGAGCAATAAATATTCAAAAGGGCAGAAAAAAAGGAAATGTTTAACCCTTTAAGTGTGAAAAGTGTGGCGCATGACAAAGACGTGGACTAAGAAAGACAACAGGACGATGCGTGGGACAGCACATCATCCCATCATCTTTCTTGTCTTTTTTGTGCACCACACGTTTTAATGATGTATCACCACCAACAAGTTTACTCTTACACCCTGTCAATTTAACCCTACATAAGTATTCCTATAGTTCTGACACGATGTGCTAGATTGATATAAACTACAAATTATAAGGAAATTATCGTTGCCGTCTACTCTGCCCGAGAGTGTTACCCTCTGCCTTTTAGAACGACGTTGACCTGCTTCATTAAATATGAAAAATTTCATCAAAATCAGGCCAGTAGCTTACAGAAAAGAAAGTGGGACATATAGTGACTTGACTCAGTGACTTGTGAATGACCTATAGTGACTCAGTGACTTGTGAGAGTGTTTTCAAAAAGTGGGAAAACTATCTCATGAAGGCACCATCTCGCGAATGTGTCAACGAGTATTTTGGGATAAAAAGGCCAAAGCAAGTGACAACGAGTATCACATCTCAAGTTGTGAAGAGGAAAGTTGTGTGGTCATTTCAACAGAACACCACCTACAGTTGTGCCTCTTATCAACCTTGCCTTAAAGCCCTCTGGTTCGTTCCTATAAGGCTTACTTTTACTTCACTGCATACAATCACTTTTTTTGTCCATTTGTCTGTCTTTGCTTATGGTGTTGAAATTATTGAGTACAGATGTCCCTGAACATATGTCTACTTTTCAAGAGGAATATGACATCAAGAAAATATTTTGAAGCATCAATATCTGCAATCGCGCTGAGGAATGAGCGGTAAAGTTTCGCAGGGGATCGTTCCGATGCATTTATCAGTCAAGTTATTACGCAACTTTACAAAAATTCTTGATGATTGGAAGCTGACATCGCCTCTTTCAAAAACCAGAAAAAGAGGAACTCATCCAGCATTTTTATTGATAGGTTTCCTGCAGACAAAAAAGTTGGAAGTATGTGTTCCACAGTTGCACAAAGGGTTAATGTGCCCTCATGTCTGCAGGAAGATAAAAATTCAGAAGCCATCATAAAGAACTGACCGGAATCCAACGCCACTGTAACACTACATTGACCTTTTGAAAGCATGGTAAAAATTTTTCTCAAGATTACGAAGACTTGGGTACGATATGAGAGGTTTATCACTGTGCTATGATGATATGTGGGGTTTAACGTCCCTAAACCACCATATGCTTATGAGAGATGCCGTAGTGGAGGGCTCCGCAAATTTTGACCACCTAGGGTTCTTTAATGTGCACCCAAAACTGAGCACACGGGCCAACAACATTTCCGCCTCCATCGAAAATGCAGCCGCCGCAGCTGGGATTCTGACCCGCGACCTGCCGGTCAGCAGCAGAGTACCTTAGCCATTAGACCACCGAGGCGGGGCTTAACATAGCGCCAATCGCAATGAGTGATGTGGGAGAAAAATTTTTCTGCAGAGAGAAAAGTGGGACATTTCTGTTCCACAGTCACACAAAGGGTTAATATCCTCTTATGCATACCTTCCAAGTCCAAGAATTCTGAATCCGGGAGATTGCCACAATGGGAAAGGAGGGGAGAGGGGGTGCACGGCAAAAAACAACAACAAAAAACAAGGACATACAAATAAACAAAACATCGCGAAAAACAAAAGGGGGTGGGAGGGGCGTCTCAATCACAAGCGCCAAAATCAGCCTTGCGGTCTTATAGTGGCTATAGGAGTGGCCGAACACACGAGGGTAGAGGTTTTCACTAAGCTGAGAGTCTGAAATGATCAACACAACTAGCGGAATCTACTTCAGTTGAAACAACTCTTGTATGTCTTCCTGGAACACACGTGAACGGACGGGATGGCGCAGCTGGCTGCCGCAAAAGTGTGGGTCAAAGCTTTGCTCACTACTAAATTCTTTTGACAGGAACGCCACAACGCGTCTGGCCCCTTTTTATTGCAGTAGCGATTATATGGACAGTCCAGGCTGTTTTTTCGCCGTCGCCACCAGCGCCGTTTTTCACCACATATGTATACGTATCTTATATGAACACTCAAAGAAAAAAAAGCCGCCCGCGCTCGGCGCCGACGCGTGCTTATCTCTCACGTGTACCATGGCCGCTGGATTAAAAAAAGTGCATGTACTCTGCCCCATGGATGAATGCCTGTGCGAAGAGCGCTTATCCTTTTGTGGGGAAATCGTGTGCCATCGGCTTTCACTGAAATGAAAACGTTAGTTGCCAGCCCACAAAGGTCACTTTAGTCTCTGCACAGGCCCCTTTTGCGAAAACAGCGCCCTTTTCATACACAGCGAGGTGTAACTACTGGGACACTTGTTTGTACGCATCTGTACCTGTGATCACGTATTGTGCATCGTTTTTGTTTAAAAAGCGCGTTATGCATCGAGCGGTAAACGTTGTTAGTTCGCTCTTGTCCTAGGAGTATCGTTTTCGTGCACCATTTGTGTGTGAGCAGCACGATGAACGTTTCGATCTGCTTGCCATTTTCAGCCTTAGATTCTAAGTTGTTGCTGTCGCATTTATTGCTTCGCCCTCGCGGTGAAACTAAAACTTTTATTTTTTGCGTATTTACTGCCTTTAACCTACCACTGCGTGCCCTCCGAGCTCGTAGATCACTATCGCATCGCCACGACCGCGGTTTCGTGCGCGGCGGTTGCGGCAAATGGTAGTTCATTTTACAATCCCCATGCGCTTGGCTGCGCACGCGCCTTCAAAACTAAGTCGTTTTATGCCATCTACGATAGCACCTGCCGCAGAGTTTACGTAAAGCAGCATTGCTTTGACTGGTTGAGCACACACTTTTGGGGTTCTGTTGGTTACGTTGTCGCCATACATGATCGTGTCAAGAGCAACCACGATTTCGTCCACAGCGGTTGTGGCAACGACAATCACACGCACTGTAGAAGACGGTGCCTGCGCCGGTCGCAAGCGTACTTCCGAAGCTTCAAGTACGCTAATCTCGGCCTTTGTTCGACGGTGTCCGTACTGAAGTTCGCATCACCCGCCGCGATTAGGAAATGTGTTCGGAACATTCGAATTGGGGCCCAATGAACACAGTAAAATTTGGCTGGGGAATTTCAAGAATTCTTATCTGCCGCGGTTTCACATCACTGAGATTATACTGTACATTTACATGAACGCCTTTTAAACTCATTTATAATAAAATGGGGTAGGTTCAAAAAGCCTGGAGCGGATTGAGCTGATTTTTTTTTTTTTTTTTGTCAATGCGGCCAGATCACGCACAGAAATTTCGATTTCTGGGAGATTTTCATGACAACCATACAACAGGAAAAAAACGGTCAAATTCTGGGAGTCTCCCGGCCAATCCGGGAGACTTGGCAGGTATGCTTATGTTTCATGCTCAACAATGCTTAAAAAAAGTTCCAAGCACTTCTGAAAAAGCAGCGTCATGCTCTCTGGGTGCCATCTGTAGTTACTGTGTAACACATCTATCACTCAGTGACTTGATATAAAATATCATCATCAAACGCCGGAAGAAGAACAAAGAAGACTGCTGCCTGGAGCGAGCGCGCGCTACTTCACTCCTTCCAATAAACCGAATTCGTTCGAAGCAGTCCCTGGTCTCGATCGTCTTAATAATGGTGCCGTGAACCAGGATACTACCTCCTCCCCGGCAAGAAAGGTCAACCTGCCACGGAGCAGCAGAGAAGAAAACGGCGGAGGAGCAGAGGATCGACCTGGATCGAGCGACGAGACCACGGTGGACAGTATGAGCATCAGAACGAATGATTGACAAGTAAAGAGTCATTGTTAACCGACTCAATATGAGCAAAGAAGTGATAACGAAGAAAAGGAAAGCGCTTCGCTCCCAGATCACGCGACTGATTAACGCAGCCGACGAGCAAATTAATGATGGAGCTAACCGGGAGCAGCTGCTTACAACGCAGGCGCAAATTAAAGCAATAAGCGACAGTCTCAAGAGCGCAAACGAGCAAATGGAAAAGTTTCTAACAGAAGACAATGCCGAAGCTGAATTCGAAAGCGTCATAGAGTACAACATGAAATTAACGACGATCTTATCTGCAATAGAAATCAGACTTCGACAGCCTGAACAATCGGATTCAACCGATAGGACAAGGCCCGTGCAAGGCCCTCAAGTACGGGACAAGAAGCAACGGAACTAGTTAAGCTACCAAAGCTTGAAATGATAAAGTTTGGGGGGAAAACTTTGGAGTGGAACCGCTTTTGGTCTCAGTACGAGTCGGCAGTTCACCTGAGACCGAACATGAGCAAGGGACAGAAGTTCAATTACTTGTTAGCATAACTAACCGGAAAAGCTGCGGCTGCTATTGAAGGACTTCAGTACTCGGCAGAGGAAAATTATGATAACGCAATCAAAATACTGCAAAAAACGTTCGGCAATCGAGAACATTCCATTGAAATGCACATAAATGAGCTATTGAGTTTGGAGAAAGTGAGGTCTGTTTAAGATAAAATAGGCTAGTACAGAGAGTGCAAGTTAACATATTGGCACTCAAGTCACTAAAAGTGGAAACCGAGAGCTATGCGCCGATGTTGTTACCGGTATTGAAAAGAGCAATTCCACCAGAATTATCAGTGCAGTTAAAGTCAAAAGAGGCTATGAGAAACAGCTCAGCTTCAGAAAACGGCGAGCAAAACAACGCAACGGGAAAAGCGTGCGAGGAAAAGCTGGACAGGCTTATGTTATTCTTAAGAGAGCAAGCGGCTTTTCGTGAAGAAACACAACGTGAACAAGAGAGGATAACTGCAAAACCAAGAGAGAACCGTGGACAGATGCGCACAACTTCAAGCTTCTATAGCTCAGCGGACAGAATATGCTTATTCTGCAAGCAGAAAACCCACGCAACCGAAAACTGTCGTAGGAGCATTCCAATGGATGAAAAGAAAGCTATGCTTACCGAAAATAGAGCATGCTTCAGATGCACGCGACCAAACCACACTGCACGCATTTGCAAGGCCCAAGTAAAATGCAAGCAATGCAAGGGACGACATGCCACGTCAGTATGTAGAACGGTGATGCAGAAAACAAGGGCAGAGCTGGTCTCAACAGCGCAAGCCGAAGCGACGACGTCTTCGCTACAAGCAACCGAAAATATCAAGCATAAGTTTGTGCTTTTGCAGACGGCTGTAGCGTGCGTAGAAGGAGAAACATGTGGCTGACATTGCCGTTTGTTATTAGACAGCGGTAGTCAACGTTCATTTATTGAAGCGGGATTAGCGAAAGAAATAGGTGCGAAGGTGTTGCGACAGGAAAGGCTGACGACTGGTTCATTTGGAGGAGACGAAAAGGTCAAACTAATGAACGTAGTGCAAGTGACTGTAGTATCACGAGAAACAAGCACGACAACAGTGATTGAAGCGTTACAAGTCGACATTATCTCGCACAGTTGTATACCCACTCCAACTAAGAAACTCGGCGAGAAAATGAAACAGCTAAATATGCAAGTGGCTGATCACAGGACCAAGAGGACTGCAACAAATTCTGTAGAACTACTGATCGGCTCAGACTATTATTGGGAATTCTTTACTGGTAGAGCTCAAAGAATCGAGGACAGACTGATGGCTGTAGAAACTATACTGGGATGGGTACTGCAAGGGCCGTCAGAGCAAAGCAAGACAAAACTAACACAAAATCAAGCAGTCATGGTTCTGAAGGTCGAAGCTGCGGAGACAGAACTCCAGCAAGAGCTACAGAAGTTCTGGAGCCTGGAGTCAATGGGGATCACAAGAAATAGTTTGGATTACACCGTAGATGAAGTGGTCGAAGAATTCGAGCGCAAGATTGTACAACAAAACGGTCGCTATCAAGTCAGCTTGCCATGGAAACAGAACGTAAACTTTGAAAGCAACAAGGAAAATGCGATAAAAAGACTACAGCAACTGACTAAAAGGCTGCAGAAAAATGAAGACATGCTGCATCGCTACGACAAAGCTATATCAGAGTATATGGCATTAGGAGTCGCAGAGGAGGTCCAAGAGCCATCAGAACAGCCAAATGCACTTTGCTACTACATGCCACATCATGCGATCGTTAGAGAGGACTGAGCCACAACAAAGGTTCGAGTAGTGTTTGACGCCTCATCACATTCTCGAAAAGGCATGTCTTTAAACGAGAACCTAGAGGCAGGACCCAATTTGAATGAGGACATGCTATCGCTGCTCATTAAATTCCGAAAAGAAAAGGTGGCATTAGTTGGAGATGTTGAAAAGGCATTTCTACAAACATCTATACATGAAGAGGATAGAGATGCAATGAGATTTCTGTGGTGGATGCATGACGCTGAAGGAAGGTTAATGAATGAAGTGCAAACATGGCGCATGACAAGAGTAACGTTCGAAACAACACCAAGCACATTTATACTGGCAGCTACAATTAAACACCATTTGAAACAAATGGAAGTCCAGTTTCCTGATACAAGGACACTACAGAAAGCGATCTACGTGGATGATGTCATTTTGGGAGCAGCAACGCTTGATGAAGCAGTTAAGTTGTACAAAGAGGCAAAGCAAGTGTTCAGAGAGGCAGCGATGAATTTGAGAAAATGGACATCCAATGAAGAGCAATTAAACAAAATAATTGATGAAAACAAAAGAGACGATTCTCACATAGATATTCAATCTAGAGGATTTACAATGCTTTTGGGCTTGATATGGAAACACTCAAAGGACATGATTTGCTTCCCTATTGAAAAGTGGAATTTATTAACAGATACAACGCACTTGACAAAAAGGGCTGTGTTACAAACCACAGCGAAGATATTTGACCCACTCGGTTTGTTGTCGCCATTCACAGTACGCGCGAAAATAGGACTGTAGAGACTGTGGAAAATGAACGTCACGTGGGACGACCAGCTCCCTAAAGATGAATACGACAAATGGAAGAACCTTATGTCTGAAGCGGAGGACTTTCGAGTTCTAGAAATCCCACGATGCTACGCAAGCAAGAATCAACCAGTACAAGCATACAAGCTGCATGTATTTGCCGACGCGAGCCCATTAGCATACGGAGCGGCAGCATACTTGATAGCAGTATACCACGATGGAAGCAAAGAATCAAGGCTAGTAACAGCAAAAAGCCGCGTAGCTCCAATTAAAGAGCTGACATTGGCGCGACTTGAACTGATGGCAGCGGTGGTAGCATCAAGATTATGTGACTACATCAAAGGTCACTTCAACGAAAGCTTTCAGGAAATACACTGCTGGACGGACTCGATGATTGTGCTGCACTGGATCAAGGGAACAAGCAAAAGAGATCCGTTTGTTGCCAACAGAATCGCAGAAATTAGAGAAAAAACACTTCAAGCAAGCTGGTCATTCGTTCAAAGTGACGACAACCCTGCTGACCTACTTACACGAGGAATAAGCGCAAAGGCATTGATAACGTCAAAGTTATGGTGGAACGGTACCGAATGGATAACATCACTGGAAAAGAACTTAGTAAGCATAATTGACACAAATACAGACGTGGAAGACCAGCATAAAACACAATGTCACCAATGCATGGGAAGAGCCGAAATTGCGCCAATCTTGGAAATCGAAAGGTATTCATCATACGGACGGCTTATAAGAGTGACAGCATGGGTGTTCAGATTCATAAACAACACAAGAAAGGAAAATCACAAAGGGCCGTTGACAGGAAAAGAGGTAACAAATGCAGAGAAATACTGGATAAGACAGAACCAAATATTACTGAGACAAACAAAGTGTGAGGCCTATTCAAACAATCGATCATATGAAATTAATGGACACGAAGTCTACCTTGATGACGATGGAATCATCAGACCGAAAGGACGATTGCAGTGCAGCCAAGAATTCAACAAGCATGTAATAGTAATTCTAAAGGATGAGCATTTCACGGAACTGCTAATACATCACGTGCATAAAATGGTATCACACGGAGGAGTTCAAGTGACGCTAGCGCAACTTCGAACTAAGTTCTGGATATTGCAGGGTAGACAAGCAGTGAAAAGAGTTTTAAACAAATGTGTCGTCTGCAAGAGGCACAACTCCAGACCGGCGACTCAAGACATACCTCCACTTTCGGCAGACAGAGTCACTGAAGCAGAGCCATTCAAAGTTACGGGAGTTGACTTCACAGGACCTATTTACGCAAAGGACAAGTACCAGATTGTGAAGCAATATGTACTGATATTCACCTGCGCGGTAACAAGAGGAGTACACTTGGAAGTTACCAACAATTTGTCATCGTCGAGTTTTCTACAAGCATTCCGACGATTTACAGCTCGACGGGGAATACCAGCCGTAATATACTCGGACAACGCCAAAACATTTATAAAAGCTGGAAAGGAAATCAACAGAATGCTCGAAACAATTAACAACGAGGTCTTAAAGAATTACTACAGGCCAACAAATTAAATGGAAAACAATATCCGAGTGCACGCCATGGTGGGGAGGATTTTACGAGCGCCTCATAAGAAGCTTGAAGACGTCGATGCGAAAAATTATATCGAAAAGCACAGCTTCGGTAGAGGAGCTACGCACTATTGTAGCAGAAGTTGAAGGAACACTCAACAATCGACCATTGACCTACGTATATGGAGAACCTGACGAGCCAATGCTACTAACGCCGGCAGACATCATAGGTGGACAGCGACAGCTTCAAGACGGACAAACAAGACTGTACAACGGTGACATTGAAGACGCATGGGGACGCAGATGCAAACTCGTGCGCGCTTGGTGGAAAAGATGGCATCAAGAATATATCAAGGAAATAGGAGCTACGGTCAAAGCCAAGACACGGCAAGCAAAACCACTCTCACAGGGTGACATCGTGTTGGTTGAGGACAAGGCTCCAAGAACATTTTGGAAAATGTGCCGGATTGAAAAGCTGTACCCTGGACGAGACGGAATCACAAGAGCTTGTCTCCTTCGCACAGGCAAAAAAGAGCTTCTAAGAAGATCGGTGAACCACATATACCCAATGGAAGGTCGTTTCAAATAGCCCGCCAGAGCTTATCACATTTCAACTTGGGCGGGCGGGAGCCTATAAAATATCATCATCAAACGCCGGAAGAAGAAGAAAGAAGACTGCTGCCTGGAGCGAGCGCGCGCTACTTCACTTCTTTTAATAAACCGTATTCGTTCGAAGCAGTCCCTGGTCTCGATCGTCTTAATACTTGACAACATTGTGGAAGCTACAGAAATGAATAGTACCAAGTTTACTAACAATTTTCTCATTTGCTTTGTTGAAATAAATTGTTTTACTAATTATTATGAGATTTAAACAGTTGCAGGAAGTACAGTGATGGAAGCACCTTTTCACTTTCTACAGCATACTTTGGAGCAGAAAATAATGCTAGCTTAGAGCAGCTATTGATGTTTTAGGAGTAGATATTGATTTGCCATACATTATGAAGTTCAGAGCGTTATCAAAGCATCTCACAAATGTTAATATCTCTTACAGACAACAATAAATGCAAATTTCATGAAACAAACAATGGCAGGTTGTCAAAAATGAGCTGTGAAATGAGCTATTATTTAAAATACCAGTATTTGTAGCAGAAATCGAATCGAACCAGGAAAAGCTGAATGCCACATTTTAGAATTAACCACAATACCACATAAACTGCTGCCAAAAAAGAAGTAGATAATCGGTATGAGATGAAAGCAATCGTGCTAATTTTCACATTTCCCCCCACTAACCTGCATGTCTAGCTGAGAAAAAGAAAACAGTCAAATGAGCTATATGCTTAATATGCCAATTCTCGCCACACAAACGAGTTCAGACCTGATAATACTGCACACTGGAATGATAGTACACAGATTCTTTTCAGTTTCTTCAAAAAGAAGTTCGTCATTCTCGTTTTCTCAGTGTCATTTCAGAGCAGGTTTGGAGCAATTACTAACAAAAATTACTGCTTGGAGCCGCATGCAGCAGCAATCCTCATTTGGAGCAGTTCGGAGCAATTGAAGCAGCACTTCGATCACTGGAAGTAATACATAAAATGCTGTTATTGTTCACTTTGCAAGAATGTTTTCCCTTTCTTTTGCTTACTACCACCTTTTCAGCACGCCCAATTTTCAAAGCAAATATGACGTTCATGAAGTAGTAAGTCAGTGTGTGGCTGCAAACGTGCTTTTTATTTCTCTAAGAAAAATATACTTGTAACATGCAGCACTGAAATGTAGAATGAACCATCGAAATGTTTGTCCCATTCACAGTTTCATGTATATAATTTTGAAAATTTGTTAACGATGCGTAAGACATACGGGCTAGTTCGTAAGCAATTATGGCATATGGCAGCGCACACCAGGTTACAGAACGAACACGCACACAAAGGAACGACACTCGACACTTGTGTTGTCCCTTGGTGTAGTCTGGTGTGCACTGCCATAGGCCTTAACGACGCGAGCGAGCAAAACCAAAATGATCCGAAAACTTAGAAGTACTTGTTGCTAGTCTAGTTGGTACATAATTATGAGAGAAAATTCTAGATGCCTAAAACACCACAAGAACGAAGAAGCACACCCTGTGCTCCTTTGTTCTTCTTGTGGCGTCTAGAATTTTCCCTCATCCAAAAACTGCCTAACTTGCAGAGCGACACAAAGGTGCAGAAGCCCCACCTCCATAGCCTGTGCTCCAACATCAACATAAGTTGTCGCTGAGTATATAACAACCAAATTTCAATATTACCCCCCAATACCGGTGTGATTGCTGTACACATACTTTTTAACTGCAATAGTGAGCATGAAACCTACCACTGGAAAAGCTGGTGCCACCATCAGCGTGGAAGAGACGTTACATGAGCTCACAAAACTCTTTTACATAAGCGATCTTTTACAGGGTTCAAAGAAAGGCTTAATGAGGAAGCAATGTTTCATAAACACACAGCACCGAGAACATCTATCAAGTGTTTTTTCTGAACATGTCACCAAAAGCATGGGAACTGCTTCGACAAACAGAACCAGGCAAGACAAAATTACATACCTCAGCCTATAAAATCTGTTCCCTCTAAAATAATTGTAGCTTCAGCTTTTTGCATGTATCCAGGTCTCTTTGGTTATTGGCATTGGTTATTGGCATTGGTTAATGGCACATTGCCACGTTTTTTGAACCGTGCATGTGATGTGCTCTGCATCTTCATGTAATATACCCAATGCATTCCACCTGCATAGAGTTCACAAGGAAATAGCATATAAAGGGTTCTTCACACCTTCTACAAGATATTTTTTATAAGCCTAGACAACAGAATAATAAACATTTGCTAATTTATTCTTAAGTTCATAACTGGTGGTGCCTTCTGGTTTTGCAGCTACTCTTTTATGGTTGTGAAAGAGAGCAACGAACCCTGTTTCCAGAAAAGACTGCTTCTAAATTAGAGATCGCTCTCCGTCTTGTGTCTGAGGGCAAATCTCTTTTTCGGAGGAAGGCTGTGTGGCAGGGGCATGAGTGAAGGTTGGATTGTGAAACTTAACACTGGCTACAAGCGTAAGTTCGCAAACTCACTCAAGAAACAACTTGCCCAGACAGAGTGGCTGAGTTATATTTAGGTGAGTATAAGTTGGAGTGAGTCTTGTTGAGAAAAGTATTGCCAAGTCTGAGTGAGCTCCACCTTTTATCACTGGCCTATGGTTCTATCAACTAAATTTCAGCATTATGTCTGCTTAGGATTCCAAGTATATTCACACACATTACGCACTAGCATTCATGCGCCATTTCAATATTTATTTATCAGAGACGTGAGTTAGAGGAAAGCTGCTATGACCTCCCACCGCAAACTGTTTCACTGGGAGCTCTTGATAAATATATATGTCGTGAGTCATATCTTTAAATCATTGTTAAACTAGTATGTAAACATGCAAGACCAAAAGGCATATCACAAAGCCCCAATTGTAAGAGATTACACGGTAGAAAGCATTGACACCATAACCGAAAAGGTCATTTTACACTAACAGGCTTTAGCAGCAATTACGCGCAATGTGCACACTCTGTAGTTTCTGTAAACAGAAAGTGCCTAAAAACAACTTTCTGCTTTTTTTTTTCATTTAAGATTATTATTTTGACTGTAAAACTCCTTTCATTTGAAATTATTCACAGAAATGGCCATCAGGACTTCCGCGTGGTGTTTTTATTAAGCACCGATAGCCAAATTTATGAAGAATGTACGGACGCTGTCTTACCAAGTACACAAACGAGGCACATCCATTAGAGGGCGATTCCGTAACTTTTCACCCCCAATATTATGATAGACCATGCTATGCTTTATGCCCTCTACTCCTCCTAAGATCACTAGTCACTCTTGCTTCCCTTTCCCACCCTTACTCTATGCGAAGCTCTGCTGAGAGCTGCTTGGCACATATCCGTTTTGCAGAACTTTCCGCTGAAAGGGCTCCGCTCCGCTGTAGCAAAAAATCGCGGCGCCTCCGTGGAAAACGCAGCAGGCTGTCACAGGGAAAGCTGGGAAGATGGCCTTTTTAAAGGTTATTGCAACTAATACAAGTACACATGCAAGGTACAAACTAGGCCTTTTTTTTTTTTTTGAGCAGAGAACCGTGCACAAGCTAGAGCCCTGCCCTTCTAGTTACTCGCCTAATTCTTCCTTTTTTGATAGTGCTAGAATACCAGAGTATTACAATCTGTTTAGAATATGATTGCCTGGCAGGTAAATGCACACAAAAATAGAGCAAAAGAATAAGCAATTATGATCGAGTAAAACAGACTGAATGCTGACATGCACGCTCCTAGAAACCTACTTAAACTGGTGGAGCTGATCTTAGGCCTTCATTCCTGTTATTGGTGCATGCAAACTAAAATGTTTTTTGTCCTCTCTACCACAGTCAAACAAACTTGTATCAGTGGTCCTGTTTACATGACAGTGTGTTCACCCTTGCAGCTTGCAGATGTTGGACAGTTGATGGTGCGAGGAGAATGCCAATATCTTCCTTTTACATTTCGCAACCATTCTTGAATGCGCAATTTCCATCCAGAAGTGGCACGTACTTTAGTCATCTGGCCATGTTGTTTCTGAAATGCCGATAAAAATTACAAATGTGAAAATTTGCTTTGGTTTTTCTATTTAAAGATGTGCAGACTGTATGTTGAGCTTTTAATATTACGCATAGGAATCTCATACCATTTATTTCTGGTGAACGTAATCTCAAACACATTTAAATATGGTTTCAAAGTAAACACAAGTGCCTGAATCGGTGACACCTTGTGAACTCATAGCCAGTACGATGAATTTAGTGGCTGCTCAGGCCCAATGTTACAATTCACCTGCTCTACGAGTATAGCAGGCATCAATGACAGACAAATTTGCAGGATCCATGACAAGGCTATCGTCATTCACCTCTCTTGCTGTGTTCTTGGACTGCTTTCTAGGTGGTGCTGGCTGCTTACGCCAGTGGTATTTTAATATACACATTGCAAAAACACACAACAATTCAAATAGTTTTTTTAAGAAAGATTGTGAAACAGGATGCCCAGCCGGCATCTGTAAACAAAGTTTGGCAGAGGACTGTGCCTGATGCCACATCTAGTTCTCCCAGCATGCTATGTCACTGAAATTTGGCCTGGTACATAATGCAGTGGAAGCTCATTCATTCAAACTTGGTTAATTAAAACTGGCACCCTGGTCTCGGCACAGCCTTATGTATTTCAATGGGCTAAAACTTCAAATAACTTGAACACGACGTTATCAACAAAGGTTGATTCAAACTGGGAGCCCCCTGGCTTTCGTCCACGTTTGCAGGAATCGGCCAAGAATGGTCATCCAAATCCCTCATTACTTTCATCTGTGTAAAACAAGTGCAGTTATTGATTTTCATGTTTGATTTTATGGTTGTAAATGTAGTTTGTCTGCTACTGCTGCGGTATGGATGGAACAACCTAGTCCGGCCATATTTGCATTTAGCCATATCTTTGGACAATTTTCACCATTGTTCTAAATAAACTAAGAAAGAAAGACTCTAAATATTGATTGAATTAGCTCTGCTATGTAAATAAATGTGTTTTGGAACACAAATAGCTTCACATATTTTGGCACTTGGGGCCAATGCTTACGTATATGCGTCTCTGCTTGTTTGTGGCGTATCCCTGACTAATCAATAAATTCTGTTCACTATTAAAGCATGAATTTAATTTATGAAATGACCTTCCACAAAAGTGCACTATCACCTAATTAGCGGGAATGAGTCCAAAGGTGCCCTCTCTGGATTCTCGCCGCACCGTGTGATACGATGTCTGTTCATTCTAGTGCCTGCTCACTAATTCAAACAATTTTACTTTCAATTCGAATTAAGAAGCTTTTACTGAAACATGGTGCTCCACCATGCTCTGGTGCTAATTTTTTTAAATTTTGGTGGGTGTTTTGAAGCGATCGCTGATTCCAAAAATGTATCTCAACTAATTATGCTAACAATAATTATACATTAGAGTGCAGCATTTTTAATTCAACTTTATTATTATCAGACAAACATGTATTAAGGCATAAAAGTTGCTAACGCTCATTTGCAAGAGGCCCGTTAAAGCTACTTTGCCAAGTCAGCTGAAGGAACTCGGCTACCTGAATGGAATGTAGTCACTCTTAGCGCTTACTTTATTTGTCATGCTGGCAATAAGCTTCTTGTACCTAAAGTAAGAAGAGTTTGGGGAAATATACAGAGGAAAATATTTCCCAGTTGCTGTAGTCTACAAGCAAGGTGATTCCGACAGCGTGCAGATTCATATTCGTCGCATAACTATCAGATGATATTTTGGAATATCTGTGCTAGGCAGACAATGGTGAAGTTGCTAAAAGAAGTTTGCTGTCTAAACACATAGAATGAAAATGCTTATGGAGATTGGGTGCAGCAGTCTATAATACAACGTATGGGTGACTGCTGCTGGTCCTGGAATAACTAATTTGCTTGTAACAGTAGTCATGACATTTGCCTCCAATTGGAGGCAAGCGCCATGTGTTTGTTTTCTAATGTGCTCTATGTTGACCGGGAATGCTTGACAGTACTTATTGCCAAATTTGCTTTTCTCTGACACCACTGATTGTCCTAGCTGAGTTATGTGCCACAAATCCTGCAAGTGGTGACCTGTAATGCTTCAACACTGTGTCAGCTCAGCTGCAGTGATTGTTGGGCTTTCGCTATCCATTCAACACCTACAAGATCCATGCTTGTGCAGCTGTAGCGTCACTCCTCAAGAGACAACTACATTGTACGAGTTCACGCCAATTGTTCTCAAACACTCTTTGTTTGTCCCCCTGCCTGGAAAGTGTAGCCATTCAAAAGAATAGATAGAATAAGAACTGCTGGTAGTGTGGCGGAGCCGATCTTCACCACTCTATGTGTTTGGTGTCTCTCGGCCGACGGGGCACTCAATGGAGCCTGACCTGTCGAGTGCCCTGCAGTTGCCAGCAATGGCTGGCGGTTTGACAAGTTGAAGAGGCAAAGCAGTGTCAAGAAGGAGTGTATAATTCCTTGTAGCTGCCTTGATACACAGTATATGGCTTGATTAGTGGTACAACTTATTAAATGATGATGTAGCCCCAAATTGTTACAAGATTTCAAACACGGTTTCAACGTCCATTTCAAGTCAAGTGTGTGCCTTTTATCCTATTTGAAATTATATTCATAAATAATTCGCACAATGATGAGGCTGAGCAGTCTAATCATTATACTATATGGTGAAAAAGCGCACTTTTGACATAAACAAAGGACACAAGAAAGGCATGACATTCTTGTCCCCTTTGTCCATGTCCAAAGTCTGCTACTTCACCATACGATATAATCATCAGTCACAAACTAGCCCAGCTCTTAACCTTACTGACTAGTCCAGTAAGTTTCATGTCTTCATTTTATTATTATTACTATTATGAATTAGTGAAACATTGGAGTTTTCGGAACTCTGGTACATTGGAATTTTCGTATCTTGCTATATGGTTGTGTGCGCTATCACTGGGGAGCCACACACTGCATAGCTTTGCAAAAGACGGCGGCTGGATAAACCGCTCTGACTGTAGAAAAGCATGATTCTGACTGTGAAGACATGATTCAGTATATAAAACTGCACTGCAGTGCACCAGAATAATGTATCAACAAGCCCAACTTGGCACTTCGTTGGTGAAAGGGTATATTGCAGTAGCTGTTCCATTTGCTTTTTGCTTGCAGTTTTGTTAAATCAAATAAGATCCTACATATTTAATTTATATAATAGTTTATTGAGTAGATTATATTGAAGAATCAGATTCAAGCTGAAAGTAAACAAAACTTGAAAAGCAAAAGCTTGCTAGTGTCTCTTGCAGGCTTCGGCGTAAAAGGACCAGGAGGGGATGCTACGGATGTTAGCAAAGCAAATTGTCTGATCAAGCTTACATACATTGGGCTTTAGCAAGATTAGAGGGAACATTTATATAACTGAAGTGTTTTTCAGAGCAAAGGTTAGTGGGGCTTTTCGGGCTTCACCGACTACCTGCTTACTGGGCCAGTTCCAAGTCAGCCACTGGGCTCTTCAAGGCCTTCTCAGAGAAACACATTTCCCAAAACCGATGTGGTATTGTGTTGACCTCTATTTAATTCACCTCACAGGGACATGAAGGACACTCGTACAAAATATGTGTCAGTGTTCGCACCGCTAAGCTCCAGGGGCGCTCGTCTCAGTATACTGCAGAATGTAGGTTTGGGTGTGTCTTAATTTGGGTATGTGTTAGTTCACAGTGGTGCCACAATGCATGATCTGTCTCTGGGCTTAGGAGATGTAACCTCGACTGAATAGTTGCTTACAAATTCATCCCATGGCCTTTCTGTCGCCCTGTATGTATTAGCATGAGAAACAGCCAACATGTCCATTCCCTGGTACAGCAGTGTGTAGAAGGCAGGTTCGATGAAATTTTCTTCCATAATATTGTCACGGGTATAGAAAGGTACCTCAGGCACGGGTGCAGAAATTATGCAGAAGATATGAAGACGACGATGTTGTTGTGGGGCTGTGTCTGGACTGCCCTGTTGTCCTGCATCTTTGCACACTATGTGCAGTGTTAGCCCAACCGGCATTTACTCATTAAATACTCTCCGTTACATATTTTTGGTGTAAGTGCTGGGTAACATTCCGCCTCTGGATCTCCGAAGCGGACGTCAGCTTCGTCCAGCCATGATGCCTGAAGGCAGTGCGCCGTCCGTTCAGTCTACGCCTGCTCTGTCACCTGTGATCTCTTCCCATCTTCTCGATCCAGGTACATTTTGCGGCACCGACACAACTGACGTTGACGACTAGCTCACCTTATACGAGCGCGTCAGCAAGCAATACAGGTGGTATGAGATGTTTATGCTGGTCAACATCATCTTTTACCTGCGAGGTACTGCACGCGTCTGGTACGAGATGCACGAGGAATACCTGACAAGTTGGGACGTGTGCAAGCAGAAGCTCCGTGACTTGTCGTACGTCACCTATATCCAAGACATGACCGAACTAGACAAGGTCAGCGATGTGTTGAAGGGCATAGCTGACAATGCCTTCAACATTCTGATTTGCAAGAACTGTACCACCATTGACTCAATTGTCAGTGAATGTCGGCGGTTCGAACAAGCCAAAAGCCGGATAATCACTCAACGCTTTTCCCGACTCCCGAACACCGCTACGACTTCTTCCTGCGAGGATCCTGTGGTGCCACGTCCATTCGTGAATCCTCCCAACATCACAAGAATTGTCTGCCAGGAGCTGGAAGCCATGGCTCCTTCCGCTTATCAACCCCCTGTGCCTGACAACTTGGCCCCAATATCTCTTATTCATGCTGTTGTGCGACAAGAGTTTGCCAACATGGACGTCTTAGTTCCCCAAAACTCCAGCCACACACCGCAGCCCATAAATCCGAACACTCACTACCACGCCGCCCCACTTGTTGCTGCTGCCGCGTCGGACCTGCGGTTCTCATTGCGCTACCGAAATCCATCTGAGTGGCACACACAAGATGATCGACCGATATGCTTCTCTTGCCATCGTGTTGGCCACATTTCCCGCCACTGCCGCAACAGATGGTCTTTCCGGCAATGTTTTCTAGAGGACAAGTGACAGAATTGTGGGCAGTATTCGCCACCTCGTTTTGCCGATGACCACCTCCGGGACCTCCCACCTAGCCTTTCTACGCTACGCTCCGAACCATCCTACGCCGATGTCGTTGCCCAGGGAACCCAATCTAGCCGCTCGCCGTCGCCTCAGGGTCGCCAGCGGTGCTCCTATCACCGCCCTCGCTCCCCGTCACCAGCATATTCTGAGCAGTTCTCGGGAAACTAACAGATGCAGCTCCTGGAAGTGGCGCTGCATTGACAACTCGGAACGAAAAACTTCTACCCACCACTAATTCCAGATGAAATTTACTTGGTGTTCTTATCGATGGCCTGACCGTTACAGCTCTAATAGACACTGGTGCCCACATATTCGTTACGAGTTTACATCTTCGTATCGCCTGAAAAAAGTTCTTACCCCTGCCATGTCTTCAACTGTGCGAGTAGCCGACGGCAGCCGAACATCAGAGTTTAGTATGTACACTGCCCGCATCACTGTTGCTAGCCTTCACACTTCAGTCCTCTTCACTGTTCTAGACGCTTGCCCACACGACGTGATTCTCGACATTGACTTCTTGACCGCGCATTCAGCGCTCATCGATTGTTCAACCAGCACTTTACAGCTAGAGTTGCCTTTGTACTCTATTGTCCCTCCTGCAGCTCGCATACGGCTACGCTGCATGGAGTGTCTATGATTACCACCTCAGGCCGCTATGTACCTTTCTATATCGCCGTTCCCACCTGTTCCTGATGGCGACTACTTGGCAGTTCCACTCGTTGACCTGACCCTTTCCCTGAACATCATACTTCCTCATACTATAGTGAGGATTAGCGACAACAAGAAGCTTCTCCTTGCTCTCAACTTCTCCGTGTCACACCAGGTCATTCCTCAAGGTATTGCCTTAGCAGAATTCTCCCCTCTGGAGCAATGTACAATTGCATCTCTCACTCCTGACATCAAGACTGTAACCGACCTGCCGCAACCGCACAGAATAGAGCTTTCCTAGACAAAATGATGTCAAACGACCTGTCGCCATCCTAAGTTGAAGCGCTCCGTGGTCTTCCATTTTCTTACCTCGACATTTTTTATATCGACGACCATTCCTTGGGCCGCACGAGCGTCGTAGCCCACTGTATCGACACTGGCAACGCCAGTCCCCTTCATAAGCATCCTTACTTTGTCTCATTCAGAGCGCCAAATAGTCCAGAAGGAGGTAGAGAAAATGCTCGACAAAGATGTCATAGAGCCTACAACCAGTCATTGGGCATCACCTATTGTGCTTGTTAAAAAGGACAACACCTGACGGTTCTGCGTCGACTATCGCCATCTCAATCGAATAACCAAGAAGGATGTGTATCCTCTATCTCGAATTGATGATGCGCTTGACTGCCTTCATGATGCCAAGTATTTTTCTTCCCTGAACCTATGATCTGGATATAGGCAAATTTCAGGCGATGACCGCGACCGCGAGAAGACGGCATTCGTAACACCCGATGGGCTTTATCAATTTTAAGTCATGACATTCGGATGGTGCAATGCGCCAGTAACTTTCGAACGCATGATGGACTCCCTCCTTCGTGGTTTTAAATGGTCGACATGCCTGTGCTATCTAGACGGTGTCATCGTTTTCTCGCCAACCTTTGAAAGCCATCTTCCACGTCTCGGCCATTCTTGACGTTTTTCGCTGTGCTGGCCTCCAGCTTAACACATCTAAGTGCACCTTTGGACGCCGTCAGATAAAGCTACTTGGCCACCTTGTTGATGCTACTAGTGTACGACCCGACCCTGATAAAGTCCACGCTGTACGTGAGTTCCCGGTCCTACGTTCCACGCAAGAAGTACACAGCTTTTTGGGACTCTGTTCTATTTTTGCCATTTTGTCAGCAACTTCGCGGAAATTGCTCGGCCCCTCACGAATCTCCTCAAAAACAATGTGGCTTTTTCCTGGCAGGAAGACCAAGAACATTCCTTTGCGTCGTTGATTTCTGCGCTCACATCACCACCTGTCTTGGCTCATTTTGACCCAGTCGCTCGAACGGAGCTTTGCACCGACGCAAGTAGCCATGGCATAGGGGTGATACTCGCACAAATGCAGAATGCCACAAACCGTGTCATATCGTATGCTAGCCGCCTACTTTCTCAGTCAGAAAGGAACTATTCAATTACTGAGCAAGAGTGCCTGGCTCTCGACTAGGCTATCGCAAATTTTCGTCCGTACCTATATGGACGCACGTTCGCAGTCATCACAGACCACCATGCGCTCTGCTGGCTGTCAACCCTTACGGATCCTACAGGAAGACTCGGGCGATCGGCACTGCGATTGCAGGAGTGCACATTCTCTGTAGTGTACAAGTCTGGCAAGCTTCACAGCGATGCTGACTTCTTATCTCGACACCCTGTTGATTCACTCAACTCCTCTGAGTTAGAAGTTGATGCCAACATCTTAGCCATAACAGATTTTCTGCAAATAGCCTACGAACAACGCCGAGATCCATCGCTGCTATCGATGATTGGCCATCTTCAATCCGGCCATAAAGGCCCTTCACTGGGCCCGTTTTTTCTTCAAGACAACGTTTTGTACCGCCGCAACTTACAGCCCGATAGCGTGGAACTTTTGCTCGTTGTCCCACGTCATCTGCGCAAGGACATCTTGCAAGAACTTCACAACGCTCCAACTTCCAGACATTTAGGTGTGTCCAGAACCTATGACCGCATCAGCCGACAGGTATTCTAGAAGGGTCTTTATCGTTCCGTTCGCTGCTACGCTATAGCGTGTGACCTGTGCCAGCGTCAGAAGAAGCCTACGTCTCTCCCTGTCGGTCACCTTCAACCTATTGAAGTCCCAGCCGAGCCGTTTCATTGGGTGGGTTCGGATTTGTTAGGTCCCTTCCCAACATCAGCAACGAGGAAATAAATAGATAGCAGTAGTTATGGATTATGCCACTCGGTATGCAATTACTCGAGCGCTACCGACCAGCTGCACGACGGACGTCGCAGATTTCCTACTCTATGACATCATTCTTCAGCATGGCGCTCCTTCTCACCTACTCAAGGACTGTGGCCGCTGCTTCCTGTCTCGTGTGGTTGACGACCTCCTTAGATCCTGTGCTACGTGGCACAGCTTTACGACTTCTTACCATCCTCAGACTAACGGACTTACTGAACGCCTCAACTGCACACTGACGGACATGCTTGCTATGCATGTTTCTGACGACCACACCGATTGGTACACTGCCCTTCCGTTCGTAACCTTCGCCTATAACTCGCCGCATCATGAAACTGCCGGCTACTCACCATTTTATCTTCTCTTTGGCCGTGATCCCTTACTACCTTTCGATACCCAGCACCTCCTCCAAAAATGAGAGCTTGGGATTTTGGTGGCAAGTTCATTACAAATGCGTCCACATAATTTGAAAAAAAAAAAAAAAGTTTAAGTCGTTGGATAAACGTAAAAGAAAATACGTGCCGATTTGAACTTGGAACACTCCTCTCTATGTCTGCAAATAAAACAAACGACGCAATACATGAACAAGTTCGGCTTCACTGCCATGCACGTGCGCTGCGGAGAAGCACACGGTAAAAACACTGGCATTTACAAATTCGGTTTCACCGCCATGTTTGTGCGCTGCGAAAAAGCACGCATTTGGGGTCATTACAATTGCATCAGTGTTGTTCTCTCAGTCCCAAATTGGCAACGCGAAGCACAATTCAATTTTGCCATTCCAGCATATCAGCGTAATGAGAGGATGACTCGGTGCAAGTTACAGAACTTTTCAGGAAGCTATTACAGGTGCTAGAAAAGTCAGCACAATGCATGGGAAGCCTTAGGAAAATGTTCTCGAATCCCGGCAGCATAGCCCTATATTATCACGCTGTCTGATGTGGACAGGTATTTATGACTATTACATACGGAATTGCGACCAACAGAGCACAGTACAACTACGACTGCTTACCTGTTGTGGCAAGGCAAGCGCACTGCAGCCTGCGACGTCTGTCGATCGAGCAAGCGCAGTCACCACGATGTTGACGAAATTGATACTGGGCACCAGTTCGTGCACCACGTTAGCCACACAAAAGCTGCACGACTCACAGAGCCGAATCACGGCCAAACGATCAAACTCGCTCGAGCAAGGCGCTAGCTTGAGAATCAGGCCAGAGAAAAGAACACCTCACCGGCCGGCGAAGCAATGGTTACGTCATGACCTACTACACTCCTGACCTGTTCAGATAGCGGGGTTCCTATGGGAGCGCGTGTCCCCGCTCTCGTTCAACCGCTCACCATTGGTGGCGCTACCTATAACCTGTTCGTCTGTTTCTTTACGGTTGTTTTGTAGGCGCTGGTATAAGAATGCCTGCATTCTGCAGTGAACTGGCGGCATATATGTGACTATTTCTTCCCATACATTGCTGGTTAAGCAAGGTGTTCAGAGCGCTTGAGTATTTATAGCACACTGGTTGACAAACGTGGGAACCCGTAGATTTACACGATGTAGGGCAGCCTATGCGTGGTCGCGTGCATTTTATTGCAAAAAAATTCTGAATGTCTTTTAGTATTATTATTTCTGAATAATTCTAAATTTTGGATCATAAATACGCACTACGAGTGCTTTGTTGGTCAAAATTTGACCACAAAGAGTGAAGATGACGTCAGCGAGCAGGTGCTGACTAGCGCCACGCCGCTCGTAGGTGACGGCCCTAGCGGCAGAAGGTATGAACTAGAACGTGGGCGCTGGAAGAGGTGCTCTCTGGGCAGGTCAGGAGTGTAGTAGGTCATGGGTTACGTTACGTCGCAGCTCCGTTACGTTAACGGCGCTACGATCGAAAATCCTTAGACGAAAAAATCTCCAGAAAGTATCTTCCTAGGGCTGTGTTTCAAACCTTAGACAGCACGTAGACTACCTTTTTCTTCCTGAGCGATTCGCTGAACCGCCATGTTGTTTAGACATCAAAGTAGCCTGCATCGTATTTGTCTACGATGCGGTCTTTTCGGAGCTGTCTATTTTGCCGGCTACGTGAGAATTCGAATAGGACTTCAGATGGCCGCCGTCCACTTAGCTGTGTATTTAGCCGTCTCACAGAACACCTACCAGGTCGTCTACGGCGAGTATTGGAACAAACCCATGCTGTGTCACCAGTACGTTGGTGTCACTAATAGGTGTTCTGTGCTTGTGTCGGCATGTCCTTTGGTTCGGCGCATAGAGAGTTTCATACAATTATTTTATGAAATTATATGGTTCGGCGCATTACCTGGTCAACGAGACATTGCTCACTTTTCCCTGGTGGTTTCGTGCATACCTACAGTAGTGTGCTTATTTTTTATGTGCATTTCATAGCTCAACCAGCTCACAGAATGTGTAGATAGCCGCTCCTGTAACTGCTGGCGCTCGGCCGGCGTGCCCTCGCTTTTGATTACTGTAAACGTGACAGGCTAAGTAACAAGACGCTGTACTGTACGGCTGCCAAAGATATATTTTTAATACCGCTGTCTGGCTACGGCAATATTCAACGATAGGGCAACGCGAGTTTTGGAACTATTATGCTATTGTGCCCATGAACAGTTGTCCCACAATTGCTTCTGCGAAGTTTCTTGTGCCTATTGCAAATGCGTCATTTGGTTAATAAAACAACTTTGCTTCCTCAATCTTTGGTATTTTTGATACTTTTTTCTCTCGCATGCAATTATCAAGACACACATGAGGCGCAATAAAATCGCGTAATAATAAAGGCACGTAGCAGGCCAGTGAGTGAGTGAGTAAAAACTTTATTGAACATGTCCAGCGTCATTGAGCGGGTAGGGGCTACAATCACCCCGGCCTCGGTGACGGCCTCGAGTCCTTGGACCCGGGCGGCATCCTGGGCTTGCCGGACGGCCCACAGTTGATCGGCAAGGTCGTGGCTGAGCAGAGCCGCCTCCCATCGCGCCTCGCGGTTCGAGACTGCCATGTCTACCGGGTTCGTAGGGGACTGCTGCGCGTTACCGGTACACTGCCACAGCATGTGCTGCAGCGTCGCTCTGGCTCCGCACGCCTTACACGCGTCGGACGTATAAATGCCTGGGTAGCAGAGGCGAAGGATCACCGGATTCGGGTACGTGTGTGTCTGTAGTTGTCTCCAGGCGACCTGCTGTTTCTTGTTTAGTTTGGCGTGGGGTGGTGGATATTTGCATCTGTTCAGTCTGTAGTGTTGCGTGATGTCTCTGAAAGTGGTCATGCGATCCACCCCCCACGTCCATTCCCGCATCGCTGTCGAAGTGTGCGAGACATCGGGACTGTCGGCAGGCGTCGCAGGTCGGCGTGTAAGTCCTCGAGCCGCGGCGTGGGCAGTCGCGTTGCCCGCAAGCGGAGGGTCCGTGTGGGCGGGAATCCATACGAGTTTCTTCGGCAGATGTTGCGTTCGTGAATTTGGAGAATGTGGGCCGCTTCGCGGGAGATCCGGCCGCTGGCGTAGTTGAGTATCGCCGCCTGCGAGTCGCCTGTTATCACCTCGGCGTCCGTGGTGGCTATCGCGAGGGCTATGGCAGCTTCTTCAGCCGCCTCCGTCTCTTCCGTGCCTATCGTCGCACTCGTGACGCAAGTTCCTACATGATCCGTGATCGCGACCGCGAAGCCGCGGTGGCAGTCGTAACGGGCCGCGTCCACGTAAACTGTGTCTTTGCTATTGCCGAATTTCTTTTCAAGGTCTTGGGCGCGCCTGTTGCGCCGACCGATGTGATGTGTCGGGTGCATGTTCTTAGGCAACGGCAGAACGACGATGCACTCGCGAATACGTCTGGGTATCCCGACCTTTTCGCCGCGCTGCGTATGGTAGTTGATACCCAGTGTCTCGAGGATCGACCAGTTCTGGTCTTCGCCAGACGTTCGTACTGGGCGATGTTGTGTGCTTCGATTATCTCATCTAGAGTATTGTGCAACCCCAGCTCGAGAAATTTTTCCGTGCTGGTATTGGCCGGTAATCCGATTGCGCGTTTGTACGCCTTGCAGATGAGACAATCTAGTTTGGTGCGTTCAGTCGCCTGCCACTTGAGGTAGGAGGCGACGTACGTTATATGGTTCATAATTTATTCAGACGACGGACCGAATCCGGATGTGGCGGGGCGGACGGCGCGTCACGTGACCTCACATCAGCGATTCCCCTCGTCCGCGACTCGTCCGCGCTGCTCGCGGACGGATGACCGCAACCTGTTTCTCACATCGGGATTCTGGCGGGAGAAAGCCGATACTTTAGCGGATAAGCTCGGGGTTCCTGGCAACCAGTACACTTTTTGTCTGCTCGCGGCATGTCCTTCATGGCTCGAAGACAGCTGCATGACTGGTCGGCATCATCTACGCTTGAGCATGGTTTACTTAGTTTCCGGGGGCTTTGTTCTCAGGGGATTAAATACGCAGAAACCACATTTGGTGGTCCGGGAAATGTCGCCACCGTCGTTTGACACGCGAGATTCTTAGACGTCATGGTGGTAAAATTTCTGCAACCGGCGACGTGCCACTTCTAAAAAAAGAATGGGAGACGTGTTCAGAAGTTCTACAAGTGGGGAACAATATAGTTGAAAGACATCCTGCCGGCAACTCTAAAATAACACTTCTTGTTCATTTGTCACAACGCGACAGGCATCGCAGCCAAGCGTCGCTTCTTGCGGGCATCTATGTTGAATACTCTCAAACCGGTCTTCTGCCAGCGGGCGCAAGGTGAGCGCCAAATCTGCTGTAGAGGGTAATCCGGCTGTTTTTTCCTAGGACACCGTCCGTCGTGTGGATGCGCCTGCAGGGGGATCATCCGCGGATTAGCCGTCCGCGTCCACGACTGGTGCATTCAGACGACGGACCGAATCCGGATTTGTCGTGGTTTCACTTGTTTCATCTAGGGACCTTAGATGAAACAAGTTTCCAAGGTAGCGACACCCTCCCTTTTCCTCCTCGCTTATTTGCCTGAAGCGCCCCCTAGAAGGTTTAAAACTTTCATCCAAAAGCGAATGTTTGGCGATAGTTATTGCACGAGAACAAAACGAAGACACAGAGACAAGAAGGACACGAAAGACACGAGCGCAAACTTCCTTCTTGTCCTTGTCTCTGTGTCGTCGTTTTGTTCTCGCGCAATAACTATCGTCATGCCATACCAACTAGCCCAAGCTGCTACGCGAATGTTTGGGTTCTGTTGCTATGGTGAATAGATGTAAATGAAACAAGATGGAACAAAATAAGACGTAGAATAAACGGACGGGTGGACGGATGTGTGTTTTGTTCGTGCTGTGACACAGTGAACGTGCTTCTTGCTGGATCCTGTAAGTGGTCACAGGGCGTGGCGTTGTGACGATTGATAACAACCAGCTTGTGCACACGCAAGAAAAAAAACTACGACCAGACTGGTACGAACACTCATCCAGCAGCACTGCGATGACATTTTTTTTTTAAATGTGCCCATTTGGACAATCGTGATGCCAAGTGATTCTGATGCGGTGCTGGGAACTTCCTGAAAAGTGAGAGTTCTACTGGTGAGGTGTCTCGAAGCAGCGCGTTTCGGCTCAAGCGGGAACTGGTCAAGAGTGAAATGTTTCTGAAGGTGCGTTGATTACAACCTACAGCTGCTCTGTGTACGTGCATACCCACATGTATTAGTACCAACTGGCATGCACTAGACACGCATTAGACGCACGCCTGGCGTTTCAATAAAAACCGACAAGTGAACTCGCTTCGCAGATCCTCGTCGACATACGTTGACGGAGTTGCACGAAAGCATTCGCGTGAAATGGTTCATAGTTGCACTTCATGGTGTGCTTCATCTCGGAAAGCACGAGGTAAGTTGAAGAGAGCGAAACCATTTTCTGTTGCTTACGGCAACGCAGCATTGCTGAAAAACGCAGATGTTGCATTGAACGAGCATGGCGAAACAATCTTGGTCGACTTAGCGCACACCGAAAGGCTCCTCCTCTTCAGTTTATGTTCTGGCTACGATTTTGTCTTTGGTCACGGCGAGAATCCGGCTGGAGCCATATGCGCATGCGTACTCGTTTTGAACCTTTTGCACCACCAGCCATTTGCAAGATCACGTGCAAGTAATGCACCAATTACAGACGCGGATGGCAGAGAAAAAGAGGAGTAATCGAGAGAGTGAGGAGGACGGCTCGAGAACAATGAGTGACGCTACCTTGTTTCATCTAGGGACCTTAGTTTCATCTAGGGACCTTAGTGTGGGCGTGGCTCGTGCGCCGCGCGGCGCAGCAGTCTCTGCCAATAAAATATGACGTCACAATTGGAAGTGTTAGCGACGTTGCTGGCCTGCTACTATAGACCCTCGCGAAGGGGCCGTAAACCCAAGAACGCCGATTCCGCATTCGAGTGCGCATATAGAGAAATTAATGTACGCACATCAGACAGCGCTGTCATCCCACAAGTTAACACCACGGAGTGTACTAAAGTGAGCTAGAATAGTAATCTTATGTTTATGTCCTGGCTACTTTACATATACCTCGGTTGTTGATGTCCGTCGCAATAGGTTTCAAACCACTTTTCGTTCCGACTTTCGCGACCTATTCGGATTGCCCTTGCAAGTGTCCTGAACACTGATCAAGCGACATGTCTGAAGGAAGCACGCGAGCCCTACCAACAGGACCGTTGCCCGGCGTATCATACCCCCTCGAGGTGATCTACTGCGGGGAGTGCTCTATGCCGCTCGAATATTGCGAGTACTATCCAGACTCGCAAAAGTGCAAAGAGTGGCTTCAGAAGAACCTTCCTGAGGAATTTGAGCGGCGACTTGAACTCAGCGACGCACCACAGACTGGAGCTGGCGGCGATGAAGAAAAGAAACGGCAAAAGCGTGGTGGCAAGGGAATGGTGAAGGCCAAAAAGAGGGTGGAAAAAGACAAACGAATTTTCCTGTCAAGAGCGTCACGGTACGTTATCATGTTTTTGCGAGTTGTACAGAAGTGAGACATTTTAAGCCTGGTTGGCATATGCTGACCCGCAGGTAGCGGGATCGAATGGAGGCGGTAATGTTGGCCCGTGTGCTCAGACTTGGGTGCACCTTATAGAACCCCAGGTGGTCGAAATTTCCGGTGCCCTTTACGACGGCATCTCTCACAATCATGTGGTGATTTGGGGACGTTAAACACCATATATCTCTGGTAGCTTATACGCCCGTATTAATCATTCCAATTATACGTGGGTCAGCCCCGCCTCGGTGGTCTAGTGGCTAAGGCACTCGGCTGCTGACCCGCAGGGCGCGGGTTCGAATCCCGGCTGCGGCGGCTGCATTTCCGATGGAGGCGGAAATGTTGTAGGCCCGTGTGCTCAGATTTGGGTGCACGTTAAAGAACCCCAGGTGGTCTAAATTTCCGGAGCCCTCCACTACGGCATCTCTCATAATCATATTGGTTTTGGGACGTTAAACCCCAGATATCTATCAATCAATTATACGTGGGCGGGATATTTGCAGATTACAAGTATATTGTACTTCATGACAACACTCATTTTGTTGAATGATGAAGTTTGGCCGCCAGGAACATGTGCCTCAATACAAATATAGATGCAGGACTTATATGCACGCATTTCCGAAAAAAAAAAAAAAAATCGGCGGCCGCCGCCATAATAAAACTGCGCTGTGGTGTGCACCCGTGTTTTCGACCAAAGCAATTTCCAGCCCCGCAGGTCGCGGGATCGAATCGCGGCTTCGGCGGCTACATTTCCTATGGAGGCGGAAATGTTGTAGGCCCGTGTACTCAGATTTGGGTGCACCTTAAAGAACCCCAGGTGGTCGAAATTTTCGGAGCCCTCCACGACGGCGTCTTTGATAATCATATGGCGGTTTTGGGACATTAAACTCCACATATCAATCAAAGCAATTTGCAGAGTAGACGCATAAGGGTAGCATATGCGCTTGCCACAGTTTCGGTGTAGTGTAAAGATTCGCTGACGTATGTGAACCCGTTTAACTTCGCGACACACGTGTTGTCAGTAAGGTTCCTAGATAAAAACAAGCTTTTAAGATAGCGTCACTCATTGTTCTCGATGCCATCCTCACTCTCTCGCTTGCCACTCCTTTTCTCTGCTATCCACGCCTCTAATTGGTCCAGTTCTTGCACGTGATCTTGTAAAAGGCTGGTGGCATTTATTATTATGCAAAAGGTTCAAAACGAGTACGCATGCGCATATGGCTGCAGCCAAATTCTCGCGTGACCAAAGACGAAGTCGTAGCCAGGACATAAACAGAAGAGTACATAAACAGAAACCTCAATGGGAAGAGCGTTTCAGTTGGCGCCAAGTCGGCCAAGATTGTTTCACGGTGCTCGTTCAATGCAATATCTGAGTTTGGGTTGCCGCAAAACAACAGAAAATGGTTTCGCTCTCTTTAACTTACCTTGTGTCGTCTGAAATGAAGCACGTCGTGAAGTGTAGCTATGGAACATTTGACGCGAACACTTTCGTGCAACTCTGTCGACGTACGTCGACGCGGATCGGCGAAGCAAGTTTATTTGTTGTTTTTTTATTGAAAAGCCATGGCGCATCTAATGTGCACATAGTGCATGCCAGTTGTTACAAATACTTGTGCGTTTGCACGTATACAGAGCAGCTGGAGTGTGTAATCAACGCACCTTCAGGAATATTTCACGCTTGACCAGTTGACCAGAACGCGGCATAAAGGAGCCGAAACGCGCTGCTTCGGGACACCTTACCAGTAGAGCCCGCAGTTTTCACGAAGATCTGCACACTGCACCAGAATCACCTGGCATCACGATTGTCAAAATGGGCACATTTAAAAAAGCCGTCATTGCAGTGCTAGTCAAGCGTTCGTACCAGTCTGGCCGTGGTTTTGCCTTGCGTGTGCACAAGCCGGCTGTAATCACTCATCACAGCGTCATGCCCTGTGGTCGCTGACAGGATCCAGCGAAAAATGGGTTCACTGTGTCATAGCACGAACAAAACGCATTGGAGAAGTGGACTAGTTTATAACTGGACAAACTACGATGTACGACGCGATACGCCATCGCTAGTGGTGTAAAATATAGAACTGGACAACGTTGCCAATAGAGTAACGCACATCCTACTTGCTCTTGTGTTGTATCGTTCATGTTCATAAAGGTAACAGTTCTATGGCTTCTATGGCTCATTTTATTCCATTTTGTTTCATTTACATTATTCACCGTAGCAACTGAACCCAGACATTTGCTTTTTGATGAAACTTTTGAACCTTCTAAGGGACGCTCCAGGAACATAGAAGGAAAGGGAAAGGTGTCCTTACCTTGGAAACTTGTTACATCTAGGGACCTTAGTTATCAGTTGAAAAGAGCGCTTAGAAGGATGACAACTGGGCAAGTTGGTATGAATTCATGCTATCACTGAATCGATGCCGCAAGGTAAGACGAAAGCACGAGAAACAAGAGCACTGCAACGTGGCTCCAATATGCCCCTGTACTTCTGAAGCAATGCTAGACTTGATAACTCTTCACCTTCATGGTGAAGAACCTGGCAACCACGTAGCCGCTACCGTCGCACAGTTTGACAAAGCGACCTGTGCAGTCATGCAGTAGAAAAAAATGTTGCATTTGACGTCCATTACTTGTTGGGTCATAATTTATGTTGCACCACGTTTGTCTTGCTTACATCTCGCCTGCATTTAACTGCTAGTGTTACTCTACACCGATTAAACTGAGTACTTCTAATTAGGGGTGCGTAAATAGTAACATTTTCTAATTAAATTAAAATATATTTTGATGTAGGTCTTAAGACAGATTTGTGTCTTAAATTAAAGAAAGGGGGATTTTAAGAACTTTTTTGGTTAAACAATATTAATGAGAACCTAACAGTATAAAAGAATGTTGCATTTGACGTCCATTACTTGTTGGGTCATAATTTTTGTTGCACCACATTTGTGTTGCTTACATCTCGCCTGCATTGAATTGCTAGTGTTACTCTACACCGATTAAACTGAGTACTTCTAATTAGGGGTGCATGAATAGTAACATTTTCTAATTAAATTAAAATACATTTTTATGTAGGTCTTAAGACAGATTTGTGTCTTGAATTAAAGAAAGGGGGATTTTAAGAACTTTTTTGGTTAAACAATATTAATGAGAACCTAACAGTTCTGATTACAGAACTGAAAGTTCTCATTTCTATTTGTATTTGAGGTGACACCAAGTACAACGTATTTCGATTAGTTTGGTACTAGAAAAAATCATTCCTGTATGCATCAACACACATAAGCATGATACCAGTCACAATTATATGATCTAATAATGGAGGAGCTTCGAAAAAAGAACTTGGTATGAGTTACCTGAAGTGTGAAGAAGATGTGCCTGCAGCGAGCAGTATCACCAACGCCCAGCTCTCTCGGCTTGTGCTTCTGTTCGCTGCTGTGCCGGTCTCTGGACGGTTCTTCACGCTGTCTCGCCGCTGTTTTTAACAACTAATAAATCTCTTCACAATTGGTGGAGGGTGCTGTTTATCCCCATCGCTACACCCTCGAGCTGCGAAGCCGCACGCTACTGCCCGTCATGACTGACAACGCCAACCCATCGGTGCCTTCGCCCCAGTTCATCAACTGCCCCGGCCATCCTAGGCTACGGGACCCGAAGGTCTTCAGCGGAGCGAATGGAACCGACGTGGAAGACTGGCTCGAGCACTACGAGCTGGTGAGCGCCAATAATAAGTGGAATGAAGCCGACAAGCTGGGCCACGTCATATTTTATCTCACTGGCATCGTCGAATCGTGGTTTAACAACCACAAACACAACATCCCCACATGAAGTGTCTTCAAAACGTCGTGTGCTGAAGTGTTCAGTCGGCCGGCTGTCCGCAAGCAGCGGGCAGAACAGCGCTTGTGCGTCCGCTCTCACTAGACTGGCGAAAACTTTACCAGCTATATTGAGGACGTCGTCAACCGTTGTCGACGTGCGAATGACACCATGCCCGAATCTGACAAGGTCAAACACATCCTGAAGGGCATCGACGATGGCGCATTTCAAGTTCTCTTGGCTAGGAATCCGAGCACAGTTTCCGAAGTCGTCAGCTTGTGTCAGAGCTACAACGAGCTGAAGAAGCAACGCACTCTCGGCAGCCTCAGCGTGGTGGTGAGTCACTGTCTAGTTTCAACACCATGCCTGACAATTCACTACTGCTTCAGCAAGTCTGAGCCTTCGTCCGTGAAGAAGTCGCCCGCCAACTTTCCCTGGTGCCCTTTACTCACGAGACCACCTCCGTCTACCTGCCCCGCTTCGCACTGCTATTTCGGAAGAGGTTGCCCAAGCTGTTCCCCTTGCACACCACGAGCCGCCTCTATCTAGCCGTGTTCACTGCTCGCGTGTTGCCCAGCCGGTAGGCGCTCCTGTCGCCTATCCACCAGCCGTGCAGCCTGTGGCCGCACCCCTAACCTATGCAGCGCAGCCTGTGGCCGCGCCGCTCACATCTGCAGATGCTGTGTGTAGGCTTCCGTAACCGCCTTACACTGCGCGCTCACAGCCCGCACACCCGGCTGCTTGTACTCCACCTTGGGCGGCACCACCCCCCACAGGGGCGCCTGCGCAAGTAGGCGTTTGGTGTGTAGCGACACCACGGACCCGAGCTAACAGGGGAGTTTCGACTCCCTCCCACGCCTAGCCGTGCGTGGCTTTGCCGTGTCCGGGGAAAAGGGGATCCTGGGGGTTGAGCCGACGCTGGGTGATTGGACCATTAGGCCCCCCGGCAGAGGCAACACGCCCCTTTGGCCTCGGCTTCACGTAGACGGCACCTTTGGGCTGACCCACCCAGGGGAAATCGGCAGTCGCCTTTTCCTATCTCTCTCTCCTTACATCTTCGTCTTTCTTAATTTTTTAGCTTTCCTGTCTACTTCTCTCTTCTGCTTACTTCCAATTTTCTCGGCGGCAAGGGTTAACCCTGTGAAAATAGCCTACCTTGGCCTAGGCGCATCGGGTTATAGCAGAGTTGTACGGCTGATGTCTGCAAGTTTTCAGCATCCGCAAACTTGCAGCGTCCCCTCGTTGGGCTCCGTGGTGGGTCGCCGCCAATGCTGCTGAACAACATACAATTAGCATGCACAAAGCATTCCCTTTACTTAGTGATCGTGCCTCCTCAAAGCGGGTACGCACCGAAGATATCAATTTTTTCATCCGGCCAAGACAAATCTTTCCTCATTTTCACGTTATACACTGCAAAAAAACTAACAAACAAGCCAGAACTGTATCCCCCTTCATAGTGGCTAGGTGCTTAACCGAAACTCTCGGTGCCGGGTACAAGGTTACCAAAATGGCCAGCGGAGATCTACTTCTTGAAATACGTGACAAAGACCAATTCGATAAACTGAACACCCTCACAACGTTTGGAGACACACCCATCAGTATTACTCATCTCGCGGGGTCGTATCGGACGTAGATTTGCTTGACCTGACCGAAGCTAAACTTCTGGAAGGGTGGAAGAGCCAGAACGTGACAAACGTACAGCGTATTAAGATCAGAAGAGATCAAAAGGAAATCCCAACCAAACACTTAGTACTGACCTTTGCTTCGAGCGATTTGCCGGAAACCATTCAGACTGGGTACACAAAGACAACCGTGAGGCCATATATTCCAAACCCCCGCCGTTGCTTCTAATGTCAGAGATATGGCCACGGCTCGCAAAGCTGTCGTGGCCGGAAAACTTGTGCTCTGTGTGGAGTCGTGGGCCATGCGTCCGACAACTGCGAAGCACCTGCACACTGTGTGAACTGTGGCGGTAATCATGCCGCGTACTCACGTTCCTGTTCTTTCTGGAAAAATAAAAAGAGATCATCACTTTAAAAATAAAAGAAAACATTACATTTAAAGAAGCAAGAAAAAGAGTCTCGCCATTTTATGGCCCCACATATGCTGATGCGGCGCGCCAGGGGGAAGTGTCGCACCAGCCCTCGCCACTCCTTCGGCTTGCGCAGAGCGAGCCATTGGCTGTGGCGCCTGCCCCCAAGGCGGCAGTAGTTGAGTCTACTCCGCCTACTATTGAACAGAGACCAGAGACTCCAGGGTCCTCGGGTCTCAAGGCCTCCCCTCGCCAGGCGAGGCCCAAGCTTCGAAAAACCAGCTCGCATGAGCGGGCATCGAGTGCCTCCGAGGAGGCAATGGATACAACGGCACTCCTGGTGCCAAAAGAGCGGCGCGGCTCTCTGGAGCGCGCCAAGAGAACTAAAAAGCTCATAACAGGGCCTGATAATAGCCCTGTTACTTGAGCTCGACCTTTCAGCTTAAACAAGTCACTCCCTTAACGTACACACAGCACTACTTTACTTCCAATATGGAAACACAAATTATACATTGGATTGTTAGAGGACTGCTTAAAAACCTCGACGACGTCCAAGAGCTTTTATACAAACACTCACTCAAGTGCTGTGTGTACAGGAAACGCACCTAAAATCCTCTAATACAAATTTTTTACGTGCTTACGTCATATACCGAAAGGACCGAGATGATGCTGTAGCGTCATCCGGTGGCGTAGCCATTATTATTAACCAAGGAGTAGCGTGTACACATTTACCACTCCAGACATCCCTTGAGGCGGTGGCTGTTCGAGCGGTACTTTTAAACAAACTCGTCACCATCTGCTCTTTGTATGTACCTCCCCACCGCCGCCTTGAAAGACGTGAATTCCAGTCTTTAATAGACGAACTGCCCGAACCTTATTTGCTTCTTGGGGACCTAAATGCACATAGTGGACTGTGGGGCGATTCTCGCTGTGATGCACGAGGTCGTCTCATTGAACAATTTCTCTTCTCTTCTGGTGCCTGTTTGTTGAATAGGAAAGAGCCAACATACTCTAACGTTGCCAACAAAACTTACTCGTCTATAGACCTCAGCATCGTATCACCTTCACTCCTACCCCTACTGAAATGGAAAATCATAAATAATCTATATGGAAGTGACCATTTTCCTGTAGTGTTGAGTTCACAAACAACATATGAATGTCCTCTACATGTTCCCAAATGGCTGATAAACAAAGCAGACTGGGAACAGTTCCACAACACTACATGTTTGAGTTGGATAGACATATGTAGGTTAAACATAGATGAAGCTGTGCAGTACTTCACAGCTTTTCTAACTGACGCAGCAGCCAAGTGCATACCACAAACATCTGGAATGCCCGGCAAACGACACGTCCCATGGTGGAACACAGTGTCGCAATGCGCGAAAGGAACAGAACAGGGCACGGAGGTTGCTTCGGAACTCGCCAACAGCCGAAAATCTTGACACCTTCAAGAAAATAAAGTCTCAAGGCAGGAGAACGCGTCGGCAGGCCAGAAGAGAAAGCTGGCAGAAGTTTTTGTCAGGGATCAATTCATACACACAGGAGGCTAAAGTCTGGAACATGGTCGGTAGGATAGCAGGAAAACAAGTACACACACTTCCACTCGTTAACACTCAGGGTGATACCTTGGAAGATCAGGCAAACTTCCTCGATGCACACTTTGAATGGATATCCAGTTCGTCCCACTATACTGACACTTTCCAAAAATACAGAACAAGAATAGAAAAGCAGAAACTCGAACACAAATCCACTAGATACGAGGCGTATAACCAAGCTTTCAGTCTAGCTGAGTTCCGAACATCTCTAAACTCCTGCAGTACTTCTGCCCCAGGTTCTGACCGTGTGGTGTATGAAATGTTAAAAAACCTACCAGCCGAAACACGAAAAACCTTACTTTGTTTGTACAATGCTATCTGGTTTTCTGGCACTATCCCTACCTCCTGGAAAGAGGCTATTATTATTCCCATTTTGAAAGAGGGCAAGGACCCTTCTTTAGCTTCAAGTTATAGGCCTATTGCACTTACAAGCTGCTTGTGCAAAGTCTTCAAAAAAATGATAAACTGCCGACTTGTACATATCCTTGAAACAAACAATTTGCTCGACCCATTTCAGTGTGTGTTTCGAGAAAGTAGATCCACCACAGACCACCTTGTTTGTATCGAGGCACAGATCAGAGACTCCTTAGTCCATAAACAATATTTCCTCTCTGTGTTCCTCGATATCGAAAAGGCTTATGATACAACATGGCGTTTTGGAATTCTAAGAGACCTGTCCCACCTTGGCGTGTGCGGAAGAATGTTTCACATAATCGAAAGTTACCTGTCAAACCGGACATTCCGTGTCCGATTGGGCACGGTTCTTTCCCAAACATTTGTCCAGGAAACAGGCGTGCCACAAGGTGGTGTACTTAGCTGCACACTTTTTCTCATCAAAATGAATTCCTTGCACTTGTCCATCCCCCGCAATATGTTCTATTGTACATATGTCGACGACGTCCAGCTTGGCTTCAAGTCATGCAACTTGGCAATGTGTGAGCGGCAGGTTCAGCTGGGTTTAAACAAGGTCTCCAAATGGGCAGATGAAAACGGATTTCGACTTTACCCACAAAAAAGCACGTGTGTCTTGTTCTCTTGAAAGAGAGGCATGCACTCGGAACCTGACATTCGACTGAATGAGCAACGTCTGTCTGTCAAAGCCGAGCATAAATTCTTAGGCTTAATCTTGGACAACAAGTTGACCTTCGTACTGCACATCAAGTATTTAAAAACAAAATGTTTAAAAGCCATGAATGTTATAAAAGTGTTGTCACGCACTACTTGGGGTAGTGATAGGCAATGCCTCATGAATCTGTATCGAAGCTTCATTCACACCCGCTTAGATTATGGGGCTGTTGTTTATCAGTCTGCAACTCAAAGTGCTTTGAAGATGCTGGACCCTGTGCACCATTTGGGCATCCACATTTCTACGGGTGCTTTTCGCACCAGCCCTGTAGAAAGCCTTTACGTTGAGTCAAATGAATGGTCGCTTAATCTACAGAGAACTTACATGTCCTTTGTATATTTTCTTTAGGTGAAAGCAGACAAGAAGCACCCCTCATACTCTACAATTAATGATTTGTCGAGCTCAACTCTGTTTCAAAACAGGCCTTCGATGAGGCAGCCCTTCTCAGTTCGCCTGAAGGGTCTAGCTGAAGAAACTGGAGTGTCACTTGAACACAGTTTAATGGCTCCTGTAGCGTACCCCCCACCGTGGCAGTGGCAGACTATAGATTGCGATATGTCTTTCCTAGAAGTTACAAAACATGCACCTATTGCCCATATCCAAATATACTTCCTGGAACTTCAACACAAATACACACGTCCTGAGTTCTTTACAGATGCCTCCAAGTCTAACTCCTCTGTGTCCTACGCTGCTGTCGGCCCATCCATTTCGGATGCTGGCCCTCTACATCCAGGCACAAGTATCTTCACAGCGGAAGCTTACGCGATACTTGTGGCAGCTAAACACATCAAACAATTACAAATACAAAAAGCAGTAATTTATACAGACTCCCTCAGTGTGGTAACGGCTCTGCACAGTCTTGAAAAACAAAAAAACCCGGTCTTTGTCTCACTTTACTCCATTTTGTGCACACTCTACACACTCAAGCAACATGTTGTGTGCTGGGTGCCAGGGCACCGTGAGATCCAAAGCAACGTGAGGGTGGATCAGCTCGCTGCATACGTCCACAAAAGCACTGCCCCTACACCCATATTAATCCCGGCCCTTGATCTTAAGCCGTCTCTCAAACGAAACCTCAGGGACTACTGGCAGAGCAAGTGGGATACACACACACAAGACGAACTACACATTATTAAGTCACACCTTGGTCATTGGCTGCCAGTATCAAAATCGCGTCATACAGAGGTAATACTAACGAGACTCGGGATAGGACACACATACACGACACACACACATCTTTTGTCCGGTGGCGATCCACCATTGTGTGACAAATGTGGTGAGGCATCAATAGTCCTTCACGTTTTAGTCCAATGTAAACAATTAGAAACTCTAAGAAAACAGCATTTTCCATTACCCTACCGACAATATATATATACCTTTACACCCTGCAATGTTCGTTGGTAGGGAACCGCTTTTTAGTCATTTAATTGTTAGCGTTTTTAAAAGAAATTCATAATTTTCATATCATATACCCGGGCATCCCGTAGCACGACCTCTCCAGGGAGGTTTTTGCTGCGATGGCTACACAGGAAAGCACTTGCCTGACGGCCCTCGGACACAAGGGTATGAACGAGTGAGGTACTTGTGCTGATGCCATACATGTACACCATCGTTTTACATCATCACCAACTTTTGTCACCTATTCACACCACACACACATTTCACGACATGGTCATGATTTTATTACTTGTACGTTTTTACCCACCTTACTGCGAGGAATTTTATGGACCTTATACAGCCGCTAATCACAATCATTATCCACATTCCTTGTCCCATGAACTGGCGCTCTTTGGCCATCAAATGGCCCTTGCGCCAAAAAACACCATATATCATCATCATGGGCGGCACCACCAGTGGCCAATCCTTGGAGGGCGCCCGATAACCAATTGATTTGCTACGCCTGCTTCACTCCTGGACACGTTGCCCACTACTGCTGCCATCGACCTCAGACGTTCGGCGACTACGCCGTGTCGTCGCAACCCGGCAGCCAACCCTTCGCCCAATACGGGCCGGTCTCGTCACCTCGATATGCCCCTACTTGACCACCTTGACTTCCAGCCGCAGCGTGCACCCTCTCCTCGCCGGCGATCGCCCTCTCCAATGCGTCGCTGGCCCAGACCCTCCGACCAGGAAAACTAAGCACCGCAGTTCAAGAGACAAGAACTGTCTAAGCCGAGAACTGTCTAAGCCCTCGCTCCTCTCCTGCTAACGTGGTCGCAGTAACTGTTGAAGGTTATTGTACTTTTGCTCTTGTGGACACCGATGCCGCTATTTCTGTTATTACCGCTAATCTCTGCCGTTTATTACGCAAAGTCACGATGCGGCTTTTGGGACTGTCGCTCCACACCGCAAGCGCACAGCAAGTAACGCCTCTCGCAGCCTGCACTGCAAGAGTTTCTATCGAAGGCATTCTTTACTTCATGGAGTTTATTGTCCTCGCCGTCTCTTCGCATGATGTCATCCTCGAGTGGGACTTCCTATCCCGCCATAATGCCGTCACTGACTGCACACGCGCTGAAGCTGAGTTTTCACCCTTGTGTGATGTCCCAGTACTTGACCCTCTTCATCAGCCGCCGAAGTTGCTCGTTCATGAATATGCCGATATTCCGCCTGGAAGTTTTGTACTTGATCTTGTTTCATGCAATGCCTACACTGACGCTACAGTCCTTTTTATGCCTTCCGATATGTTCACGAGTCGTCGAGCTCTGCTGCTGCCTTTCGCAGCAATTGACCTTGCCGCCGGAAGAAGCAATATGTTCGTACTCAATCCGCTTTCCACACCTGTCACTTTGCTTGCGGGGGAATGTGTTGGCCGCATGCAGGATCTCGACCCTTCGTCTTTAGTTGATGTGCCGAATGACTACTGCGGCCACCCAAAAGCGCTGTTGGCACTGGAGGAGCCGTCCAAGAATACGTTTCCTAGTGCCATTGCCGACACCCCCACTCCCACCGAACATGCTGACCTGCTTGATCTTGGATCTTCTGCATGAGTTCCGGAATTCTTTCGATGTGTCGCAATCTCAACTGGGCTGCACGTCGCAAGTCAAACATCATGTTGACACCAACCTACACCAGCCACTGCGTCAAAGACCATACCGTGTCTCCACTGAAAAGCACCGCGTCATTAACGATCAAGTCGAAGATACGCTTCGTAGAGACGTCATTCGACCATCTCACAGTCCCTGGGCGTCTCCTGTCATCCTGGTGCGTAAGAAAGACTGATCTATCTGATTTTGCATGGACTATCGTCGTTTGAATAAGATAACCCACAAGGACGTCTATCCTTTGCCATCACAGATGCACCCTACGGAAGACGACGCATCGTCCACGGCCCTAGAACCTCTTGTCCCAACTATGCAGAAAAGCTTGGCACAGGCCACAGGAGCCCCAGTCTCATCACACATCCCGCCACCCGCGCCCCATCAGCCAGCCTCTTCTGTCGAAGTGTGATGTCTAAGATAGGCCAAATCACCCTCAACAGTCAAGCGCTGGTGCCAGTCTACGTATACCTGACTGCCTGCAAGCTCCTGTTCTACAAGGTTAGGCCGACAGACGAGCCCTTATGCAAGATTTCGAAACTCGCTTTGCTACCCGCTTGCTCTCTCTTGAGGCCACCCTCGCTCAACGTGCCCCGACGGCGGATGTCGTCGCCGACCTAGCTGCGCGGCACTCTGCCATTAAGGATCAGTCTGGCCTTCAGCAACGTGTGTCTACTACGGTCGAACGAAATGTTCCTCTGTCAGCTCAGCTTCGGTTTTTCGGAGCACAACTTCCGCCGCCAACCTTCGATGGCACCACGTCGTGGGCAGAATTTTTGGTGCAGTTCGAGTCCGTTGCTGCTTTAAACGGCTGGACAGTTCAAAATAAAGCTCAGGCGCTCGTTGTGCAGCTCAGTGGCGCCACGGGTGAATACCTCGAATACATCCCGCAAGTCGTCCGCTCGGACTATGAAGCTCTGGTCTCTACGCTGAAAACCAGATTTGGTGACAGTCATCCTCTCCAGCTCTACCCCAGACAACTGAAACACGTCCGGCAAGGACACCGCGACCTTCAAGAGCTCGCTCCTCACGTCGACAGCTTGTCCCGGAAGGCTTTGTAGAGTTGCCCTATCGCAATCATGGGCCTTATTGCTATCAGTGCCCTTGTTGATGCCATCAACAACAGAAGCGTCCAGCACTTCGTCCGCCTTGCTCGTCCGATTGACGTACGACCAGCTTTAGCTGTCGCTCTTGAGGCAGAGATACAAGAACACTCGCAAGCAGCTGAGGATCCATACCGGAGGCCAACCTACACGAACGCACCATCCCGGACCCAGCATTTGGCTCCTACTCGCCTCCACAATCCTACAGCAGTACTCCGGAGCTACCACTGCCTGTTTCCTTGGGAAACTACAATGCGGGCCATCGAGGGCAGGACCTCGCATGATGGCTGAAGCCCTCTTCTTTCACTTGGCCCCTTCACCGAGATGCCAACTCTGCCGGTGAAGCTTGGAGATTTGCCGCAGCACGTATATGCACTAGTGGACACAGGGGCTGCATTCAGTTTTTTAGTGATGAGTTTCTTGTCTAGAAAATTTTCGGTGAGCCCTGGACAGGTCGATCTACCCCATCTCGTTCTAGCTTGATTGATATGTGGGGTTTAACATCCCAACACCACCATATAATTATGAGAGACGCCGTAGTGGAGGGCTCCGGAAATTTCGACCACCTGGGGTTCTTTAACGTGCACCCAAATGTGAGCACATGGGCCTACAACATTTCCGCCTCCATCGGAAATGCAGCCGCCGCAGCCGGTGTTCGATCCCGCGACCTGCGGGTCAGCAGCCGAGTATTTTAGCCACTAGACCACCGCCGCGGGGCATCTCGTCCTAGCTGACGGAGCCACTCTACCTACTTTTGGCGAAGTCTGCTTGAATGTGTGTGCGCTTGGGAAGACAGTGAGACAGCGGTTCCTTGTTGTCCCAAACTTGTATGTGCCAGTGATCTTAGGCTGTAATTGGTGCGCAGAGTTTGGCATTAGTCTGCAGTTTAACAGCACTGATTGCATCATTGAACTGACATCTACCACTTCGACACCAATTCGAGCAAGTGATGAAACTTCCAATAAAGCTTTCTCTAGGCAGTCGTATTTCCCGTTGTCATGTCATTTACAGAACTGTTGACAAATCGCGCTCCGTGCTCACTGACAACTACAACATAATGAAAAGTCTGATTAATAAATTTTCTTTGAAAGTTGGCATTCTAAGAACGGGCACGGATATGGCCGTGGGTACAAACAGAAGTGAGCAACTTGAAATTGGAAAACCATCCCTGCTTTTCAATCCTGTGATTACGGCAACGTCAATTACCATCCCCTTGTAGGCTGCTGTGTGGGTTCCTATTTACAGCTCCGACAAGTCCTTTGTTGACAAGGACCTTCTTGTAGAAAGTACCGTTTGTTCCCGGCCTGGAGAAGAATTCGCAATGTCACGGGCCCTCCATCGCTACTCTGGTAAAACCTTGGCAGTGCTTGTCTTCAACCTGGCCGACAGTATCCTGTGGATGCCGTCAGACACCGTCTTCGGTAGCTGTACCTACCTTGAAGCACGGTTTGCCGTAGTAGTAGCACAGCCCGTAGCACCTTCGCCACCAACTGCATCACCCTTAAACTGGAATGAATTCAACTTCGGCCCCAACTTGATTCCGTCACAGAAAGCTGAGATTCAAGCACTTCAACGGAAATTCCGTGACTGCGTGACGATGACACCCAGTGAGCTCAGCCACACTCCTTTGGTGCAGACAGAATCGACACCGGCTCTGAAGTTTCTGTTCGGCATCACCCGCGTCGAGTCTCTGCCTCTGAACGCGCAGAAATCGCTAAGCAAGTGGATGACATGCTTAAGCTTGGTATCATATCACGCTTCTCAAGTGCGTGGTCGTCCCCTGTAGTTCTTGTGAGAAAGAAAGATGGCGCAATCGGTTTCTGTGTTGACTATTGACGGCTAAACAGTGTCACCAAGCGTTACGTGTATCCGCTTCCTTATCTTGACGATGCCCTTGACCGTCTGCATGGTGCCCGTTTTTTCATTACGCTGAATCTTCTTTCTGGCTATTGGCAAGTGGAACTAGACCCGAATGACGCTGAGGAGACCACTTTTATAACTCCGGATGGCCTACACCAGTTTAACCGCCTGGCATTTGGTCTCTCCAACGCTCCTGCTACATTTCAGCGATTAATGGACCAGGTTCTTAGGCATCTCAAGTGGTCGATGGCTTTGGTCTATTTCGACGACATAATTGTCTATGCTCCCACATTTCCCGAACACCTCAGGCGTTTGGAAATGGTCTTGCGTGCTCTCCAAGATGCTTGCCTTTGCATTAAACTTTCCAAGTGCTTTTCAGGGTTTTTGGAAGTTAGTTACTTGGGGCATGTAGTCAGCGCCAAAGGCATCAGCCCTGATCCCCTGAAGCTCCAATCCATTGCCTCTATTCCGCCTCCCACCATGGCTAAGCAGCTTAAAAGTTTCTTGGGCTTCGCTTCATATTTCAGACGCTTTGTTCCTGACTTCGCTTCTCGCGCGGTACCTCTCAATGAGCTACTGGAGAAAGTTCGCTGGAAATGGGGACCCGACCAAGAAGCTGCCTTCCGCGACCTCAAGACTGCCCTTCGAGCACTACTGACGCTGGCGCACTATGTCGAGAATGCCCCGATGATTCTACACACCGATGCCAGTGGTCTTGGCCTCGGAGCTGTTCTCTCGCAAGTTAACGAGGACGGGCAGGAGAGACCGGTCGCTTATGCTAGCCGCCGGCTCAATGAACTAAAGAGCCGATACCACGCCCCTGAACTTGAGTGCTTGGCGGTAGTTTGGGCAGTCGAAAAATTTCTTTCGTACGTTTATGGTAAAAGCTTCACGATCTGTTACCGACAATGTCGCCCTTCGCTGGCTTCAAACAAAAAAGACCTCAATGCTAAGTTCGCCAGGTGGGCTCTCAAACTCCAAAAATACAACTTTTCTATTGTCCACCGCAGCGGCGCTCGCCATCAAGACGCTGACTACCTTTTTCGCCAGCTTTCAGCGACATCTTCCCAATCTCTGCAGTGCTTGATTTACGAACTACACAGCTACAAGACGCAGAAATCGTCTATTTAACCCGACGACTATCCGGGAAAGTACGCACTCCCAAGCGTCGTCGTGAAAGTCTTTCTGGGTCGTATGTCGTCCGAGAGGAAATTCTTTATAACCGAAATCATCGAAATGGGTCTTGCGTGCCTGTTGTGCCAGTAGCCATGCAACAATGCTATTCATGTGCCACGACGCTCCGACTGCCGGTCACCTCGGGCTGCACAAGATGCTGACACGCATCAAAGAAAGGTTTTGGTGGCGGTGCATGCACAGTGACATTTCCCGCTACGTTTTGTCGTGCACAGTCAGTTAAGCACGGAAGGCCACCACAAATTCGCAACCGGTCCGCATGCAACCGATCCTTCCTTCGGAAACACCTTTTGAGATTCTTGGACTTGATCATATGGGACCGTTTTCACGTACATCGCATGGCAACAAGTTCTTCATCGTTGCCACAGACTATCTCACGAAGTGGACCGCAGTCAGGGCCGTCCCTGACTCTTTGACTCTGCACGTCCTCATGTTCATCAACCATTGCGTCATTTTTCAGCATGACATGCCACGCTTGCTCATCACTAACCGTGGAACGGCCTTCACTTCCCGCGCATTCAGAAACCTACTGAACGACCATAGAATTTGGCATTCCGCGGCCACTTCTCAGCACCCACAAACAAACGGTCTGGTCGAACGCACAAACCGTACCATAAAGGACATACTGTCGTCATACGCGAGTCCCGGTCATAACTGGGACGAATACGTCGCCGCAGCTGTCTTCGCCCTCAATACGTCACAGCAGGAAATCGCACGAGAGTTACCATTCAAGCTTGTCTATGGAAGGACGCCAAGGCTTCCGCAAGAGAGCTTCCTTGGTTTGAACTCAACGCAAAACTGTCTGGATGACACCAGTACTTCAGAGCTTCTTTGGAAGGCTCCCTTTAGAGCGCACCTGGCATAGCGCATCGTCAGGCGAAATTTCGCTTGCCTTCCGACGAGAATTACACCCCTTTCAAACCAGGAGACCTAGTGGTGGTTTGACGCACCCAGCGTTTTCCACAGTGTTGCCAGATGTTTTTTCCCCGGTATGTTGGTCCAATTCGCGTAGTGAAAGCCATAGGCCCTGTTACGTTCCGCCTGGAAGTTATTCCCGAACTGTGCACCAAAAGCAGAAACCGTGTTTTTCCCACACATGCGAGCCAGTTGAAACTTTATGTGCCGCATGATTTCTGTATTCACGCTTCATTTTTTGGCTCAGACTCCAGGGGAGAGGGGGCGGCGAATATAGTGGATCATAGCAATGGGGGTGACCGGCGCCTGAGGGGTAGACCGGGGAAAGAGAACAACAAAGACAGTGTTGTGTTGGATTGTGTTCGAATTAGTGGCTTTGTACGTTACAATAAAAAGTAATGTTATCCCTTCCTTATATCTATTATAAAAAATTGTTTTCAGCTATTTCAAACTGTCTGTTTTTTATTTCTTTTTTCAGTTTTAGATATACAACCATATCCTCAGTCATCTTTGCTTCGTTATTCTTAATGTTTGATACGCTTTCTTTTTCATTTCTTTTTTACAGAGGAAAGAAGAAGTTTGTGACTGTGGTGACTGGATTGAGTACCTTTGAAATTGACCTGAAAGATGCATCAAAATTTTTTTCCCACAAGTTCTCCTGTGGTTCATCAGTGACTGGAGATGATGAAATAGTCATTCAGGGTGATGTAAAAGATGACATTTTTGATGTCATCACTGAAAAATGGCCAGAAATCGATGATGAGTTAATAGAAGATCTTGGAGATCAGTCTCGCTAAATCTGTACAAAATAAAATGGTTTGAAACTTTTTTTTTATTGAAGAAAAAATATGGAAGGTCAGTTACATATTCACATCACAATTTCAGTCTGTCGTAACTTTTTTAAGCGGGCAGCACAAACAGCTGAAGAGCGAAATCAGTGCTGCTTGTACTCACAATGTTGACACTGTGACTCCGATATAGTTCCATTTAATGTGCTAAACTTAAACCATTTGCTTCTTTAAGATTTGGTTTGGGCATAGGTTGGCAAAACTTGTGGAACTCACTCAGACTCACTCATGAAATTAATTCCGAGCTTTGGACTCACTCACTCGCACTCATGAAACTTTTCTTCAACTACACTCACTCAGACTCAAACTCGTGCAGCTCGATCAGAGTCCAATTGAGTCAACTTGCGAGTCTTTTAGTCTAAAATTAGCTTTTTGACCATAAAGTAAATGCTTTTTAACACCAATATCTCAAGTATAAAGTAATCGATGCTCTTCTAGGCGCCGTTTGACAGTGTATCTTAGAAAATGAGTTCCGAGTGCTTGCGAACCAGTAAGGTCATTTTCAGTGGTGAAGCTCCTAAAACTGTGGGTTTGTCTATGCATGTCTGTGACCGATTTCTAATCGCGTAGTTGTATGACTCACTCAGCAGGTGGCACTACTGTGACAGACAGACGCACGGAAAGACGCATGGAGGGATGGAAGCAAGAATGGACAGACTCATGAATCTATAGACGGACACTTTGCCCCACTCATCATCACTCACTCCGTAGATATGCTGCGATTTTTTTTTTTAGCGATAACAGCAAAAGATATATTTATCAATAATTTCCCTAAATGAGTTGGTAGGGCAGGTCAGGACACCCCCCCCCCCCCCTACGTAATTCACGCCTCTGATCAACAAATGTTGAACATATAAACGTGAATCTAAATAACGCTGATAGTAATGCTGAAAATCACTGGATAGGGACCTTAGGTTGGCAAAAAGAAGCGTCACTTAAATGCATATTGCGCTTTGGTCTCACTCGGACTTGCATTCACCAAAATTTTCCTGGGCCGAACTCACTGCGACTCACACTCGCAAAAATCTTCTTCAGTAGTACTCACTCGAACTCGGACTTGGGAAAATTTTACTCAGACTCGAGGCATGGTTTGAGTCCGAGTGAGTCGACTCTCGAGTAAGTTCGCCGACCTATGGGTTTGGGTCTTCGAAGCTTCTTGCAAAGCATGCTCATAGCATAGTATTCTGTATGAATGTGGTTGATAACACCTGTCAAATATTAAATATGGCTTCATTTTCTACCAGTTTCAGGAGCCTGGTGGATCACAAAAGCGCGAGGGGGATGTATTTACACTGATCTTAGAGGAGCTGGCAATTAGCCAGAACATGTCACAAGACAATGGTGGAAGTGCAAAGACTGAATTGTAGTGAAATAGCAGACATTCATTTTATGATTAGAGTAGAATTTGCATTTTCATATTGTGTGCGACAGTCAAAAAAACTGGCACAGCACACTGCCTTGTACTAAGTCTTGGTTATACTAAAACGAGTTCAGATTATTGTGTGTAGTCTGCGTCCACGTATCGTGCCTGCGGGTCATTGCCATGGTTTTTCCGGATTATGTTAACCCTGGCGAGTCACCTTGCTCGATGATGTTGAGTATGCATGTTTCGAGGGATCTGCTGAATTTCAAGGCTTTCTCGGAGCTGTGACGGTATTTTGCCTTTGCGTTCTTTGTTTGGTTCTAGGGTGGTCTCGTGTCCCGTGCATCGAAGGACGGCTTGCCCTGGTAGCGACAGCTTGAGTTTCTCGACCTGGTTGATGAGGTGTGCTTCGGTGAGTTCTTCCCACGTATAGTGAACTCCCATGCGAAGCAATCAATCAGTTTAGCCGGCTGGCGGCAGTCCTAGGGCAAGCTTTGTAGCCTTTCGTATCAGCAGATTAAGTTTTTGTTTCTCCGCTGTTTACAGGTTGAGGTAGCGAGTTCGGTATATTATGCGGCTGTAAATGAGTGCTTGTACCATTTTTAAGGTGTGGTGCTCTTTGAAGCCACTGCGGCGGTTAGCCAACCTTCGGATTAGGTGAGAGAGCTGTGTCACGGTGTTCTACAGCCAGGGTGGGTAGAGCAGTGGAGCCAGACCCATCTTAATGTATATGTAGTCCAAGGACTCGAACTGTGTTAACTTGTGGTATTTGGATTCCTTGTGGGTCAGGTGCGTCGTAGCTTGGTGGTCTACCCTGTGTGCGTGCCGCAAATACGGCTTTTTCAGAGCACATCGGAGTCCGCAGGTGTTGAGATATTCTTCAGTGATGTTAACCGCCTCTTGAAGTCGGTCCTCCTGTTCACCGTGCTTGCACCTCTTTCCCGCATAGTGATATCATCGGCATATAACGCATGATGTACCCAGGGACAGCGTCCAAGGGACGTGGGCGCTTAAGGAGGGCCAAGTTGAAAAGTAGTGGTGATATCACTGAGCACTGCGGCGTGCCCTTGTAAGGGAGTTGAAAAGGCTCGCTCCAGATATTGGCAATCCCTACAGTGGCTGTGCGGTTGGTGAGGAAAGCCAGCATGTAGGCGAATGTTTTGGCACCACAGACGACACCTTCAAGGCTACGCAGAGATACTTCGTGGCTCACTTGTCAAATGCGCCCTTTACGTCCAGAGCTAGAACAGATGACTTACTGTGCTTGCTCAAGCGAAGAAGAATATCTTCCTTCATCTACAAAAGGATGTCTTGTGTGCTGAGCATTTGGCGGAAGCCGAACATGGTGTTCGGGGAAGTGCCCATTGTTTTCGAGGTGTATGGTGAGCCGCTCGTTTATCATGTGCTCAAAGAGTTTCCCAGCGCGAGACGTAAGAGAAATGGGACAAAGATTCGCAATTGAGATTGGATTGTTTGGCTTGGGTACCATGGTCACGTGATCTCCGAGTGCTTCCAGGCTTGTGGTAGCTCGCCCTTCCTCCAGCAGTCGTTATAGTGCCAAAGGAGCGTTGTCAACAACCAAGGCAGTAGCTGTCGTAGGTACTTATTGGTCACTCTGTCTTTTCCTGGGCTCGTGTTGCTATAAGCTTAACGAGAGCCGTGTGTAGCTGTGCCTGCATGAAAGGCTGGTCTAGTGCTTCATTCGGTGCTCCTCAGTACTCCCTGGGTGTCGAAGTGTTGATGGAGGTAGCTTGCTGGTTAATAGAGCCACGCAACTTTGCTTGAAGTTCTTGAAGTAATTGGTGCTCTGTGCCCTCATAGTTGTGCATGAGCCGCTGAATTGAATGTCTTTGATTAGTTTTGGTGTGGGTGTCGTCGATCAGGGCTCGAAGGATGCGCCAAGTCTTCTTTGTGCTCAGTGTCTCTTGAAGTTTGTCGCAGAAGGACCGCCAGTTCTGGCTCGCAAGGTTTTCAGCGTACTCCTGTGCCTGCCTGGTGAGTACGGCAATGAGGCGCTTGAGCTTGCGGTTGAGGTTTTGCTGTTGCCATTCTTTGATAAGCGATCTTCGAGCTTCCCATAGGTGAAGGAGACGATTATCGACTGCCGGATTGTCCTCGTTCAAGTGTATAATTTTGGTATGTTCGTGAGCAACACTTACAATACTGTTTAACCATGCTTCCATGTTTTCGATAGTCGAGTCATCATCAAGGTCATTCCTGTAGGCGGTCCAATCTGTGAGCCGAGCTTTTCCTGTCTTGAGCGAGCCGGGAGCCTGTTCAACTTCTATTTGAATGACGTGATGGTTGCTCCCTAGAGTGTCCGGTAGTCTTGTCCACGTTGCATTGTGCACGTCTTTAGTGAACGTGAGATCAGGATTAGTATCCCTTGACACGCTGTTGCCCACTCGGGTTGGATGGAGCAAGTCATTCTACAGAATCAGACCGTGTTGCTGTGCGGCATTGTGAACACGCACCCCCTTCTTGGTGGTGCTGTGATAGCCCCAGGCCACGTGTGGAGCATTGAAGTCCCCAACTAAAGACAAGTCGGTTGCGGTTAACCATTTGACGGAGCTCGTGGACGAAGTGGTCGTATTGGTGTAACTGCTCCCGTGGAGGGCTGTAAAGGTTGGCCAGGTATAAGCTCTGTTGAGTCTTCCGAGTGGGGATTATCTCCACGATCGTGTGTTCGATGACAATGTCTTCAATTTTATGAGCCTGTGTAGTTAGTCTTCTGGACCAGAATTGCAGTGCGGGGTGAGCATGTGAGAGTGCTGTAGCCAGGGAGCTTGATTTTTTCTGTGTGGCTTTCCTGCAACGAGATCATATCTGGATTATTTGTTCTAACATATCTTGCAAGTTTAGAGAACGAGGTCTATAGAATCTGCAATTCCAGTGCCGAATTCGAAGAGTGGGGAGTGGCTCAGACTGTCTACGTGAGGGAGCTGCCATTCTGGCAGTTGATTTCCACCTGGTTCCGGTCGTTTGGTGCTGTTGATCGAATTTCCGCTGAAGTTTCATTCCCCAAAGTCTTTCGCTCTGTCCGTTTGATTCCCGATTGCTCCGCCAGCTGCTCATGGGTAACAAAATCTTTGTATGCATATGTTATGAAGTTATCCTGTTGTGCCATGAAGCCATCAAGCTTGGCATCGAGCGTGCTTACAGTACGGGTCAGTGGGTCTATCTTTTCCATAATTTTAGTAACCACTTTATGGTTATGTCTATAGATGCGAGAAGTTTTGCAGTGAAGGCTTCCTCGAAAGCTTTAAGGGGGCAGACTGCTCTTTGGGACCAAAAAGTGACAAAAAAATTCATTTTTTAAAATTGACATATTTGGTTTCTGCAAGTATTTTTCTATCTCTCTGCAAATTTTCACACACCAGGAAGTAGTAATTTTCTTGTAATGTGATTTTAACTGTCCAGATTCTTGGTGCTGTTAGCATGCAGAACCTGCAAAAAAATAGGGAACCGACTTTGAGGCTTCTTTATAATTTGCCAGCACCTTTGTCTAGAGCTCTCCTATAAATTTATGAGCGCCTTCAAGAGGATTGCAAAACATGCACACCATGATTGTTGCTTTTTAAAGAAACTGTGTGTTTTCAGTTTTTTTCCATTTTTCTCAAAAAAGTAAATTTGTGACTATTCAATTTTGAGGCCTCAATATCTCTGCAGCTTGGGCAGGTACAACAATAATTCTCTTCGCAGTGGAAAGCTGTATGTGTGTAGAATGCAAGTACGGGAGCAGAATTTAGAGCACATGCCTTATTAATTAATTACTAATCAGTATTGTAACACAATTTCAACTGCTTTTGAAAATGTATAGTTCATTTTGCTGCAAAATAACTAATAAAGGCCTAAAAACAAAAACCTCTTCCATACTTTCACTCTATAGTCATTAGTCTATGTTGGCATATCCTAAATATCACTTTTAATTAGGCACTTTTTCTTCTATGGTGGCCTTAAACAATAGGGGGCAAACTTAAGTTATCTCAGGAACAAAGTGAATTATAGGAAAACTAATTAAATATTTGAAATCAGCAGGAAAAACTGCATAAGCATGTGCAGTTTTATCAAGATCACTGAAGAAATAAACAAAAAATGTCTAAGACCAGTCTGCCCCCTTAAGGCGTCGTTCGACGAGGTCGAGCATCTTCGCTTTATGTGCTTGCAGCCTTTCTTCTACCCACTTCATTATTCTGGCTTCCGTATGTTTTAGTATGCTGTCCTCAAGTTCTAGCGTGCTATACTCATCTGATGGGCGTTGTTGTATCCTCCATTGTAGATCTTGGACTTTATTTTCTAGAGCCTGAATGGTCGCTGTCTGAGCAGGCGAGATGGTTGAGGTACTTGTGGTATTTAGATAACTGGGCCCATCACTAACGGAGCGAGACCGTGATGGCATGCGGGATCCAGAGCGACCTTTTTTTCTTAGAGCAAGAGCGACTTCGGTCAGATTTTAGAGGAGGCCCGTGAACTTTCTGGTGTGATAACCAACTTGGGTAAATTATCCGTGTTAGCACTCCAGCGATTCTTACAGGCGTGAGCGTTATTGAGCTGCTGGCGTCTTACTTGATAAAAAGGGGGGCTGCTGTGGAGTTTCCTCTAGCATTCCTTTCCAGCAGTCTCATGGTCTTCTCCGCAGATCTTGCACATCAGTTGGCACTCGTGTGGTTCTGTGTCCTTGTCGCGGCCGCATTTGTAGCAGAAGTTCGCTTTTGGCTGAGGGCAGATGTCTTGTTGGGGACCTATGACGCCACAGGTTCGGCAATATTGGATGGACTTCCAGTATGGCTTGCATCGGTAGTCTCCACTGAGGTACGTTATGTAAAAAGGAACGTGCTGCCCGTCAAAAATGATAACTGCAGCATTGGAAGATCCCAGCATGCGCGCACGAAAAATGTGGTATCTTGGGTCTACGCGAAGTCCTACAACAATCTCCGAGGGGCTTGTTCCTGGTTCGAGGCTGTAGATAACTCCGCGGCACACATCATGGGGGTGTCGAATGTGCGGGTTTACTTGATATATTACTCCATCGAGCTGTATAGTGTTTATACCTTGCAAACACTATACAGCTCTACCTAACAGAAAGTACACTATACAGAAACACTATACAAAAAGTACCGAACGAGCTTGCAAACTGCAAGCTCGTTCGGTACTTTCTGTGCTTGCGATGATCACACTCTCTACTTTCTGCATCTGCACTCACACATGGTCATAAAAGTCCTGCTGGGCCAAGCCACTTGATCTTCTGATTGCATGTGTAACCTTCATGAGTGTTCACTTTAAAAGATCTAGTCCTGGTTGCGGGCGGAATACAATTTTGAAGTCATCAGTAGGAAATGGATCCTAGTGCTGCGTTGACGCTGCGGTTGAGACTCGGCGTCTGGCTTCACAGGTTGTGTAGCTCTTCAGCTGACTTGTATTCTTTGGCTGACCTGCCTTTACGGCCAGCTTGTAGCCACTCAATGCGGGCTTTGCCTGTCGTTTTGCCACTATTTTCATCAAACGTCCAGTGTGATGCCGTTCTTGAGTTGCCTTCCGCGTTGTCCACTTGCATCGCACTCGGGCCCTCTTGACGTGGGTTAGATGTCTGCGTTTCCATGATAGCGTTAGCTCTTTACCTCAGACATTGTGCCTGTGTGTTGAGCGAGCAGCGTGCTCGTACACCTACGAGCCGTGGGTGTCCAGCTCGTCTCGCAGGCCCGTCCTCGTGCCACAGCGGCGTGTGCTTGCAGCGCGGCCTCAGGATTCCTTGGCGATGTTGCGTCCCAGCGAACAGGCACAGTATGTTTATAGAGTTCAATATCTATATAAAAAAAAAAAGTACACTCACTGCGATGGGTCTGGTGTCAAACGATGCCTTGGAACGCGAGGAATCCCAGGTCACCAAATGTGAGCAGTGTCCAGGCAAGGTTTGCACAGAAAATAGCAACAAGAGCAGGAGCCCATGTGAGGTGCGACTACACAACTCGGCCCCCTAGCGGCTTTTTTCCTGGATAGTGATTGTGAAATATAAAGAATTGTTTCACAGCTTTTTCAACACATAGTCAATATACGGGATGCCCCATGAAAACAAAATGCCTTAAACCAGTCAGGCCTATGTAGCTTACGAACATATTATAATAAGAATGGTTGGTTACTGGGCTAGCTGGTTTATTTCAACACATGCAACAGTGCGCGAAACCGGAAAGAATGTCAGAGACTTGGACAGAGCTTTTTACACCCTGTTTCTGTTATCATTTTCAGTCTTGTGCATTGTTACAGGAGTTGTTACTTGATAACAACATTTTTAGAAAAATGTGGGGAGAGGGCAGTCATGGGCCGCATGCGGCCCGTGCGCTGCATGTTTGTGACCCCTGAACTACACGCAGTGTGTAATGCAGCATTACGACATGCTACTATTGTCTCTCTGCACAAATTGGCCACACGCATATAAACTCCTGCTCTTGTGATGCTCAATGACAGTGCAGACTTCATCATCATTCTGCTGTGCTGATGATTCACTCATAGTTACACAACGCAAGTATTTCAAAATTTGTAAGTATTTTGTAAGAAAATTGCAAATATTTTACCATTTGCGCTCAGTGAATGATGACATAAACGGGGTCTTAGCATAGTCTACACTTTGTTTCAGAAGTTCCTTTCAGCACTGTGGAGGCTATAGGCGATTAGCCCCTCTACATGTGTTCATCTGCTTCGTGTCGTCTGCCCACTGTCTTCGCGGCATTTGCTCGCTGAATTGCCTTTGCACGCTCATTGCATGTAACATGGGTGGTTTACTAACTTTAAAATAAGTAAAACTGTCAAACAAGCCATTGCGCTTCAACTTCAGGAAGTTTGGCGTCTTAACAATATTATTTTGTGGCTCTAAGGAAGATCAGTAGACGCTCATGCCGGCGGATAACTTCACTTTGTGACTCTCCGACGCTTTTCGTGGCTCTGGCATCACTGCTTCTCTGTCAATGCATTCCTTCCAGTCTCTGGCTGCAATGGTTCTTTTCTATCTTTTTTGTTTCACCGAAGGAGCATCCAATGCGCGGGGAACGCTCTGCGAGATTGCATGTCCGATATTTGGAGATGCAGCGTTCTTGGTCAGACGACGCAGTCCGAACACTGCCTCAGCGCGTTAGGCTTATCAGATACGGCTACACAAGCAGCATATCTCGGTAACGACAAAACGTACCTAATGCTTCATCCTCGGAGTAAGATGAAACAAATTGATAGCTGATTTCACCATTTATTTGTTGCTGCCAGCGCTGTAGGCATTTAGCAGGAGCAAGTTCGGATCGAAGCATCTGCATGGGTGCTGCTGCTATGTTGATTTGTAACCACAGTTATCGTCGGTAACCGACACAACTAAGTGTGTAGGAAATACCCGCAATGAAGAAAAGATGCCACGTATCGATGTGGCGTAACAAACACCAACTTTAGACAACCCTGCCAATATCAAGGCACTTATATCTGGGACTACGTTTCACTGCGCAAGCGTGTGGTTTTTTTACCCCCCCCCCCCCCTGTAGCTTTGGTAGTGCTGAACCAAAGTGGTGAAACAGAGTGTAGAGGCCTGTGTATTGCGTGATGTCAGTGTAGTTTAAAAAATGCCAGGTGGTCTAAATTTCCAGAGCCCTCCACTATGGCATCTCTATTAATCGTATCGCAATTTTAAGTCATAAAACCCCAGATATTATTAGCATCGTCTTAAGCATATGTCTTGATCTAGTCTCCTGTGTCCATTTTTGTACAGTTGTGCTGCAACAAAAAACATTTTTTTTATGCAGTGAAACAAAGAAAAAAGTTATGCCAAGTTTCACTCCTAGAAAAAAAGACCTATTAGGAAAGTAAGCCTAAGATATTTTTTCGGTTATATTATTTCTATAAGGTTATTTGCACGTATTGATCGCAGGTGTGAAATAACATTTTCAGAGTTCTTAAGCAGTCTTAAGTGGGATTAAATGGCATAGCATTGCAGGTATTCCACACAAACATTCATTGCCTAATTGAGATGTTCACCACGATCAAGGTGCTTCAACATTTGGCAGTAAATCTAAAAAAATAGCTATAAGCTAATATCAAAGCATCACTATTGCATAAACAAAATTGGTGCCACCATTACAGACATACAGTTGCAACTTCCATTAAAGGTCCTTGTAAGTAATGCCATAATTGAACAGTGACCATAAAGTTAATTTCATGCGTATTAAAGAATGCAGCTTGGTCACTTTAATTTTTTCTATAGAGTTACTAGTGCTCATTAAACTACATTACAAGTGCTTTATGTAGAAGTGTGGCATGTTTTCCTCCTGCCTCCAACAAAATGAAGGGGTGGTGCCCAACAAAGCATAAGAGAATAGCACACCTATATAAAGTACCTTGTTCATTATAGAGGAGTTGGATTTCAAGGATTGTGCAGTCCTTTCAACCACAATTCTTGTCGCTGCTAAGTCCATATCACATATATCAATGAAATTTTGTTCCTGTCTTACTGTGCAAAACTGAAAACAGGCCTATGTGAACTGCCACTGCTATGCTTTATATGCAAGCAATGTAGTTTCTGCATTCAAAAGCCCCAGCTGGCCCTGCACCTCACAAGCCAATACTAGACGAGTATTCTGCTCATGTGAACTAGATGCACCTCACAAGCCAATACTAGATGAGTGTTCCGCTCATGTGAACTAGATTGTATTGTGCTGTAAACAGCTATTCATTTTAACAGTACATTCTGGTGCTCTCTGTATTTTGCTACTTGTCTTGAAAGATTCATGACTGGTTAATTTTTCTTTTTTAGCCCTTCCTACTGGTAGCACAGACCTTGTGTTGGTGCTAAATCGAAATGCGAAGGGCGAAAAAAAAAAAAAACGGGAAAATTCTAGAAAGACGCTGGTTTTCTTTTCATTTTTTTTTTTTGGCACAGTACGAAAAGTTGGCCATAATTTCCGTGGTGCAAAACATACAGAAATAAGGCTTAGGTAACTTAGAAAACCAAAACATCGCATGTGATACCAAAGCACCAAATTAAGGCTGACCAATCACTATCGACATCTCATAAAATCAGCTGCGTTTTTGGGGTGTGATGTTGTTGGGGGCGGTTTGTGATGTTTTCGTAGCCGTTATTGTTGAGTTTTGACTTTCCCTCATTCACTTCTGCGAGCTGTAGTGAAAAGCCGCTTATAAAGCCATGTGCATGCACTTCATGGTTGGGGAGACCATTGGCGAGAAACGTGGACTCGCTGTCTAAGCACTGCAACAGAAGTTACGCTTTTCTCTATGTGACATCTTAACATGATGAAAGCTATAGATAAAGCCATGGGGACAGACTCTGAATAAGAGTTTGAACTCCATCTTTTTTACCATTTTGATCAATGTTTCCACAGTCGAAGCCATGACAAAATACGCATTTCTGATTATTTATTATAACTGCCGTAACAATTCTAGAAGGCCACACTCATTCAGAGAGAGCTAAATCAGTTTGTGGTAATGCTTCTGGCCTGCCTTCAATTTGTTAAATGCTGTATTCATTTGTGAAAAAAAAAAGAAAATCATTTTATTTCTGTTATTTATATAATGAAAGTTAGTGCTTTTAACACTTGGTAGAACCTATAACCATATGGCAATAAACTATTGACATATGCTAAATAAAACTTGTTATTTTGCAATTTTTCCTAAATTTTGATGAAAAAAATGTAAACGAAAAGTTTTTCTAATTGCTTAAAATTTCAGGAAATTTTGCATCTCTAGTGCTAGGTAGCAGTGCGTGAGGTGGAATAGAAACCCTGCGCACACCATCCCATGTCACTTGACTGCCCTGTTTATGAGCAAATGTATCAAGGGGGCAGGTCAAATCAACATAACACATAACATTTGTGGTGTTTCTTTTTTTTGTGCCTTTTTTCTTTTACAGTGAAGCTGTTTAAGCTGATCGTGAGTCTCCGCAAAGCAAATAGAAAGCTATCATCATCATGCCTGCCGCGGTGGTCTAGTGGCTAAGGTACTCGGCTGCTGACCTACAGGTAGTGGGATCGAATCCCGGCTGCTGCGGCTGCATTTTCGCTTCATCGAAAATGCTGTAGGCCTGTGTGCTCAGATTGGGGTGCATAGTAAAGAACCCCAGGTGGCCGAAATTTCCGTAGCCCTTCACTATGGCATCTCTCATAATCATATATGGTGGTCCTGGGACGTTAAACCCCACATATCAATCAAGCATCACTATCATCAGCATGAACCAGCAGGTTCATCTTCTACTTCACTCCCAGAAGACGTGTGGCGATTCGTCTGGCATAAGGTGCAATAACTCTGATGGGTGAGAACGAGTACAGAGACTGAAAGGAAAGGAACACAAAAAGGTAGACATAGGAGGACGACACAGGAAAGACAGAAAAGAAGAGATAGAGAGAACCAAAGAAAGAAGAAGTGAGAAATAGTGAGAGAAAAAATGAATAAATATAAACAGACAGAAAAAAAAAACTGCAAGTAGGAACTCCGGGCACGTTGGGATTCCATGTTTCTGAATGATAAGATTGCACTGAAGACAAACACACACTGAAGGCACCGCCACCAAGGGTGTGTGCGTGCCTTTATTGTGTATTCATCTTCAATGCGCTCTTACCGTTCAGAAAAAAGAGGAAGTAAAAGAAAGAGAGAAACAAGGTGTGCCACCCAGCTTTGCACTTCTTTCAGACTTAGCACCACTAGAACGAAGGTGCATTAATTGTTTTGTTGTTTTTGACCCAAATAAGACAGTAATCTCTGCATTTTTCAAAAAACAAAGCAGTTTAGAGGTCAAATTAATTTGCAATATGCACTCCATTATCATCAGTGCTCTAACAGACGGCACACTTGCAGTCACCAAGCAGGACATCTGTGGCACACATACGAAAGCCTTGTGACTAAGTGGTTTCACCGTCTCCCTGTGTAGCACTGAACAGGACCTGCACAATTTTCTAACTTCTTGAGCACTTCTGCTAAGTAGTCCGCAGTAGGGTAGGCGAAAAGTGAACAGACCTGGTATGAATGAATATGAAGCAAATAGATAACAGCTGGAGCACTAAACTTGACTTGGTCCCAAAATGCCCAAATGTTATCACAGAATTCGTATACTAAGTGACATTAAAACATGCAAAAATACAAACTACGCTGTGTGCTAGTCAACTTTAAAATTTCTTCTATCCTTCTAAATTTAATTGATGAGAACATCAGGACACTACAATGTGCCATCTCTATTGATGGCTCCTTACATCACTGGAGGCCATTGAAAAACTTGTGAATACTTGCTGCAGATGCTTGGCCAACAACTTTTGTAAGGTCTTCTGTACTGCACAAAGCTATTCCCTGAAGGCCTAGTGGAAAAAAAGGAAGAAAAAAAGAAGGGGTCAACGACATTGCATAATAAAGCTAGTAAAGAAAAGTTGTCTGTTTTGTTGGAACACAGAATAAATTGTTAAAATGTTTTGTGTAGAACTGTCCTGACCCTGTGTTACTCAAGAAAAGAAGGGTAAAAAAATAAAGAATAAATAAATGTTGGCTAACAGGTACATATCAAATTAAGTGGAATGGACCAAAAGGCACGTGTCTTTGTTATATACAACTTAATCTGTCTAATAACAAAATGAGGCCGGTTAGCTTTATTACGTTATGTATACGCACTGCGATACTTCTGGAGCAAGGCCTTGGCTTTGACTTCACCTAAGCCTGGAACACGTAACAGGCAGGTGGTAAGGGCTGAACTCATGGGAGCCAATCGCCGGGGTATTAAAAATGGGTTTGGCTTTTCTCCACTCTCCACAGCCTCCTAGAAGAAAATAGACAAAATTGTTAATCATTATCAGAGACATACAAACCACTACCACAAGACACCATAGAGTGCTACTATTTGACCGTATACAAATTTGGGACATAACTACCTTATATGAATGTTTTTGGCTGTCAAGCTTTTGGTCTGGCATGCTCTTGAGATAATGCAGCACTACCCTCTGTTTACCACTCATTGATGAGGCCATAGTATTGACAATATCATTCGCCACAAGATGCTACGGGGGGGGGGGGGCCATTTTGTAACGAGATACATATCCACTTTTGCATTGTCTGCAGGCACTGCTTATGTCAAAAGAAGTCTACCCAGTAGTAATTTTGTTTACTCTTCTATAAAATTCAACGATAAATGTGGAAGGGGCTTGGTGAAGGCATAATATCTTGCTCAGAAATTCATAAGTAATAATTACACATGTCTGCATAACACATTAAAACCGTCACATAGCTATTCTGATGGAATATATTGCACACATGAAGCCCAACACAAAACTTCTACTTCTGTGACATAACTGCAAGGAATGTAAGGTGGCATGAAATGCGATATTGTCTGTTTATTTTTTGTTTTTTTTCTGGAAAACTTGTTCTTAAAAGAGTCCAGCAAAACTTTTTGAATATATTCAGAAAGTACTAAGGTAGCTGAAGCTCCTATGAACATGTTAACTGAATATTATATCACTACACATGGCAGGGAATTTACAATTACATTACAGAGCCAGCACATCCCGCTCTTCTCTCAGAAAATCACGTCGACAGGACAGGCTATGTCAACAAAGGAAAGAATATGGACATTGGCCGATTTGAGCATTCTTAGCCAGGCCACCCTAAGGTGCCACAGCACCATGCTCTATACTGTGCTAGAATTACACTGCAGCGACACCTGCACACTTGTGATTGACTGAAAGTGAACAAATGCCGAAAGGGGGGAGAAGAGAAAAGAAGAAGAGAGAGCTCAAGGTGATGAAACTTGCTCACAGAGCTTCTTGCCCCTTCTTCATCCCTTTCTGTGTAGCTTCCAGTGCACTCATCAGGACAGAAGGAGAAAAAAAAAAGCGTTTGAAGTGAGTGAAAAATCCTTTAACTTCTCTCGAATTCCTATGCAAAAATTTTTTGCAGTAAACGATTTGTGAGGCAACAAACTCCAGATTCTAAGGTAATTCGATAATTATTTGCAAGTGCTGCACGGGGCACCTTTATTTTAGTGTATTTCTTGTTCCCAAAATACTGCTTGTGTGTATAAAAAGTTACATGAACATGTTTGAATGTGCTGATTACATGTATACAAAAATAAGCAAAGGTGCACAACAGTGTTCTTTATTGTTATTTCCGATACTGCTGCTCTCCATCTGAAAGTGTAACAGGCGGAAAATACAAAAAGTAATTGCAATATGTAAAAAAATTCCAGGAACAATCAAATATCTAAGAAATCTAGGAAAGGAGGTTACAATAAATATAATACAATAACAAATAGTGTTTACTGAATATATATACAATGAACCTGCATACATTTATCACACAATTCAGATAGGACTGTGTAATGTTGAGCATTCTTTATGAAATAAAACAGCAATGTCACATCCCATGAAAAATATTCATTAAAAAAAAGGGATTAGCCTGTAGATATGTCTTCTCTGTGTTGAGGAGAGTCAACCGACAAGTGTCTGTGGGAGATACAAGTAGCCTTGTGGCATTTGGGTGGGATAATATTAGTTGTTTGTGCCTTCTATTTTATTGGCAAATTCCGAGAATGATTTGGTGTAAGTGATAGATGGGTGTAACAGATTCCATTCCCTAATGGTAAGTAAAAAAAAAAAAAGAGAATATTTTAGTTTCATTACTAAATAAATATTCTGTTAGTTTATTGGCATGTTTTTGATGTGTAGGTCTGTATATTGGAAAACGAAATGTATTTCAACACGTTTATCTGATCTGAAATCAAAAATTTTAAGTGGGCTTATTTCGCCCTTTCTAGCAGCGTTTCTAGATTGGATGCGTTTAAAAAGGCTAGTTGGCGAGTCTGTGTGCCTGTACCTGTTGTGAATTAATCTTATCGCTTTACTGTTAATGCCAACACAGTAAAACTAATTCGATGACTGCAGTTTCTGTCTTGGTTATCTTAGTAAATTTTAGTTTCATTACTAGATAAATATTCTGTTAGTTTATTGGCATGTTTTTGGTGTGTAGGTCTGTATATTGGAAAACGGAATGTATTTCAACACGTTTATCTGATCTGAAACCAAAAATTTTAAGTGGGCTTATTTCGCCCTTTCTAGCAGCGTTTCTAGATTGGATGCGTTTAAAAGGCTAGTTGGCGAGTCTATGTGCCTGTACCTGTTGTGAATAAATCTTATCGCTTTACTGTTAATGCCAACACAGTAAAACTAATTAGATGACTGCAGTTTCTGTCTTGGTTATCTTGGTAAAGAGCTAACAAAAATGGGGCAAAAAAAATGGCAGCATATCCACGGAGTGAATGATGGAGAGTGGGGCGAAGCATTCGTCCGTCCCTGCGTTCGTCTGTGTAACCGTCCATGCGTTCGTTCATGCATCCGCCCCTGCGTCTGTTCAAGCGTCCATCCATGCATCTGTCTGTGTGTCCGTTCGTCCATCTATTCAACACTCCAAGTCCCACCATCTCGCATCTTTTTATCATATATTCCCCATATAGAAGCACCGCCATTCAGTGGACATTCCAAGGACTAAACGAGAGGTGGCACACGCACACTTTCTTACGGCTTGCGCTTCGAGTCTACTTCCCACCTTCAACCACCTTTAGTTCATGGTATATACTAGTTCACTGTATTCATGGCACTGCGGCCCAATTCTCGCTAAACCTTTCTAAAACCAAGGAGGTTACGCCCAGCGAGTATAACGTAGCAACCTTTTCCTATCAGATAGTGCTCAATGTACATGCCAGTGGCTGCTAATGTGCAATGAGAGACAGGAGGATTCAGCTTTTAATTTCTTATGGCTTGCGTTTCGTATCTGCTTCCCCCTTTAACCACCTCAAATTCATTCATGGTATATACTAGTTCATTGTATTCATGGCCCTGCGGCTCACCGCTCGCTAAACCTTTCTAAAACTAAGGAGGTTACACCCAGCGAGTATAATGTAGCAACCCTTTCTTGTCCGATAGTGCTCAATGTACATGCCAATGGCTGCTAATGGGGATTGCAGCGTGCGCGTTGACTAAAAGCCGAATGCTCTAGTCTCTCATTCCCCATTAGCAGCCATTGGCATGGACATTGAGCACTATTTTTTATTGTTAAACAACGCACAGACGAAATCTCTTACCGGCACCACCTTGAAGGTCAAATGGTATACCTATTTCGGGTATGTGCCACTGGTGGTTACGTACTACGAGGGACGCACAAGCCACGCCATAAGGAGCTTCGCCCCTAAATGGTAGTACTACTGCTCAGCAACACATGATTTTTACTACGTGCAAAAGCAATGCCTCTCAGAGGATTGAGCTAAAATTATAATAACCGAAACAGATGCGAGAATTTGATTAACTTTTTACCATACCATTTGAGCAAGAAGTTGTGCTGCTTCAAGTTGGTTATGTACAGCCATAACAGGAATTCCTAGTTCCATTATGGCAAACTGCTGCAAGTTGTTGTACTGTTCTTGAAGGGCTTCAGCCTGTTCAGCAATGACATAGGGCTTCTTAGCATCGTTCTGCAGAAAAAATAAAAGTTGGCAGGTCAAACGATAATGAAATTTCCATTTTTTTCACAAGAACAAGATTTTGCAATCTCACTCCATGCTAAACTTCAGGCAATGTTCAAACCACTAGAGGAGTGCATTGCTGCAAATATTGTCGCTGGAAGCCAATTTCCCACTAACTGCAAGGCCATGGATAAAACAGCTGATTTAAAAAAAAGTCATTTATAGTAAATTAAAATGAACTTTTTTTTTTCTATATGGGCATGTTACCTCCCGTATGCTCCTAGTTTCAAGATGGAAATGCTAATGAAAACTGCAGCAAAACCCCATAGAAGTGAGCCATTTCTAAACTTCAGAAATGTTGGTGTGAGATCAAGACAAAGCAGTGTGCATATATTTGCACAACATTCACTATTGTGCCCAAGTGCACGGACAGCAACTATTCATTTAAAATAAAATGCCAAAATACAAGTGTAAAAAGAAATCAAATATATATAAGAATTGCTCTATGATGTGCAACTAGATTATATATGGGTCTGCTCATTATGGGAATGTCTATTTCTGTTTGCGTATATGATAAATTTGAGATATACCCATTCTATACAAGTTAGAAGAGCCAGTTGGGACAATTGCAGAGAATACACCTGTAAAGCACAATCCTGCTATGCCAAAACTCAAAATCTTTTGGCCTATTCGGATGACCGCTCTGGTCCTCTGGCTCTGAGTCGCCAGATGCAGAGGCACCTCGCAATCCGAGCGCGAGAGGCAGCGTACCAACCGAATACATCAGCAATCTCAGAGTGCCCAGAGCAGCTAAAGCCCCTGAATATAGAAAAAGTAGCGACAATCTCCTCCATATCCTCTCTAGTGTCCAACCCTCCTCTCTCAAGTGTCCATACCTAATCTATATCCTTTCCCGAACAGCCACCGTCCGGGCGCGGTTCATGCCACTGACCCGGCTCGTGCCACTTTCATATCAAGAATGCTATGTCATGCTGATAACACGCGCCATGCTCGTCGCGGCCCGAGAGGCGGGAGACGTGTATGCGTGGCGCGGCGGCTCAGTTAAAATAATAGCGGTACTTTCCTAAAAATATCCAGGGACTTTAGCTAAAGCGCGCCTGTAGCGTCACTGTGACAGGCTGTCAACAGATGGTGCCTAGTTCAGTGGATCTGTGACTGCGACATGTTTGACCTTTCCTATATTATTTCTTTTGCTCTCTCTGACATGTATGGATGTAACGAAAGCCTTGTGAGCTCAGCACATAAATCTGGCGATCGTACTCGTCCAAGCTGCTACCTTCAAGGCAAATCACGGGGCTGTCTACAAGCTGCTGTAACGACAGCATTGACGTCTCCACCACCTTCGCTAGCCACTTCGTTAATCAACATGGTGCATTTATGGCTTCGTAAATGTGAATTCGCCCCACACACGCTTAAAAATAACGCTCGTGCACGAAGTACTAAAACGCTCGCGCTCCTCACCTAGTTCACCTGCTGGAAGCCACGTGATGGGCCGGCTTGTGTCACATGATCCACACTACGAGTCAGATCGTGCCTCAAACCACGGAGGAAGGAAATTTTGAGCAAGCGCCGCGCAGTAACGCTCGCGACCGACACTAGTTGGTGCAGGAGCAGCGCGCAACGAGAGAAAAGTTTTCCTTTATTAGTGTTTGTGAACACCATTATTTTTTTTCTTCTAATCAATATCTTGCCTTGCAAGTACTGTGGGTGTGGGACACGGGCAACGTTGCAGTGACGTTGACCACGTGAACGGGGTAGGCGGCGGTTTCGAAGAAGTTTTGTGCGCCCGGTTAGTTGTTATTGGTGCATTCAGACGACGGAACGAATCCGGATGTGGCGGGACGGACGGCGCGTCACGTGACTTCACACCAGCAATTACCCTCGTCCGCGTGGCTCGCGGATGGATGATCGCAACCTGTTTCTCACATCGGGATTCTGGCGGGAGAAAGCCGATACTTCAGTGGATTAGCTCGAGCTTTCTGGCAACCAGTACACTTTTTGTCTGCTCACGGCATGCTCTCCATGGCTCACGGACAGCTGCATGACCAGTCGGCATCATCTATGCTTGAGCATGGTTTACTTAGTTTTCGGGGGGCTTTGTTCTCAGGTGATTAAATACGCGGAAGTTATTTTTGGTGGTTCGAGAAATGTCGCCGCCGCCGTTTGACAAGTGAGATTCTGAGCCGCCATAGTGGTGAAATACTTTAACTTCTGCAACCGGCGACGTGCCGCTTGTAAAAAAGGACGGGAGACAGACGCGTTCAAAAGTGCTGCATGTGGGTGAACAGTGTGGTTGTAAGAACATTTTCAGTAAATAGGCTGTCACATCAGCCATCGTCAAATGCCAGCAGGCGCTCATGAACAAAAGCCCTTTTGTTCTTTTGCTTTCCCCATGGTGGGAAAATATTTTAACTTGTGCCACCACCAACCTACCGCTTGTAAAAAAGGACGGGAGATGCGTTCACAAAAGCCACACGTGGGTGAACAATGTTACTGTAAGAACATTTTCAGGGAATAGGCTGTCCCATCAGTAATCGTCAAATACCAGCAGGCGCTCACTTACAAATAGTCCTCTTGTTCTGTGCTTTCAGTCTGATTGACAGGCCGATGGTACATGCAGTGGTGGTCAGGCTAAACTTCCATGCAAACCTGTCTAGTTTATTCTTTCGCTCATCCGGTTGGCGTCAACCAAACCGGTCACAACTGACCAGACAAATATGAGAAGGCGCGTTTTGACAAAAATAAATACGTCGGCCAGCGTGTGTCATCTCTCGTTTATACCCCGCAATGAATTTGTGCGATGATGCCACTTTTTCTTTCATACACATTGTGGAAGAGTTTCCCACTTTGTGGGACCACAGTCGCGCAGACTATGCGGACGTTGTCAAAAAACAGTCTATTTGGGAGCACATTGTTAAAGACATGAAGAAGAATTGGCCAACTTATGGACCCTACAGCGTCGGTAAGTACATTTGTGTATTCTAGTGCCTGTAAAGGCTACGCAATATTGAGGTAACCTAAAACAACATGCGTATTGTTTCATGTATGTCGTTATAATGAATGCAGGGATCTTATTTTAAAGCGGTGCTTCTGCTCACACGTAAGCCGTTCTTGCCATCCCTCGCTCAGTCAATTTAATAGCATTACGACCGTAATTAGTGTGGGTGAACCCTATCTCTGACCATTAACGAAGCATGAAAAGTAGAAAAAGGCAGCATTGATAAAAACATCGCTACAAAGTATTGGTCCAGGCTGCCAGAAGCGATTCGGTCACAGTAGTGACAACATTGTATGGTTCCGTGTTAGTGTTACTGATTTCCCTATTTTTTCGCAGAAGTGCTGAAAAGGTACTTCGACAATAAGCGAAGAATGTACTGCTTGGAAAGAAAAAATGCGGACCACACAAAAAGCGGCCAACCCGCCAGCGGCGTATACATAGGCCGCTGGAAATTTTAAAAGGCGCTGAAGTTACTGGATGGCGCGAAAATTAAAACACACCGTTCAATAATGAGCCAGGCTCAGCAAAATATGGCTGAATCAGAAATGGTATGTTTGAGGTGACAACCCATTACCACTTTCTTCAAATTTTAGTTTAAGCTGCACCTTGTGCCCTTCAGGGAGGTTAGATATGTTCAATATTCACTGGACGTTTTTCTGGACACATTCGGGTGCATGCAAATATCAGGTGTCACCAGAGCGCATTTGGTCCTACTAAGCGTTAATGTAATTACAGTAAAACAGTGTTGTTCGTTTTTCGCTGTAGGCACGCTTTGCTTAATCATTGCTGTGACTGATGTGCGTTATGTTGCAGCCTCGTGTGTTCTCTGAAGCTAATGAGACAGCGGAAGCGACTGCAGTCGATGAGGCTGCCACAGTTGATGAGATTGTTACAGTGGACAAAGAAAACAGCACTATGGAGTGTGTGTCCCTGTTGCCATCCTCCCCGCACCAAGTACGCCCAACACTGTCCACGCTGCAAGCAAAGACCAAGAAAGAACCAATTTTTGCTGCCAGAAGAAATGTGGACAGAAGGGCAAAAGGTTCTGGAAAAGATAGCTGTAAATATGCAGCCAATGCAACCTCCGCAGCCTGATGATGCGTGTGATCACTTCAGGAGGCTGCAAGTATGCGTAATCCCAAAGAAAAGGCATCTTTCATGCCAAGCAGAAATACTGAGACTTATGGATAGTTACATGGATCTTTAATAACATACTTGTACAAATAAATGTAAATTCCATTTCAATGCTGGCACTTGTGTTTACTGCCGGCGTCTCCTGTAGATGTTCACATCCAAGTGGGCAGACTGCCGCTGCCACGGTACGGCACCCTTGTCGTTGAAGAAACAGCACAGCTTATCACGCAATGCCGCACCAACAGCACCAATTCTACAATGCGATGCTGCTTGTCCGGATAGCAGTGACACTGCTGGGCTTGTTTCGGCACATGAATCTGGCGCACTGCTCATATCACTGCCAAGGAAATTGTGCAGCACACATGCTGCATTCACGATGGCAGTCACCCTCTCTGGCAATGCATTAATAACTGTGAAAACACCAGAAGCTGTTCGCCAATATGCCGAAAGTATTTTGAACTACACGGCGGGCCTTGGACAAGCTGAAAAAAAAAGTAAATGTTAGACCACATCAAAAATTGCACGGCAGGGAAAATATTATGACGATGCTAACAGCCTTACCAAGGATTGCAGAAATTAAGGTTTCACTGAATATTTGGAGTCCCAATTCATAATATATACTTTAAGTTGCTGACATCATAAGTGCGTACATGCAATAAAGTCAGACGCGGGAGTTGCCATAAGCTAATTCCAACACATAACATGAACAATACGAGCTATGAAACTTTTGATATATTCATCATCATCATCATCAGCCTGACTACGTCCACTGCAGGACAAAGGCCTCTCCCATGTTCCGCCAGTTAACCCGGTCCTGTGCTTGCTGCTGCCAATTTATACCGCAAACTTCTTAATCTCATCTGCCCACCTAACCTTCTGTCTCCCCCTAACCCGCTTCCCTTCTCTGGGAATCCAGTCAATTACCCTTAATGACCAGCGGTTATCCTGTCTACGTGCTACATGCCCTGCCCATGTCCATTTCTTCTTCTTGATTTCAGCTATGATATCCTTAACCCCCGTTTGTTCCCTAATCCACTCTGCTCTCTTCTTGTCTCTTAAGGTTACACCTACCATTTTTCTTTCCATTAGTAGCTCTGAAAATGCACTGTGACAGTTCAAGCTTTCACGTGATATGTGCTGTATCATGTGCAATATGTTTTACCTGTAATTAAATATCTTTTCTTCTGTTAGATTTATGCCCCCGTAAGGTTTCAATAAATTTTGTCCGACGGGGAATACGTCGTCCGCTACGAACACGGGTGGAACGTGCACATCCGGTGAACTAGCCACCTTTACAAGTTCTGGCAGGCCTGCTTTTTTGTTGTCTATGTCTTTCTGCAGGAGTGTCGTTTTCAGACACCTGCATTTCCTTCCGATCCTGGTGCACCAATATCAGTATACAAAAACTTGTAATTGGCATCAACGACGACAAAAAGAATAGCACTGAAACTTTTCTTTATAGTTCCGGTAAATTGTTCCCGATTTCGGCGGCTTCTTTATGAGCACGTGTTTTCCATCAATTGCTCCAATGCAGTTCGAAAAATTCTATTTGTGAGTGAAGCCGTCCATTACATTTTTCCACTCTTCTTCGGTGCAGGGTGTTCTTATGAAGTCTCCTCCTAGCTCTTCGTAGATGGCACGGCACGTTTCATATATAATGTCATTGACGCTAGAATGGCCCAGTCTAAACTGACAGCTGAGTGAATGCTGGCTCTCTCTTGCAACGAAAAATAAAAACAACCTTCTTAGTCAATTATTTGTGCCAGACGACAAAATGTACGAAGTGTACAAATACATAAGATATCCAGTTGTTTTATAGCGACAGTTTAGTAGAATATTAGCAAGAAACATTTACGCTGAATGTTACAGCTACATGTACACAGTTGAATATGATTTCGAGCGTGTTCATATATAGAAATTGGGTGCCGCAGCGCGGTCACATGAAACTGGTCTACACTGGCCTTGCTCCTTTCATATGCAGGGAGATTTCCGCAAAAACATGCAATCGTGTGGCACCTACCTGAAGCGAGGTATCGCAGCGTGACTTGCAGCCGTGTTTCTGCCGATATAGAATGGCGCATCACTGTGTCCTCCTTTCGTATGCGAGTTTCCACGTGTGACAGCAGTTGCAGAAATTGCTCTCTGCTGACACGAAGCAGCCTCCGGTATTTTTCGTGGTAAGTTTTCAAGAGCTCTTTGTACAAAAGATTTTGGACGCCTAATTCTTTCCTTCCCGCTCAGTCCTTCTGCGAGCAACTCCGTTTTCTCCGGAAGGAATAACACTCATCGTCAATTTTACATAACGCAACAGCCATCGCAGCCAAGCGTTGCTTCCTGTCGGTGTCCATTTTGTCGAATACTCTCAAACCGGTCTGCTGGCAGCGAGCGCAGGTGAGCGCAGAGTCTGCGGTCGAGAGTAATCCAGCTGTTCTCTCCTAGACACCATCCGTCGTATGAATGCCCCTGCTGGCGGATGATCCGCGGATCAGCCGTCCGCGTCCACGACAAATCGGGATTCGGTTTGTCGTCTGAATGCACCATAAACAGCTAGAACCGAACACGAAGTGGACCTAGTGAGAGGCTACTAGTGAAATTGAACACGTGTGTGTGCAGTGTAGGCGGCAGCTTCAAACAGTTGTTGAGGTAGGAGTTAGCGGAGGCAGCTGGATAGTGGTATTAGGGTTGAGCTGGTGCAGTGCGAAGCATGCAAGCGCTGGTGCTTCTTGGACGAGACAGCATTCACGAGTTCGGCCGACGCGCAGAAGGCGAGCTTCGTGTGCAGGCTGTGCGAGGCACTGAAGGCGGCTGTGCAGCGTATGGAGGCTAGCATCAAGGGGCTTCGGGGGAGCTTAGGGCGGGACGGGAGCAGAGGATAGAACTGCTAAAACAGCTCGGAGCATCACGTGAGCGGGAGGAGGCTACCACCAGCCTATTAGAGCAAATTAAGGGCGACCTTCGAAAAGAACGAGAAGGGCGGACCGAGCTCGAGCAGCGGGTAAAGGAGATAATGGCGCTTTGCCCCGGCCCCGAGCGGTGTGAGACGGAAGGTGCGCATAGAGGAGAAGGCGAGAAGGGAGGTCAGAGGACCGCAGTGTCTGGCCACAGCATGGAGGCTCCGAAAACATACAGCTCGGTGGCGCGGCAGTCCTCGAACAGGGCAGGAACACGGGACTGACGGCAGAGAGAGAAACAGGTGAAGCAAACAGGGGTGCCATCACAAACAGGAAGCCAGCGATTGGAGCGTAGCGGGGTCCTAGTGGTGGGGGACTCTAACGTTGTCAGGGTTAGGGATGGCGTATTCACGACAGTGAAGGAAGATGGGAGAGTGAGGGTGGAGGCCCAGTCAGGGACGAGCATGGTGGATGCACTGGCCAAAGCTCAGGACGTTGTAGAGGACAGCATGGAGGGCGAAAATCTTGTCATTATTCATGCTGGGCTCAGTGATATGTTGGAGGGCAAGGATCAGAACCTTCAGAGACAGAGGATGGGATACGTAAGCTCCGGGACGCCTCTGGGAGTGTGCATGTGACCATATGCACAGTCCCAGAGGTCTGGGGGCAGCCTCATAGGGTTGAAAGGAGGGTAGTGGAGGGCAATTGTGTGATCAAGGGTTTGAGCCGGCAACTCGGATACAGCGTAATGGAAGTTAACCAAGACATGTAAGAGCCCGGCGCTCGCCCCTTTGCACAGGATGGCATTCACTACAGTGGTGCGACGGGCAGGAGGGTCGGTAACAGAATGGGTCGCCAAGCCATAGCTTTTTTAGGGGGACCCAGAGCCCTGAGGCCAACAGTGTAGCCAAAGACTGTTCTAAAGGGGCACGAACATTCAAGCCACACAGGGTCCATGGGAGAAAAAATCGACGTAAGCACAAGGGCCGAGCTAAGTAAGACATAGCCTATATTAACATGCAGGGTGGCAGGAATAGGTTAAAGTTGGAAGAGATAGAAGAACAGTTAAGGCAGGAGGAGCTGATCGTATATGGGGTTGTGGAGACACATCTTCGAGATGTGGAGCAACCACCTTGCAATCTGGACTAAATATGGGAATATTGTAATAGAACAGAAGGCAGCAAAAAGCGAAGTGGAATTGGCGCATTTAAACATAAAAGTATGGGTTAGCAAAGAGTCAAGCAGGGATGCATGAAACATTTATGGTTCAGAGGGAAAGTAGCTGGGCAGATAACACTCCTTGGTTTATTTATTTACTTACTTATTTACAGTACCTCAAAGGCCCCAATGAAGGGGTTTTACATGAGGGGTGGGCTATTACAATCGGTTAAAGGAGTAGATGCTCGATCGCTGCTTTGAAGTTGATGATACTGGAGTGGTGCGCAACGTGAGGAGGAAGGCCATTCCAATCTTGTGCGGTCTTGACAAAGAAGGATGAAATGTGCGCAGTGGTGTGAGCTCTTGGCGGGTAAACAGCTTTCCTGTGATTGATGCGGTCTGAATGACGATGGGCTGGCTTGATGGTGGGAGTATGAGGCGATCCATGATAAAACTTGAAAAACAGGCACAGACGAGCTATACAGCGGCGTGACGAAAGGGTAGCGAGGTTAGCACGAGATTTAAGTTCGGTTATGCTTGACTGATATGAATAATCTGAAAAGATGAATCTTGCTGCCCGGCTTTGCATTGTTTCGTGTTTTAGTATTATTACTCTGATGAGGGTCCCAAACAGCGCATGCGTATTCAAGTTTTGGTCTGATTAGTGTCTGATAAGCGAGTAGTTTGACAGGGATAAGAGCTAGATGAAGGTTTCGGCGCAGACATCCAAGAGCACGGTTTGCTTTGTTAGTAATGTGCGTTATGTGGAGGGACCATGTTAAATCAGAAGAAAAATGGACACCTAGATACTTGTATGTAGTTATGCATGAAATTTGAGTGTTGTTAATGAAGTATGCTGGAGATGGGTAGCACTGTCGGCGATAGAAAGAGACTAGTGACGTTTTGTTTGCGTTAAGGGACATTAACCACGTTGTACACCAGATTTCAATTTTATGAAGGTCAGATTGAAGTTCATGAACATCTGATGTGTTGTTAATTGGGCAATAAATGACACAATCATCGGCGGAAAGTCTGATGTTAGAAGAAATATTATTCGGCAAGTCGTTAATATATATGAGAAAAAGCAAAGGTCCTAGAACCGTGCCTTGAGGCACGCCTGAAATGACGGGGCGTAAAGACGAAGAAAGATTATTTGCGTAAACGAACTGCTGGCGGTTAGTTAAAAAGTCGCAAATCCAATTGAAAACTAAGGGGTCAAGGTTGAGACAAGAAAGTTTTAAGAACAAGCGTTTATGAGGAACTTTGTCAAAAGCTTTTTCGAAGTATAAAAAGAGCGTGTCTACTGGTATATTTACATCAATGCTAGAGCTAACGTCATTAGTAAACAGAGTTAGTTGAGTGTCACACGAAACACCTTTCTGAAAGCCATGTTGGTTTTTATGAAAGAAATGAAGAGGTGCGAGAAAGTTGACTATGTGGGAATAGATTACGTGTTGTATTATTTTAGAGCATACACTTGTGAGCGAAATGGGACGATAGTTTTTGGGTGAATACGAGTTACCTTTCTTTGGGATTGGAATGACCTTGCCTACCTTCCAGTCTTGGGGCACCACTCCAGATGAGAGTGATTGCTGAAAAATGTTAGATAAAATCACACCTGTTACAATTTTAGTGTTCTTCAATATTTTTGTGTTAATGCCATCTATACCCATTGATGAAGTAAGCTTTAACGAATCGATTATCTTGGAAATACCATTGGCATGAAATACGATTTTCGACATGATCGGGTGGCTTACAGGCAGGGCATGGGGAAGGTCACCGTGAGGTTCTATGGTGAATACAGAGCAGAAGGTTCCATTTAATACATGCGAAGTGTAGTGTTCAGGAATTGAAACACTTTGTTCGTCGCGTAGTGTAATGTTCGATGAAGGGGTAATAGATGATGGGTTAATTGTTTTCCAAAATTGCTTAGGATTTTTTCGGAGCATATCAGGTAAGGTAGAAGAATAGAAAGAACGCTTGGCTTTAGCTGCGAGAGAATCAAAAAACTTTTCGGTTGCCTTGTATTTGTCCCACGCGTACTGGGTGTCTGAATGCTTAGCGGAGCGGAACTGGCGCTTCTTTTTATTTTTAAGACGTTTTAGTGAGGCGTTGAACTATGGGGATGTTGACCTTATGGTTAAAGTGACGGTGGGAACGTGAACTTTTATCAGGTGCTGTAGTTTGGTTTTAAATAGGTGCCAGTTTGTTTCGACAGTGCGCATAAAAAAATCGGTTAGAAAGGATTCAGAGAAAGCTGTTAGTTCATTGTTTATAGCTCTGTAGTTGCCCTTATCGTATAATGTGATTGTTCTCTTAATTTTCTTGGGATTAGGTAAGTAGCACTGAAAGGTTGTCTGAAGAACAGAGTGATCTCTAATGGCAGATAAATATGACACTGTACTAAAATTATCAGGGTGAGACGTAAGCAATAGGTCTAGAATGTTGGAGGAGTGTTCTGTTTGTCGAGTAGGTTTAGAGATAAGTTGTGATAAGCCGAATGTTAAACAAGAGTTTAAGAAGTCACTTTCAGCGTCGTGTTTTGATGCAGTTAGTGCTACATTTGACCATGTTATTCCGGGGAAATTGAAGTCACCAAATAAAATAAGTGGGGCGTTTGGAAATGCAGTTGTGACAGAATAAATGGCATCATGAAAATGTTTTGTGAGGGACGTATCGGCTTCAGGTGGGTGGTAACACACTCCGATTACAATAGGTGGATTAGACGCTTGGCAATGCACAAAAAAGATTTCTAAGGAAGAGGGTACATCAACTATGGAGCACTGAACACTGTTATGGGCGGCCATCATGACACCACCACCACGTTTATTTTCTCGGTCGCGCCGAAAAATTACAAAATCAGGGAAACAGCACTGTAGCTCGGTGTTGGAAATGCATGAATTTAGCCAAGTTTCGGTTAGAACTATAAAATTGCAGTCAGTGGTATCTGTTATGTGTGAAAGTGAGTCGCGTTTGGGCAGGATACTTCTTATGTTCGTATATACGAAAGACAGAGCTGTGCGTGGAAATTCTCGCTGAGAAGAGTCATCTGATTGCTACCGTGGCTGTCGAATGACCTTCTGCTCAGTAGAATCAAAAAGGTAAGTAGTGTTATTGAGTATACGTTTATCATAACGGAGCTTGAAAGGCTTGCGTTGAGTTCTACCGAATTCGACTAGCTTTTTGAGGAAGGCGAGTAGCTGGCGAAAAATCTGCTGTAATCTTGTAGTTGGTGTCCTTGAGTTGCGCGCTTCTTGATAATACGCCCTCCTTATCTTTGAAATGAGAAAATCGGACAATAATGGGTCGATTGTTATTTGGTCGAAAGCGGTCAATTCTGTGAGCGCGCTCTATGTCTCTTGGTTACAGAGAAGTTTCAAGGCTCGCGCTGCAGAAATCGATTATTAACTTCTCCGATTGCTCCCATGTTTCATGTTCATTGTTTTTTAGCCCGAAGAACACTAGATTTGAGCGCCTAGCCCTATCTTCGGAGTCGTCTAGTCTGGTAGCCAAATTTGCAAACATCTTGGTGCTCTGCTCTGCCATGCCTCGAACTTCATGGGTTTGTTCTTTGACTAAGGCGATCGAAGAACAAACGCCCTCTATTTCCCCTAGTCTTTTCCTTATATCGTCGAGAGCTTTGTCATTTTCTGATAATTTTAAGTGGATTGATTTCATTTCATCTAAGAGTGTTGCTTGTCCGCTCTGAATTGAGCTCAGCACTGACATTATGTTATCAGATGGCTGTGATTAAGCGGATCGAGTGTTGGGACCGGGGTTTTCCTCAATATCGCCTGCTAGAAGCAAGAGGTTAAGAATAACATGAGTACACTTACAAATCATGGCAATGCAACACTGTGGGCTTGGCAGCACGACTAATGCCATGTATCGGGTACGGCGGGTGAAGAGAGAATATGAACATGTTACCTGCACGAAAGGCAAGCGGATCGCGTGAGCGTGAGACGTTGCTGACATGCTGCCAAGCCCACTGGAAGCAGGTGACGTTTTGTCAGGCCTTATATAGTGCTGCTGTGACGTCAGAGTGGTCGACGTAGCGGTGAAGCATCCACAGAAGGAAAGGGCATGAGGCAGCTGAGCGATGACGTAGGCAGGGGTGTGCTTGCGAAGATCATCATGCACACGCCGCTCGTTTTCGGAGCCAGGATCTCGTTGAACGAAAACTGTCGTAGTTGAAGGATGCAGCAGCTGGTGGTCCACGAACATCGGGTCTCCATCGGCTACGCAGGGCGGCCCATGGAAGGATGTCAGCAGGCACATCAGGGTGAGTGACTGCACGAAAGGCAAGCGGATCGCGTGAGCAAGAGGCGTTGCTGACATGCTGCCAAGCCCACTGGAATCAGGTGACGTTTTGTCAGGCCTTATATAGTGCTGCTGTGACGTCAGAGTGGTCGACGTAGCGGTGAAGCATCCACAGAAGGAAAGGGCATGAGGCAGCTGAGCGATGACGTAGGCAGGGGTGTGCTTGCGAAGATCATCATGCACACGCCGCTCGTTTTCGGAGCCAGGATCTCGTTGAACGAAGACTGTCGTAGTTGAAGGATGCAGTAGCTGGTGGCCCACGAACATCGGGTCTCCATCGGCTATGCAGGGCGGCTCATGAAAGGATGTCAGCAGGCACATCAGGGTGAGTGACTGCACGAAAGGCAAGCGGATCGCGTGAGCATGAGGCATTGCTGACATGCTGCCAAGCCCACTGGAGTACACTGCCAAGTACACTGGTTTGGTGTACTTGTGGACGAGAGCAAAGGCCAGAAAGGAAAACCAAGCAGTGGTGGAGTGTATATCAATGGACATTGAGGAATTAGGAGAAGAGTGCGAGATAATTTTACTAGGAGATATAAATGCGCACATAGAAGATATAAATGAGTATACCGACCCAACACGCACAATGATCATGGATATAAGTGAAAGGCATGATTTGATCATTTGCAACAGTACTGAGAAGTGTGAAAGGCAAATAACATGGAAGGTAGGAAAGCTGCAGTCGACGATAGATTATGCACTGATGTCACATAGGATGTATGATAGGCTCAGGGTAATTCACATTGATGAATGTGGCTCCAGAAGTCTGGGTAGTGATCAAAAACATATCAAGCTAAGTTTTGGAAGAGCAGTGAAAGTGGGAAGGCGACAAGATGAGCAACTACACGAAAATTTTTATTCAGTAAGGCAAATAGAAATAGCTACTAAACAAATTGAGGAAGTAATCACTGAGTATAATAAAACAGTGTGGACATACACGAATCTTATTAGACTGTTTGAGCTAAAGCTTGGTAAGGCACATGACGTCACCTCAGAAAAGAAGACACAAACCCAAGAGTTGGTGGGATGAGGAAGTTAAGACAGCCATAGCAAAACGTCAGAAAGCCTCTAAGGAACACAGACGTGCTAAGCAGCGGGGTGAACCGACAGACGATGTTGAAAGAAAATGGGACATCTTTCTAGGCTGTAGAAGGGAAGTTTCCCTTCTGATCAATGAAAATATTAGAAGAAAAGGGGCTCAGTGGCTGGCAGAAGTACATAAAAAGGATAAAAAGGCAGCTGCAAAATTTTGGAACCATCTGAACTCCCTAATAAATGAGACAAGCCTAGACAAAGGTTTATAACTACAGCTCAAGGTACTAGGCTAGAAGGGGACAAAGCTATTGAATATATAAGAACAAGGGTGACGGAAAAATTTCAACAAAGAAGTGCCATATGCACCACAATAGACAAGAATGGATCAAGTGGCGCAGTGGCGCCATTTTCACAACGAGAGTGCGAAAGGGCTGAGAAGAGGGTTCCTAGTAGTACATCAACAGGCCCAGATGGCATTCCAATTATGCTGATAAAGACATTGGGTCTGAAGTTTAAACAGACTTTGAGAGAGGCAGTGAGCAAAACAATAATCGATGGTGAAGTTCCGGATGGATGAAAACTTAGCAGGATGAGCATGATCTATAAAGGAAAGGGGGACAAATCGGACATAAAACTACCGTCCTATAACAGTGTGACATCAGTGGTCTACAGGCTGGCGATGCAGATTATAAAGATTGTAGGCATGGATAGAGTGTGAGGGGGTGCTGGGGGAACTGCAAAATGGGTTTTGCAAACACAGGAGGTTGGAAGACAATCTGTTCTCCCTGACGCAATGCATTGAAATAGCAGATTATAAAGGAAAGGGGGACAAAGCGGACATAAAACTACCGTCCTATAACAGTGACATCAGTGGTCTACAGGCTGGCGATGCAGATTATAAAGATTGTAGGCATGGATAGAGTGTGAGGGGGTGCTGGGGGAACTGCAAAATGGGTTTTGCAAACACAGGAGGTTGGAAGACAATCTGTTCTCCCTGACACAATGCATTGAAATAGCAGAAAAGGAACACAGGCCCCTGTGGCTAGCACTTTTGGATATCTTGGGAACGTACAATAGCGTGGTTCAAGAGGACTTGTGGGAAATACTGGACACACTAAGTGTGGAAAATGGAGTCACTAATCTTTTAAAGGATATTTATAAAAGTAACAAGGTGGTTATAAAGTGGGAAAAAACAGGTATCCAAGCCCACAGAGGCAAAACGGTGTCTTAGACAGGGGTGTCCTCTGTCACCCTTGTTATTCGTGATGTGCCTACAAGGATTAGAGGCCAAATTAGAAGGAAGTGGACTTGGCTTCAACCTCTCTTTTGTCAAACAAGGAAAACTCATTGAACAGGCACTACCAGCATTGATGTACGCAGATGATATAGTGCTAATGGCCGACAACAAGGAAGATTTGCAGAGATTGAGGGACATCTGCGGTAATGAGGGAGATAGGTTAGATTCAGTAAGAAAAAATCAGCAGTCATGATTTTTAATGATAATGAAGGTAGTGAGCCTAGAATACTGGAGGTCACACTAGAGATAACAGATAAATACAAACATCTGGGCGTATGGGAAGGACATCATTTGAGGGCAGGGAAGCTAGCAGCAAGATAAAATTTGAGAAGCGATTGAGAGAAATGGGGAAGGAGCGTTGGGCTAGGAAGGTTTTCAGCTACTTGTACATGCAGAATGTCGATACAAAATGAAGGAAGCAAACCAGAAAATTGACAGGTAAATACTTATAAAACAGCAGGGGGCCAAACCAAAAAAAAAAAAAAAACTATCGGTTAAGAAGAAGGTGAAGGAAACGGAGACCGATATGTAGAGAATTGGCATGATTAAGAAGTCTGCACTAGAGATCTATCGAACTTTTAAGCTGGAAACTGCCAAGGAAAGGATCTATGATAATACTCGTGGTAGTTCTCTACTGTTTGACGCCAGGACGGGAGTATTGCGAACCAAGACATATCGGGCCAAATACGAAGGGGTAGACACGGTATGCAGTGCGTCTGGAGAGAAGGAGGGACCTGCCGAACACTTGATAATGTTGTGTAAAGGGCTTCACCCCATAGTTTAGGATGATGGCGCAGAGTTTTTCAAAGCACTGGGGTTTAGAGACAGGGAGGGTAAAATAGACCTTAAGTGGCTAGAATTAACTAGAAAGTGGTTATCTGATTGGTGGCTAAAGTCAAGGCACGAGTGAAAATTAAACCCTTCACTATAAAGTACCAGTCTTCAACTTCACTATTTAAAGAAGAAAAAAAGAGAAATCTAGTTTTTGGTTCACTAAGTATTACGGCTTGGGGGCGTTAGCCACCGCCTGATCTAAAGGGTACAGCCATATCAATCCATCCATCCATTACTACGGCGTTTTTTACTTGTGGCCCCTAGGGGCTCATCAGTCGAGATATATTCGAGATTTGCAACCATACACATCTATTTCGGAGGCCATGCAAAATGTCGAGTTGTTGCACCATCCGCAACAGGTGACGCTAAAAACCGACAGTAATCGAAAATAAAGGAGGGAAAGGGTGTGGCAGCTGTTTTTGTTCTCACGCAGAAGGCATCTAAATAGAGGAGGCGTTGCTCAAACATAGCCTCAAAGTCAGAGCAGCGCCTCGTCTATTTCTCTATTTTTTCAGTGCCCGGGCGAAGGAGTGCATTTCAATGGGAAGCGGCCGTCAGTGCTAGTGCGGCGTTTCGCCGCCAGGCAACGCAACTAGAGTAGAGATGCCGCCGCACCTTCTCTAGCGCAAACGAATGCCGGGGCTACATTTGAAGCTGCTATACGGCTTGTTTTTCGGCTGTATTCGTATTGTTTGTTTAAGATGTACGTAATGAAAACTTGGAAACAAGAATCGTGAAGCACTTCATCTGGGCATTCAGCTCATTTCAAAGGCTTGAGTTGTTTGCGACTACTTGATCGAGGCACTCGCGCGTCGTCTGGTAGCTAGGCCGATACCAGATAGCTCATGCAAGTAATTCGCGGAAGATCGTTTGTCACCGTGGCGTTCGCTAGGCTGAGGAGCTGTTTTTTGACTAACTGAAAGTCAATTTTTGAGAGAAGCCTTTGCCAGGTGCTAATATTAAAAGCCTGGAGTTCATGCACTAAATAGCACAAAATTCCACTAATAGGTCATCATCTGTTCTCTTCGCAAAGCCTGACATGTGTTGCCACCGAAAAAAAGCAAGTGTCAAAAATAAGGAACTATGGCAGGTGATTTCACCATTTGAAAGCTTAAACAATGAAATCATTGTGAAACAGACAAGAACAGCTCCATATGCGGCGCGACTTCTGCGATCATTGCCTGTGTTTTGAACAGCCGCTGTCAAAGTATGAAGTCTAATGCTGACTTTCAATTTGAGCCAAGGTGACAGGCATGAAAAATACGGCCTGTGATCAGTTGCTTGAGCTTGTCTGTGTATTCGTGGACGGATTGTTGTAGCCTTAATATCCGGCTGCTCAGCTCTGTTTCTTTCTGCTTCCCTTTGGCATTTTAATTCGGTAGCGAGCAGAACAGTGGGCAAATGGCTGTGTGGTGCCCATGGGCTACCATTCAGCTTCAGGGCGTAATGCTAACGTTGCACACGGCAGCAATCACGAGGCAGTATTGCTACCGATAGACTAATTTGTTGACTGTTTGGATGCAGCGTGCTCCTGTAGAGTGATTCCAATTGTCATGTTGCCAAACGTGATGGGTAGTCTTCAGCCGCCACTACTCAAAATCTATAAAATACTCGGGTTGTAAACGACGGCGACATAAGCACGCTCCCCCAAACACCAGCGGAAACTGCAATTTCTTGGAGCTCCAGCCGTACAGTGCATTAAGGTGATAGCTTTAAATATCTCATCAAAAGCGAAAATCGATCGCCGGGGGAGTCTTCTCGCGTCGGCGGCGTGAACACGAGTGATGCAAGAAATCATCATTACGTGAAAATGTCATCATGTGACGTCGCATATCATAAATGTTTGTGACGTATCAGAAGGTCACATAACTTGACGGCACATCATATAACATCTTCGCTTGGTTGAAATGGGCTGATCATGAGGGCAGTGCATAACCAGCTGAGGGACAGAAAGCTAGCTTTGTCTCCAATCCTTGAGGCAGTAAAAAAACCATGTTGGGCGCAAAAATATCTTGGAGAGAAGTAGGAAACATTTAGTGCTTTGAATCGGAAGAAAACGAGGATTGTTTTTGCCTCTCAGTCGTCTCCAATTTCTATATAAATCTTAGAGGAGTCCGTCAAAAAAACTTGAAGTTATTATCTTCAGATTCCGGGGTCATGTTCCCCCATTTAATTTTTATTTACACAGAGCTGGTCTGACACTGTCCCCTCTTTGTTCATTCTGTGAAGAGTCAGAAACTATTGAACATTATTTTGTCTCATGTCATAACTACAGAGTAATTAGGAAAATACTTCTAGCTATTCTGTTTGCGAAGCTAGGTATAAATTTAACCACAGAAACTGTTCCAAGTTTTGGTGCCTCCGTTTTGTGAAATCGCCACTGAGATGTATTTGATGCGGTGTGAAATTTCATTTCAGACACTAAACGTATTTCAACATAAGGCCCCCTTTAACAAATACTAAAAAAAAGAAGAGTCGGGAGGTAATTTTCGAAATGTCAATAAATATGAAACATACATCCCATATTAATCAGGTTTGGCACACTCAGCTGTCTAGTCAGATCCTAAAAACAAAATATGGTTATTATATTAGTGACTATTTCCCTTTTTTCTCACTCTAAATCTTTTTTTATAATGTCTTCCTTCTACATTTTTTTTCATTTCTTTTGTTGTAAGCAATAGTGCAGTTACCGTCTACAGGATACTATAAATTTTCGTGGCCAATCCTACAGAGTGGGCATGTGCCATAGATTCCAGGCTACAAACAAACAAACAAGTCATCTCAGGTGAATCCATAAGAAGAGCAGCGAGTTTTTTTGTTTTTGTAAATATTGAGAAATGAAAAAAAAAGGACAATCTGCTTTTTTTGTCAGATATGCAGAGTAGTACACAGCAGTATCATGTACTGACACATGCAAATAATAGGGTTTCAATAGCTCGAAAAAGAAAATTAAACACGAATGCTATAAAACTCGAACGCATATATGAAACCGGTAGCACGGCCTGACAGAGCCCAGTGAAAACAGCGCGCCGCTATGTTCGTGTTACTTTTTATCCTCCCTGTATCCGTGAAGCCGTGAAGAAACACGACTGCAAATTAACTCGCATGAAAACACGAATTTGTGAGCTTCCTAATACGTGCGGCCGTTAAACGCCAGCATCCCGTAGTTTACTCGCGCAGCGCTACCATGCGGCAGGAGGAAGAGCGCGCACTCAACAGCCTGAAGAGGGCGTTCGCCCGGGCACTAAAAAAAATAGAGGAGGCACTGGTCAGAGTGGTCGGGAGCACTCTGAGTAAGAGGCTGATGCTCTGAAAGAACCAACCGAAGGCGCAGCCACTTTTCAGAGTGCTCGAAAAGGCCCAACCGAATATGCCATTACAAACCAGAGCTTACAAAGGCATGGGAAACAAACTTTGGCACTTGCTTGAAAGAGCTACTGGTTTCTCAGAAATGCTGGACTCAAGCTGTTTGAGGGAAAAGAGAAGCCCCGAAAAAAGGGGGGGGGGGGAAGACTGCAGCTTTGCACATTTAAGGTGTGGTTAGTTATACCAGCATGATGATTCTTCATAGGTGGGTATCCTGTCAAAAGCAATAACGACAGTCTGATGCATCTCCTTCCATACTTGGGTTGCGGACCCAAACTGCAAGTCTGCATCTGAGCATGAAGCTGCCAAGGTCATTAAGTTGGTCTAAGACAACATAGAAAACCAACAGCAGTTATACAGAGGCCTCTGTGATCAGTGGGTTTGACTGCAATAAGCAACTCCCAATAACATATGTCTAACATTTGCCTGTATGCTCATTACAACTCAAAACAACTTCAATGGTACTAGGAGTAACTGGTTGTTAATAATAAGTAAAGTAAGTGGAAAGCAAAGGGAAGAAACTCTCATTGCCTATCTAGAGAGGCTGATGCCACAGTCAAGTTAGAGGGGTAAACGTATCATGTGTCTACATAAACTTTCCTTAAAAAAAGACGATTAGGCTGTAAAGGATTTGGCACTGTAAAGACTGCACCTGTGCACTATGGTTTTAGGGGGATCGAAATTCTGGGTAGAAGCCAAGATCAAACAGCTTGAGAGCTATATTGGAAAGAAAGTGGTGACTGTGTCAGCGATACTTCTAATAAACTATTTCAATCAGAAATGTGTTTTTACAATAGGTGACTGCCCTGCTAGGCTAATGAGCGGATTGTAATTGCATCTGCTGATGTCCTAGAGCTATATAGTGCTACGTCCTTTTATGAACAAACAAGTTAAAGCTTACCATCCGTGTCATCATACCTCTCTCTGTTTTGGTCTTTATTTTGCCGTCAAGATGTCTAACAGTAAGTACCAGCTATGCCAAACTTAAGCTCTTCTTACAAGAATGATGACACAGAAATTTTGTACCTTTTTTGATGCCGCAATAAGTAGCTAACAACATGATAATGAGTGCAAATCAGTGCAAGCAATAAAAGGGGACAGGAGAGAGGACATAGAGCACCGAACTTTCAACCAGGGGAATCAAAGCCTGTGTCCTCTCTTTTGTCCTTTACTGTCGGTTGCACAGATTCGCACTCATAATCATGTTGTACCAACAAGCCCAATCCTACAGTTTTCTTAGCTATCAACACACTTATCATGGCCGAAACCTTGTTTGCTAAAGCACACAACAGTTAATTATTTGAAGGATTTTTCGTTTCAGCTTCGGAGAGTGCTGAGAGATATGTGACTAAGGTGGTTTCTTTTTTTGTACCCACAGCTTGCCATGTGAGCACAAAAAAACAGTACTGCACACACTGTGTGTGGCATCGCGTACGTGTGAGCACCGCATCGACAACTGCAGAAGAGAGCACATGCAAAAAGCATGGTAGCAAACAAACTAGTAATGTAGTTTTCTTTACGTTAAAACGAAGTTGATTTCCATATCACAATGTGCTTCGTTCTGCACTCAGTTGTGCAGCGAAAGCTTTCAATTTAATTTGAAGTATTTTCTAGGCGATATAAGCCGCTAATATTCTGCAGATGATGTATGTGGTGGTGTGTATTCATAAATCTATCTAACTGATTATCTCAGATTCAAAATGTTCTATCAGTACTTGAACACATGACAAGTTGTGGCTCAGGTGGGTAATACACTCGTTTGCTCATTCTCTGAGCACTCAAGCAGCACTACTGCTGGCATAATGCACAACATGAACATTGGCGATTTGCCAACATTACTACTATCCTCCAGAGTTTGCATCAATCAGTCATCCTGGAACCATTCTGAAAAGTTTAGGTACACAAAGCATATAGTATTCAAAGAAGGGTGATTCCACGAGAGATCGACACGGGTCGTAAAGTTGATATTTTAGATTTGATTGTTTATTTTATATTTTGTGCGCATACCACCCAGTAGTCTGAAAGTGAACTTTGTTTTTTTAATTAACTGCATAGTTTAGGAGGAAAAAAATATTGAACTTATTTTGTACAGAGTGGCCAATTTCCTCCCTCGTCATTTTTTAAAGTTAACAACAATAGAAAAACACAAATGTTAGCTTGATGAAGACAATTGTTTTCTAGTAAATCTACACCTAATGAAAAGTGAAGCAGGGTTGTTTAAAGCTTGTATGCTGAAGCAAAGTGTTTCTGAAAAATGTCTGAACAGGTGACATTCTTTATAAATTACTTGATTTGAGATTTTTATTCCCCTAAGTTATACCAGCTAGTGCTTCGTAACTTGGTGACCTATTACAACTTAATAATTACAATATTGCCTGTCAATACTGTTGCTGTACCTCAAACAGATAATTTTATAAATGGCCTCTAACTTTCAAATTTGTCGAGAGTAAAGCCTATTGAAGAATCAGTATTTAAAAAAATCCATCTTCGATATTTTTTAAACTATCATAAAACGTTCCTCACTGATGATAGAAAAGAATATTATAAACACATTTCATTATTTTATTTTCAGCGACAATATTACGGGTGGAAGTTCCAGCTTTTCGAGCATGCACTTAGGCGATAAACGCATGAGAAATCGGGCTAAAAAAGTGGGCTTGAGCTTCTCAGTTCTTTGCTTTGCTTCAGCATGCAAGCTTCAAACAATGCTGCTTCACCCTTAATTAAACGTACATTTACTAGAAAAAAATTGTCTTCACCAAGCTAATATTTGTGTTTTTATATCATTGTTAACTTTAGAAAATGACAAGAGACGACATTGGTTCCTCTATACAAAATAAGTTCAATATTTTTTCCTCCTAAGCTATACAGTTAATAAAAAAACAAAGTTCACTTTCGGGCTACTGGGTGGTATGTGCACAAAATATAAAATAAACAATCAAATCTAAAATATCAGCCTTTCGACCCGTGTCGATCTTTCGTGGAATCACCCAGAAGTAAGGAGTTGCCAGCATATATGAAAGTGGGATATTAGACACCCTATTTGCTGATATGTGTCATGAAAACTAATTATAATCATTTCTGAGGTTTAATGTTCCCAAAACACCATATGATTATAAGAGATCCTGTAGTGGAGGGCTCCAGAAATTTCAACCAATTGGGGTTCTGTAAAGTCCACTTATATCCGAGTACTCCGGCTTCAAGCATTCTCGCCTCCATCAGCCATAAAAACAGGTAATCAAGCTATTTAGGTTCAATGTGATGTAATAAAATCCCAGCTAGGAAAGATAATCACAGACAGTGAGATTAACTAGAAATGTGCACCACTGAGTCCACTACAGCTGGTACTCTCAAAGAGCGATATTTACTCTAGCTGTTCAAACAAGGACTCAGCCACCAAGCACAGTGTGTGTGGTGAACGTGGAAGCAGTGATGTTCCGTACTATGCCGAATAATTACTAATCAGAGACATGAAAATTCCCTATTTTGTGGATTTTTCCTGGCAAATGTTGATGAAATTCCCAGCATACTTTCTTACACAACAGTACTGATTTTCGCCCCCATCCACGCACACATACTATATTACAAGTGTCTCACGTACCGTGGACTTTTGAAAATACAACTAGCCCCTCCACTGCCGTGCAACAAAGGCATGGCTTTATTAATTCATATACTATTAGTAAACTGCACATTGTGGGCTTCAACTCTAACACCAATAGTGAACTAGAAATCGCTCCGCATAAATATCAGAAACAAATCTCAAAGGCTAGTCTTGCGTAGTGCATGCGCCAGAACCAATTACAGCAAGTGAAGGCGCCCTGCGACCAATAATTATCGGTTGTCATAGAAGAATTTAATCATTCGTGAAATTCCCTGTAATATCACAAAGATTCCCTTTTTTCTTTTGGCTCAAAAGGACAGGCGAAAAAAAAAAATCGTTCTGAAAAGGGGAAAAATCTCTGCACAGAACATCACTGCGTGAAAGGCACTAAGTCCAAAACCACAAGGTAAATTTTTCTAATGAATTTTTGACATTGACCCACAATGCTGGCTGACAGATCCAACATGCCAGACACTTGCTTACTGGTATCAATATATATTCATTGCTTATATTGTTGCTTAAACTAAACTATTTCTACTCTCCTACTTCATCACTTTGTTAATGCCTACTGAGGCACCATTAGAAACTAAAATTTTGGGCTCATATTTTTACAGTACGTTGCCTTAGAAAGCCAACAACAATGAAATTTGGGACAATATAAATAATCTAGTTTAAGATAGCAAACATATAAAGGAGCCTCTGTGCAAAAATAAATGTTTGAAATACATGCTGAAGCATCACAAGAAGCTCACCACAAGAGCCATTTTATGATATCAAAACTAAAAAAAAATGCTGCCACTACCATTTGCTGTGAGGGATGCAAGAATGTGTGGCTCATCAGCATTGTGCTGAAACATTTCAGAAGAAAGCACACAGGGAATCATAACAACCACCAGCTGCATGTGTTGTCTACTTAGATGCTCTTTAAAGGCTGTTAACAAGAAAGCTATACAACTACCAGCCCTGCGGCTTACTAAGAATGCAAAAATAGTATATACTGATTATTTATAACAAACTCAGTCAACGTAAAATTACATTGCAGCTGGCTGGTGAAAAGCCATATTGTACTATTTTTTTAAACATGTGGCATATATGGAGTCATATAAATACCAGTGACGTACTCCTGGAGTGTTCCATTAGCCTAAATGGCGTGAAACAGTGTTCACTACATAACTAATGTAAATGCAAGGACCATTTATTTTACTAATGAGCTCACAGAATTCTGTGTTAGACTATACTGACATACCTTTCGTAACTTGACAATTTTTCTCTTAATAGCATGCTCGTTCAGAAGATCAGCCTCTGTGATGTACAATACAGCACTGTTGCTTGATGGGTAGAAATCAACCATTCCTAGGTGGTCTGACACTACTGTTTGTAGCAATCCTGTAAGAAAAAACGAATTTGATACTCTCTCATCGAAAGTTACAGAAGTTGCAATAATAGATTTTGCAAAGACTGTAGAGAGAGACTGCCACAGGAAATGCTTCTAAATGAGAAAAGTTTCTAGAAAGTGATTTGCTTTGTTAAAGGAATGATACACTAGATGGCAGATATACACTCAAGCCTCACCACGACCACTGGATGACAGAGCGCACGCGTACTGCCCGCCGCGTGCTCTAAAACCAGTGTGACAGGCCTGTTTCACGAAACATTGCTGCGGCGCCATTGGGGGGAGGCGCCGCAGCATGAGTTTTTGCAAGCGCCCATATAATCGCATGCGCGGCACGCTTGCGGTAGTTACAATTGAGCGCTTGCATCTTTGTGTGACCCGCGAAATCTTCTTTAAATATCCGCCTGGCGTGCGCCCACCAGGTAATTATCGACCTTGCTTTAAGATACCTGCAGCCCTTGCAAATTTTTGGTATTGTCTTACCCGAAATGGAAACTTGCAAACCGATCAGTCTTTGTGGAAATAAGAATTGTGAGCACATTAAATTCGGATCCTACAAGATCACAACACATCTGGAAGAGCTACACCTTTCCAATGCATCTAAATTGACTATAGTAACTGTGAGTATGTCGCATCAGAAAACCTTGCTTCAGGTTTAATCATTTTATTTAAAATAAGTAACGTCAGCAATTTCGGTTGCTGCTGTTCCTTTAAATTAACACAAAATAAGATAGACTTTTTACTTCCTCCATACACGTCTGTAGTATTCATACAATACAGTATCGTATGCAACAGCCAAGAAATATACTTAGCATGTGCGGGATTTCATAACAGTGGACTCGAGCCTCTTTGAAATTTCAGTGACTGTAACTTCCATGCTGGCAATTGGGCGAGCTGTTATTAAGTGAATAATATGAAAACTGAGACGAAAAGAGCCATGAAATGCTGCAAAATGCAAACACAACTGCTTGCGTTCCTGCGCTTTTGAATGTTTTCGTCTTTTTCCGTCCCGACGTTCTTATGATAATGCAACTAATTGAACAGTGAACACATAATCGGAACAAAATGCGTGAAAATATTTTAGTATTTAGAGCAGATCCTGGAATTATTATTTTTTTACTTCTTTATACCTGTGCATAATAAAACGACTTGACAATTGCACCAGACTGTGCGTCCAATTTCTGGCTTCTGTGTCCATCAACAATAAAACCATCCGTTCGGTCTTTTCATGTTAGCCTCTCCACGGGCACTGGCGAATCTCAATAGCACTTCAACACGTTTGTCTTACAGCAGTCTCCGCAATGTGGTTCTGTCATTTATTACTGCTTATTTGTGCTACTATGTATCATTGACAAATTGGCACCTGTGCTCGCTCAAACATAGGTACGTCACGTGCACTCCACTGCCCTACAGGAGCCGTGGTTTGGTGATGTGTAAACATAATAACGTGGTTGTCACTTGATTTGGCTATATATATATATATATATTGTGAGCGCCGACTATGTACTTCGTCTTCATCTGTATGACCCAACCATTGTAGTGATCATCATCGTAATGTCACGCGGGCTCGGCCTCTTTGGCTCGTGCAGCTGGATTAAAAATATAACCTGGTTACTGCCGTACCGGACGTGGTCTCATAAGTGATGGAGCGTGCTTTGGTTCCCACGTCCTCCTGCTCTACCCATCATCCCTGGAGCTCCGGTCTGGTCGACGGCTGTGCCCTCAAGCAACAGCGATGGCAGAACTCAACGCGTCCGCTGCTACAAGCGCTCTTTCTCAGCCACTTAGGCTTCACTACACCGTGAGTACCTCTCACCGAGACCCTCCGGTATTTTCCGGCCTTCGCAGCAAAGACGTCGAAGACAGGCTGGATAGTTATGATCGAACCAGTGTTTGTAATTATTGGGACGAGGTGCACAAACTGCGCTGCGTTCCTTTTTACCTCAATGGTGTTGCTAAAATCTAGTATTACAATCATGAGAGCGACTTCTCCAATTGATTGGCCTTCACAGGGCATCTCTGTCAGGTATTTGGCACGTCTGCAGGATGCTCTGCGGTAGCGAAACAGAAGCTCGCAACCCACATCCAGGGGAACGACGAACCATATACATCCTACATTGAAGATGTTCTGGCTCTCTGTCGCCGAGCACAAAATGACATGACGGAGGCCGATCGCATCCGACGCCTACTGAAAGGTATCAACTCTGTGGCCTTCAATGCTCTCGTTATCCAGAACCCAACTACCGTCCGGGACATCATCACCACATGCCAACGCCTGGACGCGTTTCATTCCATGTGCCTTCCACACGCCTCCTGCGACGCTCGCTTTATCGGAAAAATGAATTGCGAGCCCTCATCCGCACAATTGTCAGAGAGGAACTCCACAGCAATGATTGGGCAACCCAACCATTGCGTCTATGTGCACACCTTCTCCCAACCTGCGTGAGATAATCAAAAACAAGCTGGCATCAATGACAAGCTTTGCACATGCCCCGTATCCTGTACGCTTTCCGTCGCCTTTGTACACAGAAGTTGCATCACGGGCCCCTGCACCTGTTCCAAGCTTGCCTGCGGACGTCGGATGCGACCATTTGGCTGTGATGGCAACGCAAGTGCCAAGGCCACTCCACTATTCTACATGGCATCCTCCGCGCCCCGTCTGTTTCTACTGTGGCATAAGGGGTCATATATCGCGTTTCTGCCGCCGCCGTCAGCAGGATGAACGACGTGGTTATCCAGCTTACGAAAGAGACTTTGCCCCAAGACCGATCCGGCACCGTTGGTCCATCTCCCGTTGGTCGCCCTCCCTGGACCTCATCCTTCTCGTTCATCTCGCCGCCATTCTCCATCACCGTTTCAGCATACGTCATCACCCCTGCGTCCCGCGCCGATCTCTCTGGACTTGGAAAACTAGAAGGTGCAGTTTCTGGAGGGAAAACTGCTTGTTGTCGAAACGTTACAACTCCCCCGTCTCGTTCAGCTAATTTACTGCCTGTTTGTGTGAAAGGTGTTTTTTTTTATACCCTTTAGACACTGGAGTCGCCATTTCGGTAATTGATCGTGAATCGTGTTTTCGCCTGCGTAAAGTGCAAACTTCTTATGCCGATCCCACGTTATTCGGCCCTAATAACAGTACGATTTGCCCGACCGGATCGTGTACTGCTCGTGTTCTCATCGATGGAATTCGTCATCGCACACAATTGGCTGTACTGTTTTCGTGCGCTCATCAGATATTCTTAAGCTGGGACTTCTTGTCAGCTACGTCTGCTGTAATTTCGTGTGGTTGGCCCCTCATTCGTATTACGGACACTGAGCTTTCTTTTGCTGCCGACCTTTCGTCGCCCAACCTTGTCACAGCTGCGGATTTCCTCCTGCCTCCCGGTCAAGAATGTGTCCTTACGATCAAGTCACGAGACATTCTAGATGGTTGTTCCTTGCCAGCGCTGTATTTTTCGAAGAATCACCATCGCATCTTGTTTAGTGCGGTTCTCACGTCATCATGCAAAAGCATCACCGCCTGCAACCCGACGGCAGAACCACTACTTCTGCCAGAGGGGACCACTGTTGCCAGCATTACCAAAGAAGCACCGGTTTGTGTCGTCACTGGTTCATCTGCTTCGTCATTCTCAAAATGTATGCCAGCGGAAGATTCATCTCCTGCTCTCAAGGCCACTTTGTGTAAACATCTTAACCCAACGGAAACTGATACCATGCTAGCGTTATTAATGAATCACAAAACTTGCTTTGACGTTTGTTCCGAAGGTCTGGGTCAAACAACAGTGGCCGCTCATCGTATCGACACCGACGGATCCCGTGCCATTCAACGACGCCCTTTCCGTGTGTCGGCTTCTGAACGCAAGCTTATAGAAAAACAAGTCAACGACATGCTCGCGTGCAACGTCATTAGGCCTACGACAAGCGCATGGTCTTCTCCTGTCGTACTAGTCAAAAAAAAGGGTGGCTCGGTACGGTTTTGCATTGATTACAGATCACTCAACAAAATTACTCGTAAGGATGTCTACCCAATGCCTCGCATTGATGACGCTTGTGATACTTTACAAGGCGCCGAGTACTTTTCAAGTCTCGACTTGTGCTCTGGTTATTGGCAGATTCCGATGCACGAGTCTGATAAAGAGAAGACTGCGTTTGCTACGCCAGATGGGTTCTTTGAATTCAATGTGATGCCTATTGGCCTATGCAACGCCCCAGCCACATTCGAACAGATGATAGACAAGGTACTGCAGGGATTAAAATGGAAGACTTCCCTTTGCTACTTGGACAGCATTGTAATCTTTTCGTCCAGCTTCTCACAGCACCTGGAATGGCTAGACGAACTCCTCACGTGTTTAGCTAAGGCTGGTCTCCAGCTCAACACTAAAAGAAATGTCGGTTTGCCAGTCACAGCATCAAGGTGTTAGGTCACGTCGTCAGTAAACATGGCGATGAGCCCGATCCCGACAAGGTTGCCGCGGTACTGCACTTTCCTACACCAACCACACCCAAAGACCTCCGCAGCTTTCTTGGCTTGGCGACGTATTTTCACCGCTTTGTACGTGATTTCGCTACTATTGCCGCTCTTCTGCACAAACTTCTGACCAAGAGCGCACCCTTTGACTGGTCGGATGACTGCGAAGCCGCTTTTCACACCCTCAAGCGATGCCTCACATCACGGCCAGTGCTTCGCCATTTCGACCCTGAAGCACCTACTGTGCTACACACTGACGCAAGTGGACTTGGCATCGGTGCTGTCCTTATTCAGCGGAACCACGCTTTCGAAGAACAAGTCGTGGCTTACGCGAGCCGTACTCTTTCACCTGTTGAGCGAAATTACAGCATCACTGAGCAAGAATGTCTCGCCATCGTGTGGTCCGTACAAAAATTTCGCCCTTATTTATACGGCTGGCATTTCACAATAGTGACTGACCATCATGCTCTATGTTGATTATCCTCTCTCAAAAATTTGTCGGGACGCCTTGGCCGTTGGATACTACGATTGCAAGAGTATGACTACAGCGTCACATATAGGTCGGGTCGACAGCACAAAAATGCCGACGCTTTACCACGTTGCCCGCTCTCGCAAAGCGCCAAAGAGTCACCTTCCATCTGTTCGTCACCGCCCACCAAAGTGACCAAGCAGACAGCTGCTGGTTCAAAAGTGTTCGTTGCCGCGGCGGACCTTCTTTCATCCACAGATCTCGCCTCGCTCCAACATGCCGATACCTACTGCCGCAGAATCATCGATCGGCTCACTGGCTTATCGCATGCTCCAAACAGCCACCTAAGACGACAACTTGCCCGTTTCAAGCTTCAAGATGGAACATTATGTCGGCAAATTTACCATCCTCTCGGTAACCAATGGGTTCCCGTCATTCCTCGCTCACTTCGTCTGGAAGTTTTACAAGGGTTTCATGAGGACACGACAGCTGGCCACTTAGGGTTCCACAAGACTTACGACCACCTCAAGACTCGCTGCTTTTGGCCTGGCTTTTCCACTTCTGTCGCCAAGTACATCGCTTCCTGCACGTCATGCCAGCACCGAAAACGCACCACGTCTCTTCCCGCGGGACCATTGCAACCACTGCCGTGCCCGTCCACTCCCTTTGAATTTGTGGGCATAGACTTATACGGACCTCTTCCGCTTACGCCAGCCGGTCACCGTTGGATTGTTACTGCCGTAGACCACCTTACTCGCTACGCGGAGACGGCAGCTCTTTCATCTGGTGCTACCTCCGATTTTTTCCTTTGCGCCATTATTTTACGACATGGCGCACCGCATGTGCTCCTTAGTGACCGTGGCAAGACATTTCTTTCACATGTCCTTGCTGAAGTCTTACAGGCCTCTAACACCATCCACAAGACCACATCAGCGTATCACCCAGAAACTAATGGTCTGACTGAGCATTTTCACCGAACTTTGTCCGACATGATCTCCATGTACGTGCAACCGGATCACAAAAACTGGGACACAATACTTCCTTTCGTCACGTTCGCATATAACACTGCCATACAGCGTACGACGAATTTCAGCCCCTTTTTTCTCGTGTATGGCCGTGTACCGACTTTTGTTCTGGACACCACCTTTTTGTCCACATCTTACGTTCCATCTTCATCTTTCTCAGAAGAGTTCGCCACTCGCGTCGCCCGCCGCCATAAAATCGCCCGTGCCAACACTGCTACCATTCAGGACAAGAAAAAAATCGACATTGATGCAAAGCGTCGAGTTGTTCTGTTCCGCCCAGGTGACGAAGTCCTTTTGTGGACACCTGTTCGTGCACCTGGGCTCTGCAAAAAATTCCTTCACCGATATCTCGGTCCATACACCGTCCTGGAACGAACATGCGAAGTCAACTATCGCATTGCTCCTATCAACGCGGCTCCTGATCGTGGTTGCTGCCACAACAAGATCGGCCACGTCTCTCAACTGAAACCATATATTTCGCGTCCCAACCCTTTCCAAGTTGCTGCCCTCTTTCACTAAGGGGGAAAAATAGTGTGAGCGCTGACTATATACTTCATCTTCATCTGTATGACCCAACTATTGTACTGATCATCATCGTAATGTCACACGGGCTCGGCCTCTATGCAGCTGGATTAAAAATATAACCTGGTTACTGCCGTACGAAACGTGGTCTCATTCTATATATATATATATATATATATACACGAGGAAAAGATGTATATACTTAAGTTTAAGGGCTCGTTTTTCGTGTTTCGACACAATATTAATATATATTTACACACACACACACGCACACGCACGCACGCACACACACACACACACACACGCACGAGATCTACCAGACAGTAATGCCAAGGAATATTTTTTCACCCACTTTTCTTTCTTTTTATTTACATTCCATTAGTTCTAATAACTTCCCCTATACATTCCTTGGCATTACTGTCTGTTAGATCTCACTAATATCGTGTCAAAACACGGAAAAACGAGCCCTTAGGTATACACCTCTTTCCCTTATTCATTAACGAGGGTCTCGTACTGGCAGACTTGGTGTCATTAGGTTGTATACGAGGGACTATTGATCAGCTGCCCGCTCGTAATAAGTTCACGTGCTACGTGACGCCACACATGCGCATAAAAGAGTGTTTCACACTCGTCGCTTGGCTTATAGATGATGATGATGATTTGTGGGGTTTAACGTCCCAAAACCACTATTTGATTATGAGAGACGCCGTAGTGGAGGGCTCTGGAAATTTTGACCACCTGGGGTTTTTTAACGTGCACCCAAATCTGAGTACACGGGCCTACAACATTTCCGCCTCCATCGGAAATGCAGCCGCCACAGCCGGGATTTGAACCCGCGACCTGCGGGTCAGCAGCCGAGTTGGCTTATAGATGGCGCTCACTGACAGTCCTACTTCTAAATTCACATATAAACCCAAAAAAGTGGATGGAGGGAAGACCGCTGTGATAGCTCAGTGGTTAGAGCATCGAACGCGTTATTCGAAGGTCGTAGGTTCATTACCTGCTCACGGCTGGTTATTTTTTTTCATCCACTTTTCTTTCTCCTTATTTACATTCCATTGGTTCTTATAACTTGCTCTATACATTCCCTGTCTGTTAGATCTCATTATTATTGTGTAAAAACACGGAAAAACGAGCCCTTAGATATACACCTCTTTCCCTTATATATATATATATATATATGTCCCATCTAGTAAGAACTATCAAAAAATTTGAATACCACTTCTATTAGTTTCGCAGCCTCTTTAATAAAGTTACAAGGAGCACGTCACCATGATTGTAGAAACCGCTTTTATCCAGCGTTTGAAGCTCAATTACTTTTCAGCGCACTACTGTGTACCAAATAACATGAAAATATTCAAATTGTGTTTATTTCATACGCTTTCAGCATATAAAAACTATGAACGTCTATTGTCAAGTGTCCAAAAAATTTATTGCAAGCATTCCGGCAGAGAAAATGCGAAAGTGCTGAATAAACCTTACAAAAATCAAAATACATTATTTTAAGACATCTTCATAAATAGAACAACGACTTTGTCATGCATTCAGTGCCATATCATTCAGCTACATACATAGTGCATTTTTCTTTCAGCCTCAAAACAAGAAGCTGGTTATGAAAAAAAAAAAACGTCAGGTGCTCGGCACGCACAGAAAAATTCAATTGGCTTTTTAACTAGATAGCGCCTACGTACTTTAGTAAATGCATGATATGTCATCACAGCGATAAAGGAAATTTAAAAAACACTGATTAGAACAACTGAGTAGGTCACTGTTGTGAAACACCAGCTGATTCGCTGCGGCTGCTACCCCGAGGGAGCGAGCGCCACTCGTTTTCCCGTCCCTCCCGTCGCGCCGCAGTGGCGGCAACTGACCCTACGGCTGACACGCGCTATCCCATAGAAAGCCGCTTGACGCGGCAGGCCGTACCGTGCGTTCTTTCATACTGCGGCCGTAGCCTCACTATAACAAAGTTGAATCTTACAACACAATAGGTTTGTTGTATCCAAACATATCCTATAAAGATATATTTCTAAACACTATGTTTATTGCAATACTGTCTTAATTTACTTCATTATAACCGATGTTTCATTATATCTTGGTCATGTCAAGCTTTTGGTGTATGTCGTAGGGGGTGTCTTGATAGCACTTGTGTGTCTTTTCATGAAAAGCCATGGAGAACAAGGCCATTAGCCAGCATATTTGCAGGGGCAGTATAGGTGGCTATGACGTATAGGCCAATTCATCATATGTGCGTTCCTTATTGGTGTGAGAACTGACATGCAAAGCGACTGTCTTTCTCCTCTCCTGTCATGAAACCTACTGCACATGCCACAGGGAACAAGTGTGGCAGGGGAACAGGAGAGTCCTCTTTTACGGCCAGATTGCAATGCTTGCTAGTGTTCCATTTCAACTGGGCCTTTAGAATGCATGACTTCACGACCTAAACTACGACCCAAAGTTCTCACACAATATTATGTGCATATCAATGAGCTGGATAGTGTTCAGTGATGTACCATTTGCATCAGCGCTCCTGAATCAGTAGTGGATATCGAAGTATGGTCAATCAAGAACCACAAAATGAATTAAAAAGCCAAAGAAAGCAAATATCTTAATAGCAATTTCACTTTAAACAAAGTAGTTAACATTGCTTAGGAATAACATTCTGTGTATTGTTGATAGCTATTGCTGATGCAGCAGTGGTGACGCCCCATGTCAAGAAAAACCAAGTGTTTTAGCGCTATTGTTTTGAGAATATTGTTGCATAAAATGAGACGAGATGTGACTATTTGCGAGTGTAGTTCACACTGATCAATACAGAGCACAGCATGCACAGCGGGCAAGCCAGTCCTCTTTGTCAGCTTTAGTGTGCAGAATTTCTCAACCTTGATGTGTTAGCTACATTACACCCCAGCTGTAAAAGCCCCGTCTCGGTGCACTTTATACATGGTCTTCAGAAGAAGGGTGGTACAATTTTAACCTACTGACATAAACTACGTCACTGGGGGAGTTCGTAGACAGGTTACTTTCAAGAGACTAGAATGATCCATAGCTAACGTCCGTTACCTGTCATATAATACGGTAAGGTCCCTTGTACCAAGATAACAGCTTCTTCGACAATTCAACACGACGAACTGGACACTACAGAAGCAAATGTCGCCATGTCTGCTGTTGTAGAGAGCCTCCTGGATTGCTTGTGAAGCCAACAGCCTAGAGTGGCAAATCTGACGTGCATGGTCGGCACAAGCGATAGCATTACATGCGTATTCGCTTGGCAGAGGTGTAGTTATCGATAATAGGGTGTCCATTGGAAAGGCCAAATCGCAGCCATAGAGCATATAAAAAGGTGAATAACTTGCGGAGTCATGACAAGATGAATTATAGGCGGACGTCACGTGACGTAGCGCTAGATCCCAGTCATGGTGGTCACATGAGACATATCGAGAGCATGTTCGTGAGGGTGCAGTTTAGGTGCTCAGTGAGGCCATTTTATGAGTTGAAGCCTCCCAGACTATTTTACGTAAGAATATCATGCTGTTGGAAGGAAATATTTGTCACCAGTGGAATGACATTCAGCTCTCTAGCAGTAAATATGTTTGCTAGCAAACAAGAACTACGCCAATCAGGCCAAGAATATAGTCTGAAGTACTTTATATCAATGAAAAAAAAAAAGCTTTCTATCCCTGTTTTTTCCACTCAGTATGTGTTTTCTTGCTGAGCACAAGGTCTTGCCATTAAATATGCACTGAAATAGGCTAGACGACATGAGGTCCCGTATATGTGCCACCACACTTGGGCAACTAAGCATGCAACCATTCTTTGGAAATTTGCAGAATTGGATCAAAACTTTAAAGGAGTCATGAGCCATCTTTCAGGCTATGTGAAAAAATACATCCTGCAGAAAGCCGACACTGTTATGAAAGCTCACCCAGTTCTTGCAGCTGTGCACAGCAAGAAGAGTTTACAAATGGAGCACAATGTCGCCATGTTCTCTGACACCCTCTTTTTATACAGAGGCCTGTGTTAACTTTCTTCAGAACTTCCTGTGCCTACTGTTCAACATCAAACAACAGACAGCATGTTGTTGGCCAAGAGCCGATATAAATCAAGAGCAGCGTTTGGATTAGAGTTGCTTCTGCCCACGAATCATTACGCTCCAAAATCTACTAGCATTACACAGTGGCCTTAATAATTTAAGCATACTGGTAGGGCATTTTTAAAAAGTTCACGTAGCTTCTACAGCATACGTATATTTAACAAAATATGTCTAGTCTTCCTGCAATTAATTGATATGTGGGGTTTAGCGTACCAAAACCACCATATGATTATGAGAGACACCGTAGTGAAGGACTCCGGAAATTTCGACAACCTGGGATTCTTTAACGTGCACCCAAATATGAGCACACGGGCCTACAGCATTTTTGCCTCCATCGAAAATGCAGCCGCCACAGCCGAGACTCGATCCCGCGACCTGCGAGTCAGCAGTCAAGTACCTTAGCCACTGGACCACTGCGGTGGGGCTCGTCTTTATGTACTAATTCAAAAGAAATCTTTTTTTGAAAATAGCTTCCACTGCACTGCCAGCGGTGGAGCCAGGATTTTTTTTACTGGAGAGGTGCCCATGACAAGTCAGTTCTTTTCGGTGTCAGGGGAGCTCCAGCCTCCCCCATACCCCACGGTGGCACCGCCCCTGTCCATTGCTAAGAGTGAAACATCTAATCTCAAGAATAGTGCTGACTTTCAGATTGAATATCTGAAATCGCCACTTTCAATCAAACGTTGACTGTATTTGTCTTTGGGAAGTTCAAATACTTTGAATAGTAAAATTCCAGGGTGAATAGAATCGAATAGCAAACATTACTAGAAAAATATTTGAAATTTCCAATATTCGCACATCCCTACTAATAATCAAATGTGAGTAGCGCATGTCTTTGTCTTTTTTTGTGTGTGTGGTCGTCTGCTTTATTTTGTGCTAATATGTATCGATCAGCTAGTGTTAACTCAACCAAAAAAGTTCGTTTTTCTCATATACTCTCAACCAGATCGCTAGAGCGCATTATAACAATGGTGATTACAAACACATGCATGTGCATGTACACTATCATGATTGGAAATGTTGTTCTTGTGTAATAATTGGTGTAGTTCTAAATCCTGAGCAAAATGCAACTCTTCTTACGTAAAATTGAGGAAGCACGTAGCACAGGCACCCAGTGATTCCCATTCGTAGATTTCCTACTACAGCATTTACCAAATTGTCGATGATGCCCATGTTTGAGATAATCATGTAGGGTTTCCTTGGCACAAGTAGAATCTCGTTAGGGAGAGTCAAAACTCAGTATGCTACTTTTTGCTACACTTCATCGACTTGCTGTTTGTTATGACAGTTGAGATAAATGCTATCTGGAACAAGTCCTGTCGAGTTGTTTCCCCTTTCAGATGTAGCACCATAGCGGAGCCGGTGGGAACAGCGATATCCTGATTAGCAAGGCGATGGCACCCTCTCCTGAGTAGCGCCAAAGTCAGCCGCATACTTCTGAAATGTGTTTAACTATTTTGAATGAATTACAGTGATTACTTATAAGTTATTTTGGTTGAATACATTATTTTAGACCTTCTTTGTTTATTTTAACCTAGTTGTGAGCATCGCTTGCATTGTTTCAGGCCTGCAATGTGAGCACTTGATTGTAAACATGCACACGCCGCATGAAATGTAGGGATGAGTGACAAGCCGAGCCTCTTAGCTATGCACTTGAGAAAAAAGAAAAGCACTTTTGTGCTAGTGGGCTTTTACATGCTAGCCTGAATCTCTTTTCCTTCATCCTCACTGATGCAAGAATTAGGCAAACAAGTAACACTTGAATAGTTATCATCATGAAAAGGCATTGTGTACAAAAAGAAGAAATGTTTTGGCTATTTTCAAATAAGCAGTATCAATTTCATGCAAGTGAATTGGAAACTCCACTAAACAGTTCACTGTACAACATCATCAGTTGCTACAGGACCTACAATGATCTACCTCTATAGTGGGTAGAGTGTGCTCACATGCTAGCAGAAAATGACGCCAACATTTAGTGGTCTTGCGCTGCAGCAGCACTCAGTGGCTTGACGAGAGGACAAGAATTCATGCTTGGCAAGTAGCCACTATAGTATCTATATGTGCATATCTATTTCAATGGGATATGCTGTCAAGGACGACAGAAGATTAGGCTCAGTGATTAAATTAAGAGATTTGCAGGCATTAATTGGAATAAATTTATGCAAGACAGGCTGAATAGAGGCTTTCACCTAGCAGTCGATATTAAAAAGGGCTGATAATGATGATGCACTGCAGCTGGTGTACCAGCAGTTGTACAGAGACCAATAAATGTCCTCACAACCTGTGGGACTGTGGAAAATATTGATTGTAAGGGAAAACTGTATAAACTGACCTTTGAACTGTTTATAGATGTATCATGGTATCATTAGAGCAATGTTTTTTGTTGTTTTTTTTAGCATACCTTTCTTTTTTATGCCACTGCAGTTCTACATTGGTTGGTAGGCCAATAGATATCTTGCCCAATAGAATAGCCATTTTTTCGTGCTTTGCTGTCAATATGAGATACTGACACGTGAAACTGGCTTATGTAGTTTGTAATTTACCCACAAATTACTCCAAATGAGCACACCAGTACTTTATGTGAAAAAGCAATAAATTGTTACATGAAATCTGCAAATGTAAGGTCTTCTTATAAAAAATCCTCAAAACACACAGATCTCTAATAAATGATCACATGGTTATACCTTGTAACATTCAACAACTTTCTTGAGTTTCAGAATTTTCAAATATATAATCTACATTGCCTTACATAATTTTTGGACAGATATGTCACTGGGTGCTCCGGCTTCCATATGTGACACCATTGAGTGCTGCTACGTAGAGTGTAGTCAAATAAACAGTCAATCAAGCCCATACATATGCCAGCTCATGATTATCTCTCAAGTATGCGCACTTTTTAATAATATAGTGTAAAACATTCAACGGCCTCTTTCATTCTGTCAAGCTTGTCACTTTCTGAGTACCCATTGCGTACATACTTGTTCTTGGGCGATCATTCAGAATGTGCCATGGTGACGTAAAGAGTACCGAATCCTTAAATTTATCATATTCATCTGTGCATAGACCTCTCATCAACATATGCATCAACAAACATTACACTTCGCCTTAATTTTCCTGACGTCGCCGCGTGACCTTTCTATATTTCTTTTCGCCTGGTTGGAATATCGGCATAGCTTGAGAACGATGAAATACATAGAAGGAAGCACTACACGAGATAAAGTTGCTTCGCTTCGAATCAAGTCCACGTACGCGAGAATGTCTTTTTTATTGTTGTTGTTAACGTTTCGTTCGTCCGGAGGTAATGTCCAGAGCTTGTTCATAAATGTGCTAACATTGTTAACATGCGTTAACATACTCTTAATGACAAGAATGGTGGCAAAAGCTTACCCTTCAAGGCGGTATGCAGCTCGCTGCCGGCCCATCTTTCAGCAATCACGATATGGCCAACAGGTACACGGACGTCTCTCCGAATAACGTTACAAGTCAGCTGGGAAATCTGTCCAGATGTGCTCGTGTTCATTTCGCAAACAATGGAGTTTGGTCTTAAGCCATGCTGAACTAAGCGTTACCACACTACTACCAGAGGACACCTACCACTCTACAACTTACAACAGCGAAAATACCCGCGCTTATCGGAGTCAACAAAGCCACGCGACTCGGGCCGCAAAAGGAAGTGTTTCGGTTCCCTCGGTGGCACGAACCATTTCGAGGCAAAACGGTTCGGTTCACCCAATAGCCGCTTAAAACCGGCTTGACTTGGCTTAAAGTGTATGAATAGATGGCGTTAGAATCGGTGTGTTAAAAACAAGGAGGTTATACTAAAACTTCTGGAGTGGTGGTCCCACATACCTACCAATGTATCGAAGTGAAGCCGCGGCGGCCATATTGCTCAGGGCAGAAGGCGGTGGCGCCTGTTTTGTAGCGCCGCAATGCTGTGGTCACTGGCAGCCGTGCGTTTCGTTATAGCTACTAAAGCACCAGTTTGTTATTCTTCGGCAGTGGGGGAACGTGGGAGTGACTCTAATGCACATATGCTTTAATTTTTCTTTGACACTTAGCGTTTTAGGCTTGTTAAAAAAAAAAAAAAAGCCAGGCATGCACGGAAAGCGCACCGCAGTCGCACCTAAAGCCAGAAGAGCGGTCTTTCAGAGCATTTTCTAAATACTCTTTGGGATGCTAGAAGCACACTGCTGTGTACCCACAGTGCCATAAATAATAATACATTTTGTGTAGCAGGCCAGCATTCACTATGCTATCTTTCGTAATTCTTTGGAGAAGCGTACGCGGTATCCGCTACACACTTGTTGGAAAGTTTGTGCAGTTTTTTTTTATGCAGTGGCTGATGACGATGAAGAAATATGCGTGAAGTGGGTATGCGACACAGTTAAAGGGTGGTAAAGAACAAGTTTTCCAATGGGTTGGAGCATTAGATGACCCAGTCGTTGAGCAATTCGTATTGTGTGACACCTGGCTGTTTCTTCGACGTTATAAAACGCTTTCTTATTCCTTTCCCGACATCAAGTCTGCCTATGGCCAGTTTAGAAACAAGTTACAAGCACTGCCATGGCTCAGTGGTAGAATACTGGACAGGCACGCAGCGGACCTGGGTTGGAATCCCATTGCGTTATTGGTGGTTTTTATTTACCGAGTTTTTTCCCCCCATACTGGTTAGGGGCGGCGGCAAATGATTGCAAGTTTTCCAAGCATCGTTTTCCCTGTATATCCAGGAGCTTCACAAACGAGTACGTGAAAAGGTAAAAGACACCCCTCCCCACCCCCCTAATAAAAAGAGTTTGCACTCACGCTGCACTGTTGTTCGCCAAGGGCTTATGGTTGCGTGCGAGTGAAACTTATACTTTCCTTGCATCTGCTAACTGGTCACTTCTGCTGTGAGGCAACTGCGTAAACATATATTGCGCATTGATATCCTTAAGTACTAATTCTTTTTACAGCGACAGTTGTTATGAAGTTATGCTTGGTGCTTTTCTACGGCGTCGCAAGGGACCTGTGTTTTGACTTCATAACAACTGTCGCTGTAAAAAAATTAGCACTTAAGGATATCAATGCGCAATATATGTTTACACAGTTGCCTCACAGCAGAAGTGACCAGTTAGCAGATGCAAGGAAAGTATAAGTTTCACTCGCACGCAACCATAAGCCCTTGGCGAACAACAGTGCAGCGTGAGTGCAAACTCTTTTTATTAGGGGGGTGGGGAGGGGTGTCTTTTACCTTTTCACGTACTCGTTTGTGAAGCTCCTGGATATACAGGGAAAACGATGCTTGGAAAACTTACTATCGTTCCTCTGATGATACGTTCTGCTCCATTATCTGGTCAATGAAACTCCCAGAAGCATCAAAACATTTTAAGAGGTCCCATCGGTGCTGCTGCGTACGATGTCGTAACCTTTTTTTTTCAGCTGTTAATTGCACCTTGTTTGTGATTTTTTAGTTTTTGTTTTATTTTTGTTTTTTGCTTGTACCATTCTTTTGTGGGTGAAGTTCAGGGGTGGCGGGATTTACAGCTCCATCAATTAGAGGCGCTTTAGGCGAAAGTGTACTTCCCTGAATTTTCAAAGGAGCTCGTTTCCTTTTTCTCCTGCATAAAGAGAAGCATATCGCAACATATCAGAAATTTTGAGACTGGGAGCGTAGTGCTTATGCAGATATAAGAAGCTCCAAATCCCAGAAATGCAGAGCCGGTGCTACATTAGCTACCTTTCGAAAGCGAAGTGCACACTTCTGTGAGGCACACTCGCGTACTGGCTTTTGTAAGTGCGCCTTAAAACGATGCAAACACGGTAATAATTTTATAAGCCCGACGTCTCGTTATTTACCTTGTCTCATCGAAGCAGCATGCTTTAACATGTGTACTTAACAAAAGTCGTCATTATTATTCTTTTTGACGCTTAACCTTCTTCCCTCATAGCGTACTCTCATTTGCCGCGCATTACGACGTCTTCGAAGCCCTGAAACGTACAAAAATTATTCAAAACATCTCTGTGCATCCGGACGCCAAAAGGAAGTACATGTAGTCGGGAATGCAGTCCTAGTCATGAAAATATGAGAGGAAAAGCGAGCGGGTGAAGCGTGCGTACGTGCACATCAAAAGTTGTGCCCGGTGTCCGCTTCACACGACTCGCGCTGCCAAATGCTACTCAAGAGCCCACCATCGTCGTTTTTTAAAGTCATCACAGACGTGTTGAAAACCACCTTGTTCAATTAGAGGCATCACATGGAACATTACTGGCACTAAAACAACGTGAAAGCCACGTACGTTACAATGCGCCCATCCACTTTCTGCCCTGAGCAATGTGGCGGCGGTGAGCTTCAGCCACGGAGCCCTTCCGCCACTCCAGAAGTTTTAGTATAACCTCCTTGGTTAAAAAACACTTTTCAGGCGATTTGGGCGTTCTTTATTCTGTGGTTCAGATAGAGTTCCTCACTAGCTTGTGACACACAGTCTGTGGCGGGTTCATCGTATTCTAGTCGTGATGTTTTTTTCTCCGATGTTGGTGTTGGATTGGACTGTAATCTGTTTGAAATGGCGAGAACCGCCTCTGCCCGTGGGGTCGTGGTCGCTTTCTGTTAGAAAGTGATTCATGCGCAAGTCGCTGCCGCTTTTCTTAATTCCTGTGATGTCGCCGTGCTTATCGAGTAGTTAACGTCATTCGCCCGAAGCACAGAATTAACACCTACCAGCCCGAAGTGTTTGCCACCAAATCTACAAGCAATGACAACGAGCATAAAATAAAGGCCTTTGGAACGCGATTTGTGAATATTGGTCTGATGCATGTACTACGCGGATGTATGGTAGGTGCATGCGTGTTGCTTGAGGACCGATCAAACAGCTGGTGTCACTTGGGAGGAAGTATATACTGTGCCAACGCTTTCATTGAAGCTTGTTCTTGCGTAAGTGCGCGAGATAGATACGTAATGCACAAGTTGGAATTACAGAACGTTCTTGTCCGAGTGGCTTTATTAAGCAGTCGCAAATGATGGCAATTTGTTTGCTTAGCAGTGTGTGTTTAGATTGGGGTAACCAACAGTGAAGGTAGTTGTGTGTGGGTGAGGAAATTAGTTTTCTTTGTTGCGGTGCCTTCCAAACAAATCCGTTATTTCTTCTCTTCATTGCGTCGGTCTCTTGATGTGGCACTAAATTTTGCTATGTGCTCTTCGTGACACTTCCTCTCGCTCTAGAATGCTCTAGTAAAAGTTGACGCTAAAGTTCAGCTGAAGTGTTTAAAGTTCCTTGCAGCTAACCACAGCAACATTTCTTTGTCTATGTGATCAGACGGACGCTCGTTACTTGGCATGCCTTTTATAACGCAAAACGTTTCTTTTTTTTTTTCATTTACTGAACAGTCCGGAAAAAATCGGGGACATTTGTCCCGACTGGGACAGCGCGGGCAAAGTCTTGGACAGTCCAGCGAAATTCGGGACGGCTGGTAACACTAGTTTAGGCAAGTGTATAACAATGCAAAAAAAATGTAATAAAATAGAAATTTCATTGCTGGGAGCATTGTCGAGCTTCAATTGCTAACCCGTAAAGGTATTTTTAAATGTTAACATTGCCGCAATACACCAGTGTCATGGGGTGAAGTGCTTGCAGTGTATTGCAGTAAAGCATACATTATGCGCGCGTGTGTGTGTGTGTGAAATGGAAGCGTAGCACTGCTATTAGGCCTAATGCGATGCACTGTGCTTTGTCTCATTGCTGGTCATGCGACAGACGGCATCAGCACCAACTTCAACCTTTGTAAAGAGTCCATATGTTCCCCCCATAATTATTTTTTTTAATTGTGGCAAGTGATTCACACTGCAGTAAACTTCTAGTATATCGCATGAATAATTTAAAATTGTTGCATGACCCCTAATAAAGAAGTGAAAGATACCTGTGACAGACTCCTTGGTACTCCAGATTTTGTGCCATCAGATATGTGCTCTAAAATGAAAATGATCATTATTAGTGAAATATATACTCAGGCTAGGTATTGGAGACGATTGTGTATGTTTTGCAAATTTCCTTTTAAAAGCTCATGCTTCACTTCATCAGGCTTTCTTTAGTTATTAAGAAAAATAGCTCCCCAAGAATGGTCTAAAATTAAACACACAGTTTGTCATGGGGCAAGTTGAGCTTAGCAAGAAAATGATTCATGAAAACCATTCTGTCGCATAACTAAGAGCAAGCTGGTTTCAGGAAACATGTTGACCTGAGATGATGGCACATGTTCAAGCATCTTTCAAAGGCTGCTTGTTGTTATAATGTGGCTGTAATTGGACAAATGTCTGTCATCAGGTGTGGAGATACATCGCATCTCTGATGATCAAATTTTTTAAGAATAGGTTTTCAGGGGATGCTAAAAACTTTTTTTGAAGGGTTGAGCATTAGAGAGCATTACTTTATTAAAATCTCCAATTTCATTAGGTTAGCACTGAGGCTTGCAGGTATGTTAAATGAGCATGGTCACTTGAGTAACACTCAGAGGTCAATAATTATAGGGTGAACAGCAAGGTATGTATGAAACAGGATTATGCAAATTGCAGAAATAGACATAATGAAGTTGTTGAGAGACTTTGTTAACAGTACATTTACAGGCTTCATGCAGAATTTGCTTTCCAGCAGGGTGCATTTACTTTCGCTGATGCTTTCGATGGCATCATTGCAGTTCATAAGCACTGGTTTTACGGACTGCACGTGATGATCTTGTTTTTTCAAGGTTCATGTACTGATTAAAAAGTATAGGATCTAGAAACTTACATGCTGTCTTAAGGCATAATCAGGCTCACCATAGAGGTAAGTGGTGAGATTTTAGTGAGTCGTATGTGGGAGGTCTGTGTACATAACATCATAGTAATCTTGCAATGCTGTAGCTTTATTTGTGTAACGAGTGAAGCTTCTTTTCCTGTTAAAAATTTCTGCCAAGCAAACAAGTTCCAACAGCAGGATTGGCCCTTGGACAAAACAGGTGGTAAGAGTGAGCTCATTCCCAAGCCCTTCGAGAGTACCCACTGAAGGAACTAGTACCTATAGGGCAAAAATTCCAGTGCACAAGAAGGGCAAGGGAGGACGGTGCAGGTTAACATTTCAGGAGGGCATATTCTGGACATCATCCTTCTCTAGCCACAAGCTTGTATGGCCAATGTTTAGCAGACTCCTACTAACATAAACTAGGTATAAATGTTGCTTCTCTATTGCAAGATGACACACCATATACCTTTTGAGAGTCTCCTTACCACAAGCTCTTACATTAGCCTAAAAATATTTTTTTCTACGGTGCCCTTTTTTTGTCCTAAACAGTTGTTTGAAGCAACAATATGCACATTGTGACAGTCTAGCTGGTGACCACAGAGGTGGCTCCCGCCATCACGATGTATACTCCACTCAAAATGTAAGACACTGCAAAATCCTAGTCCGGTGTGCGTGCATACGACCTTGAACATGCAATCAGTGACCACTTCTCTTGTGTTCTCTGCACTGGCGCATGCTTGTTGCACACCTGTTCAAGATTGTGACAGTAAAATTAGTTCTGGCAATGCTGTCTCAGAGGTAAGACTGTGTACGCCCTTAGGAACACCATGGTGGAGCGAGCAGAGATTCATATCAAATGTAGTAATAAACTGGCAACACCATGGTGATATAAGCACACTTGCATTAATTTATTACATTTTTATTGAGGCAGACATTACACAGCTAAGCCTAGTTGTGATCTCTTTTCATTATTGTCTACATAGTTTTCCCGTTGGTCACAGCACAGGAAGAAAAATTTCTCTGTGGGAGCACCATATTTTAAGCTTGCATGACTCCAATGAAGCACTGTGCGAACAGATATATTGAAAATGTCAATACTTCGGGTCCTATAAATGGTGAACTGGTTGTGACATTCAGCCGGTGATCCTGCAGGAGCTTTAGCATATACTCTAAGGTCATTTTGCATCAACAATGCCACATACAATAGTTTAACAATGGTTGTTAATGGGCAAGATGATGCATAGCTTCAGGGAGGTAATTAAGCTAAGGGGGAAAATTATAGACGCCTAAGCACCACTGGAAAAATGAAAAAGCACAGAAAGAGAGCATCGGTCGCAGCTGAACTACAGAAAATATTTACACTGCACCACACATTCGCATCGTCTAGAATTTTCTCTAATAATGTTATACCAACCTGCCTAGCAGCAAGTACTTCTAAGGTAATAAAGTGCAGAATGACACTTGCATAAGACAGGGAACAGGACACGAGTTAACTGCCATCTATCTTTGTTTGTGGCTTTGGTAGAAAATATATAAGGAAACAGACACATCTGAAGAGTGACAGTGTGCAATGTCACAGTCATCAAAAACATCACTTAACATTGCCTGCTCGAGAAATTTTCCTGGTTTTCAAAGTTTCAACAAATGTGTCACAATTAAATACACCACTTCTTTTCCAGCTTGAACTGCTTCCAACAGTTCACATCTATCAGGACTGCTGCCTGTAATCTTTGTCTGGTATTTAATCTGAACTGACATGCCCTAATACTTACACACAATCAGTCATATTTGTCTATCTACCCTTAACAGCCTGTAAGTTCACGTGTAACAACACACGCTCCACCCTTCCAGTGGTCATAGTCCATACGGGTCATTATATCATTCAGTTAGCTGCCTAACTATACTTTCATTCATTCACTTCATATTTCTTGAAAATAGAGATATGTGAACCCTACAACTGCTTTGAAAAAAACAAATGAAGTACCACACTTGCTACGATGGCTTAATTAAAAAAATTATTTCACGATGATGGCCCAGAAGCTTTCTCTAGAAAACATGTAAAGCCCATATAGAGAAGTATGCGTCCCAGGGAAATTCTGCAACTGCCAAATTCGAAGAGTGTGCAAAATATTCTACGATTTCACATACCAAGTTGAATACTGTTCTATTTGATTCAGTCGCCAATATTTGTAGAACTAAATATTTTTTACTAGTTTAATAAAATTTAAAATGTTAAGTGCACTGAAATAAAGAAAAAAATGTGTAAAAGTATCATAAATTTCATCCCTGGCAGGTTATACGCATTAAACATGACAGCTTATCTAGTGCAGCTGGCTGCTTCCCTCTAGGAAGGTAATTTTGCTACCTATACGATTGTCACTTACCCTTTCTTAACACTTCTGTAGATTTTAAGGGCTTGATGTTTTCGCCAAATACTCGATTCCTACTTTTAAGATTTCTAGGAGTCCTTATCATAGCTGCAAAGGGAGATACAGCCAGTATTTGATGTACTTGTTTTTATATTGCAATGGAAATAATACATCAACTGGGAAATAGCAATGAAACATTTTGTGTTAAATTTTATTTCAAATTCGTTTTGCTGCGCAACTTGTGTACCAAACAGTGGCTGACAATCATTGGGTGTATTTGCACTATGCTCTGCCATGACGAAGCACATGCATGAAACTTGAGAGACAAAAGCTCATGCATGCAGGTGCAATTATTATGTAGTCATCCCTTGAAACATCCTTGGTAATTTTAAATACTTGGCTGGGCAGATGTCTGTTAAATTATTCTCGAATGTCCAGGCTGGCTACAAAATGAGCAATGCTAATAATGTTCTTGGCTTGTGCCACAAATTTTTTACCACTCATTCTTTAAAAATATTTCTTAACGCTTTTGTTGTACAACCAAACAAGAATATGTACATGCTCTTTAGCATACTGTTATTCACAAACTAAATGCCAGTTCATTAAAACTCAAGATAGTTAAACATTCATATTCCATAATTACGATCAAACTGCAGGTGAGTTACCACAACCACCAATCTTCCACTGATGTCATTATGTTTTCATTATGAATTTAGTAATTTGCATGCTTGCTTCTTTTTTTAAGAGTATGCATATTATTATACAAGACACCACAACTAACTCATTTGTCAACTTCAGTATTTTATCACTTTCAATTAACCATCATATTGCAAAGTCTTGAAACAAGTCACTTTTAAGACCCACAAGTTTTCTTGTGCCCTTACAGTGCATCGAAGGCCCTGAAGTGTCAAACAGGCCAAAAGGCATTGGTAAGGCTTGTTCATAGGCATTGGACAAATCTGTTTACAAAATGTGTTAAAGGCACATGCGTGCACATGTTTTGGTTTGATTCTACGTTAACATAAAGAAAGGAAGGAGTGGTGCGACATTTCTCGCACAAGCCAAGCATGTGGTTAGCATTGCTAACTTTCACTTCACTTCACTTTATTATCTTAAAGACCCCGGTGAGGGGGTATTACATAAGGGGTAGGTTAACAAATGGAGGTTACAGAGAGTGATCTTCTGACGAGCAATATGTATTTATGTTTTGCGCAAACGTTGATAAACACGTGATGGCTGCAATTTCACGGGGAAGGCCATTCCAGTCCACTGCTGTGAGAAGAAAAAATGAGGCAGCAAAAGTAGTAGTGCCAGCGCGTGCGCATGCGATTGAATAAGAATGGGTTGTGCGGTGAGATATGCGCGTTGGTGGGATAATGTAAGGTGCTTGATTGAGGAAACTGTGAAAGAACTTGTGAAACAACAGAGACTGGCGATGCGGTGATGCACAGAAAGATTATGAATATCAATGTCATGTTTTAGGGATGATATGCTTATTTCGTATGAATATGAAGAGTGAATGACCTAGTGGCACGATTTTGTACAGATTCTATTTCGTTTATTAGGTATATCTGGTGCGGGCTCCAGATGGGCGCTGCATATTCTAGTTTAGGTCTGATGAGCGATTTGTAAGCCAGAAGTTTTATGTCTAGTGGTGCGTGACGCAAATGACGCTTTAGGAAACCGAGGGGTCTGTTCGCGGATGATATGATGTTGTTTATGTGAGTGTTCCAGGAAAGGTCAGATGTTAAGGTGGACGCCTAGGTATTTATGACTGAACTTGTTCGATAGCGGAATTAGAGATTAGGTATGAGAATGATAAAGGATTACGCTGGCGTTGAAATGAGGCGAGCTTGTATTTAGTAGGGTTAAGCTTCATTAACTAAGATCACACCACTGTGCACAAGATCCAGATCC